>JALXJV020000007.1:26583116-27225481 GCA_024633595.2 Lepomis macrochirus | reverse complement strand
TTAAAATTTATTGGGCATCTGTGAACAGTTAAATTTAACGCGATGTTACGGTTGAAATGATTTCCCCACCAGGCTGCCCGCTGCAGCCCGACGGCCAGGTGTTGAGGACCGTCGGGACAATCATCATCTTTTACCGTTTCCGGCTCACCTTCTCTCATTTTCTGATCCAGCTCGTCCAAAGTGGGCTCAATAAGCTCCCAGCCGTCCGGGGGAGGCTTCCGACTCCTCTTTACTTTGGGCATGTTGCTCTAATTTTTGTAGAAAACTGAACAAAAGCTCACGATGTTTTCGTTATTATTTGGTGAACCCGTCTCAGGCTCTGTCGCTGTAATATGACGTCACCGTGGGGTCCATTTCATCTTCTCGTCTCACGAACGACGTCACCGCCACAAATAAACACCCTCCATTTATCGGCGTTTAATTACCCCTTAAAGACTTAAACACTACATATGTTCATGTAAACATCTATTCAGGTCCGTGTAAAGACGTTTGCAAAGAGTAAACCGAAGCAGATGTTTTTCTGTCGCTCCTGGCAGATTGCATCACTTTAGCACCCAAACAAACTGCCGTAAGATAAACAACATGATTCGGGTCCATATATTTAATAACTCCCGTGATTTAGTCAGGAAAATGGGGGATTATATGGAAATATAAACATCATTTAGTTTATACTAACGAATGCGTTTACTAAATGCGTGAAAAACCCTTGTATTGATGCTTTGTTTAAAGGGAATTGCTTGAACTGCTCAGAGTATTGTGTTACTCATCCAGCCTGTGAGTTCAGTCAGCTGTCAGTTTGTGCTGCTGCTTTAACTCTTATGTTTTGTGTCAGCGTTTACTTCTCAGGGTGTTTACAGTAAAGGCTTCGTCTGTCAAAATGCCCAGAGGAGGTAAGAATGATGTTAAAACCTGCTGTATTTAGTTGAAGTCAGTTTTTGGACATCTGTTAGCCTTCTGTTAGCAACACAACAGCGACACGCCTCTTTAGTATTAGAATAATAAACTGTATTAAAACTTACAAATCTAAGCTTTGGGTGGCGTTAGACAGCAAACAGGCAATGTTTATAGGCCACTCTGCTTCTTTTGACACCTGTCTGTTCGCTGTTCGTCACCCTGCTGTACAACGTGGATGCAAACCTGTGTGTGTGTTGTCATTTTTCATCTTTGCAGGTAAGAAAGGTGGACATAAGGGTCGCGTGCGGACGTACACCAGCCCCGATGAGATAGACGCCCAGATGAAGGCAGAGAAGGAGAGGAAAAAGGTTGGTGGAGTGTGTACATCCAAAGACTTTTTTAAATCATGTCCCAGACAGGGTCAAGTGTGTGTGCAGCTCTAAACTGAAGTATTGGTCAAGCTCCAGAAATGCTGACCCACACCTCCCAAAAATCATACTTCCATTTTAAAAAGAGATTTTGATTCTGCTGGAGTGCTCCTGTAAGACTCAAAGCACTATTCAACTCAATAACATTTATTTATATAGGGCCAATTCATAACAGACATTATCTCATTATAGAGTAGGTCTGTACTGGTTGTAATATTAATTACACAGACCCAACAATTCGCACCATGAGCAAACACTTGGCGACACGGTCAGGAAAAACCTTGAGCTGTACCTAGACTCATCTTCTTCGATTACAGCCACTGATTGCACTCAGTAGCACTCCAGAAGAGTAGAAACCTGCATGCATAGGTGTTATATGTATTCCATGTCTTAACTGCATGGGTTTGACCTGATGTCCTGGTGTTATAATCTTCTCCTGTCATTTATATGTCCTAGCAAGAGCAGGAGGCAGAGGAGGCGGGTGCAACTCCGAACGACACGGCAGAGGAAAAGCTACCAGCATCAGGCTCAGATGACAGCGATGATGAAAATTCCCTGGTAACGCCACGCTGATTCTGTCGCTCGGTTGCTCTGTTAACACACACAGTTATATATAACAAAATATCTATTAGTAGTATTTTGTGTGCATCTGTGGACCTTGTTGCTCTGTTTTCTTCTTATGAAGGTGGTCATTTCAACATTCAGAGCACTTCATGCTGTATGTGTTGTGATGTGTTTGCAGAGGAGGAGAGCGGGTGTGGAGGGCTTGATAGAGATCGAGAACCCCAACAGAGTCGCTCAGAAGTCCAAGAAGGTGACGCAGATTGAGGTGGATGAGCCCAGGCAGTTATCAAGGAGAGAGAGGTATGTGTTTCATGTCAAAACACACAAGTCAGTGTGTTAGTATTTATTTAAAAAAAATCTTAACAATAGAAGATGCATGCCATGACATTTGATGCAGTTTAAAGCACTGATACCTATAATTACATTCACATAAATTCTCAGTTACATTAAGTTTCTATAATATCCAGCCAAAATGTTTGATAGTGACTTTCCTTATGTCACTTTCCCCACCCTGACACTCACATACACACTCTTACTCTGGTGCAGAGAGGAGATTGAGAAGCAGAAGGCCAAGGAGCGCTACATGAAGATGCACTTGGCAGGGAAGACAGACCAGGCCAAAGCTGACCTCGCTCGCCTCGCCATTATCAAGAAACAGAGAGAAGAGGCGGCAAGAAAGAAAGAAGAAGAGAAAAAAGGTAAAGTAAATGATTATTATTATACAATGATGTACAGCGTGTACATTTCCTCTACTCCAGGGGAAATGCTAATTAATTTATTACCAGATTAGAACCCTGATGTAGCCATGAAAGCTTATTTACATTACCACACTCTGCAGGTCACCGTGGACTCATCTAATCTTGTGGTGTGTGTGAGGGTTCAGCAGTTTCTTATCTCCAAAATGAACCTCAGAGTAGCAGGAGTCAAAATAAAACCACTTGATTAATTAATTTATTTTACGTGCCTGTCCTCAACTTCAAACTCTATCTGCTACAAAAGTTAGTGCTTAAGTATGCGATGATGAATCATTTCAGCTTGTTAGGATTCTTAAAATGTTTTAACGTGTAGCCTTGTTAGTGGAGCATTAGCCTCAGTCTTTTAGAGCTATAAAATGTACATATCAGTTTAAAAACAATCAGCTGGAAACAGTAAAAAGTCAGCTGGAGTTAGCATTTTGAACAAACTCATGAAGCTAAGCTAAGATGAGTTTAATTAGCTAGCCAGCTACAGCTGATAGAATCTGCCAGCGACAGGACAGGTGTAAATTAAGCTGGCAAACTCTATGTGAAGCTGCTGAAGTGTATCGATGTCCAATTGTTTCAAAGATTATGAGATATTTTGAGTGGTAAATTAAACCCTGTCGTGTGTGGCGTGCAAGAGTGGATAACTGGACGTGCTTACATTCAGATTCAAATTCCTTTGTTAAATCCCATCTGTGCATTACAACATAACAAATAAAACAAACATGACAACAAAATTTAAAATATAAAAAGCTTCACTTAAAAAATGTTAAGGTTCTAAATATACAAGTAAATAATATAAAGTGTGTAAATTAGTGAATCTGTAAAACAATAGATATGAAACAATACAGCACCATAACTTATTTTTAGCAGCTGAGATATTGCTCTCCAGGATATTTCACACAAACACAAGGTACAGTTGAAATGTAAATATGTTCTATGAAGTAACTTTGAGTATTATAGTGCTGATAGTCACACAGTACCCAAACAGTCAGTGTCAATGTTTAGTTCTCGTCTGCACAGTAGTGAACGGCCAGTTGGAAAGTGTACAGTGCAACATGGTTTGTAATCAGCTCAAACAGCAGCCTCCATACTGCCACTGTTTACGTGTACATGCTGTGTGTCAAGCTGATTGTGTCTCTCTCTTATTTTCTGCTTGTAGCAAAAGACGCGGCGGCGGCAGCAGCTAGAGGAGTAAGCTCCCTCTCACTGAAATGATGAAGAGTATTTATCAGAGGCATTTTCACATGTTCTTGGACTGGCGCAATATATATATATATTTGACTGAGGAGGAGCCATGATGTTGACATTACTGTAACATGTGACCATTTGAAAAATGGTTGAGGAGACACCAGTGGAGAGAGGGGTTGTGAATATTTTGGCATGGAGTTATGGCCTCCTTGTTCCCTCCAGGAAGTAAAGCTACAATACATCGGCCTTCATGTACACTCAGAATGAACCTCTTCTAACCTATGATCTTGTACATGTACAGTAATGGTATACTTATCATTGTACAATTGCAACTTTGCTAACTAAGCTTTGCCACTATGTTTTTTTTGGGATGTTACATTGTATATAACTGATTTATGAAAATACTTCAGATTAATATGATGAAACCAGTTAAATGTGCCCATTTCTTTATTTACTTTATTTCCCTGTGACACTGTTTCGCCACTGGTTTAGAGCAGGATTTACCAGCCTCAGGTGCAGCAGTCCCTGTTGGGTCTGCTGATATGAAAATGAGATGAGTCAATAAAGCAGATGTTTATTTTGGAATAGTAGAAGTAGAATCTGACAGTGCAGAAAAGTCTTTGCAGCAGCACTTTCAGAATATACAAAATATAACTGAACAGTTAAATCAGTTAAACACATAGCCCTGACATCAGTTTCAGATCAAGAACAACTAAGAGGTCAAAGATGTTAATATGACGATGATGAATGTATTAAGTGGTACACGACACAGAATTTAGTTTGATTTTTTTTTTGCCAGACAGGATTAAAGGCTGGGTTTTAGTCTCGGGGCCAGTGTGTTTACAGCCGCTCAGAGTAAAGTGTCAGAGTTATTTGCATTCAAATTTGAATTCACCGAGTTCTCTTTAGTCAGTAGGCAGCAGCTACACAGTGTCTGTATTTTGGAAATGCGTGATACAGAAGGTCTGTCTCTATACATACAGTCCCTGTACAACACACAAGTTCATGACTTTGATGGATTCAGTATTGATACAATCAAATGTCCACATTAACCACATCTATGTCAATAAGGAGACGTGCACTATGTATGACATCGGCTGAGCTGTGAAGGATGCAGGTGAGTTTGTATGCCAATAAAAAATAGAACATAAAAATGACAAATAAATCTGAATATATAAACTTGCCAGTAAACATTTTTATGGAAAAGTTTCAACCCCTGAGTTGTCTGTTTTGGAAAAATAAATCAATAAACAAATTATTTTACACTGAAACATTTATTGGAACCTCTAGAGCTTCTTCTCACTTAAAAGGGTTACTATATGCTAAATATTTGTATGAACATGCTAAACGGCATATAGTTATAATGTCAGCATTGACTGATAAACATACTGAAGCATGCAAGCGTTGGATACAATGAATAATGTTAGTGGTAGTCATAATGACAATCCTACTTTGTACTAAGACTGATTTGACTCATAAGTCAAAATCAAGGACCATCAAAGATCTGTAACACATCAAATGATGTGACCTGATTAGGAATTCCATATCGCTGCAAATGGCTATATCAAGCTTTCAGAGGGTGGCAGTAATGCACCTAATATGCTGGATTAAAAACTCAAAAAGAAGAAGAAGAAGGAGAAAGTGGATTGGTGGAAAGTTTGGCGGACTTTCATCCTCCGCAGAGAAGCAGTTTTTTGTCGAAGCCCCATGGTCTGACTTCAGTTCAGCTTTAGTTACAAGTGACAGCGGCGGGAGTCTGCAGCACAGACCGGTGAGTGAACTAACTTCATTAATGACTCATGGGCTCAGTGAAATGCGGACACAACAGGCGCCAATGTTTGTGTTGTGTGTTGGAATACAGAAGTAATTTTCAACAACAACATTATTTAGCATCATTTGTGGATTTGTCCTGATATAAAGCACCGACATGACATTTAGCAGTTTGCCAGCTGAACCATTAGTCTAACTTAGCTGGATCCTGCAAAAAGCAAGTTAGTTGTTACTGTGTGCATGTGGATATTTTATTAACGCTCGTTAATATTTTCACAGCCCACCTCACTATAAAGGTTTATGAAACTCTTTCAGTCCGTGTTTTCCCCTGTTGCTACTCTTTCTGTCAGTGGACCCACAGTCATGTGCTCGGCTAACTTAACTTAGCAGCATAACAGCTGCATGGCTGCCCTGCAGGCTTCTAACTTTAAAGACACGACAGTAGCCTTACATAAAGATCTGGCACGTGTAAACTAGGCCTGAACAAGTCATCGAAATATTATTGAAATCGCATTATGGCCAAGTGCAATATCGAAATCTCAGGAGCTGCAGTATTTTGGTAACGTTAAACTGTGTTACATCATAACGTTACTATTATAAATGAAGCTGCCAAGGTATGGGGACGTGCTTGTTTGGTTCAGACCCAGAGCAAAAATCACATAATCATCATTTTTATATATTTTTTTTCAGTGAAAGTAAAATGTTGAAAATGACTATTCGCACTAAAATAGTGCATGTCGTTCAGCCCCAGCAGCAAACAAACATCAGTAAGCTTAAAGATGCAGTGAATGTGTTGTCTGAGTTACTCAATTACCTGTGTTGTGACAGTTTCTTATCAGTCTGTGTAATGGTTCAAAGTTTAACTCATGAGGCCATAGCTGAGGGGTTGCACAACACTGCTGGGGGACAGCACAGGTGGTGCTGCATGTGTCTGAGGCTTAGGACTGGAATAATGGATTTGTGATAATGGATAGATGAAGCACTCGCTATACTCTTTCATAACACACCCACAATCTTTTCTTAATGCAGCTTTTTAATAAAAAGATGTTGTCTCTCTTGGATATTGTTTTTATGTTTTATTTCTTTGTGATTCTTATCCAGTCTCTGAATTATCTCCGCTCTTTGCGTGCCGAGACAAACAGCAACCATGTCCATAACAAATGGCCACACTGTGAGCAAAGAAACGTGGGATTCTCACAACAATATGATGCTGGAGCCTTTATCGATCAGCGACTCTGAGGTTTGTGTTCAGCAGATTTTAAAAATTAATGTTGTGGAGACTGGAGAGATGATTCAGTGGGATCAGCAGTACTAACAACCCTCTCAAAAAATGTCTAAATGGAGAATTATTTCAAGTTGTTGTTCTCCCCTGAACAGTAACGTATTTGTGTTTTAGGTGTTTACCATCATAAAAAAAGAGAAGCACAGGCAGACGTACGGTCTGGAGCTGATAGCGTCTGAGAACTTTGCCAGCCGAGCTGTTCTAGAGGCTCTGGGTTCCTGTATGAACAACAAATACTCTGAGGGATATCCCGGTCAGAGGTACAAGAATCAATCAAGTTTGTCTATGAAATCCAAGTGTTTGATTTTATCCTGTTATCAGTGCATTCTGCTTCATCCTATCCATTTAATAGCAAGTAAGTATAGCAGTAATAATCAGTATGATCCGTGTGTTCAGGTACTATGGCGGCACGGAGCATGTTGATGAGCTGGAGAGACTCTGTCAGAAAAGGGCGCTGGAGGCTTATGGTCTGGACTCAGAGAAATGGGGTGTCAACGTGCAGCCATACTCGGGTACCAAATTGCGAATAACATCTAAAACTCTGTTAATGACACCTGACTCATGTGTCAGTATTTTAACTTTCTCTCTCATCAAGTTCTTCTTTGTACTCCTTGCTTTTCCTGTTTCATCTCATCTTGTTGTCTCTCTCAGACCGTCATCTTCGTTTCCTCTCTCTGACTTGTCATGTTCTGTCTTATTTGTAAGGTTCACCCGCCAACTTTGCGGTCTACACGGCCGTTGTTGAGCCCCACGGCAGGATCATGGGACTGGACCTTCCTGACGGAGGTCACCTGACACACGGCTTCATGACTGAGAAGAAGAAAATCTCAGCAACGTCCATCTTCTTTGAGTCCATGCCGTATAAGGTACAGAACAATCTTGTGCATTTGTCGAGACACACTTGTCCAGTGTCCAGGTTTAATAAGATTATTCTCATCACCGAAAGTATGTGCACATCGCTCCTCATGAGAGCTGGAAAAGATAACAAGAAGCCCTTAATTTGATGGAATCTGGGAAGTTAGTACAGTCTCATGTCCAGATTTTGATAGGCTACTAATGTGTAATTACAGTGTCAGCTTCTGATAGAACTTCTGATAGGTGGACATGAACATTTGACCATGACACCAGAGACCTGGGTTCAGGCTTTGTCTCAGACTAGAGATTTTAACTGTGGTCCTCTGATGTTTGCTCGACTGGCTTAACGTAACTGTTTTTTTCACTATTGTTACGATCTGTGGATAATGTAGGGGAAAAAAGATCTGTCGAACATTTTGGAGATTAGTTCAACATGAACATTCTTCAATATAAACAAACCTGCTAAATGTACTGATTAAGAACATTTAGGCAGATGCTCTTTACCAAACTGACCTACATTTGAGATCTACGAGTGACATTAGATGCTAAGAGCAGTAATAAATTCTAGTAAGAGCTAATAGTGCGTGCGCATCAATGGGATAAATACCTTGGGAGAGAAGTAAGAATTAACAAATAGTCTAATCAATACAAGAGAATTGTAAGGAGATAGAAGAAGAGCACAGGACAGTGCATGTTAGAGGTGTGATACGAGCAAGTGTTCTCAGAAGAGATGAGTTTTCAAGAGCTTCTTGAAGTTAGAGATGATAAAATAAAATGTAAAACAGATGGCATTATATTTCTTTTAAAAATCATATATATAGTTTTAAAAATATATCCAAAATATTGGAGAGATGGCAATAAATGAACCTTACTGGTCATGCTTTATTGCTGTATTATAATTGGATTCCCGATGAGTGTTGCAGTATTGAGTAAGTAGATAGCTGGTGGATCTATACAGTAGATGGATATTAATAGACACCACATCCAAAGTCATAGTTTGGTCTTATTTTTTACTTAAAAACGATTTTAAAAATCTGATATTAGTTGCCCAGTGTATACAAATTGAATACAGTAAAGAGAAGATTGAAATGTGGGCAAAAAAAGAATAAAAATGCCAAAGTGATTTCAGGTTGTTTCACTCTGATGGGCTTATGGCCAAAGTACAGTCCGTGCAGTTGTGCTCATGTTGTGTGTGTGTCAGATGTAGCTGTTCTGGCGTGTTTTGATACGTGGTCTTCTGTTTTTAGGTGAATCCAGAAACTGGATACATTGATTATGACAGACTGCAAGAAAACGCTCGGCTGTTCCACCCCAGACTCATCATTGCAGGTCCTTCAGTGCACACACACGCACACACACACAAACACACAAAGTGCATGTTAACATCTGCTATTACATCTTTACTTTCACACAATTAATTCCTTTTTTCTTTCTCTTCTCCAGGAGTAAGCTGCTATTCCCGCAACCTTGACTACGCCCGCATGAAGCAGATTGCTAATGAGAACGGTGCGTATCTGATGGCAGACATGGCTCACATCAGTGGATTGGTGGCTGCTGGAGTGGTTCCCTCACCCTTTGAGTACTGTGACATTGTTTCCACGACAACACACAAGACGCTGCGTGGCTGCCGCGCTGGACTCATCTTCTACAGGAAAGGTAGAACCTGAATATGACTTCCTGCAATAACAAACCACTTCACTTTTTTTCGTTTTGTCACTGTCATACTGTTTTTCTTTTTTTCTGTATTGCTGCTCTGTGATTTCTCCAGCTTTACATTTTTCTATTTCCCTCTTCCAGGAGTGCGGAGTGTGGATGCCAAGGGGAAGGAGACTCTCTACAACTTGGAGTCTTTGATCAATCAAGCTGTGTTTCCTGGGCTGCAGGGAGGACCACACAACCACGCAATTGCAGGTACACCTCTCATCACGCTTTGTCCTCCCACTTTTATTTAATTGTGTCGGGATCTGTCTCATTTGGCTCATGTTTTCCGCTGGCAGGTGTTGCTGTAGCTCTCAAGCAAGCCATGACACCAGAGTTCAAGGCCTACCAGATGCAGGTTCTTGCTAACTGCAAAGCTCTGTCCAATTCACTTATTGACCACGGCTACAAGATTGTCACGGGTAAGTGACACCCCACAAACACAAATGGAATTGAAACATATCTCTTGTGTCAGTTTCCATTGTACAGAAGTTAAATGCATTTACCAAAGAGAACATGAGCATTTGCTGTTACTGTTGTGGGTGAATTCTGCAGCCTAAATTGAGTTAGGATGGCATCTTGTGTTGGCTTTTTACATCTGTTGGTACAAAGAGCAAACTCTGATCTATTTGATGCTTCTGGTCTACAAGGCCCAGTCAGTCCAGTGCTGTTCATCGTCATGGTGATATCAATATGCATCATAAACAAATTGCAAAAGACTGCCTGAAACACGATGAATAAGGAAAATAATTTTATTTAGGAATGGGTACCGGAACCCAGTATTAAACTTATAGTATTTATTATCACACTGCAGCCTCTGCCCTGCTGTCTGTACCGGCGCGCACACACACACACACACACACACACACAAATAAACTCATAGAAAGTGAGTGATATTTTAGAAGACATGAGGAAGGACTGACATGGGCTAATAATTTTCATTCTTTCTAACCATCACTCAGTATTTTGATTTATTTTATTGACATTTTAGATTTGTTTACAGTCAGATAATATTGGGTTTATATAGTGACTTTGCAATTGTAAACTTTACTGTTGCTGCTGTAGAAACTTCATTTAGGTATAAAACTCTAAACCTGTTCTGAAGTTATATAACTAATATGCACATTTCAGTATTGTTTATAATAGTTTATGTATTGAAAGTCATATCGTCATTGTGATATTGAATAATGTTATTGCACATTGCAAATTTTCCTCATATCGTGCAGGACTAGGTCAGACTGATCATTTTACTGATAATCAAAAGATGTTATGAGAATTTAGATTATTTTCCAAATTATTATGCAACATGTTTCTCATAATTATGAGATAAAGATTTTGGATGGATTTCTATTAATTAATTAATTATAATTACTATAACTTTTTTCTTTCTTCTTCTTGAATACAGTATGCTCCTTTAGCCGTGAAAATACCAACCTCACATTAACTTAAACTTCTCTTCATGAAAATTAAAAAATGTATAGCTATGTATAATTTAAAACAATTTAAACAAAGGGGGTGACATGCTGTTATAGAGTCTTCTATTTTAATACTCTTTTTCTCTTCCTGTGCAGGCGGCTCGGACAACCATCTGATCCTGCTGGACCTTCGCAGCAAAGGAACTGATGGAGGACGAGCTGAGAAGGTTTTGGAAGCCTGTGCCATCGCTTGTAATAAGAACACCTGTCCAGGTAGTGTGTGTGTGTGTGTGTGTGTGTGTGTGTGTGTGTGTGTGAATGTTTTACTACTGATATGGAGTTAATCATGCAGCCTTGTTGGCATACAAACATACTGGCAAAGTAGTCCTTTATCTCTGTGAATGAGTGCCCAGACTCTTAACGTTTCCACATACATGTGTTTGTGTAGGGGATAAGAGCGCTTTGCGCCCCAGTGGTCTGCGGTTTGGCTCTCCGGCTCTGACCTCCAGAGGCTTGGTGGAAGATGACTTCAGGAGGGTGGCTGAGTTCATTCACAGAGGTAATTTTATTTGATTTTTTTTTAAAACTAAAAGATGTTCTCTGAGAAATGTGTTTGAACTGAGGTGACCAGACCACTGAACGGATGCCAATATATTAGGCCAATGGTGCTTTTAAGTATAATCAACCATAAAATCTATCCTTTGAGTATCAACTGCCCCCCCCCCTGTGTGCAAATGACTTAAAAAAACACAAATTAGAATTTAATCAAAATGTTTGTACAGACAAACTGTTCTGGAAAATGCCTGACAAGGTGTCGATTTTCATGAATGAATGGCTTCCTTGGGATTCCCCTGGTAATACCTGAGGGTTTGACTAATACCTGGAACAATCATTACCATCACATAAGCTTCTTATGCAATGGCAATGTGAAATACTATCTAGTCCGCTTAGCTCATAGAACCATTTGACTCAGCTATGAGCCAGAAAGCTAACATTGTACTAACAAGATTAAAAGTCAGTAACATTGTGTACGGGTAACATAAATGTATAATTTGACAGTATGTTTAACAACAAGAGTAGCTAACTATCCAGCCATTGTCCAATAAACATACAAAAGCAATATCAAGATTTTCATAAACAAATGAGAAGCTATGTGCGCTGTCTGCTGCAGCCTGAAGTAGTGAGTTGAATATTGAAGATTGTGAATGTGAGATGATCACTAATGTGATGCAAAGTATCAGTAAGTTCGGGGGGGGTAGTGCATTTCTTGCAGCTTGTGTGTTGCAGTCGCCATCCTGTGCTGTTCAGAGGATGAAGCACTGAAGGACTTAATTCAGTGTTAATATAGTGCGATATCACCATTTTTTTCCTGTTCCTGGATAGTGTTAGTTACTCCATTGCTCATGCCTCAAATGATAGAAAATAGCTATTATTCCCCACAGCAATTAGGAAATAACACTTATCCAAGAATAAACATTTTGTCAAATAGTGTATTCAGATGCAATGCACCTTGTTGGACTGGACAGCAGTATAAAACCCCTGCAAGGTCTCATTCAGAGCATCAGTGGTGTAGTATTCAAAGTAGGAGTTTGTTTTTTGCAAGGAAACCTTTTTTTAACTGCCCATTTCATTTGTTTTTGTTTTTTGTGCTGATCTAATCTTTTAGCCAGTTTTAACTCCTTGTGCCATTTCTTTTCTTCTCTTCTCTTTTCAAATTCTCTTTCTTCAACTGCATCATAAAAGTTGTCATATTTTCCAAATAGGTTAAGCAATATTGAAGTCACTCATTGTTGTAATAAATAGGCCTAAACGGAGGCTTTGACTGCATCGCTGTTGCTACGGTTACTGATACTTTTGTTGTTTTTTTACATAAAAATGTGGGGAGAAGTCAACAGCAACAACATCCAGTCCCAGTGGTTTTCAAACTTGTACATTAAGCAGTTTGAATCAGTTCACTTTAAGGTTTTGAGCAAAATCAGCATTGTTTTGTTCTCAACTGCAGCAATAAAGTGATTTGAATTTGCTACAGCTCCGACGCCTCTGTTAGCTTCTTCTCCATAGCTCAGGCATCTGAGGCTTGTGGGCGTCGTAGTATTTAGAGCCACCCACCAAACCATAATGATCAAAAAAACAGAACATGATTTCACATGGATGAAATTGCAATCCTTCTCCTGCAGGTATTGTGCTGACTTTGGAGGTGCAGAGAAGCCTGGATCCCAAGGCCACTCTGAAAGAGTTCATCCAGGCTCTGGCCCAGGGAGAGAAGTTCCAGCAGCAGGTAGCAGAAATCAAGGCAGAGGTGGAGGCGTTCGCCGGTCAGTTCCCCATGCCTGGCCTACCTGAGCTGTAGAGGGCGGCGGTTCAGACACTGATGGCTTCTGGACTGATGATTGTAACAAACATTATTCCAACTTTGGTGGTGTGCTGTCTCATGTGTATATTTGTTTGAGTGTTTGCAAGTTTAATCTATCACTCCTCAAATCAAGATACTTCCTCATGAGTTCACAGCGGTTGAGTTTCAGCTTGGAACAAAATTGCAGACTTTAATGTCCTCCAGTAATTCAGTGTTGCTACAGTGCCTTTACTGTTTCACAGTAGATGCCTTTGTTTTCCACTGTAGCTTTGGTCTCGAATGTTCACATCACATTTAAGCTTTAATCTTGTCAGAAATCTTTTGTATTAAATGTACATTTCCAAAGTTACTGTACTGCAGGTTGAAGCACAAAGCATGACAATTAGTTTCATATTTGCGCACTCTACATCATAGACTGTATAAGAAATACAGTTTGATTAGGAAAACCACAATTGTTACATTTAATTAAAATAACCATAATGAATGAAACAGCTGCTGTGTATGATCATTCAATTTGAGCGGAAACTGGTGCAGAGTCCTTTTAAACCAACATGCTCACAATGATGCTATGTTTAGTGTGGTAGTATGCTAACATTTGCTAAATGGTGCTAAACACAAAGTACAGCTGATGGAAATGCCAATGGTTGTGCATGTATTGGGCAAATGAAAGTTTTGCCCTGAATGTGTTGCTAGAGAAAAAGTTAAGGGATCACTCAAGTGATTTTAATTAATCCTGAGGGGTACATGAATGTATGAACTAAATTTTTTGTTTTTTTACCAAACATTTCAAATCGCTCAAAACCGCAAATGTTAAGCTCATGGTGGCGCTAGAAGAACAGTCGGGGAGTCATCAAAGTCAGTAGGATTAATCCTCTGGTGACCTGATGTCTTTACATACTTTAACTTTAAAGGAAATTAATCCCAGTGCAGGGAACTGCTGGACGTGACATTATCAACTCAAATCAGATGCTGCAGGACATAAATCAATAGCATCTGTGCATCCTGTCATATTTCGTTACTGTTTATGAAAGGATATTCTTAATATAACTGAATCAGTAATTTGTTATCTTGAGGAATCTAAATTTCCAGATATGTATCATGTTGAGAAAACAACCTGTTCTTAATTGAAGGAGTAGTTAACTCTTAGATGACCGGATAAACTGAAAGGACCACTGTCATTCTCTGCTTCCGTTGAACTACAATGTCAAATTGTTCCTATAAAGTTAAAAATTATGAAACAATATTGCACCGTCTTTCAGAACTGTTCTAAGTTTTAAGCACACTCATAAGAAATTCTAGTAAAATCATTAAAACTGTTTGTTGAATGGCTTCCTGGCCCAAAACATTACTTCAACTGGTAGCGAGGATCAAATCCCAAGCTGAAGCCAAGCTTTTATATCGCAGGCCTATTGGAAGTATTTACACACACATCTCATTCCAAGGTCAAAATAAAACTATTAAATCCAACGTATTCAACATTATGTCGTAAAGATATCAAATTATGCAAAATTAAGAGCAAAATAATAATTCAGGGGCACAAAATACTATAGGCCAAACATGTACACAAATTATTAAAATTAATTATTTGAGAGCACTGAATTATTAGTTACACTATAAATGTGTTATTTTTTTCTCAACACACCTGTCAGGCTTCATACATTTCATCTTCTATTTAACACATATCCTTACCAATTTGATCCTGCC
Organism: Lepomis macrochirus; assembly: GCA_024633595.2. Classification (NCBI taxonomy): domain Eukaryota; kingdom Metazoa; phylum Chordata; class Actinopteri; order Centrarchiformes; family Centrarchidae; genus Lepomis; species Lepomis macrochirus. The sequence continues at coordinate 27,210,587 of JALXJV020000007.1, read as the reverse complement.
AGGATGCAAAAGGCTGCATTGAATAGTTAAGTGTGAAAAACGGAAAATATGTAAAATATATCTGAAGACTATAAAAATATGAGTTAAGTTGTCATGAAGGGTGCACAACGTCTGTCTCTGTAACTAACTTCACTCCAGTAGTTACTTACGTCTGTTATTACATTCCTCTGTTACAATGCTAATTTCTCAAAAAAAAAACATTAAAGAGAAATAACTTTAAACCAGCTAAAAGGCACCATTATGTGAGCTCACTCAGCCTCTCGAGGATCGTCTACTTTTGCCTTAATGCGTGAGGTCAGAGGTCAGTCTGCGCGCCTCGCATCGATCCACTGTGAGAACAAGGAGCAGCAGTTCGTGACAAACTAAAAGCAACAGACCGACCAGTGTTCATGGCTTTTCCTTAAAACAGTCCCAGGACGCTACAAAGAACTACAGTCATAGTGGTTTCTCATCCGGGAGTTGTTAGCATATCGGTTAGCATAACTTAGCTAGCCTCGTTAGCTGGCTAACGAAGAAAACACTAGCGCAACTTCAAGCTAGCTAACCGAAACTAAGATTTCTTCGATCGGAGCAGTAAGTTACAGACGACCGCAGTCATGCAGGACTTACTGGCTACCGTGGATCACATCAAGTTTGACCTGGAACTCGCTGTGCAGCAGCAGCTAGGAGCACAGCCTCTGCCCTTCCCCGGCATGGACAGTAAGTGTTAGCTGCTACTTAGCCGCTGTAGGTAAACTGTGATCAGAGTGAACGGTAACGTTAGCTAACGGCAGGTTGGCACTATGCATGTTAGGTTTGTGTACCTTTCTTTGTTAAGGTTGTGCTATTGTGTCCCTGCAGAGTCCGGATCTGCTGTGTGTGAGTTCTTCATGAGAGCAGCTTGTGTGAAAGGTAAAAACACAACAACACTTACACACCTGTGTCAGTCTGGTCTCTCCGTGTCACACAAAATGAGAGGAAATAAATAAAGCTGACTGAAATAAGCAGAATGAGACATTGCTTTTTAAAAGAGACAATCCACCAGTGTAGTATTTCACAAAAGGCAGAGACACAGTTTTCCTTTTATTGTGTAGTATGAGTCTAGTTTTAAAAATCACACGATCCTACATTTCCCATAATGCAGCCTTTATGATGGTTTTAATTAGACCCCCACTAACTGGTATACACACATCTCAGCTCACCATCTTATTTTAAAATAGAAGCTGGGATCAACCTTCACAAATACAATACATTTAAGACTACAGTGTGATGGATGATCACCACAACTCACATTTTAGAGTGGATCTCAGGAAATAGGTCAGTAATAGGTCAGGGACACTCACACTGTCACAGTGAACAGCAATCTGTTTTTGTGGTGATTTGTGCGAGGCATTAGGACAACAAAATAAAAGGCGTGTTTTACCTTGATAATGTATTGGAGGGGTGCTGGTTCTTACAGTCATTAATAAAAAGAACTTTATTTTTAAAGATGCAGCCCCAAGTGCTTTACAGAACAGGATTAAAAACAATGTTAAAATGAAAATAATAACACGACTGGTAACAATACAATAAAATATTTTTAAAAATAGTAGTACAGTTTAGCATGAAAAACATTATCAACCAGCAAGACACGGTCTGCCCAGCGGGTTTGAATTAGGAAAGTTGTGCCGTCGTCTGTGTTGAATCTCATTGTGACTCCGCTCCCAGGTGGGATGTGTCCGTTCCGTCACATCAGTGGAGAGAAGACGGTGGTGTGTAAGCACTGGCTCAGAGGACTGTGTAAGAAGGGAGACCAGTGCGAGTTTCTCCATGAATACGACATGACCAAGATGCCCGAATGCTACTTCTACTCCAAGTTTGGTTCGTTGGCTTAATGTTTCATAAAATTGCTCAGAAGAGCTCAAAGACTTATTTTCATTGATTGTTGCTCAGCATCCAGAGTGTTTTTCTTCCTCCTGGTCAGCTGTTAAATGAATGCTCTGCAGTGCCGGTTGTTGTTTTGTGTTTTAAATGTGTGTGTTGACCCTCGCAGGTGAGTGTAGCAACAAGGAATGTCCATTCCTGCACATTGATCCAGAGTCCAAGATCAAAGACTGTCCCTGGTATGACCGAGGCTTCTGCAAACACGGTAGGTCCTGCTCAGCGGTGGACGTAAACACTCCAGCAGTAATGATATTAACACCTGACAAACTTACTCTCTATACACACAGTCTCCCCTGCTGGTTTGATTTCCTTCATCAGCAGCAAAACAGCCTCTTTACTTTCTGTTGTGGCTCCTCTTCCATCTTCCTGTCTCAGGTCCTGACTGCAGACACAGACACACAAGACGAGTGATCTGTGTGAATTACCTAGTGGGCTTCTGTCCAGAAGGGAAGTCCTGTAAATTTATGCAGTATGTTACCCTTTTTATTTAATTCATAACAGATTCAGTTTTGGTGTGGGGATATTACAGGTTTTGTCATTTTAGATTTTTTTTTCTTCTCTCTCTGCATTTATGGAAAGATTTATGCCATCTAGTAAAATATTCTTTAGACAAAAGATTAAAGCACCAATGCAATTTTCTTTATTAATAATAATAATAATAATAAAGAAAATTGGAGACTTCACCTTTCAGTTATGTAGATTTTAACATCTTCTTCTTCTACAGTCCTCGTTTTGAATTACCTATGGGAGCTTCTGAACAGCCTCCTCTACCACAGCAAACCCAGAACCAGACAAAGGTAAGCAGATAACATGCGCAAACACCAAACACACACGTCTGTATGTATAAATGATGGGCTAATAGGACTGCGTGGATTCATCTCATTCATTCAGGTAGTAGAAATCAAACTACAAACAATTCCTCTTTGCTTTTTCCCCGCTGCAGCCAGTGCCTACCATCGGTCGCTCGTCGCTCTCTCTTATCCAGCTCACCAACTCCAGTCCAGGTCAGCGGCCGCAGAACCACATGCAGATGAATTCTATTCCGCAAAATAACATGACTGGCAACAGAGGGCCTCGGCCGCTGGACCAGGTTACCTGCTACAAGGTGAGTCACCCGAACATTTGTCTGATGTTCCTTTGTGTGTTCAAAATCAGTTTTAGATCCTTTTGTAAATACGAAAGCTGGCATGAGTTACCTTTTTAAAGCAGTAGTTTGACATTTTGGTTATTAGTTTTCTTGCCCGGTTAGATAAGATAAACACCACTCTCGTGTCAGTCAAGTAAAATGAAAATCCAACAGCAGTCATTTTACAGGGTTTCTTAGAAGGTATAATGATGGATGGATGGATGTGGAAAATGCTATAAGAATGTTTTCAAAAAGAGACACGATAATAGATTATCTTTATCAATTAACAAAATACAAAGAGTGAACAATAGAAACAACCTAAATCAAATCAATATTTGGTGTGACCACCCTTTGCCTTTAAAACAGCATTAGTTCTTCTAGGTACACGTGCACACAGAACTACCCTCAGTCCTTCTGTAGATAGGCTTGTAATCCTTGGGTTTGATATTTTAACACATTTCTTCTCTTATACATAACAAAATATACCTAACCCTCACAAGCCTACTCTTCATTTATACTCATGTTCGTATATTGTTTATATATTCTTCTGGTACATTGTACTGACAATTTTATGGGGGTTACAATGGAGTTACTGGAATCTCCTCAGTCTGAAAACTGCTCTTGACTCAGCAATGTCTGGCACATAACCAAACGCTGAACAGCAGATTATAAGTTTTAGAAAGGAAAAGCAGTCCTCCATACAATCTGGTAAAAACTGGAAAATGGCTGTACATGAATGCTACATTTCAGACTAACACCACATTTTGAGGCACCAGCGTCAGTAAAGTAATTTTTGATATATCCACACTTTGCATGGTACATCATCTCATCGAGTGAGGATTTGCTTCTTCACTTTTGTGCTCCAATACACTACCTGCATAAAGCAAAAGAACACTGTGTATTTCAAGCTTTCTTTTAATAAGGTGACAATATCTTCATTATTTTGTCTTCCCTGTATCTGCAGTGTGGTGAGAAGGGCCACTATGCCAACAAATGCACTAAAGGCCATCTTGCCTTCCTGAGTGGACAGTAACCTTCAGACTTGATGTCACCTCAGCAGAGGAGACGAGAGGAAGAGCAGCAGAAGAGAGGAACCCTGTTTGCTCAACCGGCTGAAGTTGAATTTAAAGACTTTAACTGCCACTGTTGTGTTACGTCAGGATGGTTTTACACAGGCACTGGGACAGAAACACAACAGCTATTTCTATGTTTTTGCCTCTTTCTAACCGTGGATACATGAGGGGGAAAAAAACAAAGATCAGAAAGAGGCTTCGCTCTCTGTGGCGATGGTGGAGCGACGTGAGGGTTAGTGTACAGTTTTCTACAATGTTTGTACTGCGTAGCACACTGAATATTTAAAGACATCACACCCAGTTTCCTTGGGTTGTGTGACTGCATCAGTGACACCAGACCAGTGCTTCTATTTTGCCAATTCTAGTAAATCTGTCTGACATTGTAAGTGAAATAAACAAAACAGAAATTTGATCAATGCCAGTTCATGCAGTTTGAGTACAAACTACTGTAATTAATCCGATCCCAAATCCGTCCTGTAATTGTTTGTGGTGTACTTGGAACTTAAATCTCTTTAAATTTTAGACTTTAATTTGAAATCCTGGCTGGCAGTAGTTCATTAAACAGTTGTTAGATCTGAATACACAGATTATTACATTTTAAAGACATGTGGGGGGCCAGCAGTTTGACTCCACTCAAAAAAGGGTTCTCACAATATCTTTACTGTTGTCAGTGGATAGAGTCTAAACATATTGTTACTATCTGTACAAATAAACGTTCTTACAGATTTAACTGTTAAATTCATGTCAGCAGAGCAGTGAGGCGGCATTGGATTGTGTTGCCACATGCCCGCAGATGAGAATTGTAATTATTAACGCAGCTGAACTTTAAGCTGAACTCAAACACACGCACCCAAACATGATATCCAATAATAAATCTTTGTATTGTTTATTGGTTACAACAGTTACATATTCAACACAACAGAGAGCTGAGAGTAGAAAGAGAGGGGGAACAAAGATTCAAGTTCAACCCCTGATGGTTGCTGAAGGTCTTAGTGGTACTTCCTCCAGCGATCGTGTTCTGGAAGAGAATAACAAAATGTTTTTAAATGTCTGTCTTTCACATTGGTGAGGTTTCGTAGCTAGTTTGAGACAAGTTACAAAAATAAAATCAGATTTAAAAAGGAAAACTTTATAGCGAAAAGGTCAAACAAAAAAAAACAGGAAGTAAATGTTTAGACATGTCTTACTGATGTGGTCGTATTCCCACAGGTAGCTGATGGCCACGTAGCCAACCAGCAGCATAGCTACACCACCGATGCCTCCCTTCTTCACGTTAATGTACTTGTTGTAGTATCTGTCGTGGCCTGGAAGAGAGGGGGGCAAAACAAAAGCAGCATAAGCACACCTGACAACAGTCAAGACAACATGTGACTCGACATGTTAGAGCATGTGTGATCTTTTCTTGTGAATAAGAAGTCACTTATTTCAATCCCTTAATGAGCTGGGAATCAATATATTTTCCCGCCCTTTGTCAACTGGAGCCATATTCACGTTCATCAGTGCTTTAAACAGCAGTTCTCCACTTTCCGAGTACAGCAGTGGAGAGTTGTGCAAGCAGTCATCTGTGGTGTTACTCGCCCGCCATCAATATATGCATTTCACAAACAGTGTTTTTCCTAAATGTTGATGTGGCAAGGTGCATCACCTTTAGTTTTAGCTTCAGGGTGTTTTGTGAAAGCAGCCCCTGATCTGCCCTTATAAGATGTTGAACCAACCACCTTTTACAATGATGGCAGCTTGGAGCATTATGTTGTGTATGCTGATGAAAGAACGCACAACATACTGCATTAAAAAAAGATGTGATTGTAATTTGAAATCTGTATGAGGACATGATTCCTTGTGAACAGTGCTGCTGACAGATTTAAAGCATTTTCCTACCCAAGGTTTAGGATTTAAGGAGCTACAAATATAATTGGGAAAAGGAGAAGTTTCTGTATCAGCATTTCTATAATACCTGCTTCTGCTGCTGTTTTATTAAAAAATGGTTTCTGGTATTTCAAAAACATTTTACATTTTGTGTATTTCACAAAAGCTATTGAAAGAACTGCAAACTTCATTACTCTCTGTAACAGAAGTGAAGCAAAGGAAACAAAATCGGAACTGAGTTCTTCTTTTAGTTTCCGCAGATCGACAAAGTTTTAGTGAGAACAGTTTCCTCACCCCGGCGGACGGCTGAGATGATGCCATTTGGAGTAAAGTCTCGACCTCCAAGCCAGCTTCCCAGCTCACCCAGTTTCACGTCCATCAGTCGCTTCTCAACCACAGGAACTGGTCACAAGTGGAGACAGCAAGAACACTTTGATTAGACACTGAACAAAACAAGCCGTAGCTCCAATATGTCTACCAGAGCTGAAAAGATTTATGATGATCAATTGTTTAAATAGTTTATCAAACACAAATGCCCAAAATTTCCTGGTTCCAACATTTGTGGCTTTTGTTTGTCTTGAAGTCATTGAATACATTTGTCTTTTAAACAGACAGCATGACGACGTCATCTTAGAAAATAAATGGCAGACTAATCGAGCCTGAAAAAAAAATAATCACAAATTGCAGCTCTAAATTGCAGCAAAGTAGTCAACACCTTCATCCACTGAAAAGTCGTAAATCAAGCAAAACATTCAGTCTACAAACAAGTTCAGTGGCTCAGCTTTGGCCCTTAACTTTAACGGTATACTGAGGGGCCACATTTGAACCAGGTGTGTAACGTCAGGTAACGTTGTATTACAGCTGTTATGAATTAAGTGGCCCGCCGTTCAAAAGACATTGTAAAGCAACGCACCGCCTTTCGCGTTGTATTTTGACTTGGTAAATCAGGCTTAAGTTTTAAATTTACCAAAGAGAACATCAGAGTTTGGGGTCAGCTCTGTTTGCACGCCAACCTACTGTGCAAACTAGCCAAAAGAAACCTTTACAACACGTAAATATGCGAAGACCACTTCATCATGAAAGCTTCGTCCAGACTGCAAGTAAAGACTACAAGTTTCTGATCTCTGAACCCAGCAGTCAGTGTCCAAATGCCGCTCAATGATTAATTTAAACTGAAAACTGACAATGACACGCAAAGTCCTTGACGTGACTCAAAGGAGTCCGTGCGGCCTTCAGTCGGACAAAAACCTGCAGGTGACCCAGTACTGGTCTGTCCGATAGAAGAGCACACTCCGTGTGAGACAACGTAAAAAAACACAACCAACTAATCACTCAATACAGAAAATGTCTTCTTTTTTCATCAGAGGACACGCATAATTACCTGGTCTGTCCGCCATCTTGACTGGTGCAGAGAGCTCGCCGCAGGGAATCATGGGTATAAAAGGAAGAAGTGCATTATGGGAGAGGGTGTAGTTTTTTAAACTGTCCGCTAGAGGGAAGCAGAAGACATGAAACCACCTATACAGTCTATGGAAACTACACGATTGATAATTAAGGCTTCTTTGGATCACAGCCTTTTTGTATAGTCTATGATTGCAACACTACACAGAGCAATGACACACTGAGGGATCTGAAAGACGTTGTTTTTGAAGATGTTTTTGAACATGCAGGTAGTTGTCACTTTATTAGACACATACCCAGCGCCATTAAATAATAAAAAGTCAATCTTATTTAACGCTTCTCGGCACAACAGGTCTATCTAAAGCTAATTCAGCAGCACTACAGTAGATCCTTCCTTTATGAACAGATTTTTTTCACCATTTATCAACTAAATGATTCATTACGTTGGGACCACTGCCTGTCCCACTGCCGCCCACAACTGTATGCTTTTTTAAACACAGCTTAGCTTTTAGTATTTTTGTGTGTACAGAGGGCAGTACATATAGTAGGCCTATTTAAAACAAATGGATTCTTTTTTCACAGTACATTTCTGCTATATCAGAGTTTGTTTTGCATTTATGCATTAATATGTTCAATATGAGGCGGCACGGTGGTACAGTGGGTGTCGCCTCACAGCAAGAAGGTCGTGGGTTCAGACCCCGGTTGCCCCGGCCTTTCTGTGTGGAGTTTGCCTGTTCTCCCCGTGTCCGCGTGGGTTCTCTCCGGGTGCTCCGGCTTCCTCCCACCATCCAAAGACATGCAGGCTAGGTTAATTAGTGTCTCTAAATTGTCTTTAGTTGTGAATATGAATGTGAGTGTGAGTGGTTGTTTATCTATGCGTGGCCCTGCGATGGATTGGCGACCTGTCCAGGGTGTACCCCGCCTATCGCCCAATGTCAGCTGGGATAGGCTCCAGCCTCGATCCTGTATGCAGGATAAGCGGTTGACGATGGATGGATGGTTGTTCAATATGATTTAAAAAGACTCCAACCTAACTACCTATAGGTATCTATACGTGTTTGTCCTCATTTTTTGTACAATCCCATGTTAAATATTTCTTCATTAAAAAGCATATAGTTTCAGATCTATTTTGAAATTCTGACCTGAAGGGCGTCTGATCAATGAGCAGCACAACAGCCAGTAGTACTATACATGATGTACCTATAGATAGAGATAGATAGAAGATATAGTTAAGATCTTATTCAGACTGGTGTTTGTGTGTGTGTTAGTAAAAGAGGTGGTGCTGTGGTAGCTTAGTCCCTTCTCAACACACCCACCAATCAATACACATCTCTCTGTCTCATCTATCTTTCTCACACACACACACACACACACACACACACACACACACACACACACACACACACACACACACACACACACACACACACACACACACATACACATACACATACACACACACACAGAGTGAATTAGGGTGTGTAGTAGTGGTTTTGGCCTTCATCCAACACTGAGCAGCAACCTCTTTCCTTTATTAGACTGATTTTCCTGCTGCACTCTAATGACATTCATTAGATGAAGGACTCATATAGATGTCCAACACCCACAATGCTTTTTTTCGTCTTTATCTTTTTCTGTGCTTTCCTGTCTCACTCACCACACAGACACACATATCTACAGCCATTTACTCAACATATCCATAATCTATAATCTATTTTTTTTAGATAGATTACATGCAGTTCAATTCATGTTACATGTTTGTGCCAATTCATAATAGAGGTTATTTCATTGTACTTTTTATACTATTTACTATTTGTAATGTGTATTTACAGAGATCCTCGATGAGAAAGCACTTGGCGACAGTGGCTTGCAAGAAAAACTCCCCTTTAACAGATAGATACCTCAAGCAGAACCTACACTCAAGAGTAGGTGGCCATCTGCCTCGACCGGTTGGGTTGAGAGAGAGAGAGCAGGAGGAAAGAGAATACACAGTGGCACAATGCAAGTCCCACATAGAGATATGAAATAATAAAAATGGTAATATTAATAATAATTGTAGCAGTGGGTGTTAAGCAGGAACATGGGGGCAGCAGGAAGCCCGCAGCCACAGATCCAGACTCCACAGCACCGGAGACAGAAACACCTGCAGAAAGCGACAGAAGGAGAGCGGAGAGAGACAAGCAAGCACAAAACTATGATGAGTTAGTAACATGCTTTAATGGGATTGGAACATATACAGACAGAGAGGGAGAGGAGAAGAGAGGTTCTCTGTGTAGGAAGTCCCCCAGCAGTCCAGGCCAATAGCAGCACAACTAAGGGATGGTCCAGGCCTTGCCCGGGCAAGCCCTAACTATAAGCTTTATTAAAGAGGAAAGTCTTAAGTGGTATCATTTAGTGGTACTGGAGGCCAGGGCAATGCCATCTAGAGTAACTGTATCTTTGGACCCCAAACATCTCGGAGGTGTTTGGGGTCCAAGTGCAATAACTTCAGTTTTATCTGAGTTTACCTTCAGAAAATTACAGGTCATCCAGATTTTTACGTACTGAAGGCTCGCTTGAAGTTTAACTAACTGATTGGTTTCATCTGGCTTGATCGATAACAATAAAAGTTAATGGAGTGTTTCCTAATAATATTGCCTATAGGAAGCTATACCTTAGGTATTAGGTATCATGCCACAGTCTGCAGCAGTGAAACAGAGCTGTAACATCATCCATACAGGCAATTGTGCCCCGTCAAAGTACATCCGCTAAAATGCTTGTTTTTGCTACTGACAGTTTCCGATTGTTATTATAAGTGTCTGATAACATAATGTAAAGAATCCCTACAGCGATATACCTTTTTACAATCCTTTAGTTTAATCAGAAACAGTTGATTTATCACTCTCATCAAAGCCACCAGACTCCCTTGAAAACAGTACTTGTCCCAATTGTTATCCCAATTAGTCATATAGACACAAAAAATGTGGTCCAGGTCGAAAAATACCGAACTTACCCTTTAACGTGTACAGGCTGAGATTGATCTGATAATTAGGACTTAAACATCCTTAGAGCGGTTCCTTTAATGGCAATTAAATGTTCAGGTCTCTGTAATAGGATGTGATGGCCAATGGTGCTGAATGCAGCACTAAGATCTAAGAAGACAAGAACAGAGACAAGCCCTTTGTCTGATGCAATAAGAAGGTAATTTGTTATTTTCACCAGTCTATGTGCTATGATGAACTCTAAATCCTGACTGAAAATCCTCAAATAAACTGTTGTCTAGTAGAAAGTCACACATTGGATCAAGAGTGTTTTTTTAAGAAGAGGTTTAATTATAGCTACTTGAAAGGACTGTGGTACATAGCCTGTAAAGACAGATTAATCATGTCAGGTAAAGAAGTAATAACTAAGGGTAAAACGTTTTGGTGTCCAAGAGACAGGCTGATGGCTTGGATAAAGACGTTTGGTGAAGATCGATGGGAGCAAAGCAGTCTAAATATATATCAGGTTTTACAGCTGTTTCAAAGGTTTCTGAGTTTTCAGATAAATCGATGCCAGTTGAGGGCAGGAGGTGATGAATTTTGTCTCTAATAATTAGAATTTTATCATTAAAGAAACTCATTAAGTCGTTACTACTGAGGGCTATAAGAATACATGGCTCATGTCTGGCCAATTACCTACAAAGCCCACATCATTTGCTCTGTGTGCGTGCGTGTTGAACATGGATGAATCTTTACCAGGTTTTGTCTTTGACGTCAATGTCTATGAGGCTCCCTTCACTGCATGTTGACCCAAATGTACGTATGAAATAATGAGGTGGGATATGATGATATTATACACACAAAGCTTTGTCACAACTGCACCTGCATGTAGAAAACATACTTATTGGGTTTATCCTGATGAGCTGGCAAGGAGGGGTTAGGGGTTGCCGATATGTTCTTTTGCTGAATAATATTGAGTGCAAGAAGAAAAATAAAGCTTTCTGAAGATGCACCTCCACTCGTCTCTTTTATTAGCTGGCTTAATTTAGGTGAAGCAGAAACTACAGTTACTTTATTGAAAAATGATCACTACGTCAAGTCTCTGGGATGATACTACAGTGAACAGATGGACGCTTTTGTGTCAAATTGTTTTATTACAGAGCTGTGACTCTGGAAGTGAATATTAATTAAAGGAAAAACTTTAAGCCTAGAGCTAATGTAATGCAATAAGCCTAACCAACTCTCCTCTTCTTCTTAAACCTGCAATAATATCTCTTTTTGGGGACATTTGGGGACATAAGCAAGCTGTCAACGAAACACTGACATGTTATCATCTTTTCATTGTTAGATGAGCTTTTTGACAAACAGCTTCTGCCACAGGGGCACTTAAAGTAAACATTCACTCTACGTTTTGTTCTGTTTTGGTCTCCATCAACTCCTGAGGGAAATATCTCTGTCTCTTTACCTACTGGATGCCCAATTATCTTCTCTAGCTAGTTGCTAACTTTGTGTGGGCCATTTGGTGCTGACCAAGCGGGAACCTCTGGGGTGTGAAAAGTGAAGCCAGTGTGGAGGGGCCTTAATCCTGCATTCTTTTTAATGGAAAGCATAGGCGGGGTTCCACTGGTTGCAAAAAGAAGTTGAACTGCATTAGACGTAATAGCAAAATGACCCTACTTCTCACTTGGTTTAATTACCTTAGTGAACACTTTCCTAATGAGTTTATGGTTTCAATTGCTAGTTTCAAGTCTTCTTCAATACAGGATGATGTTCATTTTATAAATTATGGTTCCATTTAGAGGTAAATAAATGATAAAGCAGGGTATGCTTAAGGGTGGGGCTATCTTGTGATTGACAAGTTGCTATGATGACCTGTAAATCAGAAAGTAGGCAAATCGTATCCACTGCACTTTGTACATTTGACCAGCGCTGTTGAAAAAGGTTATTAGGAGTCAGTTGTTCATCCACTTCTTTTATTTAGTCTTTGGTGCTAACCAGGTCTGTTGCGGCCATTAACTACACTATGAGACTGGTGAGACTGAACTAAACCAATACGTTTACAGACCGGACAGATAAATAATGTGCTGTAATGCATTATAAAGCTCCATAGCAGAAGGAAGCAGTAGACTCAGGTGATACTTCTCTGTAGGTTCATTACAATGAATGACCTCTTCCACACACAAGTAGTCTTGAGATAATCTTGAGTTAATATAAAAACAGTGATTATACCAGCTTTAAAGTTGTGGCAGACTGATCATAGAGACACTGTCAATTGATGTGCTAATTTGAAGGTAGACTATAAATATCCAAATGGCATAAAAAGTAGCTCAAATTATCAGAAGCTGCCCAAAACCAAATAAAATGTTGCCTAATTGGAAAGAAAAATCCCAGTCTGGTGCCCAACTCACGCCTCCAGAGGTGGCAGACTCCCAAATGCTCATCAAACGCCTGGACACACACACACACACACACACACACACACACACACACACACACACACACACACACACACACACACACACACACACACAGATGCACACAGATGCACACAGATGCACACAGATGCAAACATACAGAGACGTAAACACACAATGACAGACTGACACAATTGGCAACCATCCAAACATGGACACACACACAAATTGAATTTAGGTTGTAAAGGTTACCAGCAACACTGTAACATAATCTCATTTAGGGAGTAACCCTATAAGCAGAAATGACCCTGTGGTCAAGGCAGGATCACCTGCTTGTTTATTGGTTTTGTTTGTTTGTTATGGCGCTGCCTAGGGCACCACTGCACTTCAGAGTCTCACACACACACACACACACACACACACAAACATACACACGGACACACAAAAGCACTAGGGGATGCATTATTTTATTCCACCTCAAGAGGCAGGTGCCCTCGAGGTCTGCCACTGAGACAGCTCTTTGAAGCTGATGGAGTGGGATAGAGAGAGAAAGAGTGGGGGAGGGAGGGGTAAGAGAGGGAGTAGGATTGTGTGAGGGGGGAGGAAAGACAGACAAGGAGAGGAGACAGGGATGAAAGAGGATGAGGGAAGAAAAGAGATGAAGACTGTAAGGGGAACAAAGGGAGGAATTGGCAGCGGATAGAGGATGATGGAGGGAGATGAAGGATAAAGGAAAGAAACGAGGAGAGGACTGAGCCCATGGCTCTGCACACGGCTCTCTAATGCACATGACCTTTAAACAGCAGCCTCCCAGTCACTCCCTGTTCATCCATCCTTCATACACCACATCTTTGTTCAGTTCATTTTTTTAATCTTTCCCCTGTGTTTTCTTTATAATCGACACTTTCTTTCTCTGCCCTTGTCAGCAATTTCTCTTCTTCCCCATCTGTAACTGTCTCTGAACTTCCTGTTTCCTCTCTTTCCTCCCTCCCACAATGATTTCTTTCCACTCCTCTATTTCTGCTCTCTTACCTCTGCCTCTCTCCCTTTTTTCTTTCTTTTAACTCGCTTGTTGTCATGAATGTCATCTCCTCCTCCTCCTCTCAGTGACCTGTATTTTTCTTTTTCCTATTCTGTCGACAGCTCACTGGTGGACAGATGATTAAAAAAACGGGCAAACAGAGAGACAGACGCGTAGGCAATTGGAATGGGCTGTGGGTAATGGGTTTGTCAACTGATACTGTTACTACAATAATCTCATTAGAGATATGGAGATCACCAGGGGAGCTGCTAAAAGGAGCCTGCTGGCCTGATGAGTGTCCCAGAGGAAACGTGTGTGTGTAGGACAGACATAGAAGGAAGACAAAGAGGAATAAAGTGAGAGAGAGAAAGAAGATACTACATGTGTAGAAAAGCTCCACAGGGACCATTTTATTCCTCACTGATAGCCACTAAATCAAACTTTCCCATTATTCACATGCACTCACACACTTTAATGTAATATGCACTAATGGCACATTGACTAATCGAAGCTACACTTCTGCAGAATACAAAAACAGACCTGTAGTACTCCTCAAATTTATATTAGGTAATGGAATTAGTGCTAGAATTAGTATTTGTGGAGAATTTGTAGAAAAGCCTGCCCGCAGCCTGCAACGTACAGGGTAATTATCAGGAGCTGTACTACTGATGTATCAGTGCAGTACCTACCAACACATATATGTAGTACTGCGGAACAAGATGTGAAATTACGGTATAACAGGATAACAATTCAGGATATTTTCTCATGATGCAAAAGGCCCTCTCTAGAGAAGTTAGTCTCTGTTTGTGACCAATGACCTTATTTTTCATGAAATGTGAAATTATAAACTATTTTAATCACATTAGACACCAGTACAAGTATCAGCACCACAGATTTTACCAGTTTTTTTGGTGACTTGTGAAGCTGGGTTTTCTGGGATCAACCATCCATTGAGATCAAGTTATCCTCATCCAGAGCAGAAACTGCCTGTACCACCTTTGTCCCTCCATTCCTCCTACAGTTTGTCCTTTTATCTCCTAAACCTAACATAACTTTTTATTGTTAGATACATCTCTCTATAAAACCTAACTGCAGAAAGCAGATAAAGAGCTGGTGTAGATTTTTCTACAATTTATCTGTTTGCTATTATAAAGCCAAAGCAAGAAATTTTAAAAAAAACTTTCAGATGGGAAATAATTTCAAAATATTTTTTTCTAAATAATCTGAAAAAAACACCTTGATTGAAGCGTCTTTACATGACTGACAGCTTATGAATATTATTATTATTATTATTATTAACAGAGAATCATTTAGGTCCAGATGGTGTTGGTGATCCTCTGGGATCTCTGGGGTATATATATATATAAATTAATAATATATATATAATATATATATATATAATATATATATATATATATATATATATATATATATATATATATATATATATATATATATATATATATATATATATATATAATATAATATATATATATATATATATATATATATATATATATATATATATATATATATATATATATATATATATATATATATATATATATATATATATATGTATATATATATATATATAATATAATATATATATATATATAATATAACTGTGTACGGTTTTATTTTATTTTACTTATTTTTTAACCATATGTTAATGATTTATCTGTTAAGTTCTGTGTGTAGCATGAAGGGACTACAACCTTTCTTTTCGGTATACAACCTTGTGTTGTATAATGATAAATAAACTACCTTGTACCTTGTACCTAATAAAACTCTGTCATAGTGTTACTTATTTGCTAATTCACTACTGCAGGACAACATGAAGTGGGTGACATTATTTTCTGTGTACCAGAAGAAGGTGAAGTTGACCTTGCCTTAAAGGTGGAGTTAGCGATTCTAATCCAATAGTGTTTTTGTCAAATTCAGCCAATATCTTGGTCCGCTAGATGTCCGTTCTGTGTGTCTGCTGAAAACAATCTGGTGTTTGTACTCAGCCCTGGCTCTGTAAATGGGAAACAAATAAAGTGACTCAGACAAAGCCACATAACACTCTTCCAGCCATTCCAGCCATGACTTGAGCAAGTGAGTTTCGCTGTCTGGAGCTGGTGTGCTGGCTCTGGGAGTGCCTTGTCCTCTCTACATGTTAGCTTTGCAGCAGCAACAGCAACAGAATGCTAACCCACAACTTAGCCAACGTTATTTACATTACTTGCTGTGTTGTTGTGTGCTATATCATGGTTTTTGTCATGGTATTGAAGTACTCCAGAATAGCTTACTCCAACTTAAAGCCTGTGCAGCAGACTGGACACAGATTGACTATTGCTTTACTGTGCAATACTACAGCTGAGGACAGTGAAAAATAAAATTATAGTACACACACACGCCATATCGCACGCCCGGAGGAAGCAGATCTGTGTAATTGAAATGTTAAAGGGGCTGGTGGTTACATAGCAACCTTTAATAAACAATGGCTGTAAGATAGAGACAACGATAATGAGAGGCACAGAGTGAGAGAGAGGAGTAACTGAACTCTGGCTCTCTGACTGTCTTTGAGGTGTTGAGTTTCAGAGCAGGGATTTGTTAAGGACATGTGTGTGTGTGTGTGTGTGCCTTTGTATGTGTGTACACTATGGTACAGTGTGTTTAACAAAGCTCTAAAGCTTAAACTGACTGAGAGAGAAAGCACACACATGCACGCAAACAGAAACCCACAGACGCACACGCACAGAGACAAACTGCTCCAGAGAACATGGATCAGATCTGAAAAGGAAACAGCAAAACGGAGCAGCAGACTATAAATACATCTCATCCCTGAAAGAAAGATTTATCTTCTTATTCTGCTTTTCTTTCTATCTATCTATCCAAATTTTTGCTGATAGTTAAATAAGACAGTAGGACTGAAATGATACCTACCATTTCAATGATAACATGCATCAACACAAATTCTTTGCATCGATGTTTCGTTTAATCCATTCAACTATACAGCACAGTGTTTCGCACGGACATTTATTACTGTGGCAGATTGCGCTTACACTGTGAACATGACATGATTATGATGGTGCTGTTTGCAAAGTGGAGGAAGAGCAAGAAAATAGCGAGGGACAAAGAAGAAAGTGTACAAAGTATGGGATTATTTCAAGCTAAAGAAAACAACAACTTTGTAATGTCACAGTCCACCCACCATATAACAAAACTTATGTCACCTCGGTAACAGCACGACGGCACCTGATCAGAAACCATCCAGTGTTCTGCCAGCGGACCACAGACAAGGTAACAGTAACAACAACTTTAGCATTTAACTGAAATCATGACTGATTGAGGTTGAAGCCAAAGTAAGCGGCCGTCCTCAGCTGAAAATGTTCACGCATGCGTTTGTTGTTCTCCTTTTTGGGCCGTGAGTTGTAACCTCACAGTCATAAGTTAACTGGTTGTCGGGGAGCTGCACTTTTTAACTCACCTCCAGCTCTCTCTGTAGCTCAGACGATCTCTGCTACTTGCATGTGCTAATCCATCTTTTCACCTATATTCTTTGTCTTCATAATCGCTATCTTTATAATAACAAACAACAGCTGTTTCGTGTTCAGGATCGCTCATTTTGCGTTTCATATTTCACGTGTTTCCTTGACAAAACGTGGCTTGGAGACCAGCGTCAGGTGACAGAGCCGCTGTCAGCTCCTCTAGTGTGTGTGTGTGACGCTTTCACCCATCAGTCGTATTGTGAACGCCACAACGACTTCAAGACTGCAGTTATATGACGGCAAGTTGTGTGAACGGCACGGCCATCGGCCAACGCTGAAAGTCGTGTAGTCTTTATGAGTAGGGCACTTGGGTGATATTTGTGTTTGTAAAGCAGCTGTCTAGTTGTTGGTCTGATGTTCGCTGTATGACACACTATGAATGTCTGAAAGGACTAATAAATATCTATCACCTATAAACGTGCACAGCTGATCCCGCCGCTGCCGCCAAGCAAAAGTACTTCTTAAACGACGCATCGATGAATCGTTGACATAATCTATCGAAGTTTTGAATACTAAAATCATCGTTAGCTGCAGCCCTATAAGACAATTGTTATAACTCTCATGTAAAGCCGGTTAGCTTAGCTTAGCATTAGGATTAGCATGATTAGCACGTTATATTATTATATTTATGAGGAAAGGAAATTTCAAAATATAAAGTGCTTTTGAGGTGCTGGTAGGTTGAACAGGGCAATGCTACTGTTTCTCTCCATTTACAGTCAGTATGCTAAGCTACGCTAACCAGATGCTGGCTGTAGCCTTATGTATTTCGTACAAACATCACGTAAACTCTTTGCAAAATTTCAAACCATTGTTTTAGAATTAGTTTTAGCTTGCTTGGATAGAGAGGGCTGAGGGATGAAGTGAAAAAATGTGATCAATAGATGGACCTCAGAAGAATACATGACAAAGGCAGAGAAAAAGACAGAGAGAGACGCTGTAGTACACCTGTGGCTCCTGTAGTCTCAGCCCAGAACAGATCACAGCCAAACATAACATTGGGTGTGGATTTACAACAAGTGCCTTCCAAGTGCTCGAGGCACTTTCAGTACAGTTTTCACGGCTACTTAAAGAGTGTGTGCGCACTCTGTTTGAGTGGAGTGTGTTTTTATGGGCATAAATGCTAGTCCCCAGCAAATGTCTGTGATTTAGTCAGAAATTTCAACCATATTACCACTGCAAATGTTTTTTTGTTTCTTTGTTTTTACTTTAACACATACTGCATTTTATGGTAGCCAGTCTATTGACTGTACAGACATTAAGCTAGCTTGTAACATACATGCCAACCATACAGTATGTGTGAGTGTGCATGTATGTGTTGCGTTTAGCATTCTCCTTATCTCCCTCTCTGCAAAAATGTTTCCCCAAATCTCTATCTATTCCTTAAATACTATACATATACTCATTTGCTGTATAGATACCAGACTCTGATGGATCACAGAATTTGGTGAATCAATCCTGACCTCTCTCTCCAGTTCACTGCATGTCTCTTGTCTCTCTCTTCTCTGTCTCTTTTTGTCACATCTCAATAATGTCAATTGACTCTCTTTCTTCTCGATGCACCTGTTCCCGCCTCCTCTATACGCCTCTTTACTTTCATTTCCCTCCAAATCCACTCGGCTACATCGAAAACCCTGCAGTCTGTTACAGCTTTCTCTGCTCGCTCTTGTGTGAAATCTTTTCTTCTTCCTCCCTTGGAATCTCTTTCTCCCTCTCTTCCCAGTCATGTCTCACTGCAGCTATTCTCCCCTCTCTCGCTGTCTTTTTCTGTCTTCATCCACCCGTCTGTTCCTGTATCTTCATCTCTGCCTATGTGAACTCTCCACCTCCTCTTTCTTCTTCATCCCCCTCCGCCTCTCTCTCACCATCTGCCTCTGTCCCTCGGCCCCTCTGCCTCCTCACTTACACCTGGATCTATGCTTTCATCCCTCTTCTTCTTCACCTGCCTGCCTCGCACATCATTACCTTCCCCTTTTCTTCCTCCCATTCACTATTTCTTTCAGTCTTTCCTGTCTTCCTCAACCGTGTGATAGGATTAAGGCCCCATCTGTCTCGCTCTCTCTCTTTGATTTTTTTTTGTTGCCATTTCTGTTGGCTTTGTTTTCATTTTCTTGTCATCATTTCTCACCTATTCCCCCTTACTCTACCTGTCTCACCATCTTTCTTTATCTGTTTTTCCAGAGGTGAGCAGAGGTAGCGATAGTCTGTAGTACTATCAGTATGCAGAGTCATGGTGCTGTGGCTCTGCCGTCATTGATTGAACTAGCAGCTAAATATAGACACTGTTGAGGCTCGGCATCTTTGGAAGAAGGGATGTATGAAAGGATGGAAGGACAGACACACATACAAACACACAGCTGTAAGCTATAGTCTTAGAGAGTAAATAGTTGATATACACATAATAAATCAGTATGACATTAATGCATACTCACGGCAGCAGTCAAATACATGCACGTGAACATTCACATGATAAAAATGTTGAAAGGAAGTGCACACACACAAATACGCACGCATACAGACACTTCTGGCAGTACGGTCCTGCAGGGTATTATTGGTTGCACAGAAAAATAATTCCATTTGAGAGAAGGAGGCGTAACATGGTCTGACCTTTTTACACATTCATTACAGAGAGCTGCTTGGAAAAATATTTATGGGACACACACACACACACAACACACCTACACCTACAACAGTAACTCATCCTTTTCTAGACAGATTGCTCTAGGCTATGACAACATGACAAACCATTACTATTCAACACACAGCATTAATCCAGAGCTGCAAGCCTTCACACAAACTGAGCAGAGATAAAGGAAAATGCCACAGACAGACAGAAAGACAGAGAAAGGCAGACATGCGGCCAAATGAAGAGATTGACAGGCAGGATGACAGACAAAGGCAGAATATTGGCAACTTAATTATAACAGCGGACAGACAGGTGAAGTGAGAGGCAGACAGGTGAACAAACATCCAGTTAAAGAGATAAGCAGGCAGACGACTGGAAAACAATGCCCCAGTGATCCAGAGGATTTCACACAGATTAAATTCATCATAAGAACGTGTTTCTGGACCAGCATCAAAACACCTGCTGGAGATGTTTGTGTGTCTCATAAAAATAGTTGATAAATCACAGATAAGTATTGTTTCATTGTCCAGACAGCGGCATTTCAAGAATTTCATTTTAGTTAAAGCATTTCTTTGGCTGTCGTTGCTTTGTATCCTTTGGTCACTGTTACTTTTAATTTTGATTTATTTAATTGGCTAGCCACATGGAGCTAATAAGAATTTTGAAATAATGTATAATTTTTGTGTTAACAGTTACTTATGAGTATTTAGGACTGGTCACTCTATTTAAAGGTTACCTGTGGAGTTTTTGACCTCTAGTAGCGCTATGGAGCTGTTTCTCTCTGAGTGTTTTGTTTATATAGTGCATTTGCATGATGACGCACATGCACATGCAACATGTGGCAATAAAACACCAAGATATGCTGCAATGCACCAACAAAGGCAGCAAAGAAGAAGACTGCTATCGAGTAAGCATGGATGGAGAAAACGCTGGATTTAATTCAACACATTAGTTTTGGTGAGTAACACTGAATGTATGCATAATCTCAAGGTATGCGTGTGGTGAGCAGGTTGTAGGACCCAAATGCAGGACACGTAGGCTGACTGGTACAGTTCAATAGGTTTATGAAAGCAAACAAAAGGCGAGCACACTTACGGGCTGACCCTAGCCCTAACCCTAACCCTGATCAAACAGAGTCCAAAACAGGGTAATCCCAACAGAAATTCAAACGAAATAAACAATCCAAAAGAAACCGGTGATCCAAAACAGAACTCAAAAGGCAAACTCCAACTAACCACAGAACTGGCAGGGCAGGGCAGGGCAGGGCAGAAGACTGAGCAAACTGCAACACATGGTACACACTGGAATGACCAGACAAGGACTAAACAGGAACACCAGGTATATATACACACACGGGACTAACGAGCAGGGCAGGAGCAACACAGGTGACAGGGATCAAGGTAAACGAGGCAGGCAGAGAGACAGCAGGGAAAACAGAGACAAGTAGGCAGAGGCAACAGGGGGCAACAGAGAGGCATGCAGGCAGAGATAACTGGGGGGAACAGACGGAACACTTGACAGGCAGGCATGGGGTAGAATAAATAACCAACACAGACAGAACACATGTAACAAAATACCAGACAAGAATCTAACTCTAGACAATAACAAAAACCTATGTAAACAGACAAACACCGACCAACTATAACACAGGGATCATAACCGACAAAACCTAAACGAGAACACAGGACTAGAACACAGAGTACCGAGCAGACTAAACCCAAACGATGCAGAGAAAGAACTAGAAGCAAATACTACGACAAGAACTAAGCCACAGGACTAGGAACAAAGACATGGAACAAATACCCAGACTCCCCCTCCCAACAAGACACACAGACAGGACTGAAACCCAGACACAGAGAATACCAAAATCAAAATACAGAAGGCATGGCCAAAATAATGTAACACAGACAAGCTCAGGACAGGATCGTGACACATAACATTCGTTTGTGAAGAACAAAACTCCACACCAGATATGATAAAAAGTCAGTCAGCAAACATTTAAATATATATATATATTTTTTTTCTTTCTCAGTCTCCAGCCAGCACAACGTGAAAAAGTTTGTTCTGTCTTTGTAAATGTTCTGTCTCAAAATTGAAACTAATACAAACAGACAGTGATTTGTTGAGCCACAACAGCTAAGCTACTGCAGGACTTGTTCAGGAAAGCAAGTTAATAATGTAAACCTCCCAAACTACTACTGTTATTCTTTTTGTTCTTAATCTGCTGTGAAACCTAGAGAAAATTCAGCTTGGAAGGTAAGGGCAGATAGCGCTGTGTATTAAGTGTGAGACTAACAACGATGAAATTCGAAGTCAAGATGAAGCTGTTGTAAACAGAGAAACAGTGATCATATTGAGTTCTCAGGAGCAGGGAGATCCAGTACAGTCAGCATGATTTTTGGCTTTTTAAAGCTGTGGAGGCTTTGAAGAAAGCAAGACACTGTGTTTTTGGATGTGTTGTGTGTGTTATGTGTTTTGTGTTGTATTGGATTTTTCTTTTGTACGTGTGCAGCATTTAATGAGGTCAATTCTGTATAATAAAGCTGGTCTTCTTTAGCTGACATGAACTCTCTTGTCAAAGTACATTATTGGTGTTTTTAGGTCACTTTGTTGGGACACACCTGTACTGATGTTGTTGTGTCGCAGCGATCTGTTTTTGTTTTGCTCACTGGACTTTGGTTCATTTTGGGAATGAAGTAGAAAAAAGTTTTTAATGTTGCAATTTACATTTACAAAACAACTATCTTTGCATGGACATAAGTGTTGTGCCTGTATTTGTTGCTTCACTCATAATTCATATAAGCACATGCAAACGGCAGCTTACAGCTATATTCACCCAATGAAAGAGTAAAATTCTTCATAATCCTACATGTATTTAGGTGGGCCACACAAGTGTTTATTTGTGCCATCATATTAGACATCACTGGATTAATTTTTCCATGCACAATAGTAGGCTACACGATGCACTGTGTCATTAGAGGATCTGTGACGTTCAGTCGAAACATCTAATCGTATCTTTTATGTATGTAAAACCAGAGGCACTAAGAGTGGGATTCAAACCCACAACCTCACATCCTGTAATGCAGTTACAGCAGCAGACCCTGTGTATGCTGTGCTGCACTGACAGCACACCTAGAAAAAAAGACTTACCATTTAGCTACTTCCCATCTGGCTCTGCTCCTCTACAGTAAAAGTGGGGGTGTGCAAGATGATGTAGCCCCTGCCAATAATGAAGCATTAGCATATTGAACTAAACTGATAAAACTGTCAATCACACAGAGGCTCCAGAAACTGTATTGTATTGTATCTATTGTTCTTTTCTTTTTTCCTTATCTGTGTGCTTTGTACTCGCTTACTTCACATAGCAAGCCAATGAAGTAAAGTAGAAAAGAAATCACCTCAATCAAAAAATCACACCTTTAATGTTACTGCAGGCCCTTGTATGTGCAAGAATGCAGTGGATTTAAAGCGGTTATCCTATTTTCATGTTTTTTTCACTAGAACATTCATACTTGACTCTTTGATGTGCCATATAAGCTTTTAAATATCTATTGCAAAGCGAGGGTTTATGTCTGTGGTGGACAAGGTGGATTATATGTAGCTGCTAATCATTAATGAATTAATATTAAATATATTCATATTTTATGTGTTATTTAAAAAATGTCATGCATGTAATTTTCCCAGTTTGATACTTTCTGTGAGGTGTCTCTTAATAATATAAAGCAAACTGGATTCTGCAGGGGAATAAAAAGTTGATTACCATCGACGGCTTCATCCTCTACTCTAATGGTGCTTTTGAAAAGACTGATTGCAAAAGATGAACAGCCAGAGGCACCCCTCCTCTCCTCCTCCTCACCCCCTCCTTCCTTAACCATCCATCCACGCTTCCTTTCCTCTGCTGCTGGATGCTGCGTTAGAGGAGCGCACGCAGGGCTGTACTGGGGCTTCCCTTCTGTCTGATGGAGACGGGCTGAGGAGGGACCAGGTCCGGCCGGCGGAGACCACCTCGAGGATCCTGCAAGAGGGACTCCGCTGCTGCTGCTGGTGGTACTGTGAAAAGCCGGGGGGAGCGGACACGAAACAGGGGAGCGAGAGGGGAGACACGGGAGGTAAAGGGGTCCATTAATAACCTGTTGTTTGTGTGTGTTTCTTTTTCGTTTGCGGGAGAAAGCGCTGCGGTCGCGGCTGTTACAGACAAAAACACAAGGACGGATTTGTAAAGCGACATTTAAACCTTGTTGGACTTGATTGGGATCGTTTCAATAATGATTGAAACGATTGAACTATAACTGAGAGAGAGCATCTCTGCTGCTTCGCCGTCGTGTTTATGCCTTTGATTAATTACAATTTTTAATGTTCTCACGCGCCTGTGTAATACGCTAACAAGCCAAACACGTGAGCTTAATTGATCTGGAGTTAAACGCCTTTAACCCAAAGATAGACTTGTGCCCCAGGTAGGTGGCCTGCTAGAGGTGTGAAATCAAGTGTTTTTGCCCACTCTGGATGTTCGTTTTATCATTATGTAAGATAATAGTAACGGCTGCGTGATATGAAACTGCAATTCAATTATGGTCGCAGGCTGGAGCCTTTTAAATTAAACGAGGAAGGCTGAGAGCGCCCCCTTAAGTCTGCAAACGGAACCTCTGCTGTGCTTTCTACGTATGTGAGTCTCCAGTGCATTATCATGATTAGGTTTAAAACAGTCACGCAGTTTTGACTCAATGTTTTACGTCCAGGGGAGGGAGCCTCTGTATAATCACCTGCGTCCTTGTTTCCCCGCATCCTCTGGAGGCCAGGATGAGTCCAAATTACAGAGATGATAACCGTCTTACATCATCTGATCCTGCCACTTTCCCAGGCAGCTGCGGGTTTTAAAATAGGAGCGCACCCTAAAAAAATAACGCAGCCGTGTTCCTGACTGAGTTGCTTCATCTTGTAGCAGAGCTGAAATGTAACTCGCAGGGCACCGGAGGCCGCAGGGTGGCTGTGTGCTGACAGAGCTGGATTGTTTCCTGTGACAGCTCTCTGCATGTCCTCAAGTGTTTGTGTGATCACACAGGTGGACACAATGCATGAGTTTTTATTTTGTGCGTGTTTGCATATGGAACAATGTCAATACCCATTTCTATTGAACTAGCCTGTGACAATAACATTTTCCTCAACATTTCCCTGTTTGCTGGAGGTAATGAAAGCAGGTTCTTGAACCATGGCTCAGCTGCTGTAATGACAGAAGGGAGACCTGATGAAAAGTGTTTACATTTAAACATGAGGGGCCGGGGGTCATTGTTTTTCATTATACTGTCAATCATGTTTGATAGTAGGTGAAGATGAGCTGCAACGTTTAGTTGATGGATCGATTAGTTGATCCACAGAAAATGTATTATTATTTAGAAACTATATTCATAAACAATTCAGGTATTTTGCAGTTATGTCAGTTCAATTCAATGCGGCTTTACTATATATATATATATATATGTGTGTGTGTGTGTGTGTGTGTAACCAATATACAGATAATTAAAATAGGAAAGAAATATTTAACTGTAAATATCTTTTGGGGTTTGGACTGTTGATCATACAAAAGAATAACAACATCAACCTGGGCTTCAGGAAATTGCAATGGGTGCGTCATTCATTTTCTGATGTTTTATAGGCTAAATGATTAATCAATTAATGAAGAAAATAACAGTCAGATTAATTGATAATGATAATAATCATCAGCCTATTGTGTGATGATAAGTGTAATAAATAACAGCAAGCTTTATATACCAATAGCAATGGATGGATGGACCTTTACTTTGCATTTCCCAAAATTCAGTAGGTAATTAAGAAGCTTCATGTCAGGTGATTTATTTAAATTTACTTTAATGTTTATTGTTCTGGCTCATTATCCTGTGAAACTACAAATCTTACTCAAGCAGATCATTTATATTAACTACATATTATTTTCATTATTGATGAATCCATTGATTCATTGATGAGTGTTCCAGTTAATTTATTAATTAAAATATCATAAAATAGTGAAAAGGACCCCGTCACAATTCCCCCAAGCCCATAATGATTACAGTAAAAAATGTTTAGAGAAAAACAGCAAATTCTCATATTTGAGAAGTTTCAACCAGTAAAAAGTTTTTTGTTTTTTTTTGTTTTGTTTTTTTACTGATCATCAAAATTGTGGTTGATTAATTCTCCGTAGATGTTCTCCTCTCTTCTATATAGTACGGAGATATTGCTGAATGCAGAGCTGCATTTTTGCTCAACTTGTCTGTCACTCACACACCTTTGTTGCTCTGCTTCTCTCATTTAATATGCTTCTCACACGTCCACACGCACCAAACTACGTTTCTTTGGGGTATCTAACCTTGACACTTGTAACTGTCAGTGAGGCACTGACAGATTGTTTTTAAAATTCTATCCCTGCCTCTTCTTTTACATTTCAGTTCTGTTTCTGCTTCTCCCGCTGCAGATCCTCCATCATCCGAAGGTCTCCTGCATCTCTTTCCAGGACGTGTCGTGCTGATTGTGTTTAACATGCACAATCCCAAGAGTGCGTAGTGTCAAGGGGAGTGTTTTGCGTGTGTGTGTGTGTGTGTGTGTGTGTGTGTGTGAGAGACTACTTTGATCGCAGAGATGGGCTCGGTGGGAGCGGAGCGCCGCAGGCCCACTCCGGCCCAGACGCCCGAGGAGAGGGACATTTGGAGGGATGGAGGAAGAGCTGGATGGAGGGATGCTGGGAGGGAGGGCTGGAGAGAGGGAAGAGAGAGCGGCGTGGTGCAGAGCTACAGCTTCGACTCTTACCAGCTGGAGGAGGAGGAAATCGGTAAAGATGCCCCGGAGCGAGGAGTGCTGGCTCTGTCCGAGCCCGGTGAGGGAGTTTCTATTCTGACTATCTGTGTGTGTTCTTTATACTGTATATAGACAGACAAGGAACAAAGAAAGAAGGAAAGACAGAGATAGATGCATCGATAACAACAATTCATCAAAGTGAAAAAGGACCACAGAAATATCCTTCTTCTACTCCAGAGCCCTAGGGAAAAACAGTGTGTTTATATACAGTGAAACTAGAATGCCAAGTGTTATATCACTGGTTTAATTATACATATAAAATTTTATTTGTTCATTATTTTGACAGCTCTGCCTCACAGCATGCTTAGTGGTGCACCACCGTCACAACAGTTTTACATTACATTCAATATGTGAACAGAATATCATGAACATATGTGTAGTAATATAATCCATATTTACATCATACATATATGTAACACCTTTTTTGGAGGGTGTTACATATATACATATATACAATGTATGTACGTAATATATACATGTATATATGCTTATATACAATGTATATACGTAATATATACATGTAATATATACAAGACATACGTAAATATACGTATATATTTTTAAAAAAGCCCTGCATAGCATGTTTATAGTCACAACAAGAAACAAGAAAGGAAGTGAGGAAGAAAGGGAAGAGATAGATTTATCAGTGAGCAGAGGAATATAAAGATTATTTACACTGGTGCTCTATTTTTATTGTAACAATCTTATCCATTCTTGTTTAATTTGTATTAATATATACTTTATATTATTTTATTATAGATGTCAACTAAAGCAAGGATGAAGAATATATTTTGCTAAGAAATTTGTTGGCTTTATACAGTATATACTTGGTTGCAGGACAATTGACTACTGTGAATTTTGACAGTTTGGTTATTTACCATTACAGCTGGATTCATGTAAAAGAGACAGCTAATGCTAGCTTGCCAATGAGTCAGAAGAATAAGAAGTAACGTCAAAGGTAGTGATAGTATTAGCATGCGAAGCTAAGTATCTCGGTAGCTTCACTTTTCCAAATCGATGTGTCCTCCAAAATGTTGTGTTGTAAAGGGATAGTTGGCTAATAAACATACAAGGCAATACATAAACATTATGTGTTAAAAAGGAGAAAAAACATCCTCTATTTGACAGCAGATCTCATACCCGTTCTTAAATGTTAGTCAATTGCTAACACATGAAACAATCACCCAGATGATGAAGTTTCCATAAATATGTCCAAAACATTTTATTTCCTTAGATAAAAAATGGAACATTATGCTCATTAGCTGCACCTTTATAGTTTATATTTACTTACGCAGTAAGGAAGTTGAATTAAAATTTCAGTTCATCTTTAAAAAACATTCCTGGAAAATGAAAAACTGCAACGAGGACAAGTCGACACATTGGCATATGGTAACATAAGTCAGGCTGAACTGTATGAAAGACATTTTGCAGTGTGTGTACATATGTTTGCACATGGTGGTGGAGGCTGAGAGAGTAAAAACAGTGAGACAGAAAAAAGAAAAAGGCAAGAAGCGTATAGAAAAAAAACAGGAGACAGGCCTGTTAACAGAAAATTGCTGTGTTGCCTGGTTACTCAGGTTGTACAAAGGGCATGTTAATCAGATCACAAGTGAACAAGGATGCACAGCGAGAGCCCTAGATTGACAGAAACCTCTCTCTTCCTCCCGTCTCTTCATCCTTTGCTTCGTGTCTCTCTTTCTCCTGCAGCTGTCACTTTCCATATCTCAGTCTACAACTAACAAAACAGAAGTAGTATCTCCTCAGAGACAGTCTGCCTTTTCCCTTAAAGAAAAATACTCAGAGATGTGGAAAGGCAGATTCACTGACTGAATTAATCCTAGACTGTCATTATAGTCCTTCACCTACACTACAGTCTGTGGTTCTACTAAGGGAATGTACAAAAATTATTTAGAGATTAGGGAGAGTCAGAAAAGTGGGAGGGTGGTGTAATTTGGTAGATAATTTTTAGTTTTTTGGAAGAGCAGAAGAGAGTTCTAATCCTAAATTTATATATTATTTCAGCTTTGTATAAATATTTTATTAATGTGTACACTGGTGATGCACATTGAAGTTCCTTTAAGATATTAGTGTTTAAAATGGGCACACTATTAAACCTGAACCAGACACTATGATGCTTTTATTAGTATTAGTTTGAAATGTTGTGTGGAGGGTTCAAAGAAAACCCTGGAGGGGATCTCGCTTATTCACCATCCAAATACTTTTCATACGGCCCCTAAACATTACCGTCAGAAAGGGAACACCCACCATAAAACACCTCCATATTGTCAGCTTCTGCAGTCACACAGTGTGGGTGGTGCTGCAGTGTCTACTTCTGTCACGCTGTGGAAGTTCACTGATCATGCTAACTACACAGTTTATATGTTCTGAGCAAATCTGCTGCTGTGAACCTGAACTGCTTCACTTCCTGTGTGTCAAGAGTTGTTTTGTTTTAGCCCAGAAACTGTATGTTGTGTATGCATTGCCATCACATATGTGGTTATAATAATGAGCATTTATTTAATGTGTAATTACTGAGGAGCTAAGTGCAGGTCATCTCCCACCAGCAGATGAACAGGATAATATTGTATTAGTCCCAGTTACCATAATACTAAATTAGATAAAGCATTAGCAACTGAAATAAATAGTCTCAAATTCATGGTTTACTTTTGGTTGGCTGTTAAATACAATGCTCAAAAATCACTTGGGGCTGTTAATAGTGGCTCACAGGATTAGGAAAGGATAATGAACAGTTACGTAAAGAACCTGCACATCACACTTTAACCATGAAACTGAATCAGCTGCAAAACAGTCCAGTTTTCAGCTGGAACTACTTGGGCAGCTAGTCCATAATCAGCAGTTCCTCTGATCGATCTTCCACCAACACTGCAGGAACAAGGTCCTCTGCTGTATTAGCTGCTCCATCAATGGGGCAGAGGTGTTCCTGCTTCTGCTGCTACTACTGCAGCTTCATTTGTCCTGATCAGCTGTAATGAAGATCAAGTGCTTTGGCTTTGGACCTAATTCTGATGTCTTGAAGTTATTTCTACCCCCACTGTCGTTGAATTCTCTAACCCTTGACTCTCTCCTTCCCGCTCAGACTTTGAGGAGCCGATCCCTGATGACCGTTACCATGGCATCTACTTTGCTATGCTATTGGCTGGAGTGGGTTTCCTGCTTCCCTACAACAGCTTCATCACTGATGTGGACTACCTGCACCACAAGTTTGAAGGTATAAACCTATGCACGTGCTTACAGGACTGCACCAACAGAGAATGCATGAATCTTACAGACACGTTATGCACACCTGGAGAGAACACATTCATATCCAACTCCCAGGAGTCATGGCTCTCTTGTGTTGCAGGGACATCCATAGTGTTTGACATGAGTCTGACCTACATCCTGGTGGCTCTGTTGGCCGTCATCCTCAACAATGTGCTGGTGGAGAGACTCAGCATGCACACCAGGATCACTGTGGGTACGTCAAGCAGGAATCCGCTCACAGACAGAGCTCTAATTGAAAAACATTTCTCATTATGGGAACTTCTGCTGTTACTCCTTTATTACTGTAATGACCCTCTGGGAACCTCAAGGCTTTTCAGAACAGAATATGCAGAGCGAAAATGGGAGGACAGTATAAAGAGAAAGAGAAGAATACACTCTGCCATAATTCTCCTCTGTTTTTTTTGTTCATAAAGTGTTTCATACAAACTTTGCCAAACACATCAAATTCACAAGGGGCTGTCTTTCAAGGGTGCAGGGTTTTTTCCTGTTTTTCTTTTACCTTTTGAAATTCTTGCACCATCTTCAGTTTTGTTTTCAGCTTTCAGAGCATAAACTTCCTGTGCTATTTAAGATACAAGTGTGCACATTCACGCAGAGTTTGCATCAGGTTTGTTAAAGATGAAGCCTGATACTGGAGAGATTTAAATATGACCCAAAATTATTCATTAAAAATAAGTTTTTTTAATGCTACTGCATGCCTTTGCAGTGTAAAATAAGTGGCTGTGATACTGGAGACTAACATAAAGAATATGAAAGCTGTTCAGTGTACCCAATATAAAAAAAATATCTTTGAGCAAAAATGAAGAAATGTTCTTTAAAAATGTATGTCCCTAGGAGACGTGTGATATCACGACATGCAAGAGCGAGGTTTCACCATCGTACTCTCTGCAGCTTATAATAGCTCCACTTGCATCCTTAAGGAAACGTCTTTGAAGTGTGTTGTCTGCTCGAGAGCTTGTCTCCCGAGTTAATAAACTCAGGGATGGACTTCAGACGAAAGCAATATTGCTTTCACGTCGGCCCTGTCAAATATGTGTTCAGTCATGCAATCACAACGTGACCTGGTTCAGCGGCGTCCCTTCAGTGTCCATCCGTCTGTCTCTTTCTCTGCAGGTTACATCTTAGCTCTCGGGCCGCTGATCTTTGTCAGCGTGTTTGATGTGTGGCTGGCAAAGTTTACCACCAGGCAGGCTTACATCGTCAACCTCGTGTCAGTGGGAGTGGTGGCCTTCGGATGCACAGGTACTACTAATAATACTACTTGTGTGAAAAGCCCTGCTGAGCAGGTAGAAAACACATTGTATTCTACCTATCAGCACCAAAGAGCTAACACACACAGTTTGCAATTAGCTGGTGAACATAGTGGAGCGCTTAGCAGCTAAAGGTGGTCGTGGCGCAATGGATAAGATGCCTGCCTTTGGTGTGAGAGACCCAGGTTCAATCCCCAATTACAACCCATCCACCGTTGTGTCCCTGAGCAATTCTAAGTCGCTTTGGATAAAAGCGTCAGGTAAAGGGACAGATATATTCCTCAGGAATTGGTTGAGACCAAAAACAGAGTGATGATTGGAGTAACATTCATCAGGTGGCCAGAAACACGACTCCAGATGAATGCTCATGTGTTTGCTAACACAACATAATAATGCAGTATGCCGATGTTGTGTTTACAGCTAGTTGCTCTTAAGTGGTTAAAAAAATTATTATTGGCACTGCTCCATTAAACTCTGCTCTTACAACTTCAACCCACTTCCCACTGCACAAAACTATATATTTCAAAGCTCTCTGAAAACAGTCAATCAAGAATCACAAACTTTCAGAAAGGTCATATTAACTGTGGGTCTGTTAGACTCAAGAGAATAAGAATGTGCTGCATTTTTAAAGTGTTGATGATTTTCTGTCCACCTCCTGTATACACACATACAGAGTGTAATGCAAAATTTCAGAGCTCATGGTGCTCTTACTAATTATAGAATCTGTCACAATTATGAAATGAACAAGCTACAGAGTCCTCCGCTGCTGTTGATGACTTGCAGATACTGAGGCAGTTTCCTTGTTGTCACTGTGAACATAGAGCCTTTCTGCCAGCAGTAGTAACAGTTTGATTAGTGGAGGTCCAGAGGTCAGAGCGGCTTCTCTCGAGTGGCATGTGGAGGTCCAGAAAGCTGTGCCTCTAAATAAATTGTGTTGTTACAGTGTTGACTGTTGTGCACTGATAACAGCTCCCTCATCCCTCCTCAGTGCAGCAGTCCAGTTTCTATGGTTACATGGGGATGCTGCCCAAGAGGTACACGCAGGGGGTGATGACGGGAGAGAGTAAGTAAGCTCAAACAGACAATCAATTACACAAACACATCCCTACTCTCATTCTCACCTCCTCCACCCTCTCTCTCTCTGTCTCCTTCTCCTCTATTCTCACCCGTCTCTTAACTCACCCCTTTCCTGCTCTCCTGCTACTTTCCCTCCCAGGTACAGCAGGAGTGATCATCTCCCTGTCTCGCATCTTCACCAAGCTGCTCATCTCAGACGAGAGGAGGAACACACTCATCTTCTTCCTCGTCTCCATCAGCATGGAGATGCTCTGCTTCCTGCTTCACCTGCTGGTCCGCCGCTCCCGATACGTCCGCTACTACACCAACCACGCCCAGGGCAAAGGCCCGGGCAAAGGTCATGACCCGCGTGACAACGGGACGGGATACCGGGTTCACCATGATGTCACCGCAGAGGAAGTAAGATTTGTAAGTTTGTGGACAGTTTCTTGACTATATGTGAGTGTATATACTGAATGTTTATTTTGAGCCATATTAGTAGCGTGGCTCTATGGATGCCAACGTTGGTCCGTCAGTCAGTCAGTCAGACATAAACTATTGGATGCATTGCTATAAAATTTGCTGCATACATTTAACCTCTTTAGGATGAACTGTAATAACTTTAGTGATCCTTTAACTTTTAATCTTGAACCATCATCAGGTCAAAATGTGAATTTGTCCAGTGCATTGGTTTATGACCAAATACCTGCAAAACTAATGACATTCTCATCAGGCTCAGCTATCTCTGTGTTTAGTTAGCACATGTTAGCACACCTAAGTAATGTTGATGTTACATGAAGCACTGTGGTGCCTACATTCAAGCTGAAAGAGCTGCAAGCATGATGATAGTTTTACCACATGGTAAAGTATATTTAAGTTCTAATTGTGAAATTTACGCTCTGTATAGTGCCCTCAGAAATGTCCACAATGGAATTAAAGAAATGTGTCCGTGACACATACCATACCTTCTGCTAACAATCACACAAAGCAATGCATGATGACTAACTGCCTTTTACATGGGGAGTAGTGAACAAGGGCTTTTGTATGCAGCCAGTGTCTGCTTGTCATCTATCCATCCATTAAATACAGCATACCGGCTCATCCGTTAAAGGGTTACAGTGTTTATATTTCAGACTGATTTACTGAAATTGTAATTTAGCAGGATTTTTGAAGTTAGATTGAGACTTCGACTCTTCGACTCCACATGGAGTGGCAGCAGATTTTCTCATTAAAATTTCTTGTGCTTGTGTCATTCCTTCATAAATGTTGCAACAACAAACTGTTTGTGAACCAGGACGGGGAGGAAATGTCAGGCCTCAAACTGTAGTGTCATGCAACTCCATTTCCTTGTTGGTTTATGTGCCTGTTTCAGTGCGGGTGTGCCCCCAGCGACTGAGGGCTGTGTGCGTTTTAAAATGCAGAATCATTTATTTAAGCTGCGGACTGCTTTTTGGCTACCACTCAGAAAGAGAAAGATTGAGAGAGACGAAGAGAAAGGGATTTTGGGAGGGGTTATTAGGGTTGAGGTATACAGGGAGTAGTGAGAGTGGTGTGGGTGATGTAGGAAAAAAAGATGGAGACAGATGGGAGTTTTGAGGTTGAGAGAAAATCCAAAGAAAAAAGGTTGGGCGAAAACTGTTGAGGCAAAGAGGTGAGACGGATAAGGGGGGGGGGGGGCGAGGGATCATCATAAAAATGAAAAACACAATTGAAGCAGAGCTTTGTAGCCTGAAGACGTGAAGCTAAAATTCCTCATCACACGATGTGTGTGTGTTCAGAGCCTTCAAAGGAAGACACATCACCTCAGGCTGTCATCTTTTCATGTAGGTGTGTGTGTTTGTACGCAATTACACACAGTATTTCAGGGATGTCCCCCCTGTGTTTTACAGTCAAATGTGTGTCTGTGTGTGTGTGTGTCTGGAGGCTGATTCTGGCAGCTCTTTGTTCTGTTTGCCAGGGGAAACCAAGGCAGCGCTATATATTATGAGATAATCAAGAAGAGTAGTGCCTTCTGGCCTGCAAGTCTCTCTAATCAGCTAATGGATTATTGTGTGTGTGTGCGTGTGTGTGTGTGTATTGCTTGTGCACACCTGTGAGCCTGTGTGATATGCTTATGAAAAAGTGTGTGTTTGGAAAGAAGCACGACTAGAAGGATGTCCCTATATGTTTGGATAAAGAGAGAATGGGTTAATTCCTAACAGAATGTGTGTGTGTTGTTGGCTTATTTGCAGTCCAATGTCCACTCTCTGTAACATCATTACGTCAACCTGCAGCCACTTACAGCCATCCTCTATAATAGCCACCGCCATAAAGAGCTGATGTTATGCAGCCAGGAAGCCATTACTAATTTAAAAAACCCTGAAAAGATCAAACCGCCACAAGAGAATATGTTTATTTACTGTGTGACGGCTACCTCTAGTGTTTTCTTAATGAACTGTTAATGTCCTTCAAAAAGCCTTGACACTGTTTTCGGGAAATGAGAAACAGACTGACGATTCCCTGTGTGATTCGATCATTTGAAATCAAAGGTTGATGTAATGTTGATGACTGCCCTTTTTCAAACTCCCATCTGTCTGTTTTATTAAAAAGTCCCTCTGCGCGTCTCTCTTCAGGGAAATGGTGGGACAGGTCCATCCTCTACAGAGGAAGGCATTGAGGACATTGTCGGTGGGATGTACGTGCGATTTGACGCCCCTACAGCCAAGATAAGGAAGAGCTGGCCCGGTGTCCGCGGTACTCTCTGTTTTAATCCTGTGCACTCACTGCTCAATTACCCTCTGACTCTAACAGATGGATTTGAAATTTAAATGCATCCCCTGGTGATTATTGGGAAGAGTTCTTACTGAATTAACATGAGAGCATTAGGTTTTTAAACATCACCCTGTGTGTGTGTGCCTTCTCTAAACAGACATGATCTTGCATCGTTACGTGGTGTCCCGTGTGATCTGGGCCTACATGCTGTCTATAGCGGTGACCTACAGCATCACCCTGTGTCTGTTCCCCGGCCTGGAGTCAGAGATACGAAACCCAACCTTGGGGGAATGGCTCCCCATTCTCATCATGGCCACCTTCAACATGTCTGACTTTGTTGGCAAGGTGAGGCACACGTTTTTTAAAACTGTAAAGGAGAATAAGAGATGTGGAGATGCTAGAAAAGATAATATAAATAAAGTATCTCACAAAAGTGAGTACACCCCTCACATTATTGTAAATATTTGATTATATCTTTTCATGTGACAACACTAAAGAAATGACACTTTGCTACAATGTAGTGAGTGTACAGCTTGTACAACAGTGTAAATTTGCTCTCCCCTCAAAATAACACACAGCCATTAACATATAAACCACTGGCAACAAAAGTGAGTACACCCCTAAGTGATAATGTCCAAATTGAGCCCAAAGTGTCAATATTTTGTGTGGCCATCATTATTTTCCAGCACTGCCTTCAGTATGTCACAGTACATGTTAGCATTCATGGTTCCCTCAATGAACTGTAGCTCCCCAGTGCCGGCAGCACTCATGCATCCCCAGACCAAGACACTTCACCACCACCATGCTTGACTGTAGGCAAAACGCACTTGTCTTTGTACTCCTCACCTGGCTGCTTTCTTAAGTGTTGTCACATGAAAAGATACTGTAGAGATAAGGTATTACATACACTGATTGTCTGAATTAGTGTTTTTGAGAGGTGTGATGATACGCTCATGACAATAAGATGAGACACTATTTTAACCTTTTGGTTAAGAAATCTTAAAACATGAAATATATGACTGGAAACATGTTTTATTTGACTACGTCAAGGCCATTTTATTCCTAAATGTTATGTTTTTCAGAAAAAAAACATACCTGAATTTTACCAGTGAACAATTCAGGTGGTTTCACCATTCAAAATATTTGAATTTGTTTTTTGAGCAAATGTAGTAATAGTAACCTACAATGCACCATGATTACAGTGAGTTTGAAAATTGCTTTGCTACCTACTATGGATCTCCACGTACACCCATGGTAAACACTGATGATTTCACTTATTTTAGATAATCAGACCTGTGTGGGAGTGTATAGACTGTGTCATTGTCACGTCCTTAGATTTCCTTGTTGCACCCGTTAGGGCCAGCATGAAGTGACTTTCTGTAATTTTGAGTAGAGCTTCCCCTAACTTCCAATCAACCATAATAACTGAAAACACCTGTGAGGGTGTGCAGTGCCTGTAAAACCCATAATGTAAGATCATTAAAAAGATGCAGTAATTACAAAATTACTCACCAAGAAACCTTTTGAGTTTTTTATGTTTTAAGTTTATGCTAACGTGTATATGCTACACATTGTCTCAGAGAATAGGTAGTGCCTTGATGATGATGAATGATTGAATAGTTTTGGAATAATTTAGTTTCATTCCAATCACATATTTATTGGCTATAATTGATTTACAACAGTTTATGACAGTTTATTAGGTGTTTCCTGGCGTGTTTAACAAACCAGCTGTAAGTCAGACACAACTCTTATAAGACGGTTAATAACTTCAGAAATAACAAGCCTATAGTGGGCTCGTTAGTGAATTAGCTCTAAAACTCAGTGTACTTTTCTTGCTCAGCACTGAACAACTGACAGATACAGTTCACGACTAGCTGGTGAGAATTTAGCAGCTACAGGGCCAAACATTTCTCTCAGGAGTTGGTAGAGACCAAAAGCAGAGCTAAAAGAGAGTGAATATTGGGCTTACGTTCATCATGTGGACAGAAATGATGGCTGAATGTGTAAACATTAAACTGTTTGCTAACACATTCACCATACTGACTGAAACGTTAATAAAATCTCAGTGGTGTGTTTCACAGATTGTTTCAGCTGCCCCCAAGTGGGCAAAGATCTGCACATTTAAGATACAACTGGTCAACTGGACAATTCTTTACTTTGTAAACTTAGTCTAACCTTAATTTAGATTAAAGTGTGAAGCCCTGGTGAACTCCATGCCCACTTTAGTTAATAAGTATTTGCAAACTAAATTAACACCAGTCCATGTCTGTTCAGGCCTTCCTAATCTTAGCTATAAATTCACTGGACTTCATTCACAGTTGTGCTGTAATATGTTACATTATGAGAACTTATTTTAGCCATTGAGTCCATTGAGTTTGGTTTGGTTGAAGTATTATAATTTTTCTGGCAATCATTAAAAGTATGTGTAAGATATACAATGTCTTTTATCCATTACATCTTCAGTTACTCCCTGTACCCTTAAGCAGGGGTGTAGATTTTCTTTCAGAGGTGGGGGTGCACAATGAATTTAGAACCTAATTTAGGATTTGTTATTCTCTTAATAAAAAAGCAAATAATAAGTCTAACATAATAATAAATTACAATATATAATAATGATGTTAATATACCAGAAGTATGCAGTACTAAATTGCTGCATTATAATGCACTAACCCAATCACCTAGAGAGTTGCAGAGTCTGCAGTCTCCCTCACAAGCTGTTTACAGCCCCAAAAACCTTCACCAGTAATGTAGAGAAGCTTGTGTGTTGCCTGAGAAGCAAAATCAAGGGCAAAACAAATCTACAAATCATGTGCACTGTAATAACTGAATACTACTCAGATGAACATTTACAGTTTTGATTGGATTAACTGGATTTTGGTGGTTCGACAGTAGAAGGACATGGTTTAGGGATTATTTTAGTGAATAACTCAAATTGAAATTGTTTTTTTGTTTTGTTTTTTGTTTTTTAACCTGTCCTGCCCTGCAGCCTGGTATGAGTATGAGGAGCTGGATACCATATTGTGCCAGACAGATTTTACTTTAGTAAGAGAGTATATACTCCTTTGTCTGTATTGTTATTTATTCAAATTTATTTGTCACTGGACCAAACAGGGGACAAGACATGGGGATGGGGAATAGAAACACCACATAATAAGACAGCACAGGGAAAGGGCAACACCTACAAGAGAACGGGGATAGGGAGTGGGAACAACAGGAAATAGCAGAAGGAAACACTAATTGCAGAAAGCAACAAAACCTGCAAGAGAACAGGGATTGGGGCGGAGAAAAACAAACACCAACCAACAAAAAACAACAAACACACAAAATAAACAACCAAAAACAAAGAGACAACCAGCCGAACAGCAGCAATAAACAGCTGACATAGGAAGACAAAAATTGACATTGTAAAAGTGAGGTGGGCATGCCCCCCATCCATGCCCAGTGGAAATTATGCCCTTGCCCTCAAATATAAAATACATCTTGATTAATTGGGATATTGTATCATAATTTTAACATTAACCTTGACTTGTGCATTCTACCAAAATGTATCTGGTTCTTTGTAATCCCAGAAAATACTTAAATGACCCCCTTTCATTTCACAATCCCTGAGATTACGGGATTTAATTGTACACCAGGCTTTTAGGTGCTAAAGAAGCAGGAACAAGACAAAGTCACACTCTAACACTGGAGTTGACCTTGGAGTGAAATTGTTACATGAGCCGCTCCATTTATTAAACCTGTAAGTAAGGATGGAAAAAAAGTCTGGTTTATTTTTGGACAATTGTACTTAGCTCAAAGGCTTTATCTGAACATTCAGAAATGAAACCTTATCTGGTGTGCTTAAGACATAATTTTGACTTTAAAGGGGTAAAAGTTGGCTCTGATTGTAAGCTTTGACTTTGTCCTTGTAGCATTTTGTTGAAATTGGGGAGAAAAAGAGAAGGAGGGGGAAGAGCAATAAAACTGAAAATGGGAAAAGAAAATTAGAGGTGTTAGAGCGTAGAAGTAAAAGAGTGATGACAAGAAAGAGCAGAAATCTCTTTTTTGAGTATTTTGAATCATTGTTCTCGAAAAGTGCCCAAAGCAGCTAGTAGACGAGTGGTTTGCAGGATTACTGCGGGACAGGGTTAAATGTTCAGAAAATTGTATTTCCTTTTAAATTTTAACACTTTTGCTTGTTTCATAAAATAACTGCCGACAAAGCAGAAGAGAATTTAACCCCCAGCATCACTGAAACTCCCCCGCTCTTTCCTCAGATCCTGGCAGCTCTGCCGTACGACTGGTCTGGAGGCCGTCTGCTCTTCTTCTCCTGTCTGAGAGTGGTCTTCATCCCTCTGTTCGTCATGTGTGTGTACCCTGCTAATGCGCCCACCCTGTCCCACCCTGCCTGGCCCTGTCTCTTCTCCCTCCTCATGGGAGTCACCAATGGCTACTTCGGTTCTGTGCCGATGATCCAGGCTGCTGGCAAAGTGCCGCCCGAACAGAGGGAGCTGGCAGGTAAGAGTTATTCATCTGCTGTTTGAAGACATCATTTTGAGCTACTTTTTCTAATGTTTCACATAGAAACGCTTATCCATTGCTCTAAAAAATAATCAAGAGATTAACTGATCATTAGTTGCAATCCTATTAATTTTTAATTACTGCCTCACACCCCTGCTGGTGCTGACATGCTAGAGATTCAGTACACAGAAGAAATAGCAGGTCATATGATAAAAGTGTGGTTTTAAGTAATGTTTCACCACACACTGTGTATACGAATATTGAGACATATTGAGACAAACAATACAGACAACCAGCACCTGGTAAACCCACAACATATTGTTTTTACACACAGTTTTTGTATAGATTAGAGGAGCTGTAGAGGTGTTACCTTTGGACACAGCCAGGCTAACTGTTCCCCTATGTTTCCAGTATTTATGCTAAGCTAAGCAAACTTGCTGCTGGCTTTAGCATATCATATTCATATATACCATAAAGAAATGAGAGTGGCATTGTTCCTCTCATCTAACTCTCAGCAAGAAAGCATATTAGCGTATTTCAAAAACCATCAAACATGAACAGCTACCCAGGATCACAAGATCATTTAGCGTTAAAGGTTTTACTACTGAAACAGACTGCAAAACATACTGACAGTACAGACATTCATTCCTATTAGGGACCTTGTGTTTATCGCTAATTAGCTAACATCATCATGTTAACATGCCGGACAAAGATTTTGAACATGGTAAACATTATACTTGCAAAACATCAGCGTGTTAGAATAGTCACTGTAAGCATACTGACATTGGCATTTAGCTAAAAGGCATTCACAAAGCTGCTAAACAAAACTTGACTGTTACTGTCTTATGTGCTACTCATAGTCCCAGCGGTATCTCTTGTTCAAAAATACCACTTACTCTGGATAAGCTAGTTCTCTATTCCACACTCAGTCCACACTCATTGTCTGCTGTCTGTGTGTCTCTCCAGGGAACACCATGACAGTCTCCTATATGACGGGCCTGATGGTGGGCTCCGCTGTGGCGTATGCAGCGTACAGCTTCACCGTTCCTGAATCAGGAACACGCATCTCCACACTCAACTTACACCCACCTGCAAACGCTACCGGGTATTGAATGTCCACACACCTGAATAAAACACACACACACATATGTAAACACACATACATATACACACACCTGAAGCCATTTACACACATGAGGCCAGGAGAAGCAGCTCAGACTGATGGACTCGAGTCCTGCACCAGGGGACGAGAAGAACTCTTTAAAGAACTCTTTAAAAGTTAATGTTTATACTCTAAGAGATTAATTCTTGCTTCGATTTGGCTCATTGGATAAAGAAAGTGGAATAAGAGACAGAAAGTGGCATTTAGGTCCCATCCACACTACTCCATTTTTGTTAAAAAACAAGTTTTAAAAGGAATACGATCTCTGTCCACACCAACGTTTTAGCTGCTTATCAGAGTTGATCGCCGTCTATATTAAACAACTGAAAACGCACATCGAGTGGCTGTTCACTCACACTGGGTGTGCACGTGCCGGTGTAAACATGAAGCAAATAGCAGATGGGCTACTCCATAGTTACAGAAGATCTGGCAAAAGAATAAAGAAATACAGACGAAGACCAGATAATTCTTATGCATGGACCAACAATGAGCTGGAACTGTTACTGAATGTAAAACAGGAGTTAAAAGCCACTGTGGCGGCTAAAAACAGACTGGAAGTCATTGCAAAGTAAACAAAGTGAAATGCAGAGTACAAGTGTAGGCTATAAACTATTTTTATAAAAATACCAAATCAACTCTTTAACTACTTAAACTCATGTTTCTGCTTTGCATGATTTATAAGACCTAATCAAAGAGCTAAACCTGAGCGTCTGCGTCATCGTTTCTAAAGTCCTTCATTTTTGCCCATCTCCACCAAAACACTACCCAGAGTTTTTAAACAAAAAATGGGGTCGGCAGTGTTTTCAAACTTTTTCGTTTTAGTCTTCATTTTCTCCATTTTAGTTGGACGGAAGGTGCCAACATACTTTTAAACCAAAACCTAGTGGTGTGGATGGGGCCTTATTAGTGGAGGAAATTATGTTAAACAGTGCAAACATAGCAGGTTTCTCAGCCTGCCCGTCTGGTGACCTTCAAATGTGTCAGCTCCGCTGTGGTGAACTTTTCCCTCGAGGTGAAGAACAGGAGCGCAGCGAGCTAACAGAAGCTCTTTGAGTGTCTCACAGTGAAATTATTGTCTGCATGTGTGTGCCAACAGACCGAGTGACATTTGTACAGTGTAAAGTCAAGTGATGTCTTGCTGCAGGCCACTAAGGAGGAGATGTTTTGTCATAGGTCTCATATGTTTCATGCATTTAATGATTTCTCAGAACTGTATTCAGAATAGAGAGATGCTGCTAGTGGGAATTCTTCTGGGCCAGTTGTTTCAGCTGTTTTCTTTCCTCTGCTAAATATATATGATTGAGGCTTTTTGACAATGAGTTCCATCCATGGTGATTCGATTCAGATGTTCGACTGAACTCGTCTGACTTTTTAAAAACTATACTATAAAAGTAACTTACACGGAGCCACATTTAGACATAGCTCTTTTAGTAGAATCCTAACACTTCTGACCCACAAAGTTGCTATGCTGCTACGACCCACCAGCTAATGGTCAAGTGTGGTTTTATATGACGGGCGTTGTTACCCTAAATCATATTTGCTTGGATACATTTATGTTTATCAAAAATGCAGGATTACTTATGTTATACACGTATTTCATCTATTAGGTGTGATTACTGAACAGTTCACACTTTTTTTTTACTCTGCCTTCAATGGAATTGTAGTTTTCCATTAATGACATGCACGTTATTTTCTTTGAACTAAAGTTTATATTGCAATTTCAAAAATCCTTCTGTTTTGAAAGCAGTAGATTTAACTGGGCTTGGCTTCCCACACTAAAAATCACCAGTTCATCTTCAGCTTGTTCATCTCATTTGGACTGATAAAGCTTCAGTTGTATTTAAGTCAATTTTACATAGTCTGAAAGGTAACTAATGAAAGAATAATGGTAAACGTCATATATTTAATGATTATTTGCATTAGTAGCTGCTGCCCCGCGTTGTTTTTATTTACTAAAATCCTAAAAGAAGATGAGAATAATTTGATTTCTGTGTGCTCACTGACTTTCACATCACTTCTTGTGCCCTCTGATGGCTGGAGCGAGAACAAAATGTTGATGTGAATTTACCAGATGAGGTAGATGACAGCCGTGTCTTGCATTTGTTTTTGAAATGGTTTGTGTCCCTCTGATCGGTGTCTGTATGTAAAATCCATGTAACGATGTGATGGGATACTATGGAGAAACAAATTAGTGCCAAAAAGTCTGTGAAGAGAAAAGAGTGAATGTAATAAACACTTTAACAGGATGAAAGTGTAAATATATAGAACGAAATGCACTCAAAGCAGTGAATTTTATTGTACATTATTTTCATGTGAAACCCTCTGGAAGATATGACATTTGTATTTTTGTAGAAGTGAGCACCTGTTTCCTTTATTTTTTCAACACAGCACTGAGCGGCATCACCAGCTTCTTAGTTCGTCCACATTTCTCCCTGGATTTGATGCATTTTTCAGCAAAGTTCAGAGTGTATACATTATCAAGAAAAGAGGCCAGTCAGTGTGAAAAACCACAAAGTGCACTACATTATGTAGGTGACCACTTGAATGGAGCCTAATGTCAGCGCTGGTTGAAGAATGGTAGAACGCCATTTGGGAGCTAACCTCATTACTGTATGTATGCCCTGCCTTGCTGACAGTGCCATACAGCCTGCAGGCCTCTCTCCTCTCAGTGAGCTGCTGGGTTTGAAGGTGTTTTCAGTTATTTTTGGTCAGACGTGTCATTAAAGGACATGAAAAGTCTCTTTCCTTCTCTTTTCTTCTCTCTGGCTGATAAAAGGCCATTTGAAAGAAGGAAGATCCCACTTTCAATCAATTGCACCTTAAATCAATATTTTAAGTTAAATTCAACCCTTCAAGCTAAAGTAAAGTAATAGTTTGACATTTTAGGGATATACACTTATTCACTTTCTCGCAAAGAGTTGGATGAGAAAATTGATACCCCTCTCATGTTTGGCTTAGCTTAGCATAAAGACTGGAAACGGGGAAACCGCTAGCCTGGCTCTGTGTGACAATCACAAAATCCACATATCAGCATCTCTAAACTCTCTGATTAACATGTTATATCTTGTTTGTTACTGTGTGACTGAGCCAGGCTAGCTGTTTCCGGTCTTTATGCTAAGCTAAACTAACCGGCTGCTGGCTCCAGATATGAATGTGGTATTTATCTTGGCAAGAAAGTGAATTTCACAAAATGCCAAACTATTACTTTTAGATAAATAACTCACTGTGGTGGCAGATTATTTTACAGGCTTCATGACAGTTTGTTGTATAAAATAAGACGTGAGCAAGTAAGATTTTCTAAACAGGTTATCTTAACATGAAAGTTTTAAACCAGCATATTGATCTGCCAGTGCAAAAACAAGCTTAAGCTGCAGCGGAGAAAATTAGTCCTTCAGTATTGGACCTTAATGACTCTTTGATCTGTTTAGAACGGACACTTTCAAACTCTATTAATGACCCATTGTAAGAAAGACTGTATGCACACTGGTGATGAATCATTCATCATGTCAGAACATACATTTGGTGTTAGCTGACACTTTTATCCAGAGTGACTTATGATGATGAGTATAACAGAAAGAAAAACACAGGGAGTGTAAAAGTGCTCTAACAAAATGTGTCAAAAAAACACCTGAAACAAAAGGCCGACGGAAGGTTTGGATGGCATTCAATCTCTAGACTCATGCAAATACACTGAAATGTGGGATGAAAATCTTCTAATTCTGCACATTATCTCATCCTCAAGGTCTGGTATCTGTCCTGTCATGTGACTTCCTGTTTCTGGTTTTTACATCAGCAACAGTCTGTGATAACATTTATTTT
The DNA here is from genome assembly GCA_024633595.2 of Lepomis macrochirus. Lineage (NCBI taxonomy): Eukaryota > Metazoa > Chordata > Actinopteri > Centrarchiformes > Centrarchidae > Lepomis > Lepomis macrochirus. The sequence continues at coordinate 27,166,002 of JALXJV020000007.1, read as the reverse complement.
CCTCCCTGCTAACAGCAAAAAATTTCTTCAGAAACTACAACATGCTGACTATTTTAGACTGAACACTCAAGTGACTGCACACTGTGAAATACCAGGAGGATATAAAAAAATGCCTACAGACACTACGCTGTATGTTGTGTATATATCTAGATTCTACAATAATATACAATATTTTGCAGCTGATGTTTGTGAAAATGAAAAGTATAAGATCCTGACGTCCACACTCATAATTAGGTGCAGTGAGCTAAATTTGGCCTTTTGGAGGGAGGAGGGGGCGGGGTGTCTATCAGCTTTTGATGTGCGTATAACTAACTGAATGACTGTACAACCAAACAGACCACACATGCCTGGTTTCACAAGTGGAAGGACAGTTATCTTTAGCTCTATTATATCAATATAAGACCTAAAGGTTGACCAGGATGTGGAGAAAATTCAGCTCTCAGTGCTTAATTCCTAACACTGTTTATAGTTTAAAACTTTAAAACTTTGCGACTAATATCATCCCACAAAAAACTTGCTAAGTTTCTACAATGATCTGAACTGAAATGTTTTTGTTGTGTTATTGTAAATACGTTCATGTCGATTTCAGCGATTTCAGTTTAAGATGCTGTATTTTCACAAAACAGTCTGTTTGTGCCCAGCATTGTACCCTTGTCAGAGCTTAATAAAACAGTTGTTTACATCTTTGTCTGCTTCCTCCATTTATATGAATTGTTATTTCTGCGGTTACATGTTTACATAGAAGGAGAAAATGTTTTTTTTGGTACATCTTACGATTTAGATCAGAGCTCCTTTTGTTTCTGTCAAAACAGGAAGCCACCACATTTAGTCAAGTCAGATTTGTCCTGTTTAAACAGCTGTGAGCAGAAACCTCAACAAAACCTCACATCTTACACCATCTTTTTCTTTTGAAACTGAGCCTTTTTTTTCCAACATGGTTTCTCATTCTCTGTGCTGTGATAGCAAGTGTTTGCAAGAATCTGAAAGTCTTCCAGCTGGAGGAGGCTGACCAAATGCTGTGGAGGGGGCAAGAGAAATGTGAATTCATCCTGCGGGGATAAATAAGTGACATGAAATCTGTATTGACTGCTTCTATCCAGCAGAGAGAGCTGCAGCTCAGTGAGAGCTAGATCAAGGACTGTGCAGTACAAGGAGTACAGGTCCAAATGGATAGTGCTGTAGAGCATTTGTATCACAGATCAGAGGTTTTGTCTTTATTTAGCTATACATCTGTGTCAGAGAGCCCTGGAGAATGACAGAAAAAGGTTCTTGTAAAGGGAAACTCTCCTTTTGGTGACCACTGACCTCTCTGTGGCAGGACAGCGTCTCACACACAACCGTACAAGGTCGGACAGAGGAGGAAATCATTTAGACCAGTAACATATTCTATGTTGTGCTCATAGTGTTATGGAGGTCAAAATGTTCTGGTGAAGCTGCCCCTCTTTTCTGAGTGTGAATCTATGAATATCTGGGTGGGTCTGTGTGCAGGCTTGCATGTATGTGTGTATGTGTGTGTGTGTGTGTGTGCTAATTTTGGACGTGGCTGCAGGGAAAGAAAGTCTCTGCCGTGTGACAGAGCAACTGATCATTAGTCATTCTGCTCCACATACTGTGGAGGGGAAGAGAGGAGGAGTAGTACGATGGAGGAGATAGAGGAAGGTAGAAAGGGAGTGGAAGGGTAAAAGAAGTCTGTTCTCCACTCTAACTGTGTCTAAGTTTGAATGTTTTAAAGGTCAATATATGCTCTGCAAATGGAAACGCCTTGGACTGAACAAATGAGGATACTATTGTTAGTGCTCTTAGATTAATAAACCCATTCCAAAACAAAACAACTGCTGCTTTTCTCAAATGAGATACTAGATTTATCTATGTGTGTAACAATCTGTTTTCTGGCATGAATATGTTTCACTTTGGGCCATGAAGCAATTCAGGATGCAGCGGCAATCTTCTCTGCAATAAGCTTGTTTGTCCAGACAAATAAGGGCTACTTATTGATGTGAAAATGCTACATGTGGCGTTTTCACATCATTAAAAATGGCTCCTCTTCCTCTTTACTGTCTCTGTGGCGTGGATCAAACCCTATTAAAGGAAATAACAGAGAGTACTATGGGGAAGAAAAACGTGACACATTTGAAAATGACAAATGAAACTGTTGGACATTTTTCATTATATTTGCCTCTTTATCATATCACCATCTCAAATGTATTTTAGGAAACACACCTAATATAATCACAACAAATCCTGAAACAGTGGGTGAGTCAATTGAAGTGGTCAGACTGTGTCTATTTTTACAGTTACTTGTAAGTTACAGTTACAATTCTGCTGGGTATTTTCAGAGAGGTCAGAGGCCCCAATAAAAAATTACCCTTATATATATCTGAATATAGACATAGTTGTCATTTCGTTGACGTCACTGGGGACAGTCCCCACCACTTTTTACAAGCATTTGTTAAAGTTGACGAGAAATAGCTTGGAACGAGAAATGTTAAATAACAAATAAAAAGGTTTTGAGAAAGGTTTATTTGCACAATAAGAAAACATGTAAATATAGAAGAAACAAATGTCAAAAAAAAGCAACTTAAGACAAAAAAATCAGCTGCTGCTTTATTTTCCTCAGCCACAGCCAGTTAGACTGCTGAATAGCTGCCCATTCAGAATCTGTCTTTGTTTCTGAACTCTGCTACTATATGTACTGTATACATGTATAGGAGTATATATATATGTACATATGTGTGTATATGCATTCATGTGTATTTATCTGTGTATAAATATATATGTTGCTGTTATATTATAGACACCCCCTGGTTGGGACACTCTTGTGCACCAGGCATGTTTCTGGTATTGTTCTCACATTCACCTTTTATTTACCTACCATGGTGTGAAAAAGTGTTTGCCCCCTTCCTGATTTCTTTTTTTTTTTTTTTGCATATTTGTCACACTGAAATGTTTCAGATCAACAAACAAATTGAAACATTAGGCAAAGATACACAAAATGCAGTTTTTAAATGAAGGTTTTTATTATTAATGGAATAAAGAACCAAACCTACATGGCCCTGTCTGAAAAAAATGATTGGCCTGATTACTGCCACACCTGTTCTCAATCAAGAAATCACTGAAATAGGAACTGCCTGACAAAGTGAAGTAGACCAAAAGATCCTCAAAAGCTAGACATTATCCTGCGATCCAAAGAAATTCATGACAACTCAGAAACAGAGTAATTGAGATTTATCTGTCTGGAAAAGGTTATAAAGCCATTTCTAAAGCTTTGGGACTCCAGCGAACCCACAGACTGTAGAGCGAACCACAGTGAGAGCCATTATCTACAAATGATGAAAACATGGAACAGCGGTGAACCTTCCCAGGAATGGCTGGCCAACCAAAATTACCCCAAGAACACAGCAACGACTCATTCAGGAGGTCACAAAAAACCCACAAGAACATTAAAAGAACTGCAGGTTTCACCTGCCTCAGTTAGGTCAGTGTTCATGACAGAAAGAAAGAGACTGGGCAAAAATGACCTGCATGGCAGATTTCCAAGAGGAAAACCAATGCTGAGCAAAAAGAACATAAAGGCTTGTCTCAGTTTTGCCAGGAAACAACCTAATGATCCCCAAGACTTTTGGGAAAATACTCACATGTACTGACGAGACAAAAGTTGAACTTTTTGGTCAGTGTGTTCCCCATTACTTATAAAAGTATTTCAGAAAAGGAACCTTACACCAACAGTAAAATATTCGATTGAGATGTTTTGGCATGACCTTAAAAAATCGGTTGAGGCTTGAAAACCCTCCAGTGTGGCTGAACAATTCTGCAAAGATGAGTGGGCAAAAATTCCTCCACAGGGTTGTAAAACACTCATTTCCAGTTATTGCAAACGCTTGATTGCAGTTGTTGCTGCTAAGGGTGGCCCAACGAGTTATTAGGTTTAGGGGGCAATCACATTTTTCACACAGCACCGTGTAGGTTTATTATTATTGTTATTATTATTATTATTATTATTATTATTATTATTATTATTATTATTATTATTATTATTATTATTATAATAAAACCTTCATTTAAAAACTGCATTTTGTGTTTACTTGTATTATCTTTATCTAATGTTTCAGTTTGTTTCATCTGAAACATTTCAGTGTGACAAACATGCAAAAAATAAGAAATGAAGAATGGGGGAAACACTTTTTCAAACAACTGTATTCATTGTTGTATGTTGTTTGAATGATTGCACTGCCCTTGAGAAATGCTATCTCATTCTGCTCTGTACAAGTAGCTACATGGTCAGAATGACAAAAAGTCTTAGAATCTTGAATCTTGTTACAGTTTATATTTTGAATTGTCACCTGTCGTCTCAATTTTGTATTGTCACACCCCTTATCTGAGCCCAGCCATGACCCCACCACTTTTTAACAAAAAGTGACACCCGTGTGTGTGTGTGTGTGTGTGTGTGTGTGTGTGTGTGTGTGTGTATGTGTGTGTGTGTATGCTTATAATAGTGAACATAGCAAAAGCAATGGGCAAAAGGACATCACTCAATAAATTATAAGGCAATGTTGGCATACATATCTAGAAAACTTCAAAAAAGTAATTTTTACCAGTTTAATGACCAGAAGAGAATATAGTATTTAAAAATGGATTTTTATTTTTATATCTTCTAAGTAAAAGTGTAAATGAATTAGGATCCAGCCCCCTTGTTGAAGCACTGGTCAACTATGCCATCAAATTATGATATTGCCCATATAGTGTATTTGGTCCTTTTGGGAGAAAATTTGTCATTTAATATCAATGATTGTTTATCTCTCTGCAATTGTGTATTTGTCTAATTCTACTCCTGATGTTGTTCTGCATCTCATGGTCACTGCTAATTTTAAAATGTTAAATAATGAAAAAAAGTTAAAAAGGAAATTTATCAGAAGATTTGTTCTGATGTCCAAACAGATTTCAAATCAATAAGAAATGCCCCGATTGGTCATAATGAACATCCACCACAAGCCAGTCCTGCAAGAGGGATTTCGCTTCTGATGCTCTTCCCTGAGGTTTCTCTCTGTTTTTCAGTTAAAAGGGTTTGATTGTCGAGTTTTTTTGTCGTGCTATTTTTGAGGATGTAAAGAGAGTGCCATATCGTGTACAGATAGTAAAGCACTTTGTGATTTTAGGCCATATAAATAAAACTGACCTGACTGAAGAGAAGAACAAAGGTTACTGTATAAAGTAAGGAGAGAGAGACAAACAAATACAGGTAATGTATAAAGATACAAACACAGAGGGGGGAGAGAGAGAGAGAGAGAGAGAAGAGAGAAGGAAAACTGTGAAAGAGGTAGAAGAGCATGAGGGAGAGAAGAGATGAAGTAAAATGGCTGAAACATGAAGGTGTTGGGGCATGTCAAGTGAGAGGAGGGAGAGGTGATGGATGAGACAGGAGAAAAGAGAGACAACCAGAGAAAAGGGGATTGGCCAGAAGAACAGACAGAGGCATCCTGATAAGTGACACTATGCACAGATACGCCTCATAAGTAGGATGGATAGAGGACGATAAAAACAGTCTGTCCCTGTATAACAAAACATAAAAATGAAATATGACAGAAAACTTCCTGGGTGGTGAGTGTCGGCCCTCTCCTGCAGGTGGCAGCCTTGAGCTGGAGAAGACTTCTCGCCTCTGCCCTCTTTTTCCTGTTTAAAATGTGTTTCACTTCAAATAGACTTTACTGGCATGAGCATAAATAAGTCAGTCCCAAAGCAGGATGTTGTTGCAGCTTTAGCATGTAAGTCAACTCTTTACAGTGGAAGTGTAATACTTCAGACTGTAAGAGAAAAGGACATTAGTGTGCACATCACTACACTATGCAACTAGACTGTACTGCTCTAGAAAAGCAGAGACAAGGCTTCAAAAGAAGCTGAATCTGAGAAAAGGCATTAATAGTTTCAGACTGACCGTGTAAACTGGAATAGATGGAGGATGTCATGCCATTTCCTTTTAGACATAGTTATTTTACAACAGAAAGTCATTTGCAGTCTTTGCCAAAACTTGGACCACATGGAGAAAACACAGTACCAATGTGGGTTTTTTTTCTGCTTTCCAAATGTCATTTGTAATGACTTTGAAATGAATGTAATAATGTAACATGCAATTTAATACGTAATTTAATACAATTTAATACATACATGTGATTTAAAGGAAATAACCACTATGAGTTCCACTAGAGTCAAAAGCTGAGATATCAGCTACTGCTATTCTGCTAGGCTAGTTACATTTTAGCAGGACTAGTTCAGCTGATTTTAATCACCATTGCTGGATTTAGCTACTTCCTTATTTATGTGGGTTGACAAACTAAATCACAGAGATGTTGGTTGATATATTTTAATTGCAGGAAGCAGAAGAAAAGTAAGTATATTTAACTATAGCCAAAGGCTATCTCCATCTAACTTTAACTGGATTTGGCTCTCTTGGTTTAGGTGTGTTGTTCGGTTTGGCTTGTGGTTATGTTATGTTGTAACTACACAATTAACATACTGTTTTCTTTTAAATTATACATTTACATGGCATAAAATTGTTTTATGGAAAAATCATAGATTGTATAGCCCATAAGTTGTAGTTTTCCTGGTGGTGATTTGGGTAAACCTCTGTTTTATTATAGCTTTTTCTTGCATACAAACCTGTCCCTTTCTCTAAAAACTAAACTATGTGAACACTATACCCTACACATATTCTGTATGTAGTAACAAATTAAATTTTGTATTGCTGTATTAATGAAATGTACTTAAAATGGATTTTCTATTGTATTGTTTTTAGCCCTGAGTAGTGTCTGCAGAGCTTGCTGTCAGGCTGCTCATGGTCCTAAAACCTCCACCAAGGGAAGCCCTATGAAGTCTGAGAGGCAAAACCCAGGTGGGAAAAGTCCACAAAGCTGCAACCTCCAAAGCTTATTGCTGTGAGCACATTGTAACAAATGGAGGCAAACCATAATACTAACATTTTAATCAACTCTTCTGTTATCCGGATTTTAGTGGCTGGACAGTCACTGTTACACACTGTTAAGAGAGAGTTTGGAGACTAAACCATGTCCCCCTCGTCCTGAATGATGCCCTTCCTCCTTCATTAGGAGGAGCTGATGGTCTTGAGCTGCATTCAGCTGTCAGGTATTCAGTAGGCATCACCTCGTCTTCGCAGCTACAATGGGATTTAATTCATACTGTCACTCCTGTCTAAAAACACACAACAGCAGCTGTGTGTGTGAGAGACAAGTAAACATGCCTGAAATTCAAAGACTGTGATGTTTCATTCATTATGTTGTCAGCATGAATAATAGATAGCTAATTGATATGCAGTACATCACATACACACACTTACTTCCATGTGGGATCGCACTCTGAACTAATATTTGTAAGGCTCAGTCGTCATTTCACATTGAAATGCATCACAAGAGACACGGTGAGGGGAAAGAGCGAGGGAGAGATCAAAAGCCAGAGAAAACAAGGAATCATACAAATGTGCAGAGGGTGGAAATTAATATGGCAAGATATCCTATTTCCTAAGACCCCTGGACCTGGGTTTATGAGGTCAACAAATGTATAGTAAAGAAGAAAATATATTTCTACCACATGAACATGCATTTTCGCTGACTTTCCTCTTATCTTTTGTATCTTCCGTGTTCTGGACCCTTATATCTCTGCAGGCCTCAATGGATACTTCAATAGATTCAATTAAATACATTTAACCAAAAATAAATCCCTTGTTGGTTAAAGTGCACAGAAGGCAATTTATGATGAGGGGTTAAAAAATTAAATTGCTTCGTTTTCAGAGCTCATGAGCAAAAACTAAAACGAATGAGGTGAATCGTGTTCATCACTATACCTGTAGAAGTCCTGGTGGCTGTATTTTTGAACAGAGCCGTTTCCATCACCAGTATTTACTCTGTTTCAGCACTATTGTTGGTCTCCACAAACCACAGAGGGAAATATGTGGCTCTTTAGCTTCTAAATGCTCCACTATGTTTACCAGCTAATTTCTAAGGGCCTCGAGAGGTTAGGTGACAGTGGATTCCTGCAGCGATCACTTACAATATCATGTTATCGTTTGATCCATTGTTATTAAAAAAATATTGATTCCATAGAAATGAGAGTGGTATCGATCTTATCAGCTTATTCTACACAAGAACAAACAAGTTTCCCAAAAAATGTTTTTAGTTTCATGTTTTTGTTGCCATGAAGCAGAGGGACCAGGCTGATGCTCAGACTACAGTCCTGTATCTGACATCCACTTTGTGTCCTTTTAAGACTCCTGATTTCTGCCTGCATAAACCAGGAGAAGAAAGTACACATCTGAGAGGGACAGATGTGAGAAAGAAAGAATGACAGACAGAAAGAAAGAAAGAATGACAGACAGACAGAAAGAAAGAATGACAGGAGAAGAAAGTATAGAAATTAAAACTCTCTTTTGACAAAGCAGAGCTGAAGGACGAGTCTGAGGACACAGTCTGCAGTCTGAATAACAACCCATTCAAACTGTTTGTGCTCAGCGTGCGTTTGAACACCCCCTCAGTTAGATACCTGTCTCCTGGGAAACTGGTGTATGCGACCCACTCACTCACACACACGGCTGCCTGGAAAAGCTGAGGGGTAAAGAAAGAAAGAGGGTGGAGGGATTCAACAGTAATGGAGTGCAAACACTCACATATACACAGTGTCATGCGCGCGCAGACACATGCACACACATTTCGCTGTGTTTAGGCTGCAATGAGGTCTCAGCCAATAGAATGTCTTTGTTCATGAGATGCTGGCCAATCAGAACTCTGCATGCTGACACTCCCACAAGAAGGTGTGTAGGGCGCTGCTGAGGTAGGATGGAAGGAGGGTGTGTATGTCTGTGCCAGTGTGTGGATATCTTTCTGTGCTGGTGTACTGTATCTCTGTGTGTGTGTGTGTGTGTGAGAGAGAGGACGCTCCTGGCAGGTTCTGATGTTATGCTGATGTTGGTCCTTTGGGGGAAACAGAGAGGCGGCCGAACCCCTGACTGCAGCTCTCACCGTGAAACAGGAACACACACTCAGTTCATGTCAGCAAAGATTTAATTACACATGGACACACAGGAATTCAAAAGCCACACACACCTTTGCCAGTTCTTTGAGGGCAGAGAAATGAACGGTCAGTGGTGGAAAATGTGTCTCCCGTGGTCAGCTCTGCAGCTCAGCACAGGAAGCTGAACTTTCCTCCATTTTATCACAACCAGCAGCTTCATCACTGGGCTGCCAAAATGGAGGCCTGATGGAGTCCACTGTTGATTAAAGTGGCACTCCACACAAACTGAACCCAGGCACAAAAGCAAAAAGGAAAAGAACAAAACATGAAAGCAGCTTATTAAGGTGAGCGAACTGCTTCTTCTAGTGGCAGTGAAAGGAGAGGAGTGCAGGAGACGAAGTGATGGAAGAGAAAGTACAACATAGCAGTGGAATAACCTGAATATTAAATTTGATATATTATGTTAGAAGACGCTTTGGGAAATACGTTAATTCACTTTCTGGCAGAGACGGATGAGAGGATTGACACCATTCTCATGCCCCTATAGTAAATATTAAGCTAGAGCTAGCAGCTCATTAGCCTAGCACTAAGACTGCAATCAGAGGGGAAAATGGGTAGCTGTGCTGTCCAAATGAAATAAAATCCACCTACCAGCACCTCTAAATCTCACAAATGAACATCTTATATCTTGTTTATTGAAACTGTACAAAGGCAGGCTATGGTTTCCCTTGTCTCCAGTCTTTATGCTAAGCTAAGCTAACTGGCATTTGGCTATAGCCTAAGAGATTAGAGAGTGGTATCAATCTAACTATTAGCAAGAAAGGCAAGCCAGCATATTTCCCAAAATGTCAAACCTTTCCTTTGAAATATCTTTCTGGGACTTGGTGAAGATGTCATGTAAGCTTGTCTGGACTAAAATTCAAAATTAATAAAAACTGTGTTCCTGTGCTAATTTATGACTGAAGTGGAAAAACAAGGAAAGAGGGGGATGAAAGAGAAAAGGAACAAAAATCTCATCAAAAGATTCAGAATAGAGAAAAGCTTAAAGAAATGAAAGCCAGAGACACACAGAACACCAAAAGTACAGTTACATCTGTTTATTGATTAACTATAAAATATTGAGTTACTAAAACAATTTAAAAGAAACACTGATAAATGTGGTTGCTGTCTGTAAAAAAAGAGGAAAAAAACAGTCCTTACACATAGTATAGGGTGACAGAATATATCTGGTTTCAGATTTATCTCTAAAATGTATTCTTTTTGCATTTTTACAAGATTAGACATGTGTACAAAGTATATTCTTTTTCTCCCCTCGACACTGAAGGAGCATTTACAAAACTTAGATGATTTTTCTATTCACTTTCAAAATAATCTTTTTTGTTAAAATCTGTAACAGGACGATACTGATACTGAAGGAACAGCAGACGAAGAACCAGCCTCCAGTCCACCTCACTCTCTCTCTCTCTCTCCCATTCTCTCTTTTGCTCTCTCTTTCTCTCTCTCTCTCTAGCAGCTAGCTCCCAGTGCCTGTCAGCAGTATTGCTTGAGAGGCGTGGACGATTGTTCAGAGAGGGGAAGCAAGGGATGAAAAAGAAAAACATGACGGAAACATGCAAGAGTTCAAAAAAACAAATCACAGCAAAAACATGAGACGAGGCAAAGTAAAATATTAACGGTGATCAAAGAACATATGCAAAGTCAGGCTCTTAAAACATGACACCAAAAGAAAATGAAGGCGAAGTGGGCAAAAAGTGTGTGTGTGTGTTGGACCCTGTTTGAAGGCCTAAGGCTGGGCTTTGGATGGAGATAGGGGGGCAAATAGAGATTGGAAGGCAATAATACACCTTGAAGGGTTATAAAGGTGTGTAAGTGTTTGTGTGTGTGTGTATGTGTTAATACCAGGGGATAAGAGTATGATGTCTTATCAGTCTCCCTCCCTCCCTCACACACACAAGCACACACACACACACACACACACAAAAGTGCTTTAGCAGCTCCAGGGGTAAACAAACATTCATAACGGGCACTTTCACTTGTTCACTCTGCAAACACCGCTGCGACCTGTGTATCCATTACACTCCCACGGCTGAAATACCAGTTGGAGATCCATTTTGGCATACTGTCACTCAAAATTTTTAAACTTTTGTCAGCAGAAAATGGGAGTAGATATGCAGATATGTTGGATCAGGTTTCAGCCCTGAGGAGAGCACACATAAGAGCAGCAGCATGGAGAGCAGGTGGGGCTTTAGCAGATAAGATTTTCTGGCATCAACTGATTGAGAAATCTCAGAAAACAGCACATAGAGTCACTCTGTACCTGGTTTTACACCACTCTCAATACTAAAAAACTAGCAGCACATTATCAAACTTTTTCCTTTACTGGGTGGCTGTCGTGTCTGGATTTTATATGAACGTGTGCTGAAATGCTACTATTGGCAGACGTCTTTTGTCATTTACGGGGAAAATCTCACATGAACAACATTAACATCTTGGGCCGTCATCCAGACGTCTCGCAGCCATCTCAGAGAGGGTTAAAAATATGACATATCCTTATAATAAAATCAGACGAATCCAGACATAACCAAAAGATCTCAAAAGAGTAGAAAACATTAAACCTATTGAATATCAACAAGACAATCTTCAATCTCTGCAGCAAAGCAGAAAGAGGGCAACGTGGTAAGAAAATCAACATGATAAACAGATATGTACTATATATACAGTATACTATACTGTATATAGATACAAACTCTATACACAATAGTGTAGCTAAGAGAGTTAATAGCTCAGGAGCGGAGGGTTGTTTAAACTATAAATCACAAAGAAGAAAGGTGTTTCCCCAACGTCAGCAGACTGTGGAAAATACCAATGTGATTACTCCTCGTGCACCAAAAGGAGCCGAGGACGGTGGTGAGAGTGGGGGGGGCAGGACCTAAGCCAGATTTGGCAAATCATCATCATAAGGCCTGAGAGAGTAAGACCGCCCAAACGCTCACAACCCTGAGCATGACATTCAACAGTCTCACCCTAACAATGTTAAAAAACTAGGCACGTAGAAAAAAAATTATAAGCAGCTAAGAGAGCCAAAAAGAATAAAAAGGGATGTGGCGGCATGTGTTTGTTTGTGGTGAAGGGGCATCATGCAGAGGAGAGGCAGCGAGAGCGGTGGGAGGGGGGTTAGTAAATACTCTAGGAAGACATACGGGACTCCCAGTCAGTCTCTCCTCTGCAGCGGAGCTCATTCAAAGTGCACTCATGTCAAAGAAGATTGCTTGGAAGGGGCGAAATGTGATCAAACTGGGACAAGATAGACACCCATAAAACACCAGAAGCAAAAGAAAAATAAAATACATCGAACACAGGACATTCAGAGGTTGGAAACGCTGCAGCCAAAATGTATGAACGAAGCCAAACTGTGGAAGATGACTATCAAAACTGAATTATGTTCGTAATCTAATCAGTGCTGGCAGCTTCTTACTGATTATCAGTGCCTTGACCTTGATACATCTTGGACTGACTGCCATGTTTACAACCTTGAAAACGCCTTTAGAAAAAAAAATAGAAGGAAAAATCCACCCTCTGGGACTCCTACACCATTAATACATCTGCTCACCTTGTTCAGCGCATTCATGGAGTTTCTAGAAGTGTTTTAGCTTACTTTTCATGGTAACCCATTTTTCTTACCAAAAGAAAAACAAAACAAAATAAACAGTGTCCTACGTTTCCCACAATGCATTTGAACATCCCCTGACCCAAAATCTTGTAGTTGAGCTGGGTCTCTCTTGAGGCTTCTTCTATAAAGGTGGAGAAACTGGAGTCTGCCTCTTCTAGGATCTATTTCTCCCCGTGTTGTTGTCTGACCTTAGTGCAAAATGGGCAAACAAAATACATCACCAGCAGCTTGTTTTTGTTTCATAGTGTTTTCAGGGTGGATTTTTCCTTCAAGATAAGGAACTCAAAGATGAAAATGGGAAGTGCTTTTATTAGTACACAATTCCTTCCTCTCTCTTTAAACCTGAGTCTCTGAGGGAGTCAGAAGTTTTAGAAGCACACGGACGGCTTGCCTGCCCGAGTTAGGATTGTCAAGGGGAATTGAAGGGGTTAAGTTAAAGGAGGGTAAAACTTTAAGTGTTTTTTTAAGTGCTTTCTGTTGGACAGCAATGGAAGGAGTCTCTACCTCTCACTTTCTGTGCATCTCTTTCTCTCTTTTGCGTCTGTCGCTCCTGCTGTTCTGTAGATACATTTATATGACTGTAACATGACTGTAACACCACCACAGCAACATCATAATCACAACGTCACATCACCGGCGTGTGTCTGTCTGTCCGACAGACAGAAGCGGGCCTCTCTCCCATAGCATCATTCACAGTTCATTAAAGCTTCTTGACTGTTTACCTCATTAGAAAAAAGTACTCTGACATAAATCTATTACATGAAAATAAAACACTCATATATCCTCTATATAACTGTGTGTATTACATGGAGGTGGGTATTTACATGTGTCTGTGCATGTGTGAGTGTGTTTATGAAGGGTTTATTTACACGTAAAAGGAGACTGAGGTGCTCGTGCGTATTCTGAAGCTTTCCCATGATCACAACAAGCACAACAGTGCGTGGAAATGGAGTCTGTGTGTGCAAAGGTTTCAGGAGACTTGTTCCTTATAATACTGTCTAGTGTCTCCTGTCTCTGTTGTAGTGGCTGTTCGTGACAGTCTGTTTAAAGTGTATCACGGTTTCGGAGCGGTTGAGTTCAATGAGTCACGGCTGTTAAAGATCCATCATGAATGAAGATCAGTGATTAGACTTGGAAAGACAAGGGTCAAGGGTTTGACTCCTTAGTGAGGTCCGAAGAAGGTAAGCCGGGTCATGATTTGGTTTCAGCAACTCGTAGTGAGTTTCTGTGTATGTTCAGCAGAGGACTGGGACTCCGTCTGTGTTGAAGATCATGCCCGTGGTGGGTTCGTAGGTGCCGGCCAGGTAATAGAGGTCTTCGCTATCGGCATAGCGGCGTGTGTGGGTCATCTGCTCATACTCCTCCACACTTACCACCAGGCACTTGTGGCTGACCGTCTGCACGTCGTTCTCGTCGCTGTGAGACGACTGGTAGAGGGCGCGCTGTGACAGACACAGAGGTTTTTATTCTACATGTGCTGTATTGTGGATGAACACCTGCTTGTTTTCTACCTAACTAGATAATGAGATGCATTTACTTGTTGTCTGTGGAGCCCCAAACCAGACAATAATAGTAAACAATTTAAATATATTAAATTAAGAAAATATTACTTTAAAATAATTAAAATGGAGTAAAAAAAAGGTTTAGCTATGTTTTTCATTCAATTCCCATCAGCTAACTTCAGCTACCTAGCTGAAGATAACTGCACTCAAAAAACTACCAGTCATGTCATCATCTACACACACTAAAAGCTCTAACATTACTGTATTAAACGCTTTACCAGTAGCTAAAGCATTTCAACCAGCACACCAACAAAGTGAGCTAAGTCTTCATAACATGCATGCATGTTTTCTCCATCAAGGACAACAACAGAAAAAGTCTATAAGTCTAACTATACTGTATCATTCTTTCCGTTTTGTACATGTTTGTAATTTAATGTCTGTTTTCTCACAATGTCAAACAAAAGACCTCTAAGTACCGTTAGTTACGTTAGCTAACTTTGCCATTGTTAGCTTGCTGGCTAAAATGCTTTAGCTACAGTTACAATGCAGTTACAAGAGTTTATAGAGTGGTGCTACATCAGTATCGAGTACAATATATGGAAGAATAACATTACATGCTCAGGCTGGTAAGCTAGCTTCAGCTAGGTAGCTATCTGTCACTGTGTGTTTAGCTTCCAGTGGTTAGGCATGAACTATGATTAGCCACACAGCCCTCTTGAAAATACACAATGCCTGCTAAGACTAAAAGGAAAAGAAATCAAAAGAATTACATTAATTAATTGCAATAAATTGATCTAGATAAAGATAAACAAAGAGTTAAATAAAGCTTTGATTTATTACATCTACTGATTAAATGAAAACAAGAAAATGCTTTTTTAAACAAATTTATTGGCAGTTGAAGGAAACGTATAAAGCTTTATATTTTCTTTTACACTAAATTGTAATTTTTTTAACTAATATGATTATTTAATTATGTATTCAGTTATATTTTTAACATATAGTCAGTTTAAGGTTGTCCAAGCTCTACTTTGTAGATATAATAAAATTACAGGGGATTTTGAAGCCCAGATATCAGAGCTGAAAACCACAGGTGAAATAATACATTTTTTTCTCACCTCCATGAAGTCTTTCCTCTGGATAGAAGAGTGCAGAGCTGCTGGTAAAGACTGACCACACATCTGATCCCAGTTCTGGAGAGGAAAGAAGTCTTAGCAAAAAGCTTCGAAACTAATCCCACACAAACATTTTTCTTTTACTTAACGGCTATGAATGAATCACACATACAATATTAAAAAAGTAATAATTGAGCTTGAGGAAACAAGGAGGCAGTTATTGTAGGACGGTTCTGTTAGTTATGAGATTGAACTAAATTATTCTCCTTTCATGAACTACATTTATTTTCTTTACATTTCTTCTCGAAAGGAAATACATGTCAAAACACTTGTCAATAAGACCTGCAGTTATTCAGACAAAACAATACAAAGAACAAAATGACCTTTTACTGGATAACAAATCTAAATTCTCAGTTCGCGATTCATCAGGATGAAAAGTTTAGTTTCTTTACAATGACAATCAGAGTTTATGGAGCATCGCTCCTACCTTCTTGTCGGTGAGTTTCTTGCCGGGGTTTGTCTCCTCTGGATGATAGAACCAGTTGACTCTGACCACCATGTTGCTGCCCCACGACTCCCACATGCTCTGTATGCGGCCGATGAACGGCAGGTTGGGCCGGCCAGCAGACAGGAACACAGCACAGTCGCCAATGCGGATCATCTCTCGGCCACGCACTATAGCCTTATAGAAGAGTTTCTTAGCTTTGCCCTTCATACCGCGTCTCTGGAGGGGGGGTCAGAAGAGGACAGGCTGGTCACAGAGTGAAAGGACAGACATCCGGACAAAAACAGTAGCCATTTCTCAAAATATGACAAAAAAGTTTTCTATTTACTGTATCTGCTTGTCTCCTCACCTGTGTGGGTTTCCCAAACCACTTCCAGAGCTGTCTGGCTGGAAGGAAAGCAGAAATCTTGGGCCTGTTCTCCACACTGGGAAGCCTCTGTCGTTTAGCCAGCTCCTTGGTTGTAGGGAGATGGACCCCCTCTCTCCGCTTTGGTCTCCCAACCTTCCCCTCTCCTCCGCTGGGCTTTGGTTTCGGAGGACGACCCCTTTGCCCGGAGCCTTTCCCGGTGGCTGGTTTAGCAGGTTTAGTTGGAGCTGGAGCAGCAGGAGTCGGAGAGGTTGAAGGTGAGGGAGATTGGGAAGGAGGAGACAGCTCTTCTTCCTCCACTTTTACCTCCGCCTCCTTCTTCACTTCTTCTTCTTCTTTTGTTTCTTCTTTTGGTTTATCCTTTACTGGAGGAGGGGAGGCAGGGCCTGGTGGGGGCGTAAGGGTCCTCTCTTCGTCTGAGCTGCAGGAGGAGTCATCAGTGGACGAAGAGGACGACGAAGATGATGATGATGAAGAAGATGAGGATGAACCAGAGCAGGATGAAGAGGAAGAAGAGCAACTTGAGGTGCATTTCTTCTTTTTGCACTTCTTCTTCCCTTTCTCCCCTTCTTCCTCTGACTCTGAGCTGCTGCTACTCTGAGATTCCTCTTTCATCTTTCTCTCCTCTCTTTTCTCCACTTCCTTTCTCTCCTCTTTTTTACCCTTCTCTTCCCTGCTGTCCACCTCCTGTCCTCTACCAGCACCTCCACGACTATCTGCTTTCTCTTTCGCAAGTATCGGCACTTTGTATGTGGAGTCTTTCTCTGGCAGGCCGGTCTCTCTATCTGGAGCTCTCAGTTTAGCCTTTAGCAGTTTTTGATTGGTTGTGGCTGTTGTTATGGGGGTGTGGTCCCGTCTGACCCCCCGACCCTCCAGCAACATCAGAGCCTTGGTCTTCTTGGTCTTGGGGGAGGTGACACCTTCATGGTCAAGCTTCACAAGGGGCTCCGCAGACAGCGGCTTACGCCTCTCAACCGAGCCCATGTCACTTTGCCCCGAGCTGGACTTGGGTCTGGAGATGGGGCTGGGCCTAGAGCTGGAGGATAGCTGGTCGGACGGCATCTTCAGTTTGGGTCTGAGGGCAGATGATGAAGATAATGAAGACAATGATGATGAAGGTCTCGGAGTCAGTGAAGAGCCAGGCTTGCCTGATGACAGCCTGGAGGTGGGGCTGGGTATGAGCCCAGAGCTGAGGCTAGGTCTGGAGCTGCTGTGATGGTCCGAGGAGGGTTTGGTTTTGGGTGTGGAAGCAGAAGTGGGTCTCGGTGTGGAAGAAGCACTTTGCTTGGGTGCAGTAGATGATGATGCCATATTGGGCCTGGATATCTGTCTGCCGGCAGTGGGACTGACACTGCTGGAATTTTCTCTTTCTCTGCGCTGTTTGTTGTACGAGCTGAGGTTGGGCTCGCTGTACAGATCCACAGTCAGGACCTTCCCATAGGTGGAGGGGTAGAGGGAGGGGGGTAGAGCGCGGGCAGGTTTAGGAGCAGGAGGCAGGGTTGAGCTGGCTTTCCTGGGCACTGGATTTGGAAGGGTAGGACTACTTGCAGGGGACGTGGTGGAACTCTTGCGGCCCGGCTTTGCCTGGATTGCCATTGTCGGTCGGGATGCAGGCCGGGGCTTCTCCTGAGCTACCTTCTGTACAGTAGAGGTCCTGTCCTGGGGAGGCTTGGCTGGAGGCTGGGTTCGCTCTGCAGGCTGGGTGGAGGAAGATGCAGGATCAGCTTTCTCCCGACTCTCAGGGTTCATGGAGGTCTCTGAAAAAAAAGAAGGAAAAACAACAAAAGTTCAACAACTCTCTGCTGTTTTGATCAAACTATGGTGTAAATGGATTTACACTGGATGTGCTGACATTTTCATTGTGTGGCTTTCATGTTTTTTTGTGGTCTGCACCCTCACATGCTGAGAACAGTAGACAAATCAGCAAGAAAACAATTCTGAAACGAAAACATTGCATTTAAGAACTGCTTACGCAGTAGAAACAAGGCCAGAATCAGCAAATCAGACATGCGACACGCCATGTATTACAGCTAGAGTAATAGCCCCTGAGCTTTACAGAACAACAAAGCTGTTTGAGCAAATTCATTAAACTGATACCAAAGAGATGACAGCCATGGTCAACTATGAGATGTCTGCTGAAAGACATGTCTGAGTCTTGAGCTATTTTTGTTGGTTCTGTTGTTTTACAAATACAAAAAAAGACTCCTCAAAATGACTTTAGCTCTTTAATGGTCTCTATGATAAATATGCTGGAATAATGACATCAAGAAATTGCATTTTACGCATTTCTATTATTATTCCTAATAATCAACAGTAATGAAGTCCATTTCCATCCGTCCTAAGTGTATAAGGCACTCAGGAGAGCAACATACTGCACTTCCACTGAGCCAAATAATTAAAAAAATCCATTTCTTTTTAAAGATGTTATGCTGAAACATTTGGCTCCAGTGTGTGAAGAGATGGTCCCAAGGAATTACTCAAAGAAAAAAGGCAGCATATCTCAAATAAAGGCAAATGTGATGGCAGTACTTAAAGTCCAGTGCACTAGTTTTATTTTAAACACCCCCTCCTTTATTTTTACCTCCCAGGGTACCCAAACATCTCCTGTTCTTTCTTTAACTGAAAAGATTTGACACTTTTGGTCAATCATTTCTATGAAACTCATTGTTTCTACCAACCAGTCAGGTGATACATTAGAGTCAGGTTTGATTAGCTCACCTGGTTTGGGTTTGGGTTTGCGACCAGGTTTTCCTTTGATCTTAGGTGCGGCCTCCTCTGGCTTTGTTGCTGCCTCTTTGCCCTCTTTGCTGCATTTGCGGACTCGTCTCCTGGAGCAGCTGGCCACGAGCAGTGCAGGCGAAGGCTCAGCGCCTGAACAGAAGCAGAGAACCAGCAGGCTTCATGGCTTGTCTGAAGAATTGAACCTATCCGCTTCTCATGCTTTCGTCATGACTACAGGACATTTCAGCTATTCAAGTTTCTTAACACGGAAAAACAAAGACACCCGAATAAAGTCATGCTGCTATCTATCTATCTATCTATCTATCTATCTATCTATCTATCTATCTATCTATCTATCTATCTATCTATCTATCTATCTATCTATCTATCTATCTATCTATCTTATCCGTTAATCCACACACATAGCATTCATGCAAATGCAGTCCAATGTGTTGCTAGCCCTGTGCACACACACAGTAACATATCAAGGTTCAAACCAAGCGGTGAGGGCAAGATCAAATTTAAATCTGATGGCATGTGAAAGCGCTGCTTCAACAGAGAACTGTAAGCAACAAGAAAAATCTAATCAGGTCATGATTAACTGAGATGTTGCTGTTACAGAGCTGTCCGCCAAATGTGCGTGTGTGTGCTCACAGTGGATCTTGTAGTCTGGCGGCAGCAGTCTGATGTGTGAGAGGGGGATGCGGCCGGTGTCGCCGTCGTCAAACTCCACCGTAATGAGGTCATCATTCTCGTCAATATCGGAACTTCCTGTTTGTTGCAAGCAGAGAACATTTGATTTTCACACAATTTAGAGGTTAAAAATGCCTTATTGTTGTAACTCATGTATTTTCAGTTGTATAATTGTGCCACATCCAATAACTCGAGCAATATCGTTTCTTATGATTCATTGCATTAAAGCTCAGGGAACTGAAAGTGTTCAATAAGAACAGAACCCAGACCAGTTATGTTCCCATTACCATCTATCCCTTCAACGTAATAAACTCTGATGCATTATACTTTGAAGGTCTGTTAAGCTCTTTTATATTTGTTTGTGCTGCCAGCTACAATTAAATTGTCCATGTAAGAGGATTGTGGATCATATCTTGTAAGTGGTGGGTGTGTGGTTGCGTCCTGTTGCTTTACCGTTGACAACAGTGCCGGGGTAAAGGCAGCGGTACTGCTGGCTCCAGTAGGCAGCGATGCGGGTGCCCTCTGGGAGGTAGCGCACAGATGGAGGTTTCACATCGATTATCTGCACATACAGAAGAACTGTTATCTATCAACATTACACAGCAGACTTGGCATATGCACACAACACTTTCACTTCAAAGTGTCTCACATCTCATGTATGACAGGAAGTAGAGAGATTTGGAACATTTGAGTCTTCCATATGTGAAGAGGATCGATAGGTGATCCAGTTTACTCACAGCCTCCTGCAGCAGTTGTTCCAAGCAGTAGATGTGCGGTCGGTTTCCTCTCTCCCCCTCTACCACCACGCTGTATCTGCAGGGAGGAAGTGTGGGAAAAGGGTCAGGGTCAAAAGTTTGGGGTCAGTGAGACAGCACTTTATCTTAATCGACTGCTTTCATGATTAGTAGGCTGAGGAATGTGTTGTCTTTTAGTATCTACGACTGTAGTGCTTTGGCTCAGGCTATAATGTTTTCCATAGCAGAGCTCGGTTTATACCCGCATCCCCCTGGAATATTAATCGTGTCTGAATAGGGCTTTAGTCTGTTTGTTTTCTTATAATGAAGCTTCTCTGGATTTGAGCCTCAGTTAAATTAGATGTAAATGTAACACTTTATGTTTTCATGTTCGTGTGTATGCAAGTTTGTGCTTGTTTAAAGGAATAGTTTGACATTTTGGGGGCATATGCTTTTTGCTTTTATGCCAAGAGTTAGATAAGAAGATTGACAACACACTTATGCCTGTACGGTTAAATATGAAACCACATCCAGCAGCCAGTTAGCTTAGCTTAGCATAAAGATTGGAAACAGCTAGCCTGGGACTATCCACAGCACCTTAACTTGCCTTACAATACCTCTAGCTTGCTAATGAACACTTTATGTCTTGTTTGTTTAATCAATACTAAAGTTTGGCTAGCTGTTTTCCCCTGTTTCCAGTCTTATTGCTAAGCTCTCTGTGTTATGCACGCCAAAAAAAAAAAAAATCAACAGAGCTTTGTAACAATTCACTGTGGTTTTTACCTGCAGACACTGCCTAACAATAGTTTAAATGTCTGGGGGTTTATCCAGCCATGTGCAGCTGAAACAGGTACTTCTCAAATCAAGGACAGCAAACTTTACAGGGGAAGAAAATTGGAGCACACTGATTGATTTGCAGCTTTTAATAGTGCAAACAGATGTGTATGTGTGTTTGCACTATTAAAAGGCTGCAAATCCATCACTGTGCTCCAGGCTTTTTTTACCCACTAAAGTTTATATGTGTGTACTCACATGTCAGGGGAGTGTACAGTGTTCACATGTCCCGCGTACAGTAGTTGGTCGTCCATCGGGATCAAAACTCGGAGTCCGTCCACGAGAGAGTCCTTATCCAACACGCACTGCACTGGAGCTGAACACATACAATAAATAAGCATATCATTATCTACTGTGTAAGCCATGTCTGTAAGCAGGAAGCGGCAGTAGATGGTGTATTTGTGTACTGACCAGGTGTGGAGGACCTCTCTGACACGCTGCTGCTGCGCGGTGGGAGCAGTTCGTCTTCGCTGAAGCTGCTGTCCTGGTTGGGCTCGAAGTCTTCATCTGCCGCCATGCTCTCCATCAGCCGGCTCACCGCTCCCCTGGAAGGCTGTAAAAACACACACACAGGCTTTATATCTAATTATCTAAGTAATAATTATCTATTTTAAATCAACGGCCTGAAATGTGTTAGTTTACTTTGCAAAAAACCCAGATGATATTTTGAAAAAAATCATGATGGCGGTGATGAAATTCTCCTTCTACTTAAGGTTAATTTATGGCAGCCGCCCAAAATACCAGGCTGACACACCACAAATTAACTTTTTAAAGTGAAACATCAAACATATTACAACACTTATGCTGTTAAATACTATTTTCTGCTGCTCCACCACCACAAAAGAGCTCTGCACACATTTAAGCTGCCTTTTGTGTTTCCAAAACAAACTCCAGTTTTGGCTGGTGGCAGACGGAGAGCAATGCAACACTTTGGCAGAAATCACACGTTGCAAGAGGTTTACTTTTTTTCTCTCACTAACTGTGTTAATCACAACAGAAGCTATCAGTTCAGTTCTTGTTTATTCATGTTTTTGTGCAACATGGCAAGCTAGAAAGTAAAGTGTGTGTAGGCACATTTAGTTCGAATAACTAAAGTGTTCTGGTTTTGTCCTTGTCAGGATATTAGGTTCACATCTGTAATGACTTTGCAGCTGATCCATCATCCCACTAACCTCTCTGGCCTTGGTCTTGGCTTTTGGTTGGCTCTTGCGTGCCGGGCTGAGGCTCAGAGGGACAGGGCTGTCTGTGATTGGACTGCACAGAGTGGACGGGCTCACAGGAAGAGGAGAGACCTTCAGCTTCTTTTTCTGATTTTCAAAAGTCAAAACGCACAGAATTAAAACATGCATATGAAGGACGCTACTGAGGATCTACTGGACAGATTTATATCTTCTGACACACATACACAACCACACACACTGAGGGTGGGATGATGCCAGGCTGCCTGCAGTTACCCTTTCTTGTCAGCAACACGACACGGGCAGCAGGGGAGTGCTGCAGTGACTGAAGCACTGGGAAACCCTGCCGGCACTCTGACACATACACTTAAACACACACTCATACACACACAGAGGTGTCGAGGGAGACAAAAGGATGTGAGGGAACAGGAGTTTGAGGGAGGAGGAGAGGAGTGAAACAGTAACAGAAAAGAAAAGGAAGATGAGCAAAGAGAGGAGGGAGGAAAAAAGATGAGTCTCTTTGTTTTTCCAGTCTCAGTTGAAGAATAACAACCCGATGAATAATTAACGTACTTTCACCACATCTTTCCCCTCTCTGCTGGGCGGAGTGGGTTTGGGTCTGGAGGCGGGCTTTGGGGTGAGAGGTGGGGCTGAGCTGGAGGAGGAGCTCTGACTGGTGGAAGCAGAGGCAGACACAGACGTCTGACTGGCCGAGGCGGTGGCATCATGGAGGAAAATCCTCTCACTGCGTCGTCGGTTCCAGCCCTCGTCCTCGCTGAAGCCTCCGACCCCGGAGCTGGTGGGAAGGTCGAAGCTAAACTGCCGTGGCGACCGGGGCGAAGGCCGTGGTTTGGGAAGAGGCTTGCATTTGACGGGCTGTGCTTCATCTTGCTTGGTGGGGCTGGTCTGGTCAATGCGGCGGGTTGCCGGGGGTAACAAGGGAAGCTCTGGGGCGGAGCGTTTGCCATGCAGCAGGGAGGGGAACTTCCTCAGCCGCAAGTCCGAGCCAGAGTCCGACCACTCACACTCTGATGACCCTGAAGGAGGAGAGGAGACTGTCACATGATGGAAAAACTGTTCCTGTCTCACACACTTTACAGAAAGAAAACAGCGTCCTCCCATAGACATGCAGACAGTAATAAACCCAGGTGTTAGATTCTGTGAAATCAATAACCCTGTGAATAGGACTATTGATCAATTTGAAACTAATACATAATTCAAGCATGAATCATTACATGCACCTTGATGTGACAATTATAAATTAATGGTTATTTAACCATTAATCAATAACACAATCCTTTATAAATGCTTAGGTGGTAAACCTGTTCAACCACCAAAAATTACAATTATAGCCTGAAATGCTGTCAGGGGAGCCTTTGAAATTTGTAAATGCAGGAGAGTTGGTTTTCTTGAAATATAATAAGGAAAGCCAAATCACTGTTATTTTCTACCGTTCTTTTTTTGCTACTTTCCACAAAAAGGTAATCCATATTCATTCTATTGAATAAACAGAGATTCTGTCAACCTTCAATGAATTTGTGAAGATGGTCATTGTGTGTTGCATGCTGTGTGTGCATTAATAGTTAACATCATTCAGGGCCTAGAATTCCTCTAGAACTGTATACACTGATCAGCTATAATATTATGACCATGTGTTTTCAGTGGGTGTGATATATTAGGCAGCCAGTGAACATTTTGTCCTCAAAGTTGATGTGTTGAAGCAGGAAGGATTTGAGCAATATTGACAAGGGCCTAACTGTGATGGCAAGACGACTAGGTCAAAGCATCCCCAAAACTGCAGCTCTTGTGTGGTGTTCCTGGTCTGCAGTTGTTAGTACCTATCAAAAGTGGTCCAAGGGAGGAAAAGTGATGACAGGGTCATTGTTGCATGTGGAATGCGAAGGCTGGCCCGTGTGGTCCGATCCAACAAACGGGCTACTGCCGGTCAAGATGCTGAATTGCTGATTACGATAGAAAGATGTCAGAGCATGCATCACAGTTTGTTGCGTAAGGGGCTGCGTAACTGCAGACCAGTCAGAATGCTCATGTTGATCTCTGTCGACTGTCGAATCACGTTTTCTTTTACATCACGTGGAGGGCTAGGTGCACGTGTGACGCTTACCTGGGAAACACATGGCACCAAGATGCAGTATGGGAAGAAGGAAATCTGGCAGAGGCAGTGTGATCCTTCGGGCAATGTTCTGCTGGGAAACATTTGGTCCTGCCATTCATGTGAATGTCAGTTTGACACGTAACACATACCTAAGCATTGTTAAAGACCATGTGCACTCGTTCATGGAAATGGTATTCCCTTATGGCTGTGCCTTCATTCAGGAGGATAATACACTCTGCCACAAAGCAGGAAAGGTTTGAGTTTAAGGCGTTGACTTGTCCTCCACATTCTCCAGATCCCAATCGAATCGAAGCATCTGTGGGATACGCTTAACAAACAAGTCCAATCCATGGAGGACCTGCCTTGTAACTTACAGGACTTAAAGGATCTGCTGCTAACGTCTTGGTGACAGATACCATAGCACACCTTCAGAGCTCTACTGAAGTCCATGCCTTGACAGATCAGGGCAGTTTTGGTGGCAAAAGGGGGATCTACACAATATTAGACAGGTGGTCATAATGTTATGGCTGATCAGTGTATTTTGCACAGACTAAAGTTTTTTGGAATTTGGAGCTGTTGTCTGGCGGTTTCTCGGAGGGGACTTCTCACAACGGACCAGCACGAGGTCTCTCCTCAAACCATTTCGGATGCCACACAGCAGATCAAATCTGAAATGTCCATTTCAACAACAAAAAAAAAATCAACTGATATAATCCAAGTCAGCCACTAACATTCAAGGATCGCTGACTACACTTGGGGAACAAGTGTCTGAACTGGAACAGAAAGTGAGCTAAATGAGGATAATGTTTATGACGTGGTTGATGTATGGTTGACAGGTGGAGACTCTTGAAAAAGAAAATCCATACCTTAAGGTTAGGGTGGAGGATGCTGAAAGGAGATCTTTGAATCTTAGTTTCATTTAAGTTCCTGAAATCGCGAAGGGCAGCAATGTTGTCAGCTTTGTGAAACAACTTATCCCACTTGTCCTTGGTAAGGAGAACTTTTTTTACTCCCCCAATCACTGAGTGGGTGCATCGTTCTCCCACCTTGCCTCAGCAGGACGCCAGAGCCCTGGTAAAACATCATTTCTAGGACACAGTGAGGATTCTTCGGCTTGCAAGGAGTAAGCAGTGGCTCTTGCATAATGAGTTCAATCCATACGTCAACGCCAGGGCCACTCAAGAAACGCATGAAAATTTGACTGTCACGAAGAAACTCTGAGAGACCACAGCATGAAATATTCAGTGCTGTATCCATCTACATTGAGAGTGATCATTAATGGTGACCAAAGTCTGTTCAGACACCCAGAAGAAGCAGTCTTTTCTTTGTGACTTCTCATAAAATTCTCCATGATGGAATATGTATGTGTCATCATCATTCAAGTGTGCTCCTCTTTCTTTTCTTTTACTTCTTTTCGGACCTTAACGTTAATTGAGTCTCCCTACTTGAAAGGGCTATTGATTGGTATTATATAGTGCGGGGCTTCTGTGACTGGTTAATGCATCTTCACTTTTTATGATTGTCTACAGCACTTTGAGTTACCACTCCCCAACACCTTTTAAGATTTGGATGGTGCAGACTGTAAACACTGCCGTAAATTGTGTTATTCTGTGGCCTTAAGCTACAGACAGTTGTGAACTATCGTTAATAATGTAAAAAAGACTGCTCTAGTGTGTAATTCTTAGTTTATTTCTGTGTATTTTACATTCTCACTCCTGTTTGAGCCCTTGATTATCATTGCATGAGGGTTTTCTGTAACTATACAATGCTTATTTTGTTCAATTCACTTGAGGTTTGCCCTGTGGTGTTTTTATGTGTGAATTTATCTCCTATTTTGTTTGTTGTTTTTTGGTTACTGGTGATATCAACTTCTGCTTTTTAAACGTTATGCTATTGGTGTTTCTCAACAGGCATTTATTCTGGCTTAATTACCTTCATAGTCGTCAGTGTTTCTTTTCATCACAACCCATATTTAGAAAGGTTTACCTCAAGGATGTATTTTCTGTATTTTTATTAATGATCTTCCAAAAATGTGTTGTATTTTTTTGTTCACTTATATGCAGATGACACTGTTACATATAGTTCTATTTTCCCTCTGTCTGAAACCTTTCCTATTATTGATTCTGGTGATCATGTACCAGAACATCTCTAAAAAAAACCTTCATCCTTCTTTGAACTTTCTCCTTAGAATCTTAAATAAATTGGGAGACTAGCCTTTAAGTTTAAAGCACCTTCAGACTGGAATCATTTGCTCTCACAGATTGATTCGTTATTTTCATGACTCTTCATGACCTCTTTGCTCATTTACCTCAAATGTACCTGTTCTTGATTGTATTTACCTTAATTTTCAGTTTATTGGTCAACTCAGTACTTGGACCAGAGATGTAGTGTGTGTGGTATGGGATTGTGGGAGAGCCTTTGTCTATGTGTATGTTCTTGTTGATGTTACTAAATGTATTGTTTTCATTTATTTAATTTTTCATTTGTCACTTTGATTATTTAATTTATTAACATGAATATTATTTATGTATTCAGTTTTTGTTTAAATGTCTCTTCATTTTCACCCCCTTGAAAACAAGATGGTGCACCTCAACGATTTAATCCTTCAAATTAAAATTAGAAATAAATAAATACATTTTCAGAGACATGACACTTTGTAATGTATTACACTAATGTAACTCATTTGTATCCGTTGTGTTGTGTTACCCAGAGTGCTTTGCCTGCTGCGGTGTTTGCCGTCATGAAGAAGGCTCAATGGGGTGGAGCTGACTGGGAGTGCGCTCGCCGCAAACCTGGCCAGCAGACCCAGCCCGCTCTCCTCACAGCCGCCATCATCGTCCGAATTTGACTCATCCTCATTGTCGTCGTCATCCTCGGAGGTCTCTGTTTAAGAGAAAAGATTTTCAGTTCTGAGATGTAGCTACAGCATGGGTCTGGCCCAAAGGTCAAATCACTCTATGGTTTCTACTGACTGCAGACACCACAGAGATGATTAATTAAGAAAAAAAAATCAAGATGCAACTTTTCTAACACAAGACACTGTGGCAGCCTGAATCTGATAATAACACTGTCTAGACAAATACACACACCCGACCACTATCTTACAGCTTTACATCTAAGCTGGTCAGAGACGAGACTGGAGAGAGGACAGAGACTGACAAACCACTGCAGCCTGCCTTCACACTGTAATGCAGAGTAAGCAAGGTACAGCAGGAAAAACTGATTTACCATATTCATGCAAGTGAGATACACACAGCTGCTGAGACAATGTTAGCTGAAAGTCTGACGTAGATATAAACTATTAAACTATTGTATGCAAGCATGCGCACGCAGACACACACACAGTATCATACTGCAGGTTAGCTGTGTGTTGCTGGTAGTTAGCGGATAGGTCCATAGCAACAGATGAGCAGGAGGAGCGACTCCACAGGGGTTAGGGTGTTAACATTGAGGGTGGATGCACAGTACAAGATCTCTTCAACAACCAGACAACCTACCTTATTATAGTAGCATAAAATGTAAGGCATAAAATTAGCTATTTTGTATTTTTATTTAAAAATATCTTAACACCAGGTTAAAAGAAGGGTTTTGCTGCCCTCTCTGGTTAAAGTTTCAAGTACGTTGCACTTGTAACCACATCTAGAGGTGATGTCATGGTGCACCAGAGTACACCTGTACATCATTGCTACAAGGTGTTCAATTGAGGTCAAGAACAGCTGAAGAACGGATGTTTAGAAGTGTTAAGTTGCTCTTTAACCAAAACAATGTTTAATTCGATTTATGAGGCTTGTTTGAATTAAACTGTTTACTTTTGTTGTGGTTCCAGACAAAAAATAAAATGGACCAATTAAAAAAAAAAAAAACTTATTTAACTTACTACTTGTTGTTTTAGGAGCCAAATCTGGTGCACACTGTACTGTGAATCCACTATGTGCTAACAGTAGCAAGCAGACGATACAACAGGCAGGCACTGAGAGGACAGCCCTGTGAGGCCCCTTGCTATAATGTTTGTATGAAGTTTGAGTAACCATGGTCCATTACATCCTCTGTCCTAGCAGAGCACCAAAAGTCTTCCTTTAAACTTTAACAAGCCATCAGGAGAAATGTTGTTGGGTAAGGGGGGGGGGTAACCATGGCTCTCAATGAGTTTGAATTTGTGAGAATAAAAGTAGAAAAACACAAATAAAGGTAAAAGTTAATGTTCAGTGTATGTAGTTCAATTTCAGCACAGCCCATGTTAGAGGTCAATAAAGAATAGAGGGAGGGGCACTTCCTACTTACAGAGCAGGTGACAGGGGTGTGGCCTCAGGCAGGGCAGGGCGGGGCAGGGCGGGGCAGCGCAGCGGCGAAAGCGCAGCCTAGCTGTAGCGTAGCCTGGCCTTAGCAAAATCAAGCTTAAGCAAAGCTTTAGCCACAGCTTAGACTAGCCATAGCGAGGTAGCATAGGCTCAAGGCTGCGCTAGTCCTTGCCAAGCTTCTGTAATGTTGCAGCAGCAGCACAAGCACATGGAACAAGGCTGAGAGACACTCAAAGCATCATGGGTAAGACAAAGCGGTGGAGGGGGCGGGGGTCAGAGGTGAGGAGGGAAAGGTAAGAAGACAGTGCAAGGTATCAGAGCGCAACGTAAAAGGGAAAAGAGTTATTTGAAGGTTTAGTAGACACAGAGGAGCTCTATTGTCCAAATATCCCCAACATGTAATATGATTGGTGCCATTCAAGTTTAGAATGTGTAGGAATGTATTTATTTCCCCCATATCACCAAAAAGCTGAACCACCTCTTCAATAAACATATAGTCTGTTGTAAATGTAACTAACCTTTCTAAAAAAATAGGAAAAAAGCCAACTATTATTACATTTCTCTTCATTTTATCACCACTGACCAGGAAATCCACTTATCAGATTCAGCTCTGTACCAACCTTCTACATGAGTTTCAGTTTTCGAGATGTAAACTTTTAAGCTTAAAGAGTGTTTTCAAAACTTTGCCAGGAGAATTGAAGGGATATTTGACGAACAGAGCCGTCTAAAGGATGTGTGAGGTGCAGTGGCAGCTGGACAGACTGACAGAGACGGACAGACAGATGAAGCAGACACAAGGACCACAGCGCTTCGCTTTCTGTGCCAATCAAATGAACACTTTTAATAAAGCTTATAGGTATCAAACTGCAATACAAATTTATGAAAAAAATCTCACAATTCACACAATTTTTCAATGTACAAAATGCTACAAAAAACACGATTTGCAATCCAGGCAATTAAAAAAAAACACACCATAGAAATAGGTAAACTCTTTTTTTAAAAAGGCAACTTTGCAGAGAAGCCAGCAGCAAGAGAGGTAGGTAGGGATGGTCGAGCTAAAGCACAGTCTGAAAACAGCTGCCTTAGCGAAATGCAAACAAAGACACAAGCTGTGACAAGGCTCAAAGACACATTTTTGTCTGACTCAACAGCGTGGGGCGAGGAGCTGTAGGATATGGTCAGTAACCTTGGTCGAAGGAGTCGTCAGAGGAGCTGAGGCCCGCTTCCTCCAGCAGCAGGGATAAGTGCTTGTGTTTCTTCTTCTGAGACTTCTGACTGGACAGCAGGGATGTTGGCGACGATGCAGACCGCCTCTTCCTGGTCAGGTTGTCGAGGGAACGCGTCCCTGAGGGAGGGGGCCAGCCCCTTTGAGCAGAAGTGCGCTCCTCTGAATCTGAGTCTGGTGCAGAGAAAGTACGGTTAATGATTCATGAAACAAAGAGCTACCAAGATTTCTGCTCCTCTTCTACTATTGCTACCATGAAGTAGTTGTATACTGCCACCAAGTCCATATAGCATCCTGGTCTTAGGAGAATGAGACACATGCAAAAGCTTGATTTGAAATCATTCTCAGGTTAGATGAATACATATTCTGCATGCAAGGAGATAAATGTGTGAGGTGAAATCACTAACCTAACCCATGAGTCAGTTTTTGAAGCGCAAATCTGGCGTTATTCTATATTTTTCTTAATGTGAACAAATCCAATAAAAAGACCAAAGCCAACTATTTCTTAGTCCGTGTCTCAATACTTTCCCACTTCACTTGTCTGTGGGCCTTTATCTTCTACTGAAGATGTAAACTCTGTTAGAACAGGCCACATATACATTGTTCTATTTATACTTGAACAGAAAGAAACAGTACATTTGCTGGGGACTATTTTCAGCGGCAGGTGAATACACATTTGGCACTCTAGCGTGTTTTATTAAGATATCACGCTTTGTACACACAGACATAACTCAAGACTCAACTAGTAAGTGGAGAGATAAAGACAAATAGAGTACTTCCAGCCTTATCACTTTCTTCAAACTAAAAGCAGAGGTACAACACAGAGTTACTGACAGCAGTATACTGATGATGGTATCTGAAAACATGATTTGATTAGTTCTGATCCGACAACATCAATCATATAAAGCAGTTGTGTCTCGTCTCCAGGTACTCACTGTTGGAGCAGCTGCTGAGCTCTGATCTCATGGGAGAGAACAAAGCAGTCTTCTTCTGACCTTTCTCCTTCCGGACGGTCTCCGAAGCAGAAGCCTTGGCAGCCATTTTGTCCTTCCCTCCTTTGACAGACGAGTGGATGCCACGCTCCTTCATCTGACTTTCCACAGACTTGCCCTTCGACTTGTTAACTACTTTTGAGCTGGAGGCAAGTTTGCGAGATGCACCAAGTGAGCCGAGCTGCGAGAGCGAGAGCGCTCGGTCGAGGTCTGACGCCAGCTGCTCCTGCTCACACACCAGGCCACGCTTTGCCTTCTGCTGAAAATACCACAACAAATGCAAAGAACTTTATTAGTTTATTGGAACAATGGCATATTAACACTGCAGCCAGAATCAAAACATTCCAAGAGGCCTACCTCCAGAGAATGACTAGTGGATGGCTCCTGGTCATTCCAGCTCTTCTTCTTCTTTTTCTTCTTTTTCACCTTCACTCCTCCACTTCCTGCCTCCGTCTCCTCTTCTTCTCCTCTGGACACCCGGAACCTCTTCTTCTGTCCCTCCCCAGCTTCAGAGTCCTCCGAGTATTGCACTGTCCTACCCACCCTGAGACATCGGAATATTTGCACTGTACATCCCACAAAGCCAAAAAGCTAACATGCAATCAGAAAAACATGCAAAATCGGTATTAAAAAATGGTTGAATTGAGCTGTAAGTCACACTCACTTTCCAGGCCTGCTGTCCAGTTTGGGAGGTGTAGTTAAGTGTTTCCTCTTCCTGGGTCGTCCTCTGCCCCGCCGTGTCAGACTCCGCCTCTCATCCTCCTGCTGCTGACGCTCACTGACATATGCATAAAAGAGTTATAGGTGTGTGTTTGTCTAGGGTGGAGGCGAGGGAATAATTGTTTTAGTCGTGTGTGTCACTGTGTAATAGCCGCAGAATGGTTAACTCATCTTGTATGTGGCTCTTACAGTAAGCATGCACATCGAGGTGAAATAACACTCACCGCTTGTCCCTGCGTCTCTGCAGCCTGCTCAAATCTCTCTGCTTCTCCTTATAAGTCTTCTGCAGCTCGGCCAGGCGAACACGATATTCCACTTCCACTGCATCCAACACGTCCACAGACATTTTACTGTAAAGCTACAGAGGAGAGAGAAAAGCGTCACAACATTTCACAGAAGGACACATTTCTTCTCTGGCTGACATTGCTCTTCATCTTACCGGCTCCTCCTTCCTCTGCCTCCAGCTGTACTTCTTGTTGGGGTCCAGGGTTCTGGGCAGATCAATGTGGGACTGTTTCTCAATGGCCTCCAACAAAATCTGTCTGCTTGCTTCAAGAAGACAGTCCAAACCCTCTAAAGTCAGATCTGAATGGAACACATATAAATATTGTTAGTTTTAATTTAACCATTTCTCCTTTATTCCTCTCCTCTCTTATTGCCCTACCTTTTCCCACCTCTTACCCCCCCTTATATCTACTCACCTCGCTCCAGGCTGATGTTCTCCATCTCTTGCTGGGCCATTTGGCTAAGCAGGGCCATCCCCTCCAGTGCCACCATCTCCAGAGCACCGGCACTGCTGCAGTCTACACCCAGGGGAGGATTTTCTATGTGCGGTATGAGTGTTGGGGCAAGCGGGGTGCAGGGGCGCGCCTGGGCCATTTCACTGGCTGTCAGCAGAGCAAGCATCCCTGCCATGGGATCCTCTGGACCGGTGAGCAGCGTGGGTGGGGAGTTGGAGGTGGGAGGAGGATAAACAGGAGTTTCAGGGACACTTTCTTTCTGACTGGGAGTGTGCGAGTTGATTCGAGTGTCTGGCTGTTCTTGGTCACACACAGCACTGGTGGTTTGCTCTAGTGACGAGCACATCAGACCTGATTCCTGGCTGTCTGAATCTGCAGTGATGCATGATGGGTATCGTTCTGGATCCCTGATGACCTCTGGTTTCGGCTCGGCTTCTGTGAGTGGAGGAGGCAGGGGATATGCTGCCTGACAGGAGTAAGATGACACCTCCATTTTGATTTGCCCTCCTTCCTTCTCTTCCTCCCTTCCTTCTTCCAGTCTTTTAGCTCGTTGCGGTGGAGGGCTGGGGACACAAAGAGGAAGCGTTTGAGGATGGGGCTTCAGGGCTTCCCTGTCTTCATCTCTGTCCTGACTGGCTAGCACAGGGCTGCAGCTCCGGCGAAGATGACCCAGAGGTTCTGGCGTCATATCAAGCTGAGGCGGCTCCACGTCGGGCTCCTGCTTAAGAAAAGATCCCGTCTTTGACGGCTCTACTTTCTCTGGCTTGATGTCTGCATCCAACAGCCTTGAATGGAGGTGGGCTGAGGCCAAAGGGGCAGCAGAGGCAGGAGAGTGGGAGTGGTGGGGTGGGACAACTTCTGTGTTTGCCCCTGTGGGTGCTGGGATGTGATAAGGGGGGAAAGTTGCGCCAAATGGGGCAGTGATGGACTGGTATGGGTAACCTGGAGGGAGATCTGTCATAACAAAGCAAAAATACAGAAATTAATACCAATATCAAGCAAAGGCCTGATTTATCCATTACATTCTTCAATAGTTCACACTACTGGAAACTTATCTACTCAGCCTCATGACTAAAGCTCATAAAGTATCAAACACACTAGATGAGCCCCAACATCTCATAAACTTCCTTTATAATACACAAAAATTTAGCCACAAACACACGACACAATAAGTGTCTCTAACTCAGTTAACATACAGGGTGAGCAGCTGATGACTCACCAGAGTAGATGCCTTGAAAGGACGTAGAGGCCGGCTTCTGTCCCCTTCTCTGCTCCCTCCGTCCCACCTCGCCCTCCTCAGCCACCTCCTGTTTAGGCCGCCGTGGGGAGGATGGAGGCGGAGAGGCTGAGCGTGGGGAAGGCGGGTGAGGCAGTGGTGTCGGCGGGTGAGACAACACTCTCTGCCCACCTTCCTCTGACTTGAGGGTGGTCACTGGCGGGGGGAGCGGAGGCTGCGGGGTGAGGGAGGAGGTAGACGGGGTTGGCGAGCGAGAGTGGGGGGGCGGTTTGCGGGGGTGCAGGACGGGTGAGGGAGACGGGGAAGATACCGAGGTGGGGCGGAGTTTGGGGTCGGCGTTCCGCTTGTCTGCTTTTTCTTCCATCTCCGGCCGGTGCTCGCTGGCCTTTAAACGCTCCTGAAACACAGGGAGAGGAGACAGCTTTGTATGTATGATGTGACATATTCAAAGGATAAATATTAATTTGTGGTTGCACTGTTTAGACTGCTGTGTAAGTAAGTGGCTGTTCAGTGAATGTGTAGTACAACTTTATTTTATCATAAAAGTGTGTGAAAAACACATAAATGAGCCACAAAGTTTAACAAATTAAAAATATATTTGTGACCCTTTGTAAAAGATAAAAGTCGTCAGTAGGGATATATATCGTATACATATGTAGATATGTATATGTCTTTGAATGTGGGGTTTGAACTATGTGTAATTATTGATGCATGTGAGCTTAACTACATCAGCTCCACTTACAACTAGCTGTGCGTTCCTCTGCAGCTCCAGGACCTGCGCGGTGTGCTGCTGGATCATGAGCAGCTCCTGTTGCCGGAGCATCTGCTGCTGGGAGAGGAGCTGGAGCTGGGCTGCATGCTGCAGGGAGCTGCCTGTACTGTATAATCCTCCTGACCACACAGGGGCTCCACGCTCCAGTACATCGCCTCCTGCAGAACAATGGACGAAGACAACAAACTTAAAAATCGATATAACACTGTTAATGTAACATTCTTTCAAAGTTGATGTATTGACGGTAAAGAAATGAGCACGTTTGACAGCATTATTACTGCTTCATTTCTAAAAATGAAGACTACATTTCGTACACTCCCCGGGGTTTTACTGTCAGGAGAAAATGTATAATTTAACAACAGTACTTACAACTAACTATTTGAACTGTTTACCAAACCACACTGTACACACCTTCTTAATCACAAGATTGTGTGTTACAGCTAATATATGTACCTATATTTTTAATCAAACTATAATTTATAGACTTCAATCTATCCATGTACTCCACTGCAACTGTAGAAGTGCCGCCTGCGTACAAGTACCTCTTTTAAGAATCACTGCTCTGTTGTGATGCTATTAGTTTGTTTTCTCGTTCACTTTAGAGAAGAGGATAATTATGTTTTAAGTGCATCACTGCTCCCTCCTGTTTGTGCTGTACAATAACATATGGCGACTGTTAATATTGCTGACCAGGGTCTTTTTGTATACAATAAGATTACTTATACTAACATCTATTTCCAAATGAACGTGGTAATTGTTTATTTTTGCTAGAATGCAATACACAGTAATTTTATAAGTGATAAAATCTGCAAACAAACATTATGCAGTCATACTTTAGATTTCATGTACGTGCACACACATATAAAGAGAGAGCAGCTTTCATACCGTAGTGTGGCAGGTGTTCAGTGGGGATGACTATTAGCTGTCCAGACTGTGGGTCCCTGGCAAACTGGTAGTGAGGGGGTATGGAGCTTGGCAGAGAGGGTGGGTAGCCTGGGGGGAGGGTCTGGTGGAGTGAGGACGGACCCAGGCCTGAATGAGAGGGGAGGGGAAGAAATAGGTGAAAATGGAAAAAAAAACATGGAAAAGAAAAAAAAAATTCTCAGCTAAGGTAAAACCAACATTTACTTAGCATCATTCTTCACCCAGTGTTTATATCCATGTTGAAGCCATATGGGGCTATTTAAGCTCACACAAGTATGTATGTCTTGATGCTGTTATTTCTGGACAGTGAGCGCTGGAGGAGCAGGAATGTCCTGCAAAGATCAGGAATGTCTAAGGAACTTGACCCCTGGAGGCTGCTGCTGGAGGAGCCACAGACAGACAACACCTCCCTTTTCTGCTACACCAATCAGAAAAGGCTACACAAGTGCATGTAAACTTTTGCAAGCATACCGCATGCTGGTGGTGAACTGATTTAGACTCTTTAGTACCAGGTTGGATAACTGACAGAGTAAAACATATATGCTCACTGGAAAGGGCAAGAGCTGCACACTGCAAACTATAGTTCAACTAACTACACCTGGCAGATGACATTAGTGGACATATCAAGTGGCAGCTCACATGAAGACATGAAAGGTCATTCGTCAGACAAAGAATCTTTCAACTTCTGCATTTATCATGCATGTGGTACACTTTGTACAATGCTCTGATGAACATATTGTGCTAATAAATTAAAGCTAATAACATTTATATTACCATACTACAAGCATTAAGGATATCTGGGTGATTACTTTCATTGTCGATTTTTCTGCCAATTATTTTCTCTTTTAATTGATTAACCATTCATTCCAAAAATGTTGCAAAAATTCACACACAATTTTCCAGAGTGGCATTTGTGGTGGTGCAGTTTGTCTCCAAAACCCATAAATTCTCAGATTACTGTCACATACAAAAAAGGGGCAGATCTTCACAACTGAGAGCTTAGAACTTGGTATTGACTTTAATTGAAATTACTTACAAAATTCAAAAATGAATTGTTTATCAAAATTGGTGCAGATTAATTTTCTGATGATGGACTTAAGTGGTCATTATTTCAGCTGTTAAGTGCCTATAATCACTTTTTTCCCCCTGATATAAGAATTTTCTTATCTAATTATCTTCTTGTAATAGTAAGTGTCTTTCATTGGGTGTGGGTCCACTTACTGTAAGGTGAGCTGGAGAGCCAGACTGGGGGAGCTCCAGGCCGGGGCATCCAAGGGTGAGAGGTCAGAGTTGAGGGGTCGGGAGGCCATCGCCCTGGCCCTGCCAGGGCGGCCCCTCCTGTTACCATAAGGTTGGGGGTCATGAGGCTGGGTGTCATCATACTGGGTGTCAGGCCGCTGGACAGCGGAGCAGGGTGCATCTGAGTAAACTCTGCCAGCTCCTTAGACTCTCTGAAAGTAAACAAGTTTGTGTTTTAGATATTGTGTATTTAGAAGTAGTATTAACAAAAATATATGCAACTGAAAATTGAGTGCATATTGTTAATTAATAAAACCATTTCAATTAGCAAGCATTCAAATTTGGGTTAATAAGGATAAATTGGCACATGGGGGAAAATAGACTCCATCAGCCACACCCCCTTACCTGAGCACCTTCTCCTGCTCACGCTCCAGCCGGCCGCCCAGCAGTCTGTCATCATGGTGACGAGCACGGTCGTCCCCTCGCTCCTCATCTACGATGGGTTCAGACACAGAGGGAAAGAACAAGATCAGATGTTCGGTAGTTGCATCACTGAGGCTCCTTGAATGTTTAAACCCTGATTCTACATGTAATATACATTAAAAGAAAAAAAAATAGGAGCTGCAAAACAGGATATGCTGGCTGGATGGCTCAAAGGTAAGAGGAAGCAATACTGTAAAAATATGCAGTGAGAGGAGAAAGAGAAAAATGGGTGACTGAAGAGATAGGGGGAGAAGACAAGGTGACACTGGCTATATAATGGTGACACGACACAGCATGTCAAAATGAGAGGAGAAGCTAAAAATACAATGTGGGGCCACAGCCTGAATACAAAGAGCATGTGCACACATAATGTACAAACCAAACGCACGCACAGAGTGACAGCTCTCACTCTGAGTGTCAGCCCTTATCAGTTATTAGCGATGTGTGAACATAATATACCACTACAGCCTTTCCCCACACACACACACACACACACACACCCTGCTTACTATGAGGGCCGACAGCAAGAGATTGAGAGCAAAAAAAGGAGGACAGTAGCAGCACTCAACCAAGCAATCCAGAATAAACATGAGGATCTCCTCCCCGCACTCTTTTCTGTTAACCCTCTTCCATCCCGTCCATGCTGACTGAAGGTCCCTGAGCAGCAGAAAGGTTTTATACAAGTGTGGTGAACCCTTCAGTTCTGCTGTTGAAGTGTGTGTGTGTGTGCGTGCGTGCGTGTGTAGGGACAAGAGACTTTAACAAACACTGACATGCTCTGCAGGAAAAGGTTTCAAGACTGTTACCAAGGTTACAAGGAGCCTGTCCCACATGCTATCCTCTCTGCATCAGAAAGCCAGCGATTAGCGCTGCACGCCCCCTCTTTCTCCCCGTTCCTCTGTCGCTGGTCCTGCCCTCCATCTCACACCGTTTTCACTTCTTTTACTTCCCAACATTCCTCTCTCTTCCCATCTGTCAACATATCGATCTACATCAATCTCTCATCATTAGCCTGTCTTTCTTCTTCTTTCCGCTTCCCTCCATCCATTCATTCATCTATCTACTTGTATTTCCTGCGTAAATCCTCTGCTGTTTATTTAGAGCTCCTCTTAGTGCGAGGGGCCAATGCTATTAGTCCAATCACTCTGCTCAAGCAAGGAAATAAATAAACGCCCCCAATAGGGGTGTAGACATGCATGCAAATGCACAAACATCTACAGTATCTCAGAAAAACACATAATTCCTGAAATATACTCACACACACACACAGTCCGTTACTCTCAAGTCTGATCCATTGCTTAGCAACGCACCCATGGTCTTATTGTAATTCAAGGCTTGTTTGTAGCTTTTAGCTGAGCTCCGTAATGACATGTTTAATGCAGCGAGGGTGGAGGTGGGGTGGTGAGGTGGAGCTGAAGAAAAGAGTGGAGAATGAGCAAGGGGGCCTGAGGTGGGACAAGGAGGGAGTGCCTCTACAAAGGCCGTCTCAGAGAGGAAGGAAGGGTGGGGATAGGAGAGAGACATTCAACAAAATGAAAAGCGCAAGAAACTAAGAAAGAGAGAGAGGAGGGATGATCTGTGGGAGGACGGAAAGAGAGAAACAGAAACAAGGAGAAAGACAGAGAGATGGAGAGAGAGCACTGTGGCTGAATGACCTTGACGTACAGCAACAGAGCGTTTTATGGCAGGAATTGCTATGCAGTGAAGAGAGCCGATAGACTTGCCAAAAAGGAGCCTTTCAACAAAATACAACCCATGACGTAATTAGTAATTGTGTGTGTTTGTGTGTCTGTGTGTGTTTCGACCATTCCAATCACGCCACATGCATGAACACCTCAAAGTCAAACAGGCCTGAGGAAACACAACTTTGATCCGAAAGAAAATAAATCCTCCATTATTCATGGAAACCAAAATGAGGAATCATTTGCTCTTGGTTCATTTAACTGAGGCGATCTATGTTCCCCTGCAGTAAGATTCTGAGAGAATCCACTGTGGAGAGTTTAAAGCAAAAACGGGAAATACATTAGAAAAAGGTTTCAAATAAATAGTACACCTGATTTAACTTGCCAGACACCATCATGTATAAAATGACTTGTGTGATTGAATAATCGTCGCCACACGACTCCTGAAAGCATTTCAAACCTACATCCAATAGAAATGCATGTTATACCAAAACATGGGGAACTGTAAACTTAAACAAGAGGAATGGATCATTTTTCAGTTTAATTTGCAGCAAGATCATTTACATGCAAGGAAACAAGGTTTTATAGAAGGTTAGCAGAATGCAGCACAGGATTCAAGTGAAGCGATGATGAGGCGGCCGAGTTACATAAAGACATTGTTACCTTTAATAGTTGTTTGCATCAGGGTTCTCTGGGAGTCTGAAGGTCCACTGGTCTGTTTACTGGAGCTCCCACTGTCTCTTTGCCGGGCCACAGCTACAGCAATGCCAACTGGAGGGTGGCGAACCTCTCCCTCCGCCTCCCGGCCAAATGAGCGGGCGCTGTCCGGCCGCTCCTGCTCTCTCTTTAGCTGGGGAGGTACCCTCAACGCCCCAGAAGCACCCGATCCAACGGCCACCCTTTCCCTGTCTCTCTCCCTGTCTCTTTCACGCTCTCTTTCTTTCTCCCTCTCTCTGTCTCTTTCACGCTCTCTTTCCTTTTCCCTCTCCCTCTCAGCTTCCGTCCCAATGTTAGCCAGACCACCAAAGGGCCCTCGGCCGTCCGCAGCGTGCCTGGACGACCCAGGACCTTCAGCAGCAAAGTTCCCACTGTATTTAATCAGACTCTGCATGGCTGAAACCTCTGTGGGATCCGATCCCGCACCCCCGCTTCGCTCTCCACCACCGGACCCTCCAACCAACGACACCCCAGGTCGATAAAGCGCAGATGGGTCCAGGTATCGTCTCTGACTCCCCTCCTCACCTGCATGACCATGTCCGTGTTGGGAGGGGTGTGTTTGGGGGGAATGGCTATGGGCGGAGTGAGGGTGGTTGCTGGGCCGGTGGGTTGTGTGAGGGGAATGGGGCATTTGTGTGTGTGTCGGCTGGCTGTGGGGGGAGGAGAGTGTGTGCCCGTGTTGGGCTGCCAGGGCAGCCATGTGACTCGTGGCATAGTTTGCTAAGGGGCTGATGGTATTCCACTTAGGCTCTGCCGCTGCCCGCTCTATGCCCAATCGGATTGAGTGTTTAGAGATGTCCCTGGTTTCAGGGCTGAACCTTGATTGAGTGGAGGAGTTAAATGCGTCCTGGCCTCGTTTACCAATAGAACCATTGGAACAAATGACAGAACCTTCCTCTCTTTGATTGTTTGAATCGCTAGATTGGGAGAGCCGAGGATGCTCCATCAAGCTCCTCTCAGGAAACCTGTAGCTCTCCCTCTCCCTGTTTCTCTCTCGCTCTCTGTCTCTGTCACGCTCTCGCTCCCTTTCTCTGTCTCTGTGTTTGTCACCGTGCTTGTCGCGGGCCTGCGAGGCAATCTGGATGGGTCCTGCCCGCTCGTCGTAAACCTCCACAGAAGGCACATATGTCGGTGCGGTGACTCGCTGCTCTCTGCTAAGCTCTCTTGGAGTGGAGGGGTGGGGTGGGCCAGCAGCAGAGGGCTGAAGCGCAGGAGGAAGGGTGTAGGAAACATGGTGCGCCCCAGGTGACGTGGCCACGGAGTCATTCCTCCTTTGTCTATCTGAGTGAGAGTTTGAGTTATTTGAGTTAGCGTTAGAGTTATGGTTGTGGTGGGGTCGAGAGCCCCCCTCTTCATCCCGGCCCCCTCTGTCTGTGTCTGGTCCGTGAAACCTGCCCACACCTCCTCCCCCACCCCCACCTGAAGGGAAGGAGGGCTGCGGAGGTGATGGCCTGGATCTGGGCTCCACTGTGGATGGTTGGGAGTGTGACTTCTGCTGGTGGGGGTGAGGATGGAAGGACCAAATATCTCTCTCTGTGTCCCGGTCCCTTTCTTTCTCTCGTTCCCGGTCGCCGCTCCTCGCCCTGCGGTCCTCCTCGCTCCTCCCGTCCTGTGTCAGGTCCACCACGCTGTGCGGCCTCTGCTCCTCTCTCGCCTGCTCTCTCTCTCTGTTCCGCTCTCTCTCCCTCTCCACCCGGTAATGCCGGTCCCTACCCCCATCCCGGGACGTCCTCTGAGGGGGTGTAGAGCTGGACGGGGTGGTCTGGGGAGCAGACGGCGGGTGGAGAGGCAACTGGCTCAAGGAGGCTGGCAGGTAAAAGCCCTCTAAAAGACACAAAACATAAGAAACATACACCATAAGAGTCACACACCCACTACATGAACGCAAACTGCTGAAACAGGTGAAGATTCAGAGCATATCATATGAGTATAATAAATATTTAAATGTAGACTTGCCAAGAATATGTAACACTATATCTGCAGCAGCCATACCCAGGAAGTTTTAGCGTGAAAATAAAACAAGAATCTAGGCTAAAATCAGTGTCTGTCAGTCAAATGTTGCCCACACCTGACTGGCGGTTTGGCCCAGTTCCACAACTAATGAAAAGGCTTGACACAAAACCTACTTCCACTCAGGTATCACAGGATGTGAGAGAATATGTGCACTCAATTCAGCCACTTGTCTCCATGAAAGTTGTGGCTGACAGCGACTGACCTTTATGCGAGTCATAGAGAGGGTGCTGGGAGAGCGAGGGAGGATCCAGGTGGCCCAGGGACAGGTAGGGGCTGGGGTACAGGCTGCTGGGCAGAGGAGGGTAGCCTGAAGACAAAACAGACAAACAGAATGTGTCACATAATGTAGTTTACACAAAACTGAGACTATTGTGCAAATAATATCACAGCTTCTGTGAAATTTTTACGAGGACCATTTGGAGCTACTGGACAACCCCTGGTGATTTCTTTCACGAGGATTTCAAAGCACCTTCTGATGCCAAGTAACAAACAGAGCAGTAGGACTTTCAGAGTACATTCAGAGCTGCACTGAGTCGATTTGCTGGATTGAATTTAAAACATCCATTCATTGTTTTTGTCTTTTTTCAAGCAAAACACCTGATTTAAGCTTATAAAATGTGAGTTTTGCTGCTTTTCTCCATTTTATGTCATTGTAAATTAAATACCTTCACGTTTTAGACAAAACCTGAAGACATCAACTTGGACTGTGAGAATTTGTGATTTTTGTAATTTTTTATTTTTTTTACATTTGACGGACCAACTGTTTGGCTGGTTAATCAACAATGAAAATAATCTTTCACTGCAGCTGTATATCCGCCTGAAATTAATGAGTAACTTTAACAAGATCATAAATTGTAGATAAGGGAGTGGGGGGGGGGCAGAGGTTGGATTTCAGATTGCTGTATAATTCTGAGTAAAGCAACCCACCTATAAATCAAATGCATGTAAACCTGGGTTATTAGTATGACATTATTGCTTTGATATACAGTATTTACACTAAGTGGCCGGTTTATTAAGTACATGTAGCTAAAACTAATACAGCTCTGCAATACTTCCTCCATTCGCGAAGGTTATAATGTTTTTGTTGAAACTGTTTTAGAGAATTGTTTATTCAACTTTAGGCCTTATGACTAAGGCAGCAGCTGATGGATATTTTCATTATCCATCCACTTTTTTATTTTGTGTTTTATATCTAAAACAAGGATTTCCGTTTTTGCCCACTTTTGCTTTAAAATGACAAACAATTAATCCATCCATCCATCGTGGGCTGGAGCCTATCCCAGCTGGCATAGGGCGAAAGGCGGGTTCAGTCCATCACATATAGACAGACAACCACTCACACTCACATTCACACCTAAGGAAGGGAGACACTAATTAACCTAGCCTGCATATCTTTGGATGGTGGGAGGAAGCCGGAGCACCCGGAGAGAACCCACGCAGAGAACATGCAAACTCCACACAGAAAGGCCGGGGCAACCGGGGTTTGAACCCACAACCTTCTTGCTGTGAGGCGACAGTGCTAACCACTGCACCACCGTGCCGCCCACTAACAATTAATCAATTCTCAAAATAGCTTCGGGAAATTTTCTGTCAGTCAACTAATGGTTTAATCAACTTATAATGTCAGCGTTAATTTGGACTAGTCAACAGATTTGAGCCCATGTAAACCAGATTTGACCACTTTTATAATCATTATCATCATTAGTAACGGTTATAGCCAATCCCACATCACTATCAACGAGTGGTTTTGTCCATGAGGTCAGTTTGAGGTTGATGCAAGAGTCTGCCCGACAGCCAGCTGCTGCTCTCAGAGACCAGATCTTAATATAGGCCTCACGCCTGGTGTAATGATCTGGACTTCTGTGTTATGGCTGAGCTGGCTGCTACTCTGACACTGGCTGGTGTCACCGCGTAAGGCCACATGTTTAAAAAAAAACAAAAAAAATTGACTACCACCCAGAGAGGGTGAGACATTCCCTGTTCCCACACTCCAGCCATTCAGAAAATATCAAAGACACCGCGCCATTCCAGCACGAAGCGGTGGGGAACAGAGCCCAAGTATAAATTTGTCTCTCCGCGTTTTGAGAGGCAGAAATGGAGAAGCCAGAGGAGGCGGGTGGTGGGGGTGTCAGTGAGGTAGAGGAAAGCAGAGGGAGACAGAAATATAAGAGGAGTGATGTGAGGAGAGTAAAGTCATGCACGATAGATTTCTTGCAAAGCTTCCTTTAACCACAGTTAACAGCTAACCTTGATCTCTAACAGCTTTGATACGGGGTTCCTCTGCAGCTACGTGCATCCCAGGCATGTCCAAAGTCTGCCTCTTAGCTGGCGCCCAGAAACATCTCCAGCTTTTAGTAACTTTGGCTGCTATTACAGCCCAACTACCAGGTATTAAGAATCTCTTATAGGCCATGAAGATATTCTAGTCATATCAGAGCAAGTCGATTCTGCAGCTTCTGCAGCCAGCAGGAGGTTTTAGCTTTTTTAGCTTCAAATACTTCTAGCTTCAAATTAGGCTTTAAGTCAAGCGTCAAGTCCATCCATCTTTTATCCCTCCGTCTTTGGGTGAATAAAAAGTCAAACAGGGTACATCTAACCCTGTTTTTAATATTATTTATGGTTGGCATTTTTTAGTTATTAAATGTATTCTGTGATTGCCTCTCAGTGTTAGAAGTAGTTTTAATTGTTAAGAAGCGGAGTCTGCCATTCCCACACTGCCTTTACACACACACACACAGAATATGCAAGACACAAGGCATGTATGTAATCCAGCATTAAAGGAGTAGTTCAACATAAAGATATGTATAAGCCACAGCCAGTTAGCTCAGCTTAGCATAAAGACTGGAAAAAGGGGAAACAAATAGCCTGGCTCTGTGTGAAGGTAAGAAAATGCACCAATCAGTACCTGTAAAGCTCAATACTTAACACATTATATCTTGTTTGTTTAATCGGAACAAAAGTGTAAAAACAAATTCTACGTTTTATGGTAGGTTATGTGCCGGACTATTCTTGGCTCCGAGCGGTTGCCAGGGAACCAGCAGAAATTACTGCTCAGAC
Organism: Lepomis macrochirus; assembly: GCA_024633595.2. Classification (NCBI taxonomy): domain Eukaryota; kingdom Metazoa; phylum Chordata; class Actinopteri; order Centrarchiformes; family Centrarchidae; genus Lepomis; species Lepomis macrochirus. The sequence goes on along the minus strand of JALXJV020000007.1, from coordinate 27,121,462 downwards.
TACTGCCTATAATCACGGGTGCAATCACTTGCCAGTGCTGCCCCCTTGAACCGTCCCTGAATGGAGGAAAGTAAGATCGAAACAAAACCTTAAAAAAAACGAATAACACCCAATCTGATTTGCTGGGTTTGGAAAGCACTGAACAAGATCAGTGTCACACGGGCGATGCAATCTGTTTTAAAATGAATCCTAAATTAAATCCGTTCGCCCTTCTCCATTTACTTTGCCAAAATACACTGCGGGATACGTTTCCTCCTATCTGACCTTCTACTCCAGCGAGATTTGATAAGGAGACACAAAAGGACAGGAGGGAGTGAGATTCAATCACTTACTGAACAGGTCTTAAGGAGAGCACAGAGTCAGAGAGGGGTCCAAGGAGAGGACAAAAAAAAAGAAAAAGCACACAAACATTTACAGTATACACCGCTGTGTGTCTAAAATTGTGTTTATAAGCTAGTTCAGGAGAGAGATGGTGTGGAAAAGTGTGGGCATAATATCTAAAGAGAGACAGACAGAGACAAAGTGCATAGTGGACAGGAAGCTCAAAAAAAGAAAAGAGAAAGCAAGATAGATTACAGTACCGCATGACAGGCGAAACTAAGAGACAGGTGGAGGACAGAGGAAATGAGACACATATAGGACAGAGCCAGGAGCACAGCTAACAGCAGAGAGACAGAAATGGAACAGGATCCCACTGGTGTAAGCAATGAGAAACAGAGGAACAAGCCTCCTGGGCTTTGGACAGGAGCGGACTGTGAGAAATGTCATGAAAATATGGTTCACTTGTGTCTTTAAGCATCTGAATTATGGGCCGAGACAGAAAAGGAGGAGAGGAACAGAAAGAAAAGGAGAGACACAGAAATGTTTGTTCAGGAGACTGGTATTTTACCTTCATGAGCGTGTGATGCCCAGAGCTGAGCCATCTGCAGACTGCTGGGATTGGCCGATCGGTACGCTGCGGGGTCAGAGCTCAAGGGGGAGGGGCCTGGATAACCTGAAAGGAATGGACTGGAGCCTGCCGGGAAGGCATCGCCTTGGGAAAAAAAAAAAAAAAAAGAGTGAGGCCTGTCAGTCACCCTTGTAACCACAAGAACCAAACTAATAAACAAAAAAGACAATCGATTCATAGCGTACATGCTGTCACTTTCCTCCATGTGTGTGTGGTGCACAATCAATACGTTCTGATGGTTCCTTGCAGAGGCAGTCTGTTGTAATAACATTATTACTGAGCCACCATGCACTCTGGTTCTACAAGACAGGCCACAGACAGACTGCACTCAGGAGAAAAGGACAGTTAATGTGACCACCAACTAAAAACCACCATTGTCAGAACAGGAGTGAACCGCTGGGGGCCATCGAGAGGCTACCCTGTCTTCTGGGGAGCAGTGATTGGATGGGGCATAAAGGGAGTTGCGTACACCTAGTTGGATTAGACTGGCATGTTCACACTCTGTCGCTGTGTAGGGGTTTTAACCGAGAATTTGTTTACCTCTTAATCTAAATGACAAACTAAAAATTACAAAGTACAAAAAAAAATTACAAGTACAAAAAAAACCCAAAAAACACCCCACTGCTAACAAGTCTTTTAAATGCTAGTTTATAAACAATAGGGTGGTTTACCCACCTTTTAGATATCTTTATCTAGTGGACTTTAATTTCATGTTTTGAGGGGTTTTTGACAGCTGTAAGTAAAGCACAATTAGACGCAGTGCTAACACAGCGTCTAATTTATCATACAGAACGAGCCTGGGTATATAGCCCTGTCTACAAAGATTACATCTGTAATTGTCTTGTTTGTTCTGACCAAAAGTCTAAAAGCCAAAGATATTTAGTTTACAAAGACAGGCTATATGACGAAGAGGAAAAGCAAATCCTCCCATTGTAAGTTACCCCATGACTTAGTCACATGGTGTGTTCCTTTGTCAGCCTTAGGCTATTTTTATTATTATTACTGTTACAGTAGCAAGTGTCCTCAAACGTTTTTTAAGATCCCACAGATATTTGCACATCTGGAAATCAACGTTTAAATCCAATATTTCCACAGACTGTGCTGGCCGCAGCTGTAGACTTTAACTGGCATCAAGCTAAGAGGAAGAGCAGAGCGCTGTGAGATCCTGAAAATACCTGCAGGATAATGTGTTAAAAAAGCAGTCAGTGTTAAGCTTTGGCAGATACTGTTCTTTGAAAGCCTGTGTAGGATCAAATCTGTCTCTAGAGTACTGTATATGAAATACTGCACTGATATTTAGTAGCTCAGCAATAAATGTGTCTATTTGAATAGTTTCCATCATATTGTTAATTCTTGAAGGGCAGAAAACCAACTGAAACACATTGGTGGGATGCAGGATCATCACTGATGTCAACCTTTCTCTGTTGGACTCATGTCAGAAGGGTTGGTTGGCACTAACCTTTTTTAATTAGAATAAAAAGACATTACCACCTAAAGTATCATTCTGACCCTGATAACGTGGAAAACTGGCTTCAACGTAAAACCGACCGCTACTCCATCTGTTTAATTTGAACAAGTAGTCCATAGCCCACACAGTGATGCGTGTTTACACACACTGCATTCAAAGTACACTGACGTCACACACACACACACACACTCTAAAACCAGCAACATTGACAGAGTAAATCCTCGTAAAGCATTTCATATCTTAACATGATAACGTTAAGATTGTTGTTTATTAGACTTGTTTTTTATTGGACTCCATCCCTTGTATGTGCTCAATCTGACCATCAGTAGACTTTGAACCTTTGAACCATTACTGGTGCTTCCAATCACAACCTCTGAAGAGCCGGGAAAGGTTTCATGTTTAGCTGAGGTTTGCCCCCACCCAGCCCATTACTGAACACACCGCACAGCCATTACCCTGATAAAACTAACCATGTGTGTAGGGGAAAGGGTGCTGTCTGTATATGGACGAGGGGGGAGGGACCGACTGTGTGTGTGTGTGTGTGTTTCTGTATTAGTCCTGTGGGAATCTGAGAGACATGCTGTGCTCACATGCCGTTTCCTCTGCATCTAAATCAGTACATTAAAACCGCAGTCCGCCAGTGCCTGTGTATATACACACACACACACACACACAGCATTTTAAATATATAGTAAATGCAGCTTTCCAATTAACCACAAATAGATGCACGCACATGCACACACATACAGGAATAATTCAGTGTGCCTTTATTCTCTGCTCTGAAAATTAATGTGTAGGTGGATGCTTCCACACCCAGCCCTATCACACAGATTTCTTCAAGTCTCTCAATGTCTGTGTGTGTTGCACATGTGTGTGAGTACTCTGGGTTTCTGTGTGTGTGTAGCTGAAGAGGCTGCGTTGCATCGCTGTATGACCGCTGACATGTGCAAACAGTTCTGTGTGGGTTTGCAGTTAATGCCCTTCGAGTCAGAGACACTGCAGGAGCTTCAAGCACACACACACGCAAATGCACAAAACACACAGAAACTGGTGTACACAAACATGCAAAAACTTACTGTGTTGTCTTATAGTCCCATGTATTTTTCATTATGGCAGAGACATATCACACACATTGAGGGATTACCGTTGTCCAAAAAAACTGAAAATCTCCAAACATGGTGATTTAGATTTTAAAAAGTATTACATCATTACTATACCATTATTTTATAATTCTTATGATTTCGGTCTATGGTTACTGTTGATAAAAAAGTGTGGTTTAATGCAACAGCAAGCAGCTACTTTGTCAGAAATATGAGCAAGTGGTGCATCTGTTTGCAGTGCAGCCAAAAAAAACTCACTGTCCATCAATAATTGGCCGTTTTCCATCATGTCATGAGCAACCACCATCTGAATTCACACAGTTGTTTTCCACTCTGCGTCTGACAGCTCAGTGCAGCTGCTCCTTCTTCTTCCATTACTCCGAGCAAAAATTAAAACTCATCCACCGACTGGCCAAACCTCTTTGCTTTGTAGATGCATTTTTGTTTAATGGCCGTGGTCAGCGTCAACCTCAGTGAGAAATGCACAAAGTTTGTGGTGCCTGCTTCACGGTGAAGGCCGCCCTGTGTTTCACAAGTTAAATGCTTTTAATGCGAACTAGCAGCAGAACGGAGAGGTTTGGTTTACATTAGCAGTAACTTGATCCAGCTCTGATACAGCTGTAGGAGAGCAAACAAGTGAACAATGAGGCTGATATCAATGAGAAAGAGTTACAAACAATACCACTAGGCTGCATGCATTACATATGCATATGTGCATTGTTCCCTTTGGATCCCTCTGCATAGGAAGGCAACCTGAATCCAGTGCAGGAATGGTGGACTTACTGGATGGAAATATATTGACTGGCCATTGCTGAAAAATCTCACCACAAATGGTATCAAAAACTGGCTTTAATCCTAATGCAATCACGATGGTTATATCTTTATGTTAAATAAATCATTAAAAAACTGAAAACAACAGCGTTTAGTTTAACTCATGAAAAATTGACATTTTTGTCATATATGGGTTTTTACAGGACAAGCGACATTTTATTTTAAACTGTGTCGCATTAAGAACACATGATTCTTTTATGGACGTCAGATGCCAAAGTCAAATATCTCCTGACATTTACTGACTATTAAAATGTACATTAGGTGGCCTGATTTAAGTGCCGTCATATTTTTTGTTAGTACGGTTGTTTGTTTTTTTTATCCCTGTGACTGTAAAAAGTAACATGTGAGCTCAAGCACTATGATAAACCCCAGTGACTCATGACTGTTCTATGGAATTTAATAAAGTGAGTTCTTATATAAATAAACCCACTAAAAATGGCTAAGAAACTTATTTTCTCCGCCCCTATTCACCTTTCACTCCAACGCGTGTCTTGATACGTGACGACAATGTTGTTCTAAGAAATTGTTCTCACCTATAATTCTTTTCTAATTGTTACCTGGTGTGTGGAACAAAACGTAGACATACCTCTCCTTGACAAACACACAGACAGAATACATTCACAACCACCACCTGTCAAGGATGTTAAGGTCTCTTGGTGGGATGTCAGCAGTTTCCATTCCTTCAGGCCAAACACCAGGGTCTCTCTCTCTCACACACACACACACACACACACACACACACACACGTCAAGAGGCACAGATACCCCACTGGAGTATGGATCAATCTCAGCATCACAGCCGCCTACAGGCCCTTAATCCATGTGTGCAGAGTACAGACACACACACATGCACGCACACACACAGAGCTACACACAGTCTTCATGTCGGTGATCGGAGAAAAAAAAATACAATCCCCAAATCCCTTTTCCCCTTCCTGAACAGTCTAAGGGAGGAAGAAGAGGGAGGGGTAGAACGAGAGAAAACATTTGCACTCCTCATTCCAGAAACAACATCCAAATGGTAGCTGTGAGGGAAATGTTTCTTTAAATGTTTTGGAATCACTCTTTCATTACCACCTCTCTCTCAGCCCTTTCCTTCCTTCCTCCCTCTCCCTTCACAACTCCATCCCCGCTTTCCTACCCCCTCCTCCACACACAAACACACTTTGGCTCCCACTTCACAAGACAAGTTAGTTTGCCATATTGGGATATACAAGTTGCCAAGAAACACGCTCCCTCGACTCCCAACGCGTTTTGAGCCTCCACTTTCAGATCCTCAAAAGAAAAGTATCTCGATATCAGAGAGGAGAAGGCCTGCTGGAGATCAATTCTGATAAGAGGCACCACTGCAAATCTCACACACACACACACACACACACACACACACACACACAACACACACACACACAAAATCAGTGAAATCAAAACTCAAGAACAAGACGCTTGATCGCAAATCAATCTAAAATGGACTGAAATGCAACAGAACCCAAAAACAACAATACTGGAACACGTACACAAGCTCAAAAAAAAGAATCTCTGCCACAAACACACACTCTGTGAACCCATCTGTTATCCATCAGTGGTGCTCAGAACAGGGCTGGCGAGGTGGGGGTAGGGGGACTGTCTCTATTGATCTGGTTTTTATTCTTCAAGAAAAACAAAAACAGTAAAACTCGGCTATCTGGCTCCGCCACAGCTAACTGGCACACTGACACTGCTAACCATCCCGTCTTTGTGTGTGCGTTCGTTCAGGCTGTGTGAGTGTGTGGATTAAATTGTGTCTGTCAGTGATTTCAAAATGAGCTTGTCTGCTTTTCCTGTGTACTGAGCTGTTTAGAGGAAACTATTTTGTTTGTGTTTTTGTGAGCTCAAGAGGAACACAAGCAAGGTTATCGTTACAACATGTCAACCTTCAGTTTTGCAAACCACACTGGAGTGTGTTAATATCTGATGTGGCCTTACTTTGTATTACTGTTCAATAAAAAAAAGAAATTACACAATACAGTTATCTGCTGCCTTCACAAATGCTCCATATACCAACCTGCAGAACCATCTGAAGACACATCACAGACATCGACCACTTCACAGACATAAAGAAAATCTGATTTGTTTCTTCATTACATCGAAGGTGAAAAGTAAGTTACCACAGATGTCATGTGCATGTTGGCGAGACTGCACATCCCACATGTTTTGGACATGGTGGTTCCAGCAAATACTAGGATAAAATGTCCATACGTTGTTTAGTACATTATCTTGAGACTACAAGAAGCACAATGGACACAAAAATTTAAAAAATGGACTCAGGGCTCCAGATAAATCCACTCACAGCCCTGCATGAATAATGGAAAAATGTGAAAGAATTTCCCATACAATTTCTATTACTGTTTTTTGTTAATGTCGCAAATTTTTTTTTTTTTTGGGGCTATACTGCAGTCAATGAGCTGCACATCATGGCTGTAGTGAGGTAAGCGGTGCAGCAACCACTGTGTTTCTTTACAAGTTTCGTTGAATGAATAAATCTAATAATATAATAAGACCAAAACAAAATTATCCAACACAGTTTAGTAAACATGTTTCAAAAGGTTTCTCACCCTCTGCTACAAGGGGCAGGGGACAGACTTCACCATTTCTCAGTTTAAAAGACAGTTAAGCACATTTTTGTATTTAGCGAATTTTCTATGCTGTTTTATGTACATCGATGATTGAAGTTCATAAAACAGTTTGTGTGTGTTTTAATAGAATAATAGCCTATGCTAAAGTTATGTTTAACTGTAATACAGGTTCATATATTCTTATTATTAAAAGAAGTTTGCAAACTTTGGCCCAAACAAGCTTGTGACTGTGTCATAGCGGTGTTATGTGGAGTAAAACTGTGTTAAAATATAATATTACATTGAGTTGATAATTGTCCGAGTATGAAAATCACTTGTCGTGGGAACATTTTCTCTGCTTCCTCTGTGAGTAGACTGGCTCACAACAAAGTTAGATATACAGAACTGGATGGAACACAAGTCAAAACTAAGAAAATCCAGTGCAGACCAAGTGGCCATGGAAACTGCATTATGGTAGAAAACACTAATCATCTTAGACTGATGAACTGAAATTATAACAGGCCTTTTTCACAGCAGACAGTCTAAGAACAGATGTTACTAATAACATAAAAGATGGCTCAGGTGTCCCGGTGAGACATCAGTGTGACAGAATACCTGCACGCACAATACCAGGTCCCTGACACTGAAGAAGCTAAATGGAACTCAACAGTACAACAGCCAATTTTGTTCACATCAACCAAACAACAACAACAAAACAAACAACAAAGTTAGTAGGTTTTTTTTTCTTGGAACTCTCGGAAACTTCAAGCAAAAGTTGCTCTGACAGTTGGATGGAAACACACCTCATGTGTGTTTGAGACACACTTAGAAAATCTCCTGTGAAGACAGCAGGTGTTATTTTCACACACACACACGCACGCAAATGGAAACTCACTTGCAACAGGCGCGCACACACAATCATGCAGTGTCACACGGAGACAGAATAGCATGCACAGTTGCATGGTAACACAGATGATGCAATGAAACACACACACACACACGAATAAGTGTCACCAACATCTCCACCTGCAGCAAAGAGTTTGTTTTTGGTATTAACATTTATGTTAAACTAAAAAGTGGTATCAACACAAAACCACTGAGGTGCTGACTGACAGGAAATGATCAGATCTTTTAAATAACACAAATCAGCGATGAACGTTATCTGGAGTTGGGACATTTCTCAGTTGACACCTTCCCAATAGAAAGATTAAATCGAGACTGTTCCTGAGGTACTGGTGCAGAGTAAAGAGCAACAGAAAGGACGATGGGCAGGTGCGCCATTCATTCAGTTTCAGAGGCTAACGATTAATCTGTCAGTCTTCGGACGCTTTAAAAATAAACGGCAGGTGTCAACCAGTCAAATGTACATGTCGTCTTGGTGGCTCAACTGGCTGAAGCACATACCAAATAATAAAGAAACAGTCAGTCTTGACTTGTCTCACATGTCAAACCTGCTCTGTGTGTCCCTTTCATGTCACTACACATTTTGAACAACTATGCCAGGAGGAACATTATAAACCTGAGCTTCGCTTTTAACTTAACCCTTAGTTGTATGTCAACCCCTCCCTCTCCTGTCTTCTCCTGCAGCTGTCACTATCCAATATAAGGCAAAAATGCCTGAAAAAAATCTTTTAAAAAACTTATGTAATGGGACATGTAGAGGCAGGACATGCAGTCAAATAGACAGACATAATGCAGAGTGTGACCTTTGTGTGTTAGAGGCTGTTGTTTGAGTCAAATGGGAGGGTTCTGGCAGAGTGAACGACTTAGCTAATGCTTTGGGTATTTCGACATGCCACGGCATGCTCGTTTTCTCTCACACACACCGGCCTATCACTCTCATGTTTGACAGCTGTGTGTGTGTGTGTGTGTGTGTGTGTGTGTGTGTGTGTGTGTGTGTGTGTGTGTGTGTGTGTGTGTGTGTGTGTGTGTGTGTGTGTGTGTGTGTGTGTGTGTGTGTGTGCGCATGTGTATGACTGCGTGTCGTTTGTCTGCCTCTGACAGGTTTATTGTAGCAGGGCAGCAGTGCCTTGTGCTTTCTCTTAAGCCTGTTTTCTCTCCTGAAAGATTCAATTAATCTGAGAGGGGATGTGTCCGAGCAACATCTTCTCACACACACACACACACACACACACACACACAGGTCTGTGTCTTGAATACATATAAACACACACTCGCCACATTAATTTTAACATAAACAGACACACTAACCAAGTGGCATGGAAGACAAATTGGTATCAGCCTAGACAACCCTGGCCTGCCCTGCAAGCTGCATGAATTATACTTACACTGTGTGTGTGTGTGTGTGTGTGTGTCTGAAAGAGAGAACATTTGAGGGGCTACCACATTTATCTAACCGTGTACGAATGTGTTGTGGTCAGGATAAATCTCCTTCCTTTCTCTCTGCAGAAAGTCCCAGGGGGAAACCCCGGCTCTAACTGCACTAAGCACAATCACATGCTCCCGTTCCCATACACAACACCTCAATCCCCTCATCCACACACACACACACACACACACACACACACACACACAACACACACACCTCAGCTCTTATCCCTTGAAAACAAAACACTGCTTTCCACCTTAGGGATTGTGCATTTAGTTCTCCTTTTCCATTTGTCCATGTATTGACTTCCCTTCTGTGCACTCACTACAACACCTACATTTGTCTGTTCTTCTGCTACTCCCCTGTGAACACCAAAACTGTGTGTGAGAGGCAAGCAAAAGAGCTGAAAAGTTGCTAGTTCAGGCGTGCTGTTCTCTTAAGTCTCACAGATGAGGGACGCTGCCCTGAATGACATTGACGCCTCATTAAACCTGCATTTTGTTCCAAAACTGCACTCCTAAACGTGTAAGGTCATTCCATAGAGTTAGAGTAATCATCTCCAACAGAGGCCAACTGATACAACACAACCGAGATTCAACCTGCTACACCCAGTGCCTGGGGAAAAGCTGCTGGTGCACAGGGGATGATGTGCTTCACCTTTCCCACAGCGCAGAAACATTGTTTTGTTTATTTTGAAGAAGTGCGGAGTAATCAACTGATCCAAGCCTAAGGAAAAAGACACACTCGCTGTTTGGTTATCGAGTGATCTTTGGGAAATGTGCAAATAACGCTTAGCACCTAAAATGTTGCTCAAATGGAAATAAATCTTCAGGTTTTTATCTTCAACCACCTGCACAATCTTGATTCTTGATACAAGCCCTTCACAATAAAATTATCTACAGCCACGCCAACCTTTCATAGTAAAGGTAGCATCGTTCTCTCAGTGCAGTCACACTTCAGTGGTTCCTACCTCTGCTGCTCTCGGGATGCCAGAAGGGAGGGGAAGAGGACAGATGGCCTCAATCTGGTGATGGGGAGGCTCCGGCAGACCTCCAGTAGACAGAGGAGCATTTACAGCCATCTTATAAACAGTGACTAAGACCTTAGCGTGTTTAGATATGACCTGTGTGAATGGACTGGAGCAGGCACTGCGGGTTAGAAAGCAAGATTCGCTGATGGAAAACATTGTCTTCTTGAGTGTACAAGCTGCATAAATGTCAACAAACTATTTGCAGCTTCACAACATAGCTAAAACAAATGCTGAGCTACCTCTCTTTCTCTCTCTCTCTCTCACACGCCAACCTTGAGTTGTGAAAATAAAAAGGGAGACACTCTGCTCCTTTTTAGTCAGGTGGAAATCCTTTTTAAAACTGAACTAAAAAATAAAAATCAAAGAGACTCCTGGGAAATAAGGGTGTGTTGGCAGCTTTAAACAGCCAACGCTGTTGTCAGGAGGTCAGCCAAAAACAACAGTGAAAAAAAAGAGAGAAAGTCTCCAGTTCCTTGGAACACGTGTAAACAAAAACAGTAGCGGTGTGACCTTGGCTCCTCTGATTGCACACTGGTTTCTTCAGTGCTGGATTCACGCTGTTTATTGCAATTAAACGGGCCCATTATGAACATTTGCAATTACCGGGTAATTATCATGTAATCTGCCTGTACAGTGTTATTACAAGCATGGGAGCGAGCTCTCGGTTGGGTTTGGTTAATGTAATGTGCCAGGATTTGATGTGGAGGAGCGCCGTAAAGCTAAATGACCTGCGCCGTGCAGTGATGTGTTTCAGTGGGCGGAGGCTGCGAGAGTGCGTGTGAGGAGGTCAGTGTGTGGGCAGAATCAAATGTATCCCGTTTTAAAAAGGAGAGTTTAAACTGCCCCCTCCACACACACACAACACACACACACACCCCAAGCAATTTTCAGCTCGTTTCAGAGCCACAGGAGGGGGTCACCATCCCAACTGAAATGCACTGCTACTGCCACAAAAACTCGTTTTACCCAAAATTGATACTACAGTTTGGGCTATAGTAAATCCACACGGCTGATCATTTCAGCTGAAAATATTTCCATGTTATCCTTGAGCAGCAAAATCAGCGGCAACAAACTGCGCCCTGGCGCATCTCTTTGCAGCGATACACCCATCAATCATCCCCACGCTCCCTGCTGTGAGCTGATTTCATCTCTGACAGCTTTTCATGTGCATGTGTGTGTTGAGTGTGTGGGCTCCGCCGGTGTGTCAAATTAATGCTTCAGAAGCCGCGAGAGCACTGCCTCGCTTTAACTAGACCTCTAGTACCTTGAGCTCCAGATGACAAGTGCTGCATTGAACCCACGCTCGTGAGATAAGGATGGGGGGAACACCGCTAAACTGGAATATTATTATCTCCGGGGTTTACCTCTGAAAAGAAACCAGAAACTGTAATTGTATCTCTCTTGTCTGCAGCTACATGAGTTGCAGGGGGATGTAAGAGCACTTGTCAGACTTTCCATTTTCCAAAAGACACAGCAGATATGTCTTTGCCACACACACCCCATATAGTTTAAGCGCTCTGACTTTCCCTTTGACTGACCACGAAACTGTAGGCAAACATGTAATGTTATCGTTTTTGCACAATGTTATTTCAAGGCTTCAATTACTAATAGCAGGAACAGACATCACTGTGCAGGCAATGAAAGTAAAGGAAAATCTCCAGCTCAGCGGGGAATAACATATAGTCTACTGTAGATGATTACTGACTACAGTTGTGTAATGTAGAAACACACACACGATGTAAACAAACACAAGGGGCCCGAGCCTGGTTCATGCAACACCTTCTCTTTAATGGCCAACCACATCAAAACCATCCACTTTGCACTCAAAACGTGCTCAATTGAGTGCGTGCGCGCAGGCACAGACACTTTCTTGTCTCTCTCCCTCACACAGATTCCCCAGTGTGTCAGAAGCAGTAGCAGGGCTGTCCAGCAGAATTGCTACAAACGCAGGGAAAGGCAGCATTAGGCATTTGCCAAATGTCCCAGAAGAATGGCTTTTACTCCAAATAGATAGGGCTGCTGGAGACTGAACCACAGTCATTTGCTCACACAAACACTACAGCAAAAAACCCAACAACAACAGGGTAAGAAGTGGTCTGTCATCCCTGTTAAGGTCATAACTTCACTCCCAAACCCACACACACACATAAACTGCATCTGCTCTCATAGCAATGACTGTGTAATGGTCCACATGCCGTGGAAGACCACTGCACCCTGACCCGCATACCGCTGCAAAAACACCCACACGACAATCCGCAATAGTAAGCCCTGTTTGTGTCTTAAGTGTGTGTTGCAAACTGCCAAGTAATTTCCCGCTAATGCGATGCTCGTTGCAAAGGCTGGGAATCCTTAACACGATCCCATACTTTCGCATCTGAAACTTGTCAAAGCTTTAGACCAGCCACTCCTCCGTATGAAATCCACATCTGCGTTCATTTCCCACAGAACACTGTAGCAACATCAGAGTGATGACCGCACATGCGGCCACAGGCAGCCACAAACTGTGCGCATTTTTGCGCAGCGTTATTTCAAGTTAATATTTGATCATCTGAGGTTTGTGCTTTTGGGGCAGTCACATTGCAGCATTTAAACAGTGCAATAGAATATACTTACTGTGGTGTGGATGTAGGTTAATTGTCGATGGCAAGAATTTTCCAGAGTGGAGAGGCGGCGGATGACTCGCGCCCAAGTGACCGGGCGAGGGAGGGATCCTCCCGGCTGCAGCTGCTGCTCCGAGTCGGTGAGACTCCATTGCGAGCCCCGCCAACAACGGAGGTGGTACGTGGACGGATCGGGGAGGTCCAAAATCTCTGCCATCCATTATCCACAGAGGGGAAAGTTGTGAAATGAAATCGTCCGTTCGGATAGGCCCCCTATTCCGAAAAAGCCAATTCTGGCTATAATAATGTCTTTAGTTTTCCTGGCGATTCGGGCTCCTTTTCAGCCATCCTGCTGACCTATAAAATACAACAAGAAACATATCGCTTGATATTCAGTCTAAAAGGGCAGATTGAGCAAACTGTTGGGAACTGGTAGTTTTCGTATTTCTCATATTTCCAGCGAACAGGCGGTCCATATGTGCAATGACGCAGTTTGGAAAACCACTTCAAAAACTAAACGTGGAATATTACCCGGTCGACCGAGAGGCCATATGAGTTGCTCCTGGTGTAGGCCTACCCGAACTACAGGTCTTCATGCAGCTTTAACTTATATCCACAATATTATGATCTTATGTTTGAGCGGAATAGCAGCACTCCACCCCCACGGAACACCGAGCAGGCAGCCGCTCCGGGGCTCGGCTTCCCAGGGAAACACAAGTAGGAGAGGGGGCCAGCTGCTCTGCCCGGCCATCAAAACACCCAGCGATCCCGTGATGGAAACGCACAGCGTCAAAATGTAATAACCTATTCTGCCTTTTCCGATTACACAGCTGTTTTCCTAAACCGTAAACCAGCAATGTAGGCTATGGGCCGAGTCGACCTGTAAACCAATACACCATAAATACTGGAGGCGCATCAAATATAAATTTCAAACGGGTTAAAAATAAATAAGGTTGCAAAAGCCTGCATCATTCATCAGCGGGCTTAGCGGTGTTTTGTTGCCCACAGATGCGAATTTAGTCCGGGCTACTTAGCAGTTGGACATGGGTGCTGCCCAAGGAAAGAAATCCTAACCCAACCCGTAAACACTTCAGTTTGATGTTTATAAAGTAAAACCTCACTTGATGGCTTATCCACCATGTCGACGGTTTATTGTCTGGAAGTATTAATATATAATTCTGTATTTTACGGAAAACATCGACGGATATTCAGATTAAGCAGCATCGACCCGCGAGCAATGCGTCTCGAATCGGTTAAAATGTCGATTTTAATCATTTTGGAAATGATAATAAAAAGAAGAATGAAACAATCTTCCTATAGGACTGTATGTGCGATATAAAAAATACAAACAAAAAGACTAAAAGTTACTTTAAGGAGAACAAGCAATTGCGACTTTATCTGTGCAACAAGGAGATAAAAATGCGCCTTGTGTAATTTAACACATTTTTAAACATAGCATATTGCCAGAAAATAAATAACACTAGTGAAACCATGTAAGCTACATGCATTTAAGTTAAAACAAGGCGAAAATCGAATTAACCTTCAAAGGCTGTAAGCAAACACATTACAGCAATGACTCGTGATATCCAGGCGGGCGGGATCTGAAGAATGGCTCGTTCAGAAATCACAATAAACCTTTCTTCCTTCAGAAAAATCCACCAGACACAAATGTCGCCTCTAAGCCCTCTGAAACAGACCGAGGAGGTAAGTTAGACTGTATCCTTTCCCGATGGGATCCATGCGGCACGGCGGCGGAGGAGCTCGTCATTTCGGCCACGTTTCAAACTTTTCACGGTTCCATTAACGACACACAAAAACTTTCTCAGCGGAAACGTCTCCAAAGTGGGCTTTTCACACCGACAATAGCAACTAAAAATCCAAAATGTCGTACGCAATAACCTCCGCGCCCTTTTCACCCACATTTACAGTCCAAATGATGTTTTAAAACACCGAGGAACTCTGGCACTTAAGCTGGAAAAAGAAAAACCAAACAAGAAAAAAAAATACGCCGACCGCTTACTTGAATGTGGAAAATCTCGGGGAACGAGCTATAAATCCAAACGTTTCTCAAAATCCTTCCAGGTTTCTGGGAGAACTGAACTAGTCCATTACAGGCTCGTCCGAAGGTAAACTGGGGGATAACTGAGGGGAGGGAGACAGCCCCTGACGCGTCCGTAAACTCAACTCCTCAGCAATGAAACACAGCATTGTTTTTCAAGCCCCGCCCCTCTCCCTCGCTACCACCCTACCCTAGCCCAGCCCAGTACGGTTTACACAGCTGCTAGCTGATTGGCTGCACGACGTGTCAATCAAAGTCCCAGCGTAATAAAAACACTCTGGCCGCTCGCCAGCACTATAAAACCAATTATGGAGCAAGGAGGTTGAGCTGTTTCAAGGTCCCCTTCCCTTCAAGACCGAGTGATCAAAACAAGCGGTGGGTTTCTGTTTTTTTAGTAGGGACGGTGGTGGTGGGGGCCAGTTTCAAGGCGACCCCCACTCCCAAACAATTTCCACGCTGGTTATTATAGCCTAATAGACGTTTAAGATTGGGAGGCGGAAAGTATGGCGGCGTTGTTACGCATAAAAATATTGCACTCGTTTTTTATGTGGTGTGGGCTTCAGTTTACTTTTTCTCACCAGGAAGCATTGGATAATTAACCTTAGTCAGTAAATTACTTTTCAATGACACCCCCGCCCTCTTCCCATAGGAAAGACCAACTCAAGCATCAAAATCAAAACAATCTCACCACTTCTCAAGGCCCTTAAATTATTTGTAATTTATTAATTTAGTTGCATTCGGGCAACCACAGTTTGGGCGTTGTGTTTCCCACAATTTCCATAACAGGCCAGTCATTAAGGATATAAGGAAGCCCGAAACAGAAATGGGAATGAAACGTGTTAAAAAGCCAAACACATAGATAAGTGCAAAGTTTATGCCTGACACCTGGCCGAGCTGTCCTTGCATGTCCGAGTCACCCGTGAAGGCTAAGAAGAAGCCTATACAATAATATTTTTTAAGTTTGTTAGGCTGGAGGAAACAGGGGAGATGTGGGGTGAAAAGGCCTTGTAGCCTACTTAAGGCAACATCCGTCAAATGCAAATGTAGGTTAGGCCTATGTATTAACCCGTATTATTATCATTTTATTCTAATTGCTGTGAAACGGCCATCACTCGGCATTTTGGTGGCCGATTTCCCGGGTCAAAGGCATCTTTGATTATTATCATATCAGCCAGGATCGCACTACTAAAACCTGTCATTGTTGAGCGCTACAGTCTTGATTCCCCGCACCAGTTCAGAATAATGCATTTCGGCTTTCGGTATGCAAATTCACAAAACAGGCTGTAGGTGAAGCAACGCTAGGTGTCTCCTTGTGTGCAATCTGCGTCGACTCTTGGCGTGGAGACTCTCAGATTTGCATTAGAAGAGCAGAGATAGTAGCGTACGGATTTAGTGCTATTATAAATTTCAGAAAGGGGGGTTGGTCGACCTTTTGGTGTGAACTGGGGCTCTAAAATCCCTCTCACACGACGTCTCCTCCTAGTGCACAGCACTGTCCGACTTTCGCGGGCTTTATTATCCATAAATTCCCTTTGAGGTAAACCGCTCCGCGTTACATAGTTGCAAAAAATGTTGATTAAAAAAATCGGAGGCGGTTTCAAGCTGCCCATGTCATCACCTCCCCAACCCCTCCTCTTCTCCAGCCCCTCCTCCCCACAGTGTGTCGGTTTCAAGGCGACCCTCCGGTAGAGGTAAGGAAGAGCTACAACGGAGAGCAAATCATTGACGGAGAGGAGCGAGGAGGCTGAGGTGGAGGCCGAGCAGCTACGGACACATGCTAACAGCAGCAACCCGCTGTGCTTCATGTCCGGTGTTCTGGTGAGGTAGCGATACCCTCGACGGTCACACCTCGGTGGTTTTTAGCCCATTCGGACAACAACCATACCACCGAGCTGCGCAACAAGAAGAGGCCGCTCAGCGAAACCCCTCAGTCCGCTGACCCGTCTGCTCGCAGCGCCTGTCACCCCTGAAGTGACCCGGGTGGGGATTACCAGGCGGAGATCAGAGTGATGTCCCGGGCTCTCCGATGGGACCAAGCCGGCCTTTGCTCTCCACATCGGTCCGACTGGGAATTCAGACAATAAGTTTAGATTAGGGCCCTATTGTTGCTGTCTGTTCACCCTGCGAGCAGGAGGCAGGTTTCATCTTCTCGTTGTTGTTCTTGTCAAATGCCGCGATCTTCGTGGGGTGGCTTTGGTTGATGTTTTGGCTGTGGAAAAAAACCTTAGTCCTTATTCCTTCAGATAATTGACACAAACAATATATTTCCTGTAGCACGCACAAATAAAGCACTTTACGCATGCATAATTCAACAGTGACTTAAGTTTAAAACCACAGGCTGAAGTCATTTATGACGGATTATGGCCGTGCTAAATGATTTTAGTCTAACGGGGTGCTGTAATTAATATAGGCCTATTTGATTTTTTTTTGTTTAACGAAATCCAAGTTCGATAAAAACAAACAAGATTAATTCAGAATTCTTTATTGCGCACTCCACCTAACAACAACCATGATAAAACAATGTGTGGTTTCTGTGCAGGTTCTCACCTTCTTTATTTGATGAAATAACGCTGATATGTAGCCTACCATCGGTTTATTTCCAGGTTAGGCTTGTCCCACTGATGCATTACTGCAGGAGCAGATGGGACCGTTAGGTAGATTATGCTTTTTATTGCTTATACACCAACTGGGTACTTTAAGGATGGTCCAACTTAAACAGGCAAGCTTGTTCTGTATGTGGGACTGCAGTGGAAAAGTACTGAAACCCATGATTTATAGCCTAAAGCGCTGCTGAGTCAATATAAAACCACAGCCAATGTTTCATTCCACTAACATTGTTTTTATTCTGCGCACCAAAGATTACACAATGAGAACATCTGTTATCCCTGACTCTTGTTTCAGGCTAGCTGTCTTTTTCTATCTTCACGTCTATATACGTGTGGTTCCAAACACCATTGTTGGGGTTTGGGTTAATTCTGTCCTATCAGATGAAGGATCAGGGTAAATGATTTGATTTGGCGGCCAGACTGTCCCCGGGCGTGTGGCTGCATTAACCCACAGGGGACTCCACAGGGACCGCATTGATTCCTTCAGCTGGGGGTTCACTCCTCTCTGGAAAACAAATACATTAATAAATAAATACCGAAAGATGTCCTCCTGCACAAGCACCCACCCTTCAACAACAACAACACTTCAGTTAGTATCTTACTTGGGATTGAGGGTTGCTAATGAAGTCTGAATGTCTGAATGTTCCCAGTCAAACATATTTTCTACAATATTTCTTGACTGGACGAATGTGAAGCAGGAGTGAATAACAACAGTCCAGATATATTCAGCGACCCCTCCCTATCCGCTCTCACACTCACACCAGTGTGCGCACACACACACACACACACACACACACACACACACACACACACACACACACACACACACACACACACACACGTAGGGAGCGCTCCATGCCCAAAGGGCTAAATCATTCATCATACCTTGTCTCGAGCTCTACACAAGTACTGTATTGTTACTGAAGCGACTGCTACTGCACTGCAGCAAAGACAAGTCCCCGACGTGATCGTGCGTGAGGAAGGCTGATTGCACTCATGTTTCCTGATGGAATGACACAAATACAGGCGCACACATAAGCAATAAAGTGAGCCTGAGATGACTGACATCACCACGCGCGCACCAACCCCCAGCTCTCATGGGGTAGCTGCCAATCACCAGACAGTGTCTTGCAGGGCTTTATGGTGGATCACTGCGGGGGGGTCTGCACACAACCCTGACGGTCATACAACTGTATAACTAGTCAGATGACACGGATGCACAAAGAAAATGTAGGCTAGACAATGTTTTTCCACAAATCTGTCACCACGAATACGACCAGTATTAATGGTACTCATTGGTTTCAGCATCACTAGTTTCTATAAATAATTTGCTGTATTTGGATGATTGGATGTTGCAGTGTACGAAAAATAGTGGCATGAATATGGTCATACATGTATTACCTATACATTAGGCTACTAAGAAGTTTATTCATTTAGCTGGACCGAGCTACCGAACTAGAACAACATATCAAATAAATATAAGTCGACCCACATTTCTGCACTTCACAACATCTAGAGTCATGCACATTGGTGTGTGTGCTGTCCTTGTCAAACAAACCATTAAACAGCCAAAAGGCGACAGTTTGAATTTTTATTATTTCTGGTAATATAAAAAGTACCAACGCAATGACAGTCAAAGCAAAGTGATTCCCATCTGCCACTGCTTCAATCCAAGATGGGGGTTGGGGGTTGTTCAACTGTGCATGCATGGTACTTGAGCAAGCCTGCAATGCACACGGTGTGTATTTTTGGTGTCTGAGGTTAGAGCTCTATGAAATCATGTTCTCGAAAAAAAAAACCTTCCAGCCTCGCCACAGCCGTAAGGAAACATTGATGCAAGAGACACACTGATGTGTAATGGTGATGTGGCAGGGCCACCGAAACCTCAAGAAAAGGGTCTAGGCTTGTGAAAGGTGGGAACATTTACAGTGTCCATCTTTGGGTAGAGATAATCTTTGACATATCTGAGAACTAAAAACACAGAGAGGAAACGGCTCGCTCCCCCGATTTAAAATGAGCCAAGTGACTCGTTTTATAGCCTCGTATATATTCAGAAACAGCAAACAACACTTTACATCTGCTGTCGGTCAATCAAGCAAAATAACAGGATAGCTGTGTAGAGGGGGTGCATCACATCCAAGGGACATGTCACCATTGGTTTAATGCACTCAGAGGGGCTACTGTATTAGAATATGATCAATTATTCTCCGCTGGCCTCCTTCTGTCAGCACTGGTAGCCTTCTGCTCGCCTTTCACCCATTTCAATAGACTACACATGCTCGTGTAGCGCAGCGGCACCACCTGCTGGAGAAAGATGAGATCTGCGCGCGTGGCGGATCAGTGACCTGGCCAATGGAGCTGCTGTAAAGCTGCACAGCTGTAGTAAATGGAGGAACACAGCGCGCCTCATTTTCTAACAAATTGGCCTCCCCCTGTGCCGTCTCTGGAGTGCCTCATTCACAAACACCTGCAGTGC
The DNA here is from genome assembly GCA_024633595.2 of Lepomis macrochirus. Taxonomy (NCBI): domain Eukaryota; kingdom Metazoa; phylum Chordata; class Actinopteri; order Centrarchiformes; family Centrarchidae; genus Lepomis; species Lepomis macrochirus. Next base: position 27,101,424 of record JALXJV020000007.1, on the reverse strand, counting down.
TCGCACCTGCGGAGGCAACACTCACCCTCACATGCACGACAACCTCGACAAGCACAGATAGATGGGAGTATGGTTACACACACACACGTATAGTACACTACACACACACACACACACACACACACACACACACACACACATCCATCCCAAGCAGCCCTTCCCTGTCAGTGAGTGTTTTGCTGGCGTGGCAATAAAAGGATATCAGAGAGCAGCAGTCTCAGCAGAATCACAGACGCGGGAGGGGCTGCAGTGAGAGGGAATTAATTTCCAAATACACTTGATCTCCAATGTGTATGTGCATGCAGCAACCAGTCTGACTTAATGCATGCATCTATGAATTCATATCAGTGCAAACACACACACTTCCATGTGCACAGCCCTCAGTGTTCCAGCCTCTTCATAAATCATCAGGTGCCTCCGTACACCCCAGAACACTGTATGAAACTGGGACCAGCCTGACTAATGGACGCATGCGTTACTCGGGTTAGTGCTGGATCTGTGGTGCCATGCACAGAAACAGGATATGATGCATAGAACATGAGGGTGGGGCCGCAGCCATCCACCATCCATCTTATCCTTTTTCATCTCTGTACTATGCAAATGTGGAGATCCGCTTTTAGCCTAGATGCAGACGGGAAATGTGGTCGCATCAGCAGAGGATCGTTCCCCGACCATTCCAGGAAGGCTGGTACAAAACATGTGCCAGCTCAGTTACTTTTAATGGCACGCTCCGTCTTTGTATCGCTGGACTATCACCATCCTGTCTTTTGCACTCCCCAATTTCAAAATCCACTGTCCAGAACACCACCCCACGCATTCAAGTAAAAATCACATCGATTTTAATGTCATTGCCATAGAAGGATATTTACACAAGCCAGCATAAAAAGCGCGTGTTCAGATTTAGCTCTTTGCAGAAGCTTTAATATGTGTTAAAGTGTTAAAAGTGAGATGCAGAGAAAATGATGGCCGTATGATACAGCGTAGTCTCACCTCACCTCGGATATAAACAATAATGGACGGTCACTGCCATCTGCTGTCTCAACTGTGCAACTGCTGTAAATTCAAACTCATACAGGGGAGATGTGACCATTAGGGCAGTGTTCTCTAATGTAATGTGAAAGTGGAGAGTTCCATTGAATGTGTCCTCAGGTAATTAAAAATATTTTCTTAATTGCAAACACGAGATAGATATATACACTCTAATAAGAATGTAACGTTTCAACACCCTCAGTTACTCCATCTCATCATGAAAGCGTTTCTAGCGGGTAAACAATCTGGAACTCATGATCCCACAAGGGGAGCATGATCGCAAATGATGTCGTGAGACACCCAAGGTAGAAAGAAAAGGCTTTTTACGTGACCAGTAATCTGAGCTCTTTCTTTTTCACTTCATGAGTCTGGCCTGACCCTGGACTGTAGGCTACAGGACATTTGTTTAGTCCTGGTAGAATATATAGCTTTATTTGCATTATATGTAATGAAATGACAAAATATCTTCATTAAATTCACTTTTATTTGTACATGTCATTTATTTGGACAATAAATAATGTATTGACAATGGTGTTCTGAGATTGGTCCAGGTGCTTAGAAAAGCCACATAGCACACATGCTGTGAAATACAAGATATTAGGTTTTCAAATATTAATCATGGTGTTTTAAAAGTCCTATAATGTGTCACCCAAATGACATTCCTGAAGGCAAAAGAATGGATCCTGGTCAGCTCCAGTATGCCAAGACACTATATGTGATCACTAGATCAGATTTAAACACAATGTGCATTGGAACTTGTAGCATTGTCTCTCACATAATCCAGGATTTATAATTTGGAAACACTTGCAGAGTTCAGTGCAACACTGCCAGGTGAAATATTCTTTAGGGGTTGTCCCAGGCTTGGAAGCACATCTTCAAATGAACTCCCAGAGGCAAACTGTTTGCTTTTGAACTTCAACTAGAGCTGATGTCATCCTGATACTAACATTCCAGCATGCTTGGGATGAGTTGAGAAACCCTTAACAGGGAAGAAAGTGCTGCAGGGATTAACAGGGTAATGTGTCTATTTCATGTAAGCCTATGTGAATTCAGCCCAAATCAATTACTGCCTGGAAAGGTACATTAGATAGGACTAGAGATCTTTCTCTAGATGGCACTGATCACCAGAATGTTCAAATCCAATATGCACAAAATCAAATCAGATTTAAGTTATGAAGTTAATGTGCGGTGCAAAAGCAGTTCTGTGTAAATGAGACATTAGAGCCAGTGCAAATCTTCCCTTGTCTAGCCAAATGCTCATTTACTTCTGCATTACCTTCATGTGATAAGAGCTGTACAAGTATATAAAGATTGTCAGCTTTAAACAGTAGCAGTCACATTAACCTTTAAATATTTCTAAAAGATGACAAGAGTCAGACATCATGTCGGAACACATGTGCACTTTATTGGGATTGTTTAGTCAGTGTACAGGTTGGCCCCACCGGTCTGGCACCCCATGTTACCCCATCACTTCGAGACCCCTTGCCCCACCACCCAGGGCATGAAACCTCCAACAGGGGGAAGAAGAGGTCACGATTGGGTTTTGCATAACAAAAACAAAAAAATTAACAGGACCAAGATATTTTTAAGGCTGAAAGTACAAAAAACCCAGACATAATTTACATACAAGCGATACTACAACCATGTTTAAGTATGCGCCAACCACTGGGCAGCCTTCACAGAGGCAAATACGTGTCTGAACAATGCAGTTAACATTTGGAATCATGTGTCTGAACAATGCAGTTAACAAACATTTGGAATGACTCAAAGAAAACAAAATGTACATTTTTAAGTCCCCAGATGCAACTGCAGAACCCTGGGGTGCATTTCTTTTTTTAAACCTAGCCAAAAACATTACTGTCTCCTTCATCGTTCCAGTTTTTTTTTTTAAAATCCTGAGTCAAGCGCCAAAAATAACTGAAGCCATGCCAATGAGTTGGTCATCTAGGCTCTGCGCCTGAGTGTGTATGAGAAATGTGTGGTGTGGTCGTTTTGCACAGAGCTGAAGTTGTCGGGTGTTTGGTCGGGGAGGAGGAACAGTCTGTTTAGAAGCATTTGCGGTGGACGATGGAGGGGCCGGACTCATCGTACTCCTGCTTGCTGATCCACATCTGCTGGAAGGTGGACAGAGAGGCCAGGATGGAGCCTCCGATCCAGACAGAGTATTTACGCTCAGGTGGGGCAATGATCTGCAAGGGGACAACAGAAGAAACTTTAGGATCCCATAGCATTGTGCAAACATAGCTTCAAAGACACCATGCAAGCAACAAATGCTGCTTTGTAGCAACTAAGCTCACCTTGATCTTCATGGTGGATGGGGCCAGGGCTGTGATCTCCTTCTGCATCCTGTCGGCGATGCCGGGGTACATGGTGGTACCTCCAGACAGCACGGTGTTGGCGTACAGGTCCTTACGGATGTCGACGTCGCACTTCATGATGCTGTTGTAGGTAGTCTCGTGGATTCCGCAGGATTCCATACCTGAGGGCAGATACAAAATACTAGTCAGCAAGTTATAGTGCAGGATAAGCTTCAGGGTTTAATAGGTTTTGAGCATGTATAGCATGTTAGGCTTAAGGTGGGAAACATACCGAGGAAGGAAGGCTGGAAGAGGGCCTCTGGGCAACGGAACCTCTCATTGCCGATGGTGATGACCTGTCCGTCAGGCAGCTCGTAGCTCTTCTCCAGGGAAGAGGAGGAGGCAGCGGTACCCATCTCCTGCTCGAAGTCCAGGGCGACATAGCACAGCTTCTCCTTGATGTCACGCACGATTTCCCTCTCGGCTGTGGTGGTGAAGGAGTAGCCACGCTCTGTCAGGATCTTCATGAGGTAGTCTGTGAGGTCGCGGCCGGCCAAGTCCAGACGCAGGATGGCGTGGGGCAGGGCGTAGCCCTCATAGATGGGCACTGTGTGGGTCACACCATCACCGGAGTCCATGACGATACCAGTGGTACGACCAGAGGCATACAGGGACAGCACAGCCTGGATGGCAACGTACATGGCGGGGGTGTTGAAGGTCTCAAACATGATCTGTAAGATGAGGAGAGAACATTTTTAGTATTCACTCAAAGCAGGAAGTATTTAGCTTTTGTGGCCACTGCACTCACTACATGCATTAGAGTGAGGCTAAGATTAAAGTTAGTAGAAAAAGTGCAGAAAGTCAACATCCCTCACACTTGTGCATGTCAGATGTCTATTAGGTGCTGATCTACTGACTCAGCTAAACAGACACAAGTGCAGATAAGGCACACAGTCAAGAGAGACCTGTTGATGATAGATCATCTTATAGGAGAGAGGTCCTGAGAGGGGAGGAAGGGGCAAATGAGAATGGAGAAGGAAACTAGGAAACCAAGAAGGAAATAAACTAGTTTCAAACAGTCAATACTTTAACATGGTGTGTGGCTAAACTACAGATGTGCAACTCTGCATGTGCAGGGGGGGGGTGTGTACCTGGGTCATCTTCTCCCTGTTGGCTTTGGGGTTCAGGGGGGCCTCTGTGAGCAGGACAGGGTGCTCCTCAGGGGCAACTCTCAGCTCGTTGTAGAAGGTGTGATGCCAGATCTTCTCCATGTCATCCCAGTTGGTCACAATACCGTGCTCGATGGGGTACTTCAGGGTCAGGATACCTCTCTTGCTCTGGGCTTCATCACCAACATAGCTGTCCTTCTGGCCCATACCCACCATCACTCCCTGAACAGGACATGACAAACAAGACAAACTTGTTAAAAACAAAACATGGATATGTAGCAGTTCCTAATTAAAAGGTAAAGATCTTGACTACATGTACGTGTGTCAAATACAATGAGGGAATATTTCCCATAATATAGTACTTATTTAATCAGGTTGCGCATGTAAATGTTGCTTAGTGGTTAGACCTCATTAGCAAAGCAATTTTCATTTAACAATCAAGAAATTCAGGAATAATTTTAATTGCTTAGGAGTGTAATTAGGATAGTAAATGTGTTTTAAAATCCATAAAAAACGGTGTGGCTTTATTGTGCTGGCGATCAATCACTCACCTGATGCCTGGGGCGACCAACGATGGAGGGGAAGACAGCACGAGGGGCGTCGTCTCCGGCGAAACCGGCTTTGCACATACCGGATCCGTTGTCAACAACCAGTGCGGCGATTTCATCTTCCATGGCTGAACTGTTAAAGGAAAAAAAAAAAAAAAAAAACACAACGTTTAAACACTCAAGTTTCACATCCACCTCCCAACACCGCCCGCTAGGCACTTTGAGCGCTCACTTCCTGTTTAACCACTAGCTGCAGTTCACGAGATTAGCCGCTGGGTGGAGCTCGTGCCCCACATTCCGACCAAGCTCAGACAAAAGGAAGTGGCGCTGCAGTCTGTTGTTACCATATAAGGACATGCTTCGGTTTGGAGCAGCTTTGCGGCTACCGGCGCCGTGGCGCGCGGCCAGAGCGGCAGAATACGTCAAGAAAAGAACATTCGACATTATCGGGCCGCGCGACCACTCCCTCCGGTTCATACAGACTTCCTCCGCTGCCCCCTCCCATTGTTGCTCAATCATACTAGTTTTAATATCCTCCTGAAAGCTTCGCCCCAGTATCACTGCGTCATTCATTGCATACTGCCCGTTTGACACGACTACATTAGCAACAATACAACATTTTCCCCTTTGCTTTTAAACGCTGCGCGGTTGGCTTGTTTTTTTAGAACGAGAAATCAAGTTGCATAATGAATTCATGTTGACTCATGAATGGGTCACAAGTTCCTGACTGCTCCATTTCCTGAAAGCCACGCCTTTTTAAGAGTGGATGACTTGTCATTCGCTATTTCCTCTTTTCCTCGTGCAAGTTAGAGAGACAAAATTCATATAAAGACCTGTCTGCAACAGTAAACTATTAATCAATCACTGCTTTTTTGCAGGCCTTGTAGCCTATTCTTGTCTCTACATATTAGAATTATTCCGATGATAAAGTTAAACTTAAAATAGGACCGGGAATTGTACACATGTGTTAATGTAAAAAAAAAACCTTGATTAAAACTGACAGTCTGAAGGGCGGTGTTAGCATGATGTGGCTAGGCTAATATGCTAAAGTAGGTCACACCCCGCCGCATCGAGCGCACAAAGGGAGAAGCCGGGATCTGGACGACCTCAACTCAAAAGCCTCTTTCAAAGACTACCCTGCTGGGAAAGAGATTTAAGCCAACGCTGGAACAACCTTAAAGGAATGCTGCACATAGACAATGATAGACACAAAGTAAGACGTTCAACTTCCAAGACAACGTGAAGCAAAAGCCGGTTACAGCGAAAAGCACCTGTGCGTCTCAAGTTTAGCGGTCTCCAGCCATCACCACTGCATAACGTTACTTTTAAAAGACACAATCAATATACAGATAATGGTTTCTATCTGAATAACTTTTTTTAATAAGTTACATTAGCAGAACGGTTGATGTAACGTTATGACAGGACAAAGAACCGCGTGGTCTCTGCCATCTTTAGCTTTCAAAATGACAAATTCCTCAGACAACTGCACTGAAAAAAACAATCAACTCATTGTTTACTTGATAAATATTGTTTTAAAATTAGAAATATGTAAATGACAGTTTCTATCTCCTTACCTTTGGGTGGGGGGCTTTTCGCTTTAAGGGAACCGGTTTCAGGCAAATGATATCCCGCACAAGCTGCGTGACGGCGCTCAGAGTGAATCTGAAGGCTGTGGGCGCGTGTTTTTTATACTGCGTCAGTTGCCCGGCTCTATCCATAAAAGGTAAACTTTCGGAATGGCGCCCTCTGATTGGTCCAGCGTCATGCACTGGGGCACGTCGCGTGCACGCTGTGGTGCACTGGGCGCTCGCGATTTGAGAGAGAGGGAGAGAGAGGGAAGCGATAATAGCAAAGGATTGGAGAAAATAAAAGGGAAGGGATTGATGTTGTGAGGCCTAGTAAGCCTAATCTTTTGATATACTGTTTTATATTCAGGCTAAATGATGTATAAACTTTAATAAATGTGAAAATGTCTTCCTTGCGCTATGTTCTGAGCCGTTGGGCAGATACTTATGATTACTGAAAGTAGCCTGGACTCCTCCCTGTGAAGGCTGCAAAGGCCCAAGACTATTTTCCAGAAGGCTGTCCTTGCTCCTAGTTCTTCTCTTTAGATTAACAGGACACTGTCTGATATATTTCAGACATTATGGAGGGTTAAGTGTCGTGCTGATGTTGCTGTCCATTTTGAAAACCAGCTGTAAGCTCAGTGGGACTCATAGTCACTGCATCATCAGGTCAAACACATGACATACATAACACACACAGGGCGGTGGAGCTGCCCTGCCGCAGGCTGGGGAATGACCACTTATGTAGGCCACCCTTACCCCACGCTGCCAACGCTTGCTGATGATGTTCATTTATTGATCAAGTATTTGTGCTTTGTGGCTACATGGCTCCACCTAAATGTGCTATCACTGGCTGCTGTCTACCTCTCTTCTGCCTGAGATACAATAGTTTGACAAAGGTGTGTCGTTTCAGGAGAGAATGGGATTTGTTAGCATCCTCAGATTTTCATGCTACCTGCAGAGTTAAATAATCCCCCTTAGACAATGTAAACTACCTTGGGAAAATTACAAAAGCACCAAAATACACACTGAGTGAAAGTACTAGCCTGGAGATTTTCAGTTGCTGTTTCAGCCACCTTTCAGTCATGTAGGAAACAGCTATTGCATGTGATTTTGGACCACTGTGAAGTAGGAAGTGCCCAGACTCTACCTTCTATAAGATATACCATCCATACTCCACAGCATCCAGCTTACTCAATCACATCCTCTTTGTTTTACACACTCTTATTCACCTTAAAAAAGATGCACACACACTGCTCTATTTCCAGTTCCTGGTCCAGCTCATTATGTGGACTTTTTAAATATTGGGGCTTTTCACCCTCTGCCTCATTCACATCCTGACTAATGAGACCCATGTGACACCATCTCAGACCTAAATCTTAAGGCTAGCCATGGGCCCGCAGGCTAGTAAAATTTCCATTCCTGATTCACTGCTGTATTAAGATTTATACCCTATCAGACCATAGTCTTATCACAAATATGCAGCCCCACTTTTAAGAAACTTTTCTTTTTTCTTTTCTTCTTCTTTACCCCAATTCTCTCTCTCTCTCCTCTGCCCTCCATCCTCCTCTCATCTATCTTCTCCTTAATGTGTAACATCTGGCACACACTTGCATTTATGTTGTGCTCCTGCACCATGAGTGTGTACGTTAGGAGAATGGCTAGGCGGCCTCAGTGCCATTTAAAGCTGTAACTGAGAAATGCAGCAACTTCTTCTCTTCCTCCTTTACCACTTCCTCTTCCTCTCTCTCAGTTGTGTCAACTCCCATGTAGCTGTTCTCTTCCTTGTCTTCATTCATGCTGTTAAGTTGGCTTTAAATGGACATTACTGTCGTCCTCACATGGTTCGTCTGACCCCTTTAAATTAGCCACAACTCAGTGAAACAGTTGTCTTAAAATATCAGAAAGATGGTGACGGCTTGTGTAACTTCTTTCTCACACCTGCAGATTCTGAATTGTTAATTAGCACATTTCAGTTCTTACAGGCCATTTTTGCAAACACAGTTTAAACCTAAATTATTCGGTGGTGATAAACATTTAATAACAGGAACGGTTAGAGCTAGACTCGTCAGTTCACCCATGTTGAGACAGAGGTCTGACTGTGAGTCTGTGAAACCATCTCTGCACAGTCTCATACAGACGCTGTTAAAGTGTTTGTGGATGGTAGAAAGTATGTTTAAGGAGATCAAAGGTCTACTGAGCCCACTTGATTTACAGGCCTTAAATCTCGTCGTTATAGGTCAAATGTCAAACGTTACTGATCCTTATCTGACCAAAGTCAGACTGAAACTTGCCTGTTTATATTATATATACTTGTATCTGTTTAACTGGTGATCAAGTTATATTTCTGTGCTGAGGGAATGGACAAAAAAATGGTGACGCTGTTAACAGATCTGAACAGAAACAATCTGAGAGGATTGTTTCTCCATGTTGATGCTGTACTGGCTAAACAGGGATTGGCTGGGAAATGTGTAATCTGGCTTGATGGGAGTGCCTCTCAAGTTCACAGTGTGTGTGTTTATACGTTTGTGAGTGAGTCATTGTTCCGGCCCAGCCTACCTTGATTCAGGTGAAGAAACTTTTGATTGGTTTTTGTGTCACTGTGTTAAATCAAGTGTCTGTCAGGTAATCAGGACTTGGGCATGCATTTACTTACACATAGTAAGTGAGAGGTCTCTGGTTAAGTGATCTGTTGTCAACACTCTTCAGTGGGAATTTCTACTAGCAAAGTGCTTGGAATACTGTCCCGGGATGACTCGTCTCATGTGTCATAACAGTGTGTGTGTGTGTGTGTGTGTGTGTGTGTGTGTTTACACCTTGGATGCCAGTGAAAAGCAGGCTTTCTAAACCTGGACCTAGCTGCCAAGTTGCTTAGTGCAATCGAGCCACCTAATGATTTTTTTCTCCTGAGGACTTTTCATCCAGACAGTAGTTTATACACAGGCACTTGAGGTGTTGTGTATAATGTCTATATACGAGTAGTGGTTGTCTAAATAGACCACTTGTCTAACTAAGTGACACTTTAACGAGAGCAACAAGTGGAAGTTCGGGGTTTAAACCTGTCATTTGGAGTTAGGGAGCTCCTGAAAATGACTGTAATTTAGCTGTTGAAGTCCTGTGCCCTTTGGTAAAAACACCTTGTCTGTGTGTTCGTACAAACAGTATGTTCAGCAGCCTGACCCAGAGGCCGCTAGTGGAAGCCAACGTGGGGCCAGAGTCAGTTGGTACAAAGGTTTTCAGCCAGCATAGCTGTTGTTGTTGCCACCACTCATCTTTTTGTTGTATGGCATACAAGAGGCCGAGGGCTTAACCCGGAATATCATAAATCACACATTGTCAGTGTTTGGTAGTGCTGGTGTGGATTGAACACAGTTGCAATCCAGGATGCTCTGGTTGGCAAACTCACTTGAATTTGGCCACAGGCTTCACATCCGTGTCTGTGTGACTCTTCACATTTTGGAAGCCACACTGCAGAAACAGCTTTTGTTGGTAAAGCACTGTTTGTGGACCACTTTTTCAACAACATGATGACACCTTTTCCCACTGTGTAATAGTTTATTTCCTTATTGAAATCATTCATCTTATTTACGTTGTTCTGTCTGCAGTGCCTTACGGGAACAGTTTTGGGAAATTCTGTTTCTCACATTCTTGCCAAGAGTTTGATGACAAGATTGATGCCACTCTAAAGTCTTTACAGTAAACCTGCCTTTATCATAGCTTAGCTTAGCACAAAGACTGGAAACTGGGGGAAACAGCTAATGTGACTCTGACCAAAGGTAACAAAATCTGTTTACCAACAGCCCTAACTCAAACTCCTCTCTAATTCTTGGCAGTGCATGCAAACAAGTGTATGTTGAACAACTCCGATAAGTGCTTGTTCATTAGGCAATAAGTCTAACCACAAATAACAAGTGTCCCTGAAGTCAGCTGCCCAAATGTTAAAATACAGTATGAGATATTGTGTATGTTATTGTTAAGCTAACGTGTTTTTATATTTTCTTGTATCTGCCTGTGTTTAGAGGGAATTACAATCCATTCTGATGTCATTATGTGTTTTAACACCTTGATTTATATCATATGAGCAACCAACTAAAAAGTGGCTGTTTGCCTTTTGCCTGCTGCAGTCAGGCGTCACCACTGCCATGTGATAAGTCAATCAGTAACTGTAGCACGTGTGTTTATATACAAGGTACAAGGTAGAAGGTAGATTCATTTATTTTACAACACAAGGTTTTATAACAGGACTGTAAGTTGTAGGAAGTTGTAGTTTCTTTCATGCTACTCACAAAAAAACAGCTTTATATACAAAATGATATACAGCAGATGGGTGAATGAATAATAAGTCACAGAAATAAAACTATTTTACATGGTGGACTGCTGAGGATGAATTTAGGAGTTGCACAGCTTGAGGAAAGAAGCTGCTCTGAAGTCTGGCGGTACAACAGCGGATGCTTCAGTATCTGTTGCCAGACGGCAGCAGGGTGAACAGGCTGTGGCTGGGAGGGCACTGCTTTTTAGTATCCTTCGGGCTCTGCGCAGGGGATACTAAAAGATACACACATTAAGGGTATATGTGAGTGCTTCAAAGGTCAAAGAACTTAAAATGACAGCTAATCATAAGCAAATGCTATCTTTGATGACGGTGCAAGTATGTGTATGAGTAATTCAGAGCTCAGCGGTTAGCTTTACATGGACATGTGAGCTGAGTGAGAGCATGCATGTGTGACCTGACCCCCCAACACTATGAGACAAATTCCCATTTTAATGAGACAACTGTGCACACACAAACGAATGTGTCTTTCAGCATGTATATGTGCCTGTGTAGTCTCAGTGTTTACCAGTGAATTGAAGCTGTGACACCCTCATGTGACGTCATTAGCTCGGGTTTTTTTCTTCAAATAAGGTAACCAGCAAGCCAACCAGCAGCAGCACAGAACAAACTGCCTGTTCTGGCGTGTTGCCACTCCCTGCTTTACTAAACCCATCCCACCATGGCTTCCTGTTCCTCTAATGAGCAAAGATGCCGCAAGTTTCTCTTTGCTTTCAACCTAAGAAGGCTGTCATTGACTAATTCCCTCCCACTACCTCATCTTCTCTCCTCTCTGTATACATTTATTAGTGCCTCGTCTTCTTCCTCTTTCAATTGCTCTTATCGTAAGGAAATTTGATATTTTGTGCTCACAGCACTGGGTAGCTGAGGCTATAAACAAGGGAATTTTGGTGTGGGTTTGTGGGGAAGGGGAGAGGAACCATGAAAGGCCTGTTGCATTTGGGTAAAGTCGGCTATAGGGGGTGGACATGAATACTATGTCTATTATCCGCACACATACACACGCACACACACATAGTTAAACATCTGCTGCCATGAGTCTAACTGCTGTTAGACTGCAAGGCTGCAACTCAATACAAAAAACATTAGTCGCAATTAGCCTTGAGTGAGGCTGAAAGCCAAGGCCTGGAAATGTGGACATCAAAAGAGTGATGTAAAACAATGAGGGTGCAAGAGAAAACCATCAAATGGGATCTGAGTGAAGTAAAGATGAAGACAGAGAATATAGAGGGAGATGATGGGAATTATCTAATGTTAAGTTGGAAATGCATCTCATGTGTCACCCACAAGAGTTTCAGTCTTGCTGCACTCTGTGGTGGGACATATGTGTGTGTGTGTGTAAAAGTATGTAAAATAAAGTCCACGTCAAGCTGAATCCAGCAATGTCAGGAATTTCTGTTTTGGACTAACAGCTATGAAGTTTAAACAAATAGTTAGACATTTTGGAAAATTACACTAATTCGCTGTCTTGGGAACATCTTCACTAATGAGATGAAAGATTGATACCACTCTCCAATCTGTCTGATAAACATAAGGCTTCAGCCAGCAGTCGGTTGGCTTAGCTTTGTGCAAAGATCGGAAACAGGGAAACAGCTAGCCTGGCTCTGTCCAAACAAAGGTTTAAAAAATCTGCCTCCCAGCACTTCTAAAGCTCACTAATTAACAAAATTTATCATATTTGCTTAATTTGTACAAAAACCAAAGTGTAAATACAAAAATGTTCTGTTTTTTTGGAAATGAAACTTGATGCATTGATTGGTGCTTGTTGGTTAATATTGTTACCTTTGGACAGAGCTGTTTCTCCCTGTTTTTGTGCAAAGCTAACTGTGCTCTCATAGTAAACTCAGAAGTCTCAGAAGTTGCTCAAGGATGCTTAAAAAATGTGGATGCACATTGATAGGGGATGTTGAATTTGGCTTAATTTAAGATTCAAATCCAAAGGAAGATTTTGTTACCTTGATACAGAGCCAGACTAGCTGTTTCCCCATTTCTACTCTTTGTGCTAAGTTAAACTAACCACCCGCTGGCTGTAGCTACATATTTTTAATGGACAGAAAGGATGGTGGTATCTATCTTCTCATCTAATTCTCCACAAAATTTCAATTTGCTTTAAAAATTTATTTAGCTTTTGATGCTGTAACTCGATTGTGTCAGGTGTCTATCAGCAGAACACTTTTCCTCTCCTTCCCCTTTCTATCTTTGCTCATTCATTCCCCCATCTTGCTGAGCAGAGCATCCTCTCCTCTTTCCCTCTTGTCTTTGGAGCCTGGTGAAAAGTGACTGGCTGACCAATTGTTTGCCATCTGTGACTGGTCATAGTTTCAGAGAGGGAAGCCCTATTCACCGCTGTCCCCTCACCCCCTTCCTGCCTCACTCCCTCCTTCCTCTATAGCCCCCCCCGCCAAGAGATTGGTCGTCTGCAGCGTCATTGATCTGTGGGTCACCGTGGTGACGGTCTGACTCCAAGGCACGGGCCAGTTACCAGCTGTATGTGTGTGTGTGTGTGTGTGTGTGTGTGTGTGTGTGTGTGTGTGTGTTGTGCCTGCCAGCTGGCCTGTTCGGGCTCCGATTGGATTAGCTTCTCATTTACAGCCCAAATGGCTCTTAACTCCAACCCCCATTTCTAACACACACACACACACACACACACACACACACACACATGCATAGTTTATTGGCCACACCCCATCATGGCATCCTGACCAGTATCTTATGTCATTCATCAAACTTTTCACATAAAACTTATTGCAATTTCCTTAACTTTAACAAACTATTCACACCTCTTTTGTTGTGTGTATTTCCCCACACCAGCACAGCAAGGAGTTCAGATTAAAGAGCACATATTGTTGTTAGACTCCGAACACATTTTAGTTGAATTACGGGCTTGGCACTTCCTCTTTTAAATCTGTGCCACAGCTCGTGTTGGTCTCACTCCAGCTTCTGGCACGGCGCTCTAAAACAAATGTGATTTGTTAGCACTGGTTACACACTAACGCGAAAACGTTTCCTGTTAATAATCGATCAAAGTCTAAAGCTGCATTCTCTCAGCTCTTAGAAAACCGTGTGATTATTATAGGTAAAATTGATCAAGAGCTTGAAACGTATAACCCAGTTTCGAGACTTGTTTGTCAGACAGAGGGAGCTTCTCTACAATGGCCGGACTAATGTAATGACCGCATGCAGCGCTTGAGGCTGTGCGGCTTCTCTGAATGTTGTTGTTTTTTTCTGTTCCTCATGAACACACACCAGGCCCTCTGTCCTCTCTTCTCTTCCCCTTCCTGTGCACCCACCTCACGTCCTCCTGGCGTTCCGCCCTCTTATTGGTGCAAAGTAGCAGCTGAGGTGCCTTTTAAGGCTGTGAGGTTTTATTCAGGTGTCGTGCAAACCAGGGACTGATGACAGCCTCCATCGCCTTAACCATTCATGGAAAAATGTCACAACTGAACCCAAATGCAGCATGTATTGACATCCTGATGTGTAAGCTGCATGCAAAGGTAGAAATGCATGTGATCACACACTCTTATTTATAAAACAAGGCGCACACTAGGAAAACTTTACAGAATGCATGTGTTTTTGTGTGGAGTTTGTGCAAAATGAGAGGACCATATGAAAGAAATCTTCATCCCTAGTGCTCAAGATAAGAAGAGTGACAGACTTATCTATCTCTGTATCTAATTCTCCCACTGACGCACACACACACACACACACACACACACGCGCGCACACACACGAACACACTACTTATTCACCCCCTGCATGGTGGTGAACCCAGGAAGCCTTATCTATCCTCTGCCATCTGTCTCTGTCTGGAGGGAGGGCTCCTCTACTCATATTGGCTCGTTTCACAAGCTGCCAGCCTTCTGATTGGCTCGTTTGAGAGATTTTGACTGGCCCCGACCCTGCTTTTACTTCCTGATATTCCTTTTTCCATCGCTGCCCCCTCAGCTGTAGCTTGAATACAGTGAGAGAGGTCAGCCACCTACACACGCCCATGCACTTTGGTCCGCAGTCCTTGGCAGTCAGCTCTGTTTGGACGATCCTTACATAACATTACAGCCTGTCGTGCCTGCTTTCTCTCCAGTTTCCTCATTCTCTTCGCATCTTTTCATATCTCTGTATCGTTCTCTGTCATTCTCATCCTGTCTTAGTCTGGTAGACAACGGCTGATTAGAGTGTTTAATATAAACCCTTACAGAGGGATTTTAGCCAAGTCATACCTCTGTCCACATCCTCTTCTCATCTCTAGAAGTCTAACTCCTCTCCTCCTCCTCTCCTCTGCATAATGACCCAGAGCCCACCCTCTGTGTTTGCCACCGAAAAACAACTTCACTGCGGTGCTGCAGCATGCACCCAGTGCCCCTGAATTGCTGAGTAAAGTTTGTATGCGTTGCTTTGCTTTGTTGTTTTGAAGCACCTCTTTTTTTGTTTTAAGCTAGCAGGCAGATTTGTTTGTGTGTGTGTTGTGTGCCAGTGGGCTATATTGTTTTGTATGGTGTGATGCAGTTCATTTTTGTTTGCAGTTCCCACCCTTCTCGTCTCTCATACTCGCTCGTTTGAATGAGCTGCATGCTCTGCGCTGATTGGCTGCTGGCAGTTGCCATATAAGGGCATAGGCCAGCAGTAGAGGCAGGAAGTGGGGTAAAGAGGAAGTCGAGAGCCGGCTCTCGGAGACCGGCAACAGAATGTGCAGCATAGAGAGAAATCATAAGAAACTGCCACACCTTTCCTTCGATCCTTCTTCATGTTTAATTCTTAGTTTACAACATGTCATCTCTTCATTTTTGACACACTTTTCTCCTCTCTTCTCTATCTGTATAATTCTCATTTATAATTCTCTCTTTTCTTTTGAGCTCCTCCTTTACCTCCTGATTTGGCATCCTTTCCCTATTAGCACATTCAAAAACGTGTGTTGAGCCAGTCACCCTTTGGTAATACGTGCTGTACTTATAAGTGTGCTCAGAGTGTGTTTGACTGGAAGCCTCTTAGTCACTCATGGCAGATTAGCGCAGCGCACAAGCTTTACTTCACAGCCGAGAGTCGGTCAAAGTCCAGTCGGAGGTATGCAGCAGCAGTACATGGTGCTGTTGTGCAGCAGGTTGTTAAAATGAGTACAGTAGGCTATGATGTAATGACATGGAGACATGGAGGGGGAGTGCTGGGCAATTTGTGAGTTGATTCCATTAGTTTTATATCAAATATAAGTACATCTGACTTCTGTTCGGCAAATAAAGTTTTTCCAGTTCTCCGTCCTGGAATTGTATTACTGGCAGCATGGAGAAGGTGGAGAGGTACCACTGCTCCTTTGTTTTGAAAGGATTCAGTTGAGTTAGTTCAGGGAGGCGTCCTATTCACCTGATTATGATGCCATCCCGAACCCCTCGCAGCACATCCAGTTGTGGCGAGACCACGGGTCAGACCAAGAACAGACTGGAGAAATTGCTTGTCCCATCTGGCCTGGGGAGAAAGACGATGCTTTAGTCTGAGAGTGATATCTATGTCTTCTCATCCAACACACAAGAGAGAGAACACATTTCTCAAAATGTCAAACTAATCTTTTAATTTTTTCTTCCATGTAGAATGCCTTGTTACCAGTAAACAAATACATAACTTTAGGAGAGCACAGAGAAAAACACAACAAGATAACACCAATAAACTGTGCTGATGACGTTAGTGTGGGCCGAGACCTGAGAGAAAAGCCTCTTGGTGAAACAGCTTTCTTTAATAAATAGAAGCAGCCCAAGAGTTTCAGTGACAGAACTCCAGAGTGATCTGCTAATCTCATCTATAGCAATGATATCCATGCTCTTACTTGCTTTTGAACCTCCCCTCAGTAACACTGAACTCTGAGTTTACTGTGTGCATCAATGCAGACTTTCTGTCTCTTTGTAGATAACCCTGTTACTGTATTTCTTCAGCAAGTCATAACCACAGGGACTATAACATAATTTCTACACCCCTTATATTTTAACAATGACAGTATTGCGATTCCAAGTTTCATGCAAGGCAGCAGTTGGTCTGACACACGCAGGTTGGCTGAGTCTGGTTGTACCTGTTCAGTGACTTTGATGAGGATGACAGTGCTGGCAAGCTGATTTCACAACTCTTTCAGCCATTTTGTCTTTTTCTGTGGGCTTGTTTGTGTTGTGCGTGAGGTATTGTGTTATGCAGTAATATGCATTCTTCATTTGTCTGTGTGTGTGTGTGTGTGTGTTTGTTGACCTGGGTGTGTATTAGTGAGGCCACACCCCTCCTGTTAACGCTAACATCCATAAAAGGAGATCTTTAAGTTTGTCACATGACAACAATCTTGAGGAATGCAAGACCAGTCACATGGGATGCCCTATCAGCTTCACCCCCTAAGGACTGTAGGACTGTGAAATTATGTGTGTGTCTTCGTATGTGTTTCTCTCACTGGGTGTGTGAATCCAATTTGCCAGCACCTACCGGCCTTTCAATGCATGTATCAATGTGTCAGCAATTAATGTCTCTGTGTCTTTTTGTAACGTGCATGTGTCTTCATATGATTTGTGTGTGTGAATACAGGGGAATTCACAGCTCAAGAGATTTCACTTCTCTTTCAGTTATGTTTCAGTAACTGGAAACTGCAGAGGAGGACGTTCCAATTTCCTTCTCAGACTGAGGAAGAACAAGTGTGTGTGTGAGAGAGAGAGAGAGAGAGAGAGAGAGAGAGAGAGCGTGTATTACTCGTGTTGAGGGGACATAAATCTGATTGCATGGTCACATTGTAGTGACACGCCTTGCTTTTGGGGACAAAATGCAAATCCCTATGGTAAATCATTACATATTTAAGGATTAAGACTCGGTTTAAGGTTAGGTAACATTGGGTTTAGGTTTAGATTGAGGGTAAGTCTCCAGGAAATTTAATGTGATGTCCTCTGAAGTGATGGAAACACTGTGTGTGTGTGTGTTTGTGTGTTTGTGTGTGTGTGTGTGTGTGATGATGATGATGACTGTGTGGCCTGCAAGCCAGTGTTAGTCACTAAAGTACGAAGGCCAATGGGTTCAAACTTTGTAAAAAAACCCAACAGTTTTACTTATGCTTAAAATCAGAGATCTGTCTGAGAATGATTAGAAACAACAAAAGAAAAGCCCCTACTTCCTGTTCTAACTCTGTGTACAATTCTATATTTTTTTGTGTATGCATAATGAAAGACGTAGAAATGAAAATCAGCACTCACATCACTTCCTTAAGCTGAAGCCGCTGTGTGGGCTGCAGCTGATGGTGCTCTGTGCTGCCTCCTACAGCTGCCGACCGTCTACTGAAACCACAAGGTTGTCACTTTTTTTACCACACACAGAAAGGGACTTCCTCTTTATTCATTAGAGGGCACCATATAAGGTTAAGAGCAGGTATAAACACAGACACCATGACTATACGAGCTCAGACAGTGGCATTGACAGAGTAGAGGAAGCCATTTCTGGGCAAACTGTAGCATCTTTCCTTTATCTGTTGCATTGTCAGTGTGCAGGAAGCTTTGCGCAGCAGCCTTGGGGAGACTGTTTAGCTGTCATCAGCATACTGTTTCTGTGTTTTTTCCAAACTGGACAAACAGCATAGAAGAGTTCCTGTTTTAGGCATTTAAATTTTCCTGAATTGAGAATTTTCATATCAGTGCTGCATAAACGTTGAGCCCTTCTCGCTGTCATTTTCCTGTTTTAGCCACTACATTAACCCTCAAAGATACAGTTCCTCATAAACTTTGTTGCCCCTCCCTTTATCCAATATGTTGTTGTTAGCTGCATTTCATTTTAAGCTTTAAAGGCTTGTCACTGTAATTTTATTTTAACAAGACTCTACAGGAGTCAGGTGGCCACATAAGCATGTGGATGGATGCATGAAACCTGAGACTTAGACCTTAGAGACTAGGGTTCAAGTTCAGTGTGTAACAAAGTTAACATAGGAGTTTTTAAATTTTAAAATAACGTTACAAAGGTGACTATTATGTTGCCCAAACCTCACAAAACTGCCACTTTTTCACAACCTTAACCACGTATTTAACATTTACGACTTGCATAAAGTAGGCTTATAGGGTCCAGGCCTGTTGACCAATTTCTGTTGAAGTATGAGGACACTGGATTGGTACTTTCCAACAATCACATGTGTCTTGTTTGGGGAACAGTCATATATGTCATTTTGGGACAATTGACAACTTATCTATTTTGTTGTTTAGGTATGGCAATTCATCCAGTAACTTTTAAGACATCCTAACTAAAAACTCAAATCTCAACCTCTTATAAGTGGTTGTCAAAAAGTCAGGGGATAACTGAAATCAGTATGATTCATCCTCTGGGGACCCTAATATCTGTATATAATGAGATGGCAATCCATTCGATTGTTCTAAAATAGATGAAAATTAAAAGAATTATCAAAATGTTTCATAGAAAAAGAGAGGCGAAACAAAAAGTAGACACAAGACCCTGAATGAAACCAGTATCCTTCTTCGGCTGAACTTTGTATCATCTGAGGAATGTGCTGTCCACATGAAATTAATAAACAGAATCTAATTTAAGCATCTTTCATCCCATGGCAGCTTGTTTCTCTGTGCATGACCTCCACTGACTCAGCTCCACAGTATATTCCCACCACCTCACCTCCATCCACAGTCTTTCATAGTCAGGGAGAGAAAGAAAGAAAGAAAGAAAGAAAGAAAGAAAGAAAGAAAGAAAGAAAAGAAAGAAAGAAAGAAGGGAGGGAGGAGAGATGAGAGTATGGGAGAATTAAGATGGAGAAATGAGGTGAGAAAGTGAAAAGCCTGGCAGAGCCGGAAGAGGACAGACAGGGATATAAGCTGGATTCATTCAGGATCCTTTTCTGACTCAGGCAGTGCTCTTTCCCACCAACATCACCACCTCTCCTCTTCCTCCCACCAACAACCCAGAGCCCCCCTCCCCTGTCTCTCCCCCACCTCCACCAGCCCACAAACACATCCCAGAGGAAACAGGAGGTGATGTAATCGCCGACGGTCCTCGTTGAGAATACAGACAAGGCTTGATTCCCCCTCTTTTTACTCATTTGCTATCTCCATTCATTCATTTACTCTCTCCTTGTCACCTCCTCGAGTCTGGTGTGTTTCTCTGGCATGGCAATTAACTCCGCCATCTGTGTGTGAGTGTAGGTTAACAAGCCTGTTTGGCAGTGAGTCCAAATAAAAAAACACTCCTCCTTCCTTTCCTCTCTCTCCAGAACTTCTCCTCCGCCTCTGCTGTGGCATGGTTGCACTCCCGTTTCCCTCTTCACAGCGTGCACATATTCACTTCCTGTAAAGGGGCAAAAGTGGAAACACTTGTTTTAAAGAAGTGGGTCAAGAAGGAGGAAGAGGATGGGAGGAAAGAAATGGTTAGGAGAGAAGGAAGCCAAAAGCATGAGGAGAAGATGTTTTTCGTATGTGTGCATGTGTGTGTGTGTGTGTGTGTGTGTGTGTGTGTGTGTGTGTGTGTGTGTGCGTGCGTGTGTACTGTAAGGGCATCTGTGTGTGAGTGTTGCACAGCTAATGATGTGGGATTCCCTAAGCAGTGGAATAGGGAGTCAAACCCCAAAATGTAGGTCAAGAGGCACTGCGTTTTCCTTGCGCTGTTGCATAACCATGCACACACACACACGACACACACACACACACACATATATGCACGTGTGTGTCGCTAGATCCTGCACAACTAAGACACACAACATTAGGCTGCGAGTGTGCTGATGTGCAGGGAAGACATCCAACGAAAGCAACTGTAAAAGCTCTTTATGAAACCTTCAGTTGCCATGGCTCTGCACACAGACCTCTGATATGAAAATGTTTGTTGTGTGTGTGAGCATGTGTGTTTAAGTGTGTGTGTAGTAGAACCGAGAGATTAAGCTTTTGCCGATAGATCATATGCTGCGTTGTCATTGGCTGAGGGTTGCAGGTAATCACCTGGACTGGATTGCCTTTTAAGGAGACTCACAGTCACAGACCTGCAGTAAATCCATCGTTCCCTTTCCCTCATCTAGTTTTTACTCTCTTCATATCTGCAAGGCCTTTCTGATTCAGTTGCCACCCTCACTATCCATCATGCTGCTTTGTTGGAGAAGGCTTGAAGGACAAAAGAAAAGGGAAGAAGTATAGGAGGAGGAGGAAGAGAGGTGGGGTGATTGGGTGGGGGTGTTACACCTTTCTTGGCTCATCTGATTGTAAGCTGATAACCTGGAACGTACTAGCAAGCTGTTACATAAGGGATAGCAGACAACCTGAGAGACACTGTGTATGTGTGTGTGTGTGTGTGTGTGTTCTTTGGCAACACACAGATAACTGGGTTAGTCACACTGCCATATTTTTTTCTGTAAAAAGGAATTTGCTTGTATCTATAGTTCGTTTGTGTATGAGGAAATGGAAATAAGGAAATGGACACATGTGAATGTGGCTTTTAATTCTTCTTCTATGGATTGACTGATATATTTCACAATATATCACCACATATAACCTGTTTGTTCTACTGTATATCTGGTTTGCATTACAGACCAGTAAATGTCCTGCTCCGTCATCCATTGATTCAAATGTTGTATCATTTTAGAAGTGAAACAGGGAGTTTAGTGGGGAATAATGTTGCAGTTTGCAATGATTATTAAAAGTGAAACCTTTGTGATGGAAAATACCCTCAGCACCATCTTCTATCTTTTTGACTGCATCCCATAGCCTATTACTATGAAGGTTATTTATAGTGAAAAGGTCAATGGAACATCACAATATACTGGCATTCTGTTGAGCTCAATATACAGACAATGCATTAAACATTAAAATATGCACTGCACTTAGTCTGATGACTCATAAAACAGAGGAAAGTTTCTATTTCTCTGGTGATCTAGTGGGAAACCTGATGAGTTGTCTTTCATTCTTAGCCAACAAAGAGAGTGTGCACATGTCAAGGCTTGTTTTAAAGTTGAAAGTTAATTGATCTGCTTGTCAATCCAGGTCTGCACACAAATGGACACAATATCCTGGGATCTTTCTTTCCATAAACTGTATGAACACAAGTGTTTTGAGATGTGCTGCTGACTAACAAAACACACAAATCAACGGGACTGAAAATATACCCAACAATGTGGAGGTTCTCACAGATCATAGCACTTTTCATGTACTAGACATATTTTGTTTTTTCGTTGCCAAACATTACAGTTTTAGGATAAGATAAGAGGATTGATCATGATTGATCCCTGAAAAGAAATTAGGCTGCTGTGGAGAGTGCTTGGAAATATGGGGAGGCTGTATGTATTACAAGTTAGTAAGAATAAGTTGCAACAGTTGCTACTCTGGTTGTGGCACCCATTCAAATTAAACACATTTATAAAAGCTAGTTTTACTCCAGGTGTGTAAATAAATAAATATATCCCATCTTTGGGCTCTGGTTATGAACAAGCAGAGTTGAGGTTAATTCACCCTCAGTTCTCTGCAACACACACAGTTCAGTCATTCATCAGAAAGGGGCACAATTGAGAGCAGTCTGCTGCTTTCAAATGTGGAAAACTTTTATGTCATGTTGTGTCAGCATTATTGTAGTTGGGCTCATTTTGAACTGGAGCAGGAAATGAAAGCTGCTACGAAATCATATAAACAGCATATTTCAGCTTTGCTAAAAACGGCCTACCAGTAAACACAGAATCACTCATTTGTTGTATCATACAGGCGGTGGTCAATATATGTGGCCAAACATTTAGGACTAAATAAAGTTACATTACACTCTATTATGATGCTGAGCCACTGTTTGTATCCTCAAACCAGTGTACCCCCTGGTTTGGCCCACGAGGGCGACTGGCCAGTGTGTTTAAGAGGGCCATCCCATCTGTGCCAGATGTTAATGATCCCCTGTCTGTGCGCGCACGCGTGTGTGTGTGTCAGCAGATGGCGTGTGTCTGTCACACACATGGTGTCTTCCATTATCAGTTCTCGATCATCAATTATTCACACCAGGAGTTTGAAACCAATGACAAAAAACCTCATTCACTGTAAAGTCAGTCAAATCTAGTATATTTCACACTAAAATCCACAACATTAAAAAAGTATGTCTGCTGATGCTTGTTAAACAAAAAGTGTGTTTGTTTTTATATGTGTATGTACAATGAAAAAGAAGCAGAGCAGCTAAATCTTTCAGGGGGTCTTTGTAATAAGAGGCCAGCAGAGAACAGCTGGTGTTTGTGCTTGAGGATGTGTGTGTGTGTGTGTGTGTGTGTCCAAAGAGGCTCTGCAAGGGGGCCTCCAACCCTTTGTTGCAGGGGGGCATATCATTAGCATCTAAAACTCCTTATTGCCTGTGAAGGGAAAGAAAGAGATTAAAAGCAGAGGACAGAGGAAGGGAGCGAGCGAGACACAGAAAAGAAGAAAGGGGGATAGAGAGAGAGGGAGAGGGAACGAGGGAGAGGAAGAAGGGGACCCGGAGGACACAACAGGAAAGTGGTGGCAATGACCAACAACACCTGCGAGTTCAACTAAATGTGCCCTTTATTTGTGTGTGTCCATCCGTTGTGGATACACATGTGCTGCTCCCAGTGTAACTGCGTGGGTGTGTGACAGCGAAATAGGTGCATGATCTGATCGGTGTAGTGTGCTGCTGCCGCCAGTGGGTGGAGCAACAGAGCTCCTTTTGACTCCATAAGTGATGGGATGCAGCAGGACTGTACAACAACAGTGATTCAACAAACTGTAATAGAAAATATACGACATTATTGATTAATAGGGAGATAGATGACTGATAAATATCTATGAAAATAACAAAATTAAAATAAGAGATTAAAGAAATACAAGAGATGACATTAAAAAAGATATGTGCTAATGCTTTGTATTCACTCTAGTGAACAAGAATCTCGTATCTGTTTTAGAACCATAAAACCAGAAAGTTTAGATCCATACCACTATACAAATTATATGTTGAAAAACGTTTGAATTGCAGTGTAGTGGATCTGTTTAGTGTGTGAGGAAAGAACTGTTTGATCTTAGTAATTTTTTAAAATATTTATAGTATTATTATGTAGTGAAATAAATAACATATTTCACTGTAATAATAAAATTGTGTTGGATGTATTACAAGTATTTATACTATTACTCTCATAGTAATAATAATACTAATAATGTATCAAGGACAAGATACAGGTGTATTGATGTGCTTGTGTTTGTTGCAATCTTCAACATTAAAGCCAAACACTTGGTTGAAGAATTTTTGTGAGCAAGGTAACACTTAACTGATGAAGACTTGGCATCACATGGTTTACTGAGCTGGGCTGAGGAGATACAGTGTCAGCATACAACATTTGAACACATCAAATGCGAACACCAAATCTTAAATATAACATCTTTTGGTCCCTTTTATGTTTGTGTTTACCCCCTGGTTCCCATATGTTTCCCTCTTGGGTCAATGTAACTGGCCTTAACCTAGAACAACAAATCTATCTGATGTTCAGACCCCAATGCTACATCATAGTGGAATCTATTACTATCCATGAGTTGTATTCTCAGCTGTGGAGCCAGTGAGTTCTTGTTAACATTCTTATAAGACTCAAACACCGATATCTGCTAGCCTGGCGCCTGAGCTACTGTCTCTACCTTATCAGTCTAACTGTTGTCTCCCTGACAAGGACAGTTACATGTGAGAAATAACTAGAGCTGGAAAGTCAGTGAAAACTTGATGTTGCAATTAAACCACTCTTTGCTCACATAACCATATCAACTTTATAAGGTTAACATGTAGATGCTTTTAAGATGTGTTCATCTGTAAATAAGTTGAACAAAGCTAGAAGTGTCAAATTCCTACTGATGGTCACAAGATGCAATTGAAGGGAAAAAAGCTCAATTTCTTTTTTAAGATCAAGATAATTTAAAATAATCTGCAGCTGTTTACTGCATCAGAGATCAAAGAAGCTGCACAGGGTGTTGAGAAAAAGAAGAAAGGAGGGATATTCAAGCTACTGACCAGAGTAACTGTGTTCATTCATGAAGACAGGATGTGATGTCACACAGCCCTCGCTGTGAGGCAGGAAGAAGTATTTTTAGTGGCATCCTGATCAAGTTTCCCTGTACTCAGTATAGTAGGCGCTGATCAGCCCCTACTATTAATTCAAGCACACACACCCACACACACACACACACACACACACACACACACACACACACACACACACACACACACACACACACACACACGCACACACGCGAGGCAGTGTGATGCATTCTCATGACCTTGAGAGGAAAATCAGCATCAGGTTTCATCTCCTACTAAAATCATTCTGTCTGCGGTGGGGGGATGGGGGAGTTGAAAATGAGATGATGGGACAGTTGTGCACATAGCTGACCAGCATGCTATCACACAAACATATACACACACACTCACACACACACACACACACAAACACACACACACACACAGATACACAGCAACATATAGACATACATGACACTAACAAACACACACCCTGCAGTGTCCCGCTCATGCCTCACTGCCTCACTGTTTGTCTTGACTGACCCATATCTTTCTGTTGGCTACAGGCACCATGGCCACACACACACACACACACACACACACACACACACACACACACACACACACACACACACACACACACACACACACACACAGAGCTACACACTCTGAACAACACACATTTCATAATGTGTTAAACAGAGGGAGAAGCCATTAAGTTGCTCTGCTGATCTTGGCTCGACTGCTTTGCGGTCGTCATGACAATAAGAGGGTGAAGGAGCTGGAGGCACCCCCAAAGCACACACACACACACACACACACACACACACACACACACACACACACACACACATACACATGCTGACCTTTGACCTGGCCACTGTGTGGAGAATGGAGGCGAAGGAGGGGAGTGTGTGGTGTTCCCCAGTGGCTTCCAGCTCTTTGTTGGTGGAGAGGAGGCCCATGGTAGGGCTGCAGCTGTGCTGTGCACACACACTTACTAGCAAACACACATTCCTTAGTGATTGCAGGAGACACCAGCACACACAGCTCACTCTGTCATTCACACAGCCATTTCACACTTCTAGCATTGTTTCACTGCACATTTGAAAAAGAACTTGAGTCATCTATCTATCTATCTATCTATCTATCTATCTATCTATCTATCTATCTATCTATCTATCTATCTATCTATCTATCTATCTATCTATCTATCTATCTATCTATCTATCTATCTATCTATCTATCTATCTATCTATCTATCTATCTATCTATCTATATAGTATTTATATATATGTGTATAAATATACATAACTTACTGTGTATACATTGCATACTTACCCAACTATACACTTTTTATATATTCACAGATGTACAATATGTGTATATTTGAACACTCCGCTGTACATAGTGTAAGCAAAACCGCACAAATACTAACTGCGTTTCATTAGCTCTGTATCTATGCATAATGACAATACAGTTTAATCTAATCTAATCTGGTTATTATTACAATATTTAATAGAAATGGCAGTAGGTTGGAAATATTTCTGACGACGAAAGAATGAAACTTTCAATCTGAGTAACAAGAAACTTCCACCATGTCTAATTTAAGTTTTAGAGGGTTATTCATTATTAATGTTTTGACTGTAATGGGGCTCAACTCTAAAGTCAAAGTCAAAGTCAAAGTCAGCTTTATTGTCAATTTCTTCACATGTCAAGACATATAAGAGATCGAAATTACGTTTCCCTCTATCCCACGGTGTACAGACAAAAACATAACAGACAAAAAAAAAAAAAAAAAAAAAAAAAAATTTATTTAGATTTACCTGGTGACTCTCACACGCACACATCACATCAGAGGTGTCAAGGTTGAATTTTTCCACAACATAAACCAGATAAAAAGTGTCCCTCTCTCTCTTCTTACTTCTGAGGAAACTTAATCTTAACAAGGAGACAAAAGAAGAGAGGTAAATAGACAGAGATGGAAAGAGGGAGTCTCAGAACATGTGCCATCATGAAAATGATCAATACAATCAATAGACAGACCAGCTGTAATCAGGGATAAGTACTAAAAGTGTCAGCTCATCTGCTCCCAGAATAAATCACATTAGGGGCCGAGTTGTGATGGAACCATTTGAATTTCATGTTTTTCGGGGAAGCACTGAGAGGGTTGTGTCATCTAGAAACAGCATCACGTGACCTACTGGAGGACCAAAGTGGGACAGACTGTGACATGACGGCTGTTCACGCACACATAGAACCACCTCAACTGAAACACACGCTGACCCCAACTCTTTTAACAAGCGGATGCCACTGCTTGAATCTATTTAGCTGGTCAATCGTCACAGTAAAATGTAGGTTAATGCAGGAGATGCGACACACATCTTCATCCCATATGTTTTTCATAATCTGAACCATGCCAAAGCTCCTGTCCTTGAACACGCCAGCTTAATTCTGATTAAAGTTGACCAAGGACACATCAAGGACAACCCTGTAGCATATATATATATATATATATTTTTTTTTTTTTACAGTTTTAGCCTGTGGTTAAAGTGAGTAACACAGATCTCTCTCTCCATCTCATATTCCCAGCATTCACTCTTCTTCTCTTCCTCTCTTATTCTGTTCGTATCCTTCCTGAGCTGATGTTTCCTCTTCATTGTCTTTCTCTGTTTCAAAAGTATCTCTGTTATACTTCAATCAGGTTTGTGGGTTGTGATTTAAGGCTGCCACAATATCTCCACAGCTGCAGCCAAATACAAAGAAGGAGGACATTTTGCCTATTAAATGAATCAGACTCAGACTAAAAAAAAAAATCTGTGGACTTTCCATTTCATACAAAACTCCCAATCTGTCCGTTGGTTGGCTATGTTTTCCAGACACATCTGGAATGATGTTTTCTGATTGGTGGACATTGTAACACAGAAGCGGAAAAGGCGCTCTGATTGGCGCCAGCTCAGAGGTGTGTGTCAGACAATGATGCTGATTGGTCAGCTTTGTGTCTTCTGACGCAGTACTGCAGTGCTGCGCCGTCTGCAGGTGTAATCAGTGCAGCAAGTGTGTCACTGTGTCATTGTGTGTGTGTGTGTGCTTGCTGCCGCAGACTGCCTGCCCTTCATCAACCAACAGATTTGAGGCTGGTCTCCATAGCAACCATCCTCAAAGCTCGGCTTGTGAACAAAGATGCTTCCCTCCCTCCCCCCCTTCCTTTAGACCAGCAGTGTGCGACTCCTGTGGCGAGTTCCCTCCAGAGGCTTGTGTGTGTGTGTTTAGATGTGTGTGGAGTAATTATAAATCACTGTTAATCTCATTTCATATCAGGGTATGCATAATCAGAGAACCAGATCCTGTGTGTGTGTGTGTGTGTGCATGGCATAAACACACACAAATTCATTTCAATTTGCAACAATGGCGTGAAAGAGAAGGCAGAGAATGAGGAGATATGCACACACAGCAGCTTGTCGATCACTCTGCTCAGCTCAGAGGCTGAAATTAAGAATCACTATAGCGTAAACGCCTCAACATTGAGCTCTGATTCTGACTGTCTTCAGTTCAGCAGTATGTTTAGTCTTTTGCTGGTTGTTACCAGCACTGTACATAAGGTTACAGCTTAGCAGCCCTTTTTATCTGCAGCAGTTCTCACATCATGATGATTTATGTGGTTTTTGTGGTCCTATAGTGAGCTTATAACCTGCCATTAACATCCTGCTTATTAGAGGTGTTCATGCAAACAAACCTTTGAAGAGTTTTCAAAGTGAACTCACTATAGTGAATCCACACTGTCACTGACTGAATCAGTAGCTTTTAGCAGTGTAGCTCCTGGTGACTGAGCATGACATCAACTCACCTGTGGTAGCCCACACAGTACTAACTCTGTTGTAAATAATAAGATGCTGAGCTATTAACCTTATGTGCAGCGCTTGCATAGACATAGTTTTGTACTGAAGTCAACGCTTAGATCAGCAACACACTGAACATATTACTGAATTAAAGACAGATCAGCTCTAAATGTCAACAGTGATTTGTTCACTTACTGATGTTTGTACTGAAGGCAGGTGAACAGTCAGTGGGAACTGAACTGTACAAAATGATTCAAATCAGTGAAATAATTTGTAATGCCCACCTCTGGTGTGTATCATGGCCTAACTGACTCCTGAACACCTCTGGCTCATGTGGTCAATTTATTGAAATGGAACAAATAAAGATGATTAGAAGATAAATTTAAGCCAAGGTGGATACAAGAATTTTAAATAACAGTGGGAAGACCTCTTACAGCTCAAAAGTTTCCACGTGAAGTTTGACTCACAGATTTAACACTTGTTAGTTTAGAGATATTGCCAAAAAAAACCCTCTTACAGTTCATTGTGTTGAGGATTTTGGTAACGAGGATGACATTACCCCCGACCAGCAAGCAAACTCACAGAGGACCATCTGTGAGTTTTGACAGTTAATTCCTCAACAATCCTCAATCAATTATTTATCTGATCCTCTCTGTTAGTCTGTGCTGCAGTTGGCACAGGATGATGTGAGGGGTTTGCGCTTTGCAGAGAAAGCTTATTGATGCTGCTGTGCCAGACACTGTCAGTCAATTCCAAATAGTTGACTCCCTCCATTTTAGGACCAGTATGCAGTTATTCTGCTGCAGAGGCCTTATCGCTGTAGATGCCTGAAACCTTATTTCTAAATGAATCGTTTTCTGCTTAAAGTTAGCATAGCTTAACATGAAGACTTAAAACTGAGGGAAACAGCTAGCCTGTCCCATCCAAATATATTATATTAATAAAAAATATCTTGTTTGTTTAATCCACCTAAAACGGATGTTTAAAAAAAGATGGCAAAAAGGCAACCATTTATTTCTTTAAATTGTCATTTATGTCATCTATCCTCATTAGTCTGCTCTATTTTCTTTTTGACATGTCATTAAAATTACTGCAGCCACACGAACAATAAAACATATATTGCCATGTAATGTTTACTAAATATGAAACATTAATGTTTGTATCTGTATTTTTCAAATGTTTAATAATTATTTAGTACCTATACTGTACTTGAGTATTTTATTTAGTTGTAGATATGATGAAGTAAATCAGTAAGAATTTAGAGCAGGCACTGTTATCAGCAGCCCCTAGCCCACAACATTGTATCCTTTAGATGCTAAGTTTGGATATTTCTGACCGGACCTGAAGG
This sequence comes from Lepomis macrochirus, assembly GCA_024633595.2. Lineage (NCBI taxonomy): Eukaryota > Metazoa > Chordata > Actinopteri > Centrarchiformes > Centrarchidae > Lepomis > Lepomis macrochirus. Next base: position 27,071,346 of record JALXJV020000007.1, on the reverse strand, counting down.
CAGTGTTACCCTACATTAGATCTGCCACTAGTGCAAAAAAAAAAAACATCTAAAAAAATCAGTAAGTTAAATAACAGATGCAAATGTTTTTGTGCAGACTAAAAGGGTTCAATTCAGTTTTGTAACTCGGGCTATTAGAAACAAGTATTGCACGACACGGGCAGACAAAATATATCAGAACAAGTCTGGTGATTTTATTACCATGTGATTCAGGAGCTGAAATTATATAGAAATTGGATTTGTTTGAAGATGTTCTGTCTGGAGATTGGATTTATCCGGACTGCAGGAGAGAGAGAAGGGAGAGATTACCATTGATTAGATTACATTTTAGGGTCAGATTACTTTCTGTTTGCAAAACCCACCAGCATGCAGGGAGGCGAATGAGACACACTGAAGTAGTCTGATGCACACTGGTTGTGACAGACATAATTTATGAATATTATTTATTTATTAAAAAACGAACTCACAGTTTTGAAATTAGTTCAGCTTCATTTTTCTGCTGCTCCAGATAGAGCTCAGAAGCAATAATGTGGGATGCTACAAATGTAACTGCTCTGACCAGGCACTCGTTTCATTTTTGATGAAGATGAAAAACAGCTTCAAATATTAATAACAATAATAAATTATTGATCCCTTTCAGAAAATGTTCTTTTCCATTTGTATATCAAAAGGTCGAAGGTCAGGGTAAGCCAGGGAGCTTGGCTCAAGGGCATTTCAGCAGGGTAAACATCTGCTGAACTGCTGCTCTGATCCTGAATCTGCTAATCTTAGAGACTTCATTTGCATAGTGACGCAGGCTTGAATAATAAAGTGTGGGGGTAATGGAAGTTGGGGACTAAACCACTTCTTTGCTCTCATCGCTAATTTTCCCTACAGACAAATAGCAGCCTCCGTGTTGGAAAGAGTACCAACTCTCATGCTACATCACTGGGTGAGAAATTAGTTACTTACAACCTCTGCTTTGTGTCTTTGTGTGTTTTAAATAAAAAAGTACTAAATGTGCAGCTGCTGCTGATATGATGACCCCCACGCTTTGTATACTTGTGTATGCATGTGTGTGTGAGTGCACGATCATGCACACGAACTGAGAGGATGCCAGAGTGATCTGTTTGGCCTCTTTGTTTATGGAGCCGGGCCTTTCCTGCCCTCTGATGTGTGTTCTCAAGCCATGAATAGAGCTTTTTGTGCGGACACACACACAACCCATCCTCATGATTTGAATGCTGAGTCCATCTGATCACTGAGTGTGAGAGAGAGTGATATGGGTGATATGATGTTATTAGATGCCTGAAAACAGATTCCCTATATGTGAATGTGTAAAAGGTCATGGCTATTGAGGTTAATGGAGCCCCTTCACTGTCTCCTTAGGTCAAGTCAGATTTATGTAGCCCAATGTCACAAACCACAAATTTGCCTCAAGGGGCTTTACAGTCTGTAGCACAGGACTGTGCAGCCTACAAACCCAGGACGGACAGACATACAGTAGGCTAATAGATGTCATGTGTACAGAATAGACCGATACAGTAAAATACTTAATGGGTTTAGCAACCTTCACTTATGGATAGGCCTACACACTATTTCTAATCTGATATGACTGAAAGACGAAGAAATGCTAAGAAGTGTAGAGAGAAGAGTCAGCGGAGTCTGAATTAAAAACAAATTAGAGGAGGGAAATAAAACTTGAGTTCAGCTCCCAGATTTCGGGCCATCTGAGGGGGCGTGTCCTGCAGCGCAACGTCACTGATGGTTATATAGGCTGCAGCTGTGGCGGCGGGCTCGCGCTGCTGAGACGGGCAGAACACTGAGGACCGGTGGCGCGCGCTCACAGACTCCCACTCAGCCACACACTCCCCAAACAAAGAGAAGCACGCGAGGCAGCACAGCATCCCACCCTTTCAGCCGCGAGCTCACTTGCAGAACCGCCCCCCCCATCCCTCTCAGACAGAACCGGTCCGAGGCTCGAGCGCACAGAAACCGACAATGACAACTAACGGCGCGACTAACGGAACCAGCGACATGCTGCAGATCCAGTTCGGTCTGATCAACTGCGGGAACAAATACCTAACGGCAGAGACCTTCGGCTTCAAAATCAACGCCTCTGCTACGAGCATGAAGAAGAAGCAGATCTGGACTCTGGAGCAGAGCGGCGACGACTCCACCGGGAATGTGTTCTGCCTCAAGTCACATTTGGGCCGGTACATCGCCGCCGATAAGGACGGGAACGTTACTGGAGACAGCGAGACCCCAGGCCCGGAGTGCCGGTTCATCATTACTGCCCATGATGACGGTCGCTGGTCCCTGCAGTCCGAGCCGCACGGCCGGTACCTTGGCGGAACCGAGGACCGGATCATCTGCTTCGCCCAGACCGCCTCTGTGGCGGAGAAATGGAGCGTGCACATTGCCATGCACCCGCAGGTGAACATCTTCAGCATGACGCGCAAGCGGTACGCGCACCTGAGCTCCAAGGTGGACGAGATTGCCATCGATCGGGACGTCCCGTGGGGGGTGGACTCCATGATCACGCTGGTGTTCTGCGATCAGCGTTACCACCTGCAGACAGCCGACAACCGCTTCCTGAGGAACGACGGCGCACTGGTCGCCACCACGGACAAGAGCACGGGCTACACGCTGGAGTTCCGCTCCGGCAAGGTGGCGTTCAGGGACTGTAGCGGCAGGTACCTCGCGCCCTCTGGGCCCTCAGGTACCATGAAGTCCGGCAAGAGCGCGCGCGTGGGCAAGGACGAGCTGTTCGTGCTGGAGCAGAGCCACCCGCAGGTCGTGCTCACCGCTGCCAACGAGAGGAACGTCTCCACCCGGCAAGGTTGGTGTGGTGGTCCTCTGGGTGACTGTGTGTGTGTGTGTGTGTGTGTGTGTGTGTTGGTATCTCATCCTCTGGCAGAAAAAGGGTTAAAGTGATGGAATGTCAGATTGCAGCCCCCCATCTCTCTCTCTCTCTCTCTCTCTCTCTCTCTCTCTCTCTCTCTCTCTCTCTCTCTCTCTCTCTCTCTCTCTTCCCCCCCCCTTCCTAAATGGTGGGATATAGGACATGTATATGGCCTACATAATCACAGCCAACAATGGGTAGACGGAAATGACCCATGAAACGCCAAAGACCTGTAATATATCACATTATGAGATGCACATCATCACAGTCTGAAGCTTATCCCATCAAATTTTACATGTATTGTTTCCAAAGGCCACCCTAATTAAAATAATAGAAAAGCACTGATAAAGGACTCACTAAGTGTTGTCCCTGTTAGCTGTGTTTCCTGTGATATAGACAACCAGCATTAAGAGTCCAACAAAGAAAGGGCACAGAGGCCTCAGCCTTGTTAACACACATGCAGCAGCATTATGTGCACGTGTGTCAGCATTGAAATGTAAAACAGCCCTAAACAGGCAAGAGGCTGAACTGGCACAGTACAGAACAGCTTAGAGAAGAGGAAAGATGTAGTTACACCTCAAAAACCGCCTCAAAGTTTTTACATCCAGATATTTTGGATGAATGGGCCCTGATTTAGCATAACTTCCAGTCATGATTCTTTACATAGTTTATTATCCCATTTTACTCCCACTGTTGTCTATTAAACAGAACCTCCTGATGGCATGGTGACCCAAAACCAAAATCCTCTGAGTATATTTTCTTCCTGCAGCTGTTTAATAAACAACTTGGACAGAAAAAATTAAATTGGAGCGTTTGAAAGCAGCTGAAGTCGTTGGACAGATCTGTGGTTCTTCATGTGATAGTGATAGACCAATTAATTATTATTGGGTACATATAATCTGTCCCAGGTGGACTCCCTCCTGGCCGCAGTATTGTTTTATTTCTTCCTTCTTTTAGATTACGTGTGTGTGTGTGTGTGTGTGTGTGTGCTAATTTTGTCCATTTGTGTCTGGTTTTCAGCTGTCAGAGTGGGCAGAGATACAAGCTTGTCCCTCCACCTTCTTCCTTCCTCACCCCTCCTTACTTTTTCCATCTCTCCCTCTCCATCCCCTCCGTTCACCTCTTTCGCTCATTGTGCCTCCACTGTCAGTCTTTTTTTGCGTCTCTTTCATCATTTCCTTATGCCTTTTTCCTGTCCTCCCTTCACTTCTCCTGCCTACTCGCCCCCTCCCCCGCAGCTCCTCCAGCCTTCAGGCCTGGCTGCTGTGTGTCTGAGGTCATTATCTGTGGCATCCCTCATGATGATGGGTGCCACCTTTTTCTCAATGAATGAATCAAAGAAAGATATTGAAATTAATCATTAGCCTTTAAATTGAAGGTGTGTGTTTTAAGCTCTAAAAGAGTCTTTGAATCGGCAGAAAAGCATCAGTGTGATTTGGGCAGAGACGAGGAAAACGCCTGAGAAAGCAGAGAGACTGTGGCAGTGACTGTCTGGTGTAATGAAAGATAGGAATATACAAATTGATGCTCTTTAAGTCTATATTTAGCGTTTGGTCAGAGGAGTGTACTTGTGTGAATACTGTGCGGTTTGGTGGTTTTGCGTCCTCCTTTTCAGAAAGTATGATCGGTCTCTCCTTTTGTTTCCTGCTCCTGAGCCTGTCTCTCCGCTTTGTTTACTTGTCATGGGGATATTTTTCTACTTCTCTCTCCAGTCAGATGCTTTTTCTCCATAAGTGGTGCTCGATCTCAGACACAAAATGGAAGCCATATTATTGTTAAATAAAGATTCACAACACGGAAACATTAGAATTGCTGACGATTTTAACCTGATCTGTTGGAATTAGATTACGACGTCCTCTGTTATGACAGCGAATTGCGCTTTTATTAATCCCCAAGTCCTGAGGGGAAAAAAATGTCATTGCTGTCTGTGAGACAATTTGCTAAATCAGATTAAGTCTTTTTATTATGAAGGGTGCAGCTCAGTGAAATGACACAAACATCTTGCTCCTCCTCATGCTATGTGATGCTCAAAAACCCATGATCAAAACATTTATTTTGACCAACTTCTCGGAACACAACTCCTAGTTTGATGTGTTTTGGCACGTTGATCGGGAAATATTTTGTACTAACTGATATTTAATCGCTTTTTAATTGAATAATATCTCTATTCAGTTGCTGGTTTCAGCTTTTAAATCTTCATTTTACATTATAACTTTCAAAAGCAACTTTAAGAGCAAATATATTTGGGCTGGATTCATTTTGGTTTTGGTAAATACATTATGGGGAGATGCTCATATGGTGTGTTGCCTCCATAGAGGTAGAATTGTACTAGTCCAAGAGGCTGGTTAGGTATCCTGCACTGATACTGACCTCATTTAGCAAATTGCTTGATAAGCTTGATGTGACTGATCTGCATTTCAGCTGCCCTGAGGAGTTTTCTTGTCAACAAAAAAAAGTTACATTCAGTGCTGCTCACCAAAATGCATTGTGTGCATTCTCAAGGTCTAGCAAACCTGTCGAGTGCATTTCCTCCCTGTATTTACTAAAAGAAAGAAAAATCCTGCATTGTTCACATCCATGTTTGCTAACTTGTGGTCGTCTTCCATTTTGTTGGCACATTACATTTCTTTACGCTTTAACTGATGGCTGACTGATGGCTCACTCAGCTGTATAGTGTGAAACCGGTGGCAGGATTGTAACATCCTTGTGTTTTGATGTCCAGAAATGCTGAAAAATGGCAGTCACAATTTCCCAGATGCGAAGTTAACATTTAAAATGCCTGTTTTGTCCAATCAGATGAAATCTGTACGCAATATCAGCGGATAACTTAACCTGATATCTACATTGGTAATGAGTAAGAAAACCTATCAGTGCCTCCCTAATCAGAGGTCACTTATGATGATTTACGGACACTTGTGCTCTCAGTCGACCGACCTACGGCTCCAATCTGTTGATAATGAGCAGGAGGTCTGAACCTTTAGAGGAAGACTTCGTTCAGCCCTCTAACAACTGGATGATTGTGATGTGGATTAAATGTCGAGTGGAATTAAACCAGCTCCAGATGTTTTTCAGACTGACAGCTGCTATTTGCCTCGCAGACCTGAGCCAAGATGGCGGCTGAAGTCGGCTGGGTTACATTAGCAACCGGAGGTTTTCGATACGAGCCGGCTCAAGTGGGTCAGTCCAAAAGCTGCTTTGTATAATCAAAATTCATTGACTTTGTGACTCGTACTTAATTCTCATTCATCAAGGCCGGGATCTAATCCAGTTTATAAGGAGTCATGTTTTGTTGACACGCACTTGGGAGGAGTTTGTGCCATATAAATGTATTGGCTCGCATTTTTGTTTACAAGCACCAGGGAGCCTGTCCTCCTTTTAATGTTGTTTACAGCTCTTCTTTAATGTAAAGTAACTGTTTTTACTGTTTGAGCTTTATAGGAGGTCACTGGAGCAAAATGAGCAGTCAGACAGGTTTTACACAGGTCCCCACAGTTTTAACTTCAATATTCAAATCATTTGGAGTTTAAAACCTCTCTGATCGCTTGTGGTATTTGCTCTCATACACTTCATGTGCAAATCTGCTGCGTCCCCCACACCTCAACAATGGAGCTGGTAAATAGTCATAAAAATATCATCCTAGATAGAAATTATACAAAAATAAGAACCACATTGCACAAAAATTGCTGTTTTTTCCTTTAAGTCGCTCAAATTGGCAATAGTACAAAAAAAAACAACTGACTACAGTGACTCCTAATATTTTAAGGTCATTGCAGTTAAACATGAGTTATCTGTTTGTTATTGTGAATCCAAAACGCTGAAAAGAAATCACAAGGAATTCATTTTTGGACATGAACTGTGATGCTGCCAGCAACCTTTTAACTCCTCAGTGACATTTTATTTCTGTGTTCACATCTATCATCGTTGCTTCTTTTGGTTTCTGATTCAATAATAACCGGAAAGGAGGCTTTTAACTAGCCAGCCTATTCACGTTACTCCCCATGTGCCCGTTGCATGATGCTATTAAGTGGGTTTCTTAAATTTTTTTCTAAAATTTCAACCAAAACCATAAATAAATCCATTAAATTCAAGCTTAGTGAAGCATGCAGAGTTGTCATATAGGGAACCACTAGAAACAAGTCTAATTTCCAGTCTGAGTAACATTTGATGCACATTGCTGCAGTCCTCCTGCTTCTGCTGTCCTCTAATTTGTGCGTGCACCATTCATAACAGCCATTAACTGACCCCTTGCTTGTTTCCGGACCATAACATCCACTCTCCTCATCTCTGGAAGGGAGATGGTCACAAATTCCCTGAGAGACTGTTTAACGACCCTCATATGGACTGAGACACTTACCAGTCAGTTAGCCTGCAGCTCAATGGCTTTTTAAATGGCTTGTTCTGCCCCTAAACTGTAGCGCAAGTGTCGGTGAAGACCGAGCACCAGTTTGTCAGCGAAATGGATGAGAGCACATCATATCCATATGGCTACTGGTGTGACCACTGAGTGTTGACTGCTCTTTGTAAGTGATGGTCCTCTCTGAAAGCAAGGGTGAGGTGGCTGACGTGGAGATGACAATCCTGTAGTGTTACGTTGGTTTCAGCACCTGCTTGTATATCTGGAGTGTGATCCCTGTTGGGACTGGGCTGGTTTTTTGTGTCAAATATTTAACATCTAATGATGTGGCAGCACACCTTGTTGCATCCTGTGACTAACATCCTGAAAAGGAAAGTGGGTTAAGTTTTTTTGGAACACTTGACATTTAGGGAAACGGGCTCAACTGCTTTCTTGCCCATAGTTAGTTGAGGAGATTCCTACCACTCTAATACCCGTCCTATAAAGATCAAGCTTTAGCCACTTAGCTTAGCTTAGCATAAAGACTGGAAACAGGACAAAACAGCTAGCCTAACTCTGTCATCTGTACAAAAAATTATGTGCAGGACTATTTCTTGGTCACTAAACCCGGCAGGTGAATTGTGTTCTTTTTGGACAGTCAAGCTAGCTGTTCTCTCCATGTGTCAAGCCTTAATGTTAAGCTAAGACTGCTAACTGTGGCTTTGTGTTAATCGGACAGACGCAAAAGTGGGATTGATCTTCTCATCAAGGCTAACTCTCTTATTTCCCTAAATTTTGAATTATTATTTAACTACTGACTTTTGTAGGTTACAGTTACTAAAACAGCCTCTCTACAGATTATTGATGGAAAACCAGCACAAAATATACGATCACATTAAGATTTTATATAAAAATTAAATAGTATTAAATATAAAAAAAATAGTTGTCACTGACTGGCTGTGGTTGCCTGGTCTGTTTCCAGTGCAAGCTGAAAAGTGCTGAAAATCGCTCACATCAGAGTTATAATCATGCCTTAAAGTGTGTATGTGTGTGTGTGTGTGTGTGTGTGTGTGTGCACGCGTGTGTGTTTGTTAAAAGGAGGAGGCAGAAACTGAGGCTCCATGTTGTGTCTGGCCATGATTCAGGCCCTGACACCCTTTCTGTATCCTTCACCTCCCCGCTGGCAGGAAATGAGAGACGAGACGCACAACTCTGACCTTGGCTGGTGTGTGTTAATCCCTGCAGGGTAAAGGGTGGTGATTTGCCTTCCTACAACACATCCCATTCTGCACACACACACACACACACACTCACCCAATAGGAAAAAAGCAAGGATGCCATCAGTTTATACATCCATGGTAGTGTTTACCTGCATGCTGACTCTAATATGTTTATAGACCCTCAGTATGTTTGCGTGTTTTCACACTGTGTGTGTGTGTGTGTGTGTGTGTGTGTGTGTGTGCTGGGAGCATGCCAGGGGAGATGCCTCACGTCAACTGCAGAGCGCCAGGGAACCTCTCCCCCTTTTAATGTCGTCTACTTTATTATAGGTTAGGCCTTGTCTCCAGTGTGTCATCCTGCTGCTCTCTGGGTGTGTCTCCTCACTAATGCCCACTAACTCGCAATCCTACTGTACTTCAGTCCATTTTGCAACACGCTGAACGCACAATGGGTTTGAAATCAATTTACCAAAAGATGTGGGACATCTCCCGGCACAATACTGTATCTGACATGTCTGACCTAATTTTAGAAGAGGTTTTTTTGAATTGTTGCATTTGTTAGAGGAAGTGGGAGTATTAGAGTTCAGGTTGTCCATACTGTATAAGCAGTGGTGTTACAGTCGGCACAGTGTTCAGTGTGTAGGCTGGCTGACTGGCCCGTCATACTGTGTGCGTGTGTTTGGATCAGAACAAAGGCTGACGATCTGGCTGCCTGTTTGTGCCCCAGCTGGTCCCCTCCTCAGTCAGGCCTGCTAAACAATAGGAGACGCACACAAATGCGCACACACACAATTGCACTTGATACAATCGCGTGCGTTCACAGCAGGCCTCTGGTGCTGGCTTGCAGTAACCGGGGCCAACAATCTGTGCCTGCCGCCATCAGGCTGAATGCGGTGGGTGGGGAGGACAGAAAGATAGAGTGTGTGTGTGTGCGTGTGTGTGTGTTGTGCTTTGCGTTTGGTGTGGTTTGGGTGGATTCTGCATGTGTAGTCACTACCTTTGCTGTGGTTTGCTGAAGGGGGACTCTGAATGTGTGTGTAAGTGCAGACCCTTTCATCCACCTCCAATAACCATGTGAGCTTCACCAAGTGATCAGTATAGACATATCTGGGCATAGCACACACACACACACACACACACACACACACACACACACACACACACACACACACACACACGATGAAGCCTCGCCAGACAGCCTCAGCCTCTCTCTGGGTCATGGCTCAGGCTCCACAGGTGTCAGGGTGAGAGTTTTGTCTCTGTCAGTATTGTATTTTCATGTTGGGTGTGTGTGTGTGTACGTGTACGACGTGTGTACCCGCCAGTATATTTTGTTCCATGTGATAACCTATGTTTCAAGGTTTGTGTGTGAGGAAAGATGAGACACTAATAAGTAACTAATAAGCCTCTTGACTGTAGTGAAAAGAGACGAACGCTTCCTCCTATCCACCGTATGCCCGAGACCAAGTCGTACCATCCGACTTCCTTTAAAAAATCCAGGATTGTAAAATTATACTGATGAGAAAAGACTCAACCACTAATATTCAAATTTTCTGCTTTTCAGTTCACAGTGAAGCATGTAAAGTGTTTTTTTTTTTGTTTTGTTAGTTTCCAGGTTTATTTTCAGTTATTAAAATGTTTTTCCCTTTGTCTCATGTGTGAGAAAGTAACAGCTCCAGGGATCTGATTTAACTAGGTTTTTTTAATACTTAGATACATTATACATCTATTAAGATTTTTGATTTTACAAAAATCAAATTAAACTGTTTAACAAACAGTTGTCTTCACACAACCCAATCATAGAAATAAAGGAAATATTAAGGATATAATGGATATTTTTAGATTTAACTCCTCTGAAGTTGATCCTTTCTGCTCATAATTTCTGTTGAGTTGACGCTTTACTGCCAGAAATACTTAGTGTTTATTTAACTTAATTCTTGAGAGCTAAATGTTTTTAGACCATGAAACAAATGGGTCTCGGCACCGGATCCAATACAAGTGAAGTATTTTAGTGTGAGTTAGTTGCTCTGTCAGGGCAGAATGTCTCAGGGATATATTACATTTCTAAATAATTTTCAAAAAACTGTAGTTTTGGGTAACATACTCATTTGCTCTCTTGCAATAAGTTAAATGAGAGGATTGTTATCACACTCATGTCTGCACAACGTATATATGAAGCTATAGTCAGCAGTCGGTTGGCTTAGCATAAAGACTGGAAACAGGGTAGTGGCTATAGCCTGGCTCTGTCCAAAGGTAACACAATCTGCACACCAGCACTTCTAACACTCACACATTAACATGTCATACTGTATCCACTGGTTGCCTGGTCATAACCTCTCGTACAAATGGTGAATTTATTTTTATGAATTATTTTATGATCTAACAATTTGCTTTGAATTAATATCACTGGTGACATTTAAAGAGTCCTTTTATTTTTTTCCAGGTTTTGAATAATTAATTAAATGTTGTAGTTTTTCTCAGACGTTTTGTGGCATTTTTGGTTTAAGCATTCATTCATGATTCAGGTTTGTCAGTAACCCCACGGTCAGTTCCTGGTAGGTAGAAACCGATGCTTTACACTCACACTCTACTGCCACGGTAATAAATGGTCTCTCCCATGCTACTGTAGTGAGATCAATGTTGGCCAAGCAGGTAGCAGCGAGAATTAGAGGGACAGTTCAGCGAGGTGACTGATGATCCTGGAGGCGAACACAGTCTGACCCTTCTTTTTTTTTTCTCGTTTTCACCGTCTGCTCCTCCTCAAATGTGTTCATTCCCTCCTTGTCTGCTGCAGCCCCTTCGCACCATGTGGTTCCCATTATGGCTTCTTATTTTCCTTCTCAATCATCTGTGTGTGCGTGTGTGTGCGCACGCACACTCGTTCGTACATGTGCATCCCCACATATTTCTGCAGAAACTCAATCTGTCCGCAGAGGCTAGAGTTCCCAAGTTGACTTTAGCGGGGACTCGACAGGAGTGGAGTGAGATGTATTTTTCTTTGAGCATTCTCTTCTGCGACTATCGCCTTACGTAATACTGTGTAGTTAGGATCTTGGGTGGTATTATTATTATTATTATGATTATTATTATGATGATGAAGTACATCTTTGACTTCAGTTGGAGACAAACGGTGTACACTTCTATTAGGATGTGTTGTGTTAAAGGGAAAAGAAAATACTGATGAAGGGTACTGTGAATGAAGGACCTTTTTAAAGTAAGGTTCTTACTTTTTAAAAAAGTAAGGTCGCCTCAGTCATAAATATTTTCTTTTTACAGCATTCTAGGGCATATTTTCTCTTTATGCATTCAGTATGACCACTGGAGCCAGTTGTGTGGGCTGCAAGAGAACAAGAAACATGTGAAAAAAGAGATAAAGTGGGGGAGGGTTCCTCACATGAAACAGGAGAGGGATGGGGAGCACATGAGCGTGTTTTTTGTTTTCTCAAACACATCTTTCTTTCTCTCTCTCTCTCTGTCACGTTCCGCACACATTTACACAGCAGTCCAACAGACAGTCCATCTCTCTCTCTATCCAGCCCTTCAGCTATAGGTCCGTTCACGCCATGACCTCATCATATACAATGGCTTTCATTGTGCTGCATGAAGCGTGTGTGAGGGGAGTGGTACGCTGGAGTTTTGTATATATATCTAGATCTTATTGTTGACTGATGTTTGGTTACCTCTTTGTTGCTCTTAAGTGCCTTTAGTGAGGTTGATGTGAATTTAATGGAGAGGTCTGGTGTTCTGTAAACATACAGTTGAGTGTGTGGGTGCACGCACACACACACATACAGACACGCACACTAGCAATTTTAGACAGACACTAAATCTGTAGCTAAAGCAGACCCCCCCCCATTAGTAAGTAATTAGTTGGTTACATTTTTTCCCAAATGATCAATTTTTAAATGTGAAGTCTAGTAGTCCAAAACCCCAAAATATTCAAGTTACAGTGTAAAAGACAGAAAAGCAGCCAATCCTCATATTTGATCAATCTGAACCAAAGAATGCTTTTGACATTTTGTGCCGTGCTGCCAGGCAATGTCAGGCCACCATTTTGGTTCTAACTGAAATATCTACCCTAACTGTTGGATGGGTTGTCATTCACTTCAGTAAAGAGATTCCTACCAAGAGGATAAACCCTAATGACTTTGCTGATCCTTTTCCTCTACAGTAATCAAGTCAAAGTTTTACTGTATACAGCACTTTAGTTTTGCAGGAATTAGGTCATAAACCAATGACATTTAGCCTCATTGTATTTTGTGTTTGGTGCTATTTAATAAATGTTAGCATGCCAACACGCTAAACTAAGATAGTGAACATGGTAAACCTGCTTGCATTGTCATTTAGCTCAAAGCAATGCTGTGCCTATGCACAGCCTCACGGAGCAGCTAGCCTGGCTGTAAACTGAGTTTTAAAAGCTTGGTGCTTAATAAATGACCAAAAAAATTAATATTATATAAAATATTAACATTAAATGCTGCAGATGAATTGGTTCAGCTCTGTTGCCATCTACATTCACAATAGATTCCAGTGAAGTGAATATTCTTGTGTGTTTTTTCTGTGTTTTGTGACCGTCCACCATGATGAGTAATCCTTTGATCTGTAGTGGGGTCTGTCTGGCCTGTGACAGATGTGGGTGAGTGTGCAGCTGTGTGAAATCCTTCACTAATCCTAGTCGTCTGATGTTGCCCATTTAGTGTGTCTGATGCTGACCAGGAGATGTGTGGGTGTGTTCATACCTCACTGTGTGTCTGGACTGTTGTTTGATAATGGTCATCTTCGGTTGGACTCATGGTTGACCCAATAGCCTGTATTTTAGCTAAAACCCCACTCTCCCAACTGTCTGACTCCACCCAGGGATGGACCTGTCAGCCAATCAGGACGAGGAGGGCGACCAAGAAGTGTTCCAGGTGGAGATTTGTCGTGAAAACAGGAAGTGTGCGTTCCGGACCGCTGCTGGGAAATACTGGACACTGACTGCCAACGGCGGCCTGCAGTGCACCGCCTCCACCAAGTAAGCTTCACACACGTCACTACTATGTCTCCACAAAACTTCACCATAACCACATCTGCTCCAATATGTCCACTCACTCGCCAACCTGAGACCGTGACTGTGTGTGTTGATCACAGAGAACCCGACACTGGTCCGTCACAGCTCCTAGTCTGTAGGCCCTCCGGTAATTTGAACTGTGACATGATTTAGGAGTTTTACTGTAGTTTGTGAGGAGTTTTACTGAGTTTTGTGTGTATTTGATGGGGTGTGTGTGTTTGTGGGGGGGTGGATGGTGTGAAGGATGAAGAGTGAGCGATTTCATGTCATGGCTTTGGCATGTTGGGGGAGATTAAGTGTGTTGCGACCTTAACCTATAAGAGAGTGATTTTCTTTAATGTGCAGTGGTTGGTTCAGCCAGAGAGCTGACCTTTGACCTTGTGCTCCTGGATGATATCCCTGTGAGGCCCCTAACAGACCCAGAAGTAGGTGCTTAGACTCCTCTTGTCATCTTGAGTATTTGGTTCCATTAGTGTGTGTTTAAAAATGACCTTTATTTTGAAAATCTCATTGTTTTTAATGCAAAGAAAGACGTTGCAGATGCGCAGGAATGAGACGGAGCACAACAAAAACCCGATCCAGTATCCAATTGCTCAAATAAGCATGTGTCCAGAGATAACTCTGAGTCTGACACCCCTCCATTTTTTTTAAGATTAGACAGAGCAGAGACCGTAATCGACACGCTGCAGAGTGCTCTGCAGGAAGGTCACCAAATTCCTCCTTAACATTCTTGAGATTTAACTATTCACTACTCGCAGATCAGACCACAAACATCTTTTCCGAGTCCTTTTGAGGTTTGTGGAAACTATTTGGAGATGTCTCAGAGCTTCTCTAATAAAATACAGCAAGGCAAAATGAGTTTTGATGCCAGCTTTAGAAGGAAATAAAACCCTCCTCTATGCCAAGTGAAAGGGTTAACAAGCTACTTTATTCATCTTAACCAAAGACTACAAGTGAAACTTATCCCTCGACCCCTGAGCCAACTGATCCAGTTACCTAACGAAACGATTACTCCAGTTCTGGATAAAGCAGTTGGGTGCAGTTTTCTGATCAACAAACTCTGTTTGCACCAGACACTCAGGTGCTACTGGATGTCTAACTACCGTGTAAATTCAGTTATCCTTCACTTTCTCTCTCTGTAGGTCGGCTAATTGCTACTTTGACATTGAGTGGCGTGGGAAGAGGCTGACTCTCCGGGCTGCTAATGGGAAGTATGTCGCCGCCAAGAAAAACGGCCAGCTAGCAGCCACCATCGACTCTGCCGGTTGGTGATATTTGTTGATTCAGCCGTTCAGACAATGACACGTAGCTAACTGATTTACTTTTCAGCGGGGGAGGGATGAGTGGATGTTCACCACAGTAAAAGGACAGGAATGAAATCATGGCTGGATTTTCCAGTTGTTGCTAAGGCTTCAGCACTTCTGAGCACAGTTGGTCTGTTTCGTAATAGCGGGATGTTGCTGTTTACTCTTTGGGAAATCAGCTTTGTTGCAATCTTTTTGTCTCTTCTTTTGCCACGTTTCTTTTTACATTAATCATGTTGAGTGGAAACGTCACCAGAAAACTGAGTAGAGTCACTGAGGAGCTTGCACTGTGACATCAAAAGAGGCAGAAAGTCACATTTAAAGCAATTCTGAGGTACTTTTGGATTTCCATATTGTGCCACTTTATACTTGTACACTAAAATTCAGAGGCAGGTGTTGTACAATAGACTTTTTCCCTCTAACCTATTTAGACGGTTTCATTGAAATACTAAAAAAACATAGACAGATTGGTAGAAATCTTAGACAAAATTACTTTCATAAAGTAGTTAAAACTATTGTAATGTTGATTAACAACAACCTTAAAATGCAAGTTACACATTTACATTGGTATAAACAATCTAATTATGTCATATAATATGTCACAAAGGAAATTTTACAGCAGTACAAGAAGTTTGAGTTTTACTAATAAAACTTCTGTACTTTCACTAAGCAGGATTTTGAAAGCAGGACTTTTATTTAGAGCACCATTAGAGCACCTGCTTTCATTGCTGCAGGACACAGGCTTCTGATAAGGGAGCTGTCGGCGACCACAGTGATCTTTTTAGTTGCTTTGCATACATTTCAAATGAGAGATATGAAAACTCATCGCTTTAAGCTCAAGCACTAAGCCGCAACGAAATGCACAACATGGTCTTGCAGAGCGGTCTTAGTGTTTTGAAGGTACCGATTCTCAAATTTTAGATATTAGAACCAAAGTGTTGTGTAATTAAATGTACACAGTGAAACGAACTGTTTTGGTTGCCCGCTGTAGTTTTTTTTCACTGCTGCGTCCTTTGTCTGTCTCCAGGTGAGTCTGAGGAGTTTCTTATGAAACTGATTAACCGTCCGATCATTGTGCTGCGCGGGGAGCACGGCTTCATTGGCTGCAGGAAGGTGACAGGGACGCTGGACTCCAACCGCTCCTCCTATGACTACTTCACTCTGGAGTTCAGAGACGGAGCCTACAGCCTGCAAGGTCTGTGTAGCGTTTTAGCAGATAGACGGTCATTGTCTTGATTTAGGACATGTTTGCTATTGTGGGATGTAAAGCAGCATTACTCAGCTGACAGAATGGTATTGCTTATCGGAGCGTGTGGAACGACCTCCCTCAGGCGTGCAAGAGATTAAATCATTTTCTCTTTAAGGGATTGTGATTATGGGTTTACTCACTCATGAAGCGTTTGTGCCAAAAATGGGGATTTGATTCGGGTAATTTTCCCCGCCTTTACATTATGTAATTCAAACAAAGCAATTTCAAGCAGGACCTTTTGTTCCCTCCTCCATTTTTTTTTCACACCCTCCCCCCCTTTCTGCCACACAATACCTCCATCTACACACTCCCTTGCTTTCACCATCCCGTCTCTGTCTAAACTCTGTTCCTCCTGATCTCCTCTCCTCCGGCAGACTCGACGGGTAAATACTGGATGGTGGGTAACGAGCAGTCGGTGGTGAGCAGCAGCGACACACCCGTCGACTTCCTCTTCGAGTTTTGCGACTACAACAAGCTGGCCATCCGCCACGCTGGCGACAACAAGTACCTCCGTGGCGACCACGCCGGCGTGCTGAAGGCCAACGCCGACGACCTGGAGACCGCCACGCTCTGGGAGTACTGAGGGAAGCTGGGATGTGGTCACCCACTTCTGCAATGCTGATGAATGAATGAAGTGTGGTGACACAGCACAACCCGTCCATACACCTACCTGTCCCCCACTCCCCCTCCCGTTCATTCCTTATATTATATCCTGTACTTATGACTTTACGTGTCGATAAACTGCACAGAGAGAACAGAAAGGATAGAAGAGGGGAGACACTCCTGTCTACCCTGCCTCCCTTTCATTCCCTTTATCCTTCCTTCCTCCCTTTCCCAGTTCTCCTTTGCAGCGCCAACCTTTATCTGTTGCCATAGTTACCGTGGGGCTGTGCACTTTTTTTCTGCTCCGATCTGGTTCGCTGCTTGACCCGCCACTCACTCTCCTCCTCGCCTTATGATTGTGCCGTCCCTCTCCTAGAGCAGAGCAGAGCCACATTAAAAGAGCCCCCCCTCCCCCCGAGTTAACTCCCCCTCGTCAACCCCCCCTCGTCTCTACTCGTCTCTATTGTCTGTGTGAGCAGCGCATGGTGGCAGTATTTATGGTGTCTGACCTGGTCGGCTAGAATCTGTTTCTACCTGAACTAATCTACCAAAACTGATCCTCCATCGGATAAAACCTACTTCAGCTGCTTCCTGTCAGCTGGATATAAAAGGTGGAGCATGAGGGTCTGTTTTTGTGCGTCTGGCTCATGTAGAAGCAGATTCACGTAGGACCAGGCCTAGTGTGTTTGGTTTTAAGAGCAGGCCCTGTTGCCTCTGTGTGTGATATAACTGGAGTGGATCTGATGATGATGATAAAAATATCGAAGATGGTGTTACTGACGGGTTTAACCCCCTTCCTTCATCTCAACTGTAAAATGTTCAAATGTAAACCAGTTTCCTGTGTTGCTCTCTAGCTGTGTTCTCATTGGTTGGCAGGGATTCTCCTGGACCAAACAGGATGTAGGAACTTAAAACACAACCCCGCCCCTCCCTGCAAGCTAAACCTATTGTCCCGAAAACATTATAAAGAAAAATTTAAATGGTGCGGTCACATGTTTACTGCACTCACCTGTCTTACCACTGACACACAGTTGGGTTCCTTTCTTTTTTTATGTCCAAGGCACAGACATTATCATGGGTAGGCGTACAGTACGTAACCATAGCTAGAGTGAATGATTTATAGACCCTTTTGAAAGCTGCTTTTTGAATCCCTCAACCAAACTTAGACCTCAGCCTTTATCTACACCAAACCTTTGATACTGGATTAACAAACTCGTCATCTCACACACAACTGACTAAACTGGAACCTGGTGCTACTAACTCCTATAGTAACTCGTGACACGTTAAGAAATGCTACAGGCCCGTCAAGCATCTCGCACACTGTCTGAACTGACAGTGATTTCCTGCTGCGTCTCTGCCCCTGCACTTGAGAGCTTTGCCATTTGACCGAAAAGGGCTGCAAGAGTACCCATAATACCCTAAACCTGCTTCTTCTTTTGGTTTTAATTTCTGTCTAAACTTTAAGAAGTGTCACAACAGCCTTCACAGTGATATGTGACCTATTTGTTTTTGTTGGATTTTTCTGTTTGTTCCTTTCCAGTTAAGGTGGAGAGGGGATGGGTTTAAAAAAAGAAGAAAAAGAAGCAGACTTTTGTCGTCCTTTTAACTGAAATGTCTGTTATGCAGTCATGTAGCACATTGCACCCATGGGTCCTGCCCTCTTTGATACCCTTCAGCAGCCTGCTTTCTCAATTACCCATTAAGCAGCAATGGTTTGTGTTTAACTTAAGATTATCATGGCATGTGGCCCTAACTGTTTGGGCTCTTTCACCCATCATTGTAATCACCAAGCATTCCTCTGATGTGAAAGTCAGTAGGGAAAACCAATCATTGTAGCTCCATGAAATGATACATGATTGTAGCCAGCTCCTCACCAAGTCCGTCCAATTTTCCCTCTGAAGTTTTGACCGGTTTTGCATGAAGGGTTGAGAATCTCAAGCGAATAAAAGGAGCAGTTATCCTCTGTGAAACAACATCTCCAAGGTGATCAAGGCTTAGACAAACGGATGTGGAAGGGTAAACGTGTGGTAATGACTGTGCCTTACTCTTGAGTTTTTGGGCAGTAGGAAAATAAAAGATAATTAAAAAAAGAATGAAAGTCCACATCTTTGCTTTGTATAACTGGAACTTCTTTTTGTATTATTATTTTGTATAATTTTTTTGATATTGTGGATTAATCTCTCTTGTGCCATTAGTTCACCTGAAATCCAACGACCAATAAAACTGGGATTTGGAATGCTACATGTCTCTTTCTTTTTTTCTGTTTGTTCTTATTCTCAGGTTCACTCAAACCCTGATGTTCTCACTTGTCTCTTTTATTACACTAATTTTATTTAAGTTTATTTAAAATATTTTAAAAACATTTTTATTAGTTAAAACAATCACATCACACACAACTGTTGATTTGGTTGGCTGAACTGTCACTAGCAGATTTTATCAGCTGCAGCTAATTCTCATCCTTACGTTCCCAGGTGCCTGTCCTATAAGTGCTGTCTCAGATTTCAATTTTCTCGCAGTTCAAATTGCAAATGAGTGAAGGGAGATGGACATTTGTCTCTTGCTCGCAAATATGAGGGTACAGGTTTCAAGGAGGTCAACATCGGCAAGCTATACGCTTTAGGTGGCATTTAATGAGGAAAAACATCACTGAAAAAATTGTACCCCTTTGAAAGGTTTCCTTCATGTGTCATTCAGAGAATATTGAGCTGGGGAACATTTGACCCTGAGAACAGTTATGCTAGCTAGCACTAATTAAGCAAACATTAGCTCAATAAATTAAAAACTCTCTCCAGCTGACTTTTAAATGTTTCTGAATGCCGTGTTTTAAAAGGAGTCTTAAATATTCTTTAAATAGTCTTTGTACATGATATTGTGCTAAAAGACTGAGGTTAACGCTAAATGTCTCAGGCAGAACATTAGCAGCATCCTCATCAGCTGATGATCTGTGACAGAGACATTGAAGAACAGCTTTGTTCTTGTACTGTAGTATAGAGTTAGTTCCTTTATTTTATTATTCCTTTCTGCTTTGTGTAATGTTACACACTATTACTAGCAAGACTGAGGTTGAATTTTTGTTTTGTTGTTGGTATGTTAATCTTTGCAGCTCACATTAGAGCAGACAAACACGCTGTTTTATTCAAGTGGTAATACTTCATTACACAATCAATTCAAAGGAGGAGTGCAGTGAACTGACAACTGGAAAATTACAGATATTTTGTGTACCATTGTGGACATTTTCCTAGAATTCAACTTGGCATTTGGGTACTCCATGAGACCACTAAATTCTTAATTAATCTTAATAACAAAAAAAGATGAGTTTAAACAGGGCTTGATAGGCACAAAGGGTCTGTGAGCTGGAAGAGGTTAACAATCTCAGGCTAAATTCTTATTTGTTCTTGCATGCTAATGTTACACCTACTAAACACTATATAATATCACAGTTCAACCTGCGTAGTTCTGGAAATCACAGCCTTTTCTTGCCCTGCTCATTTCTCACATAACTGTTGTGCTTCATAATGGTCTCCTGCCAGTTTCTGACCACAGTGGCTCCATGTGCTGTCCCACTTACACACACACACACACACACACACTTTTTTCCTGTCTCCTGAATAGAGCCTTTGTGTAACATTTATTCTAGTGCAGAGAAAGGGCAACCCCCTCTAAAGATTCACACACACACACATGCAAACACATGAACACCATTCGGGTGGTAATGTAATGATGCAGCCTCAAGAGCAGGTCTTTAATCCCCCGCCACCCGCTCCATCAGGCTTACAGATCCCAGAGGAACACCCAACATGGCAAAACAAACACACACCACCCCTCCATCTAATGTCATCCCCTCTGCTTCCTCATGGCCCCCCCCAAATCTTTCTCCCCGCCTCTCTCCCTCTACTTTAAACCTTCACCTCCCATCAGTCCCTCCATTCCTCATACCCTCCCTCTTTTTCCCCTCCTCCCTCTTCTGACCTATTCCGCTAAAAGGATGAGTCACTCAAAATATGACCCAGATCCTAGAAATGGGTGCAGTGGTTTGTGGGTAAAGTGTCAGGCTGCAGGCAGAGCCGCCTAGTCGGCCCTCTCTCTCTCTTTCAGAACAAATGAACGAGTGAAGAGAAGGAACGATGGGGGGTTAAGGGAGGGAGGAGAGGCTGTGTGCAAAATGGCTGCTGTCTCCACCCACATTAGAGTCCACCACCACCTCAGCTCAATCGCCTTGTTGCCATGGAAACACCAGCTGCGGAAAGCGGAGAAATCTGAACCAAAGAGGTGATTGGGTGTGTGGTGTAGTCAGGGCATGAAATGTCAAAAACCGTCATTACATCCAAAAAGCAGGCTGATTGAGGCCTTAGCTTGGGGGAGGAGTCTTTAGGGAGAAGCCGGAGGAGGAGGAATGGGGTGTCTGCCTTTGATCAGAAAAGAACTCATCACTTAGGAAACAGCACAAGGCCAAGCTCTGCTGAACTACTTTCCTCCTCTTATATTCCTCCCATCTGCTCCACTGTGGGCGATGTGTGTTTGCATGTACTGTCTCTTACATCTTTCATCTCACCGGCTTTCTGCCGGTTCTCCTAGCTCTGATCAAATCTACGTACACGCGTATTTTTCCATCTCTTACGTGGCCAGGCAGTAAGTCAGTGGGTCACTGGGTCAGTCGGTAAGAGCTTTAGAGGATGTGAAGGAGCAACATGAGTCTGGATGAATACCAGGTTCACTCACTATGACAGATCAGCCATCAGAGACAGGGAAGGCACATACTTCCACCGGCCACTTTATTAGGTACACCTTGCCAGGTTGGACTCCCCTTTTCCTTCAGAACTGCTTCGTGAAATTCTTTGTGACATACACTGCTCAAAAAATAAAGGGAACACTAAAATAACACATCCTAGATCTGAATGAATAAAATAATCTCATTACTTGGAGTTACATTGTGTTGTTCATGTGTTCCCTTTATTTTTTTGAGCAGTGTACTTTCAACACAGTGTTGGAAACGTTCCTCAGAGACTTTGGTCCATATTGGCATGATAGCATCACACAGTTGCTGCTCTATTGGATTGAGATCTGGTGACTGTGGAGGCCATTGGAGTCCAGTGAACTCATTTTCATGGTCAAGAAACCAGTTTGAGATGATTTGTGACATAGTGCATTATCCTGGTGGAAGTAGCCATCAGAAGATGGACACACTGTGGTCATAAAGAGATGCCATGGTCAGCAGCAATACTCAGGCAGGCTGTTGCGTTTAAACAATGGTGCCTTTAGGTGCAACAGCAAGCGTAAGAATTATTCAGCATTGGGTTTTTTTTGTATTTAAGTCAGTTCCTCTGAGACAGTCTTTAGTTGGGAGGTACAGTATAGCACTGTAAGAAACGTACAAATTATAGTTATATGAAAACATACAAATAGAAATCTTCATGTAGAGCATGTTTTAAAGGCCAAATCCTACTATATTAGTGTTTAACTACAGTAGTCAGCAGGTAGGCAGTTATGAAACATCCTACGGACTGTAAGAGCAGCTGTGCTGCGGTCACAGCTGTAAAAGCACATGCTCATTAAAAATATATACACTCATTAAAGATACACACAAACAATAACAGACACAAACAACGCCAGCGGACGTGCAGCAGCAAAAATTGTCAGGGGAACAAATTCCAGACACCAGCAGTCCTTGAGGACGAGGCAGCAGAGGGCTTTAATATGCATGAACACACACACACACACACACACACACACACACACACACACACACACACACAAACAAACAATGTGTGACTCTCGGGGTGTGAAGGTTGTCTCGGTGATCTCAGAGATGATGCAAAAATATGTGTGTGTGGACACGTTGTGCTGTTACAGTCACACTTATATAGAAACCTATAGAAACATGAATCCAGAATAACAGGAAGCTGCAGTAGAGGAGATCTTTGTTCCTCTCAGGTGTCCCAGGACGTGTGCAGGTCATGTCTGGTTCATATTTTCAGGACTTTAAATCTGTCCAACAGGTCCACACTGGCTATTCACTGAACGGGTTTGTTTTTAAGTGGTTTGAATAGGGAATGCTGTCATTTTATTGACTGATTTACTGACTGACAGAGAAAAGACTAACAGTAGAAAACGACATGGTGTGGGTGATACAGATAAAATCCTCTATTATAGTTTTTATTATTTTATGTTGCAATATCAGTATCATTTGACTGTTTAAGATCATAAAGGTGTTTATTCCTGGTAGGCTATTTGTAGCACACTAACATGCAGCGTCCTCATGACAGATGATTTAAGATCAAATATAATGTAAAAGGCTTTTTCAACCAGTTTTCAGTCCTTCTCTTGTGTATTTACATCTTCCTCTCATGTCTCTAAATCATCTGACTAATTTTAATTTTTAGAGTGAGTGTTTAACTTCCAAGGGAGTGACAGCACCGCATTGCCAGAATTATTTTATTGGGCCTTATCACATCACTTAAGCCAGCCCTTTGTTCTTTGAATTAAATGAGTCATTAGCAGATAATACTCTATAATACATTACGACTGTAATCCATGACCCACACGCTTGTCTGGCAGGCCCTGGGGTGTCTTCCAGGACTGGGAAAGAATAAAACGCAGTTGAATACGATTTATTCAGAAAGGAGGAGTGATTGGCCCATCGTAGCTTTGTCCTCAATTCAGCAGTGACCGTCAGGGTGAGGGGTCACAGGCTGAGGCCAGGGCTTAAAAAGCGTGACTACACTCAGCTGAGCAGGCATCATGTTTGCAGCAGTCATGGGAGTCTCACACATACAAAGTGTAATGTGAACCTGTTTTACACATTCGGAGCTCTTTATTCATCATGAGGAGTGCTACTCACTTTTTAAACAGAAAGTTTGTGTTAATCAGTGTTTACCAGACAGGGAGGGTCAAATGAAAGACACAATTGTGTTGAATTATGGTAAGTGTAAGATCCAGTGTGTCTGGAGGAATAAAAGTCAGGATGTCTCTGCCTTTGTTATTTTGGCTTTGCCCATTTTTGTGTTTTAGCCATGCTAGCAGTGTGGCACAGGGGGTGACAGTGTTGGTCCATTGCTCTGATCCAGAATGAAAATGCAAATACCAGCAAGCTAACATGCTAAAACCAAGACTGTCTTTATATCCACACTATATCTGCTCAACATCAGCATGTTAGCATGCTGACGTTAGCATCACGTGGACTTCTTGTATAACGCGCTCTTCACAACAACACTAAATCTCTAGAGTGCTGCTTCAAGGGTTATGCTGGTGTTTGCTTTTTGACTTTGAGGCAAATGTCAAGGTTTCCCCTCTCCTCCAAAATAATTACTGCTGGTGTTATTGTAGTTGGAGAAATAAGCACCCCTTTCCTATCTCCTTCTTCAGAAGCTGTCTTTTTATTTACACAACTTTCAGTCATGTTGCTTTAGTCAGCTACATGCCAGGACTTGTCATAAAATAATATGCAAATATTAAATCAAACATTTCATTTGAGTCTATTTTGCTGCAGTCTCAAAATGCCAGACATACACAGTAATGAACTGTGTCTTTTGGGCTCTATGGACGCCCCTACATGTCCTCGTGCATCTTTCTAAAAAATACAACATACATTATTTTATTCATGATGGCTTTGATGATGTTGGAAGACGCAGAATCTGATTAACGTCTAATTCTGGCACTCACACAAACAAAGTCTGTCTCATGCCACCCATGACTAAAACCATTAGGACCCGTGGGCTAAAACGGGGGTTTGCTGTGCTACGTTTATAGTCTGCATGCAGAAACAAGAGGCTGAGACTGTGTGTGACTGAGTGTGTAGCAAAGTGATTTGTCACACTAGCAGCACACTTGGCTGAACAAAGAATCTCCCTCTCTCAGTAACATCAGAAAGCCCGGCTGCCGCCACGCCGTGATTGGCGGAAAGCACCCGCTCTGTCATGTGATTGGTGCATAGCCCGGGGGCTCAGTTATCATGAGTCAGCCCCTTTTTCTGCATGAGACGAGGGAGGAGGGGAAGAGACAGGCAGACAGACTAAACGGTGTGGCTGAGAGAGAAAGACGGGCAGAAAGGTAGTAAGAAGAGATTTCTTTAAGTTTCCTTTTTATAAAAACATAAAACCTTCAGAACGGCAAAGTTGAAACTCGCATGAACCAGAAACTCAGGCAAATGTGAACGAAAACTTTAATAGAAAACTGTGTGGTCTCACACACATTACACAAAAGATACAGAAGGGAAAGCTAACTGTTTTCATTATGTACTCAAAAATATCTGTATAAACTGGAAATAAATTGTCCCAAGATTCTAGACGCTTCCATCAGTTCAACCCCAATATTCAAAGAGAAATAGATGAAAAAGGAACATGTAGCATAGGAACCCACTTTATTATTGAATTCCCAAGTTCAGTGGGAGAAGGCAAAGTGTCCGAATGTGTGTGTTTGTTTTTCTGCAGATGCACTTATCATTTCAGTGCGTTTTTTAAATCTGAAACAAAAAGGATGCTTCAAGTGGTGGATCCAAACTCTGCATGATCACACGAGCTATGAAAACGGTCAAATAGAAAAGGGTGATGCACACTGAAAGATAAAAAACAGCACTGAAATAAAAAGTAAAGCTGTAGTGAGAGTGTGAGTGTGTGTGTGTGTGTGTGTGTGAGGATGAGCTGTCTGGGGTTAACGCGCCCTCGTCACAGAGCGTGTTAGAAGCGTCTGTAGTAGCGGTGCGGTGGTCCATAGTGCATGGGCAGGTCCATGACGTCAATGTTGTGGTGATGAGGGTTGACAGGAGGGTTGTGGTGGTGATGGTGGTGGTTGTTGTTGTTGTTATTGTTCAGGGGGGGCAGGTGCTGCAGGGGGGGCACGTAGGGGGCCGGGGGCAATCGGGGCATGATCACCTGATGGTACAGCCTGCCCTGGGGCGGGGCCGGTGGGTAGCGGGCGCGTGGAGGCACAAAGAGGGGAGCTTGTACTGCCTGCGGGTGAGGAGGGGCCGGGGGGTTAGGGTTTGGTGGATTTTCGGGGGGTGGACCCACGCGTGGCCGTTTGGCGTCGGTGATGGGCTCAGGAGGAGGGCCAACCCTCTTCCCTGAAGTGTCTGAGAGGAGAAGAAAAACAATGATGTTATCGATGAACAACAGTCCCGTCTGATCTTCCCGTGGAGGTTTGCCTCTAACTGCTGTACGCCATCGCCTACGTTCAGGCAAACCAAACACAGGAAACACGCCTGCAACTGCTGCCGGTTTATTCTGTAAACTGTCAACTTGTCTGAATAAATAATGGTTCAAAGGCAAAGAGGAAGCAGCAGAGGGGAAGAATAATGTTTCTGCATTGCAACATTTCCCTGCTAGGGAACATAATTCACCCGATTTCTACATCAGCCTATAAAAAACTAGGTGACATGATAAATGGTAAAAACATACTGAGTAACAGAGAAAAGTTTCCACAATCCCATGAAAATAATTTCAGTTGTGAAAGGAAGCTGTGACTTTAAAGCTCTGTACTGACCTGCACACTTCTTATTCAGCTCGGCCTCTCCTTCCTTCTGGATCTCCTGAATGATGCGCTCGTCATCTTGCTGCAGAAACACACACGGAAACAACTGTTACCACTTTAGCAAAGTGAAATCAGCTACTACTAATCATACTACTGCCTTTGGTCATTGTTGAGCTTGTAGCTTGAGGTATTGCTGTGTTGAATTGTATTACATGGTAAAGTTGTGCTGTTGTTATGGAACAGGAGACAAGACAGCCCAAGATGACCCATCACAGGTTTTGCAATCCCCACATGGTCTCTCTGTATGCGCTGTAGCCTCGACATGTACTGCAGCTTGCGGCTACATGTGCTAATGTGAAGAGTGGGACTGACGCTTGTCTTTATACAAGCGAGTGTGGTCTGAACTGACTGATGTTGTCCTAGTTTGTGACTCGTGTGTTTCTCTAACCCAAAAGACAACATTTTCGGTTAAGTGAACATAAAGCTAGTGAGCCGTGTCAAGGAAAACCTTTGACTGATGATAATAAAAAGGCAGCTGACCCCTTTCACCAACAATCTAATGGCCCTCTTGTTCCCAGTATTTAACCATTTCTTGGCACTGCCTTCGAAACTAGCTCTTGGCCAGCTCTGGTGCCTTTCTGGAGCTGCTGGAGCAGGTCCAGCTCATTAACTGCTCAGGGACTAATTGCTGCTTCTGGTTGCCAGTGATGCTCTGGCCAGGTCACTGTGGGCTACCATGGAGTCAGATGGGCAAAAGTGGTCAAAGTGCAGGAGAGACGGTTAACATGTCTGTAAGTGCAAGAGTGTGTGTATAGCACCACAGCTATATCTTGGATGTGTGGATGCGCACAGGCTGAAGTTAACAGAATGACCAGACACTAAATCTGACAACACGCAAGTCTTCCATCATTGTGACAGAAAAAGAAAAATCAAAAGACGGAGTAAAATCTGTCATCTTCAAAAAGACAGCTCTTGGGCAAAAAAACGTGTCTGAACATATACCGTGGGGTCGGTCCATAGGGAACACTTGCGGCAGTGGCGGCAGGGAGCGCCAGGAGAGCGGGCGTGCTGGCAGAAGTGGTTGTAGCCAGTAATGGGCTCTCTGCAGAGGTAGCACATGAAACTGCCGCAGCGGCACGACATACGGTTGCAGCCCTCCGACTTGACCAAGCCCGTCCCACACTTGATACACTTCCTCACCCGAGCTGCCGTCATGCGTTCCTCACTGCAGCAAGTGGACAGGACAGAGTAAAAAAAATGAACAGGGGAGACAAAAGAGAAATTAAGCAAGAGGTATAAGAAGAGAAAAAAAGTAGAGACAAAACATCAGATGAACGTTCTCCTGCGTATCTCAAGGACAGAGTGGTTCTCGTGTTTTTAATCTGGATGTGAAATGAGAAATTGTGTCTGCAGCTCAGGTTCATGTTAGTATTTTCTTGTAGGCATTAACAAGAGGTTTAGTTTCAGGTTCAAACACATGTACGGTTTTCCTGTGATGTATTTTCATTTAACTCCTTTGCTGCAGCCTTATCGTAAAGTCAACATGACAGTGGGATTCAAGAACAGCAGCCCACACAGGAACACTGGGTGCTGTACCTCCAACCAATCCAGCTACTTTTTTGTCATGGCTATTATTGGTATAACTTTATATCATTTTTCCTTCTGACAGTCAGAATTGACATGGTTGGTATTAAAGGAGAAGTCAACTCTTCATTTACATAAAGAGTGTCTTTGTGCCTCTTAAAGGAGAACTCCTTTAACAGACACAAAACGCAATTAAAATGTCTGTATTTTCGCATTCTGTTGCCACAATTCAGAACGGCACAAACGCGAACCATTTCTTCTTCACTTGTGAGCAAGTCCGATGCTGTTTACCTTTTTCCAGCAACAACGGAGTTCCCACGGGACTTCAGCGCAAGAGTACAGCTAGCCGTCTAAAACACTATTTAGGAGAATTTAAAGTTTCTAAACGCATCTTGTTGTCCTGTAACGGCCCTGTTCATGTTGGATAGACATTGTAATTGCATTT
The DNA here is from genome assembly GCA_024633595.2 of Lepomis macrochirus. Classification (NCBI taxonomy): domain Eukaryota; kingdom Metazoa; phylum Chordata; class Actinopteri; order Centrarchiformes; family Centrarchidae; genus Lepomis; species Lepomis macrochirus. The sequence goes on along the minus strand of JALXJV020000007.1, from coordinate 27,043,209 downwards.
TGTGTCTGTTAAGAGGCACAAAGACACTCTTTATCTATATGCCCCTATAAATGCCTCTGGGCATTAGCTGCAGCAGCTCCGTGTTGCAAGCACCAATCTGGCTCGCTTTTTTTTTTCTATAGACAGTATTCACAAAGGTATAACGATCAAGATTAACTTAAAAATTGCCCGGAGTTCTCCTTTAAAGGCTAAGTGAAATGGTAACAGTTTAGCTTTGGTTCAGTTCAGGAGCAGCGGAGTCCGCCACTAACACTTAAAACTGTATAGCGAGGTAATTACAGAATGTAAATCAACTGAATGGCTTTCACATAAAAAGCCAACTAGGGGCCCCCGTTAGCTCATTGCTAGAGCACGGGCCCAATGTACAAAGGCTGAGTCCTTGCTGCAGCGTCCCAGATTCGAGTCTGACCTGCGGCCCTTTGCTGCATGTCCCCTCTCTCTAAACTGTCCTGTCATAAAAATAAAGACTGAAAAAGCCCCATATACATATAAAATGCCAACTATAAATTGGGTGGGATTTCTCAATAATAACTTTTTTTGTATCGTGCTATGAAGATAATGAGAATCCTTATTTTCACTGCTCTGTTCTGCAAACCAGTTCACAGATGCAGAGGTAAGCCTTCAGTCAGGCCTCTCCCAGTTCTTGAGCCCAAACCCACAAATCTGAAGGGGACTTGTGCTGGTTTTGTGATTCTCTTAGTTCTGTCCTGTTAAAATCATCAGGTCAGAGCTGCTCAGACCTGCTCCACTGATCTTTCTACCAGGCCACTCCCTGCACTTCATCTTTCAGCACTAGGAAGCAAGAAGATCCGTGAGCGGTTCAAAACAGGAAGCACCCGGCCTCTCCACTTCCTGGAGTGTTTTCCGGGAAATTGACCTGTTTGTCCGGCATCCTCCCTGAGTGAGGAGTAGTAAAGGGGACAGCAACGAAAAGTGAGAAATGGACAGGGCCTCTGACAAAGGTTTTTTGAGGGTTTATGTTTAGAAAACACTGGATAATTCCAAGTACTGTTGTTTGAGTTTTACTATGCTTATTAGTATTCTTTGTGTCATGTCAAGTAATAATACACAAATGTGAATACTGTCCTTTACGGACCATGATAGGTGATTTCTGGAAGCCTGGTCATGGGACTGGTTCTAGTGTGTTTTCGATGAGAAAACTTGACTGTTTTAACATCAGAAAATAATAAAGTAAAATAGTAGAGGCTGAAAAATAACTGAACAAACAACTGAAAAATCACGGGTAAGAGACGGACTGATTGGCAATAGAGAGGGGAAACAGCGCCTTATTCTGAAAGGCCTGTGGGCTGGTTGGTATCATAAAATAAATGTCTTAACAGCAGCAAATTTTATTTTTACTTCTTAATTTTTAGCACATGTGTAATGTTTTAAAGTTTATTACATTTTCCAGCCCCCCAAAATAACCACGCTTCATATAATCCCATCCAAGGACATACAAATCTGTCCATGAGAGGCTAATCTGTCCTTTAAGGATCATTAGGGTAGATGGCTCAATGGCAGCGGTTTGATAAAGGAGTCTGATGGAGTCCTTTTTGTTTCTGTGAGACCACTTACAAGAGCACCCTCATGCGGATCTCGTCCCTCTCCAGGACCTGCTCACACGTCTTCCCCACATGCTGCTTCCACTGGACATGGCACTTTCTACAGCTCTCCTAAAGTAAAAGACAAGAAAGGCAGTGAGAAATCTGGAAAGAGGGATTAGGAAGAAAAAAAGAGAAAGAGACAGAAAGAATGGGAAAGGAAAAGAGTTTCATTTGAACCTCTTTGTGACAAGTTTCTCAACATGTCTTCAAATAGCAAGAGATGACCCCACATTTCCACATCACACCCGACCATCACTCCTCCTCCTCTTCATTCCAGTTACTGCAGAATAAGTGGAGCCCTGTGGTCAGGATGTTCCTCCACAGCGTCTGCTCTAAATGCTGCTGGTGCTGCCTATGCAGGGACATGGACTTGCCCAGACACAGCTAGGTGTGGTTCTCACTGCAAATGTGTGGGACTGCAGCAAGAGAGCGATTTGCTCGCCACTGCCTGTTTGGTTGCCTAGAAACAGCAACTGCAGCCTCCTTCGTTGTGTCAAACCGAGGCGTGTGGGGCAGACAGCATCACTGCACGAACACACACACACACACACACATTAGCTAGGGGTTGTCTGCCTTGCTAACCTTTAGCTAAGTGGTGTCACCATAAATATTTGAACTGCTCATGAAATATTGAAGAGCGTGGCATATGACAGCTGATGCAGCACTGTATGATCCATATCTCCACGTCAACCTCCAGTCTGACCCTCAGCCTCAGAGAGAAACACACCCTCTTTACCCTGCAACCTCTTTTCACACCCTACAGTCAGTCTGTGTGTGTGTGTGTGTGTGTGTGTGTGTGTGTGTGTGTGTGTGTGTGTGTGTGTGTGTGTGTGTGTGTGCGTGTGCGTGCAAGGTCAGCCAGAGGGTGGGGAACTGTGCTGGAGATGCCAGAGTTTCTTCGCTGGCATTTGTAGCGGTTTGGATGGAAACACTAAAGACCATCTGAAAGGCACAGAAGGACCTTTAAAGTCAAACTGTAGTCGATTCAAGCAAAGGAAGTTTCCCTTTTCAGACATGAAACAGATAAAAAGTAAGACCAACTGTATTCCCATTTTCTGATTTACGAGGGTGTGTCCAAGCAAAGAGACGGATGAAACATAGTCAAGAAACGTGTGTGTTTGACAAGCATAACATATAACAAGGTCTGTGATTTCAGTTAAATGGGGGGGGGGGGTTATGTGCAAGCCAAGGGCCGCAGAATTGGACTCAAGTGTCAAGAGAAAGCCAGGTCACACAAAGACAAGAAAGAGAGGCAGAAAGAGTGAGGAGGGGAGGCAGAGTGGTGAAAGATCACCCCCTAGCGGTAAACGAGAGACCAGGGGAGAGCGGGTGACATGAGCTTGTGTGTGCTTGCGCCTGACATGTTTGACAAGCTGCTGAAAAGCAGGAACACACCTGAGTTCTTATAGTGCGGCTAAAAATACAGCCGATGACGTCGGAATCAACCTTTGCATGGGGGCGAGTCTTCCCCGCCCCCCGGTGTCTAATGTCAATAAAAGGTAATGTGGTTGAAATGTGACAAAGGCTGCACGCACGCATGCACACACACGCCTTTATGGTGTACAAATGGCAGCAATGTGAGCAATCCAGGAAATAGTGCATGTTTAGCTGTTTCACTCGTCCAACCTGTTCTAACTTATCCTCATCTCCATTCACTGCACTCCTTCCCCTAGGGTCCTCCCCTCCTTCCTCCCCACCCAGTATCTCCTTCCTCCATCTCATTCATACCTAGCTTCTCTCTGGATATCTTCTTTTCTTCGTGGTGCAGGCTGCAGCTGCCCTTATAAGGCAGTGCAAGTGGCTTGCAGTGCTGGGGGGGCTGCAATGAACATATGTGTTTTTTAGGTGGGGAGGTTGCTTTTACGGCAATCTAATGAGAGCGCAGACCACGGGGCAGGGAGGAAGAGAAGAGACGTGTGCCCAATGAGATGCTTCTATAGAAGAACTGATCATTTATGCGGTAGATATGATAATGTATGTGATACAGACTTCTGCAAAACAAAACTATAGTGCACGGATTCAGCTCGTTTGCAGCGTGACGGCCTTCCAGTGGCCTACATTTTTACATTCCTTGGCTTTCATGAAGTAATCACACACAGGCCAGGAACAAGCCTGTCCAAATGTCCTCATAACCACATGTGGAATACATTAGATCTGCTTGTGTGTGTGTGTGTGTGTGTGTGTGTGTGTGTGTGTGTGTGTGTGTGTGTGTGTGTGTGTGTGTGTGTGTGTGTGTGTGTGTGTGAAGGTCAGACAGAGCCAGGGGAGGGAGCAGGAGAAAGGAAAAGAGAGGGAGGAGAATCTGGGTCAAACTTGGTCTGAACCACATTTGAAATGGAGGAGGAAGTGTGTCCAACCAGTAAGAAGCCAGTACGAGGGGTGTGGTAAGTGCAGCCAGCCAATGAGGCGGCGGTGTGGGAGAAGGCGGGTGGGCTTATGGAAAGTATGTCAGTTACATAATGAAGCCCCACCCTGCTCTATAGACTGAGGCTGACTGTGCAGCAACAGCTTCAACCATGCTTCTGCTAATAGGTACAAAAGACCAGGAGAGAAAATACCTAAAACACAGTAAAGCCAGTCTATGTAATAAGTATATTCTTGTGACAGTATCTGGGAATGGGAATCTCCAAAACACACACCACAGCAGCCACAGAATTACATCCTGATTCAAGAGGAAGCAAGCTGTGTTAGTTTTCTGTAGCAGAAAGGACACGTTCCCTTCATGACTCAAAAGTGTCTATTTAAGACTAGTGAGTACAACACTGCAAACATATCTGCTTCTAATAGTTAACCTAAATATGTGGCTGTTGGTTTGGCAGATGAATAATATTCAAAAAGGTACGAGACCAAGAGATATCTGGAGCATGTCTAACTTTTTTGTGTCTTTGGGTGTGTGTATGAGTATGTAAGGGGATGCAGCTGTGCAGTTACTCAGCAGGGCGGCCAATGTAAACCTCTGGCTCCACCTACAGGTTAATGGGTAGAATTGCAAGAGAAAGGAGGAACGTCCTTATCTGCACTTAATGAAGCGTTTTGCATTTATATAACCTCAGCGGTTTGTGTGATTATATTGTAGAGCCCTGTTGTGTTTCAAGTGATGACTGAAATGACATTGTAGAGCTTATACAACAGAGAAGCCATTGCAAAGACAGTTGATTTTTAAAAAAAATGAGGACTACGGTGTAGCCAGAGGAACTTGTGGTGCTGGAGCAAAGTCAGCAGATGTAAAATTTTTAGTGTGACTGGAGACAGAAGCTCTCTGTGTTCTATGGGAGAATTATGTAAATGTTTCAGAAAATACTAACGAGCCTAGAGGGCTGGGGAGGACTGCAAGTTTGAAAATTAAAAACAAGTCTAAAGGTGTGGAGAATTGAGCTCACCAGACTTCTGTAGCCTGCTCCTCATCTCGGCTTGAGGCGTCTCTAGACAATGTTATAGGAGAGCAATGCTAAAAAATAAGTGTTCTTTTAAGAAAGAGATCCTGCCCCCTCCCTCCCTTATTTTTTTAAACTAGGCAGGAGCTGACAAGTAAGCCTAAAATTGTTTTTAAAGTTAACAGGCAACAACAAATGGCCACCAATCATCTTAATATTAATACTAATGGTACCCAGTACTTCCCTATTTTGTGAATAAAGCTGGATTCAAGTTTTAGTTTACGAGTGGTATTTATTTGACTATTAGGAAATGACCAGCCCTGCAAACCATGCGCCTGTATTTACAGTAATCTGTTGATACATTTTTTCAATTGTCAGATAAGTTGTTTCGATCTGTAAAACATCAGAAAATAGAGAAAGATGCAGATCACAATTTCCCAGAGCAAACGTGGCATTTTTAGACTGCTTGTTTGGTCTGACCAAAATATAAATATACATTTGAGAAGCTGAAACTGAAAACAGAAAATACCATTTTTCCCTTGATAATGGTGATTCATTTCCTGTCCCCTGACAATCTGATTAAATGACTAATCATTTCAGCATCATTACAGATAATCTATGCTTCAAATTTAAGCAAATTATGCACAAACAGACTATTAGTTCACAGTTAGTGGGGGACTTGATGCCATAGTGACAGAAGGCAAATATATGCATTTATTATGTCGGTGTGTTGACACATCCCCATCTCTCTCCCCCCCATTCCGGGAATGTAATGTAGCGATAACAGGAGTGTCAGTCTGTGTGTGTTTGTTTTGAGTCACAGAGAGACTGTGGTGGTGTGGAAGAATTGAGTGTGAGACACAAGAACAGAAACAGATGCATGAAGAGAAAGAAGGGAGGGTTTTTGTTTATGTGGTGAGAGTGAGAATATGATTGTAGGTATGTGTGTGTGTGTGTGTTTCTGCCATATAATGGAGATTTTAGGCTGGAATCTGTGTGACAGCCTTGGCAGTTACAAAGCAACGCCTCCCCCCCTGCATTCCTCAGACAGAGGGAGGAGGCCCAGAGATAAACAGAGCAGGAGACAGAGGTGGCGACCTCGCCAGATGGATCCATTTCATCATGTCCATAAAACCTTTCATCAATCTTCCCCCTCTCACTGATTTTGATCTCTGTCTCATGTCCAGGCTGCACTGACATGATTTATGCTGAAGTGGACACTGCACACAGAGCCATCAGGTTTTACTGTCACGATGGACTGAATAATTCATGATGTCTCCTCTTGGAGTCAAATCCATTTCAATCTCTCTTTTGTACAGCACGATTTAACTGGGGGATGCAGATACTGCGCAAGAGCCGAAGCCGTAACATCCAACTGACTGTGAACATATTGCTTTACTGTTATGATCTGTAGAGGAAAGAAAGTAGCAGCACAACAACCCGGCTTCCGCAGAACCTCAAAATGTTTACTGAACTAAAGAAATACAGAGCAGGACTGACCTTGCGGCAGCGTGGGTTGGGACAGCTAAACAGAGACATGTCTTTGTCCAACAAGGCTGGGAAGTTGCAAAATGGACACCTGAAAAAGTCAGAGAGGATGCAGAGTCAAGGAGTGACACTGTGAGAAGACAAAGAGACATTATTTCAGTGTAGACATCCCCTATGGACCAAGAATTTGCAGGCATGCACACATGCTGGCCATTATATAGGATTAGGGCTGCGAATAAAAATGATTTCTATTATCGATGAATCTGCTATATATGTTCTGGACCTGTGGACTCAAGTCTATATAATGTTGTTCCATCACAAAGAAGCCAAAGAAAAGCAGCAAATCTTCCCATCCAAGAAGCTGAACCTGGCAAAATGACTTATACACAGGGCTGGCCGATATGGTCAAAAATGAAAGGCTGATTTTTGCTCCTGAGTGAAACTTGAAGAAACCAGATGGTTAATTGTGGTTTTAAACTTTTCTTTAAGGTCAAACACTTGATGCCAAACAGTGGATCACTTCACAAATCTGAGGTAGAAAATTCAAAACAAAAAATCTTTTTTCAGTCCATCTTCCTTAACAAAATAAATATCTTAATAGAAGAATTAGGTGCTAATTACCTTGTGATTCAAATGAATTAAACATTTATTGACGGTATATGGAACATTTGTTTTATTGTTATTGAGGAAAGTAATATTGCAATAATTATCATTAGTTTTATTGCCAAGCCCTACCTGCACATTTGAATTATTTACTATTGATCAACCAGGGTGTACATTACACAGTGTAATCCAGCTAAACCACAGTTCAAACACAACTAGAAACACACACACATTACATTTATTCATTTAGCTGGTGCTTTTATCCAAAGCGACTTACAATTGCTATACATGTCAGAGGTCGTACGCCTCTAGATCAACTAGGGGTTAAGTGTCTTGCTCAGGGACACATTGGGTCACAGTGGGGAATTAAACCCGGGTCTCTCACACCAAAGCCATGTGTCTTACCCACACACTTACCTCACAAGTTCATCAGCACAGGTGGCAGCGACCGCCTCCTCCGCCTGCCTCTCATAATATTTACACAGTATGTTCTCTGGCAGCACCTTCTCCAGCTCACATACCGGATAGGAGCACGGGCAGCCCGCCTCCATGCAGCTCAGCTCCGACTGCAACATGAACACACACATCAACACATGCACAAGTAATTAGAACTGTGAGGGTAGGTTCACAAGCACCTTCGTGAAATACTGAGTCACCCACACACACACGTTCTAGAAATAATGAGTCACCTGATCATTATGTTACGGCGGTACAATCAGATGCATGTAAATGGATACAGACATAAAATTAAAAACACATTTCATTGTAAAGCAATCCAATACAACAATGTCACAAACTACAGCCTCGTGAAGATGAACCAGCAGTGCCTGAGAGAATTTATTCCAGAGTGGTTTTATTGGACTGCATTAAACAGGTGTACCTGATAAACTCACAACTCTGTATTTTACATGGCATGTTTTACTACTAGTAGTCTACGTTGACATTATTGTTCGCCATGGTCCATGACACAGTGTTACAGCCTGAATGCTAATCAGCCTGCAGAGATTTGAAACATGAACCAACCATTCATTCATTCATTCATTCAAACAGTAATCAAAAACAAATAATTCTACAGCTCAGGAAGACGCTGTTTTTTCTCTAGGAATAGTAACTAATGGTTGCCTGGCAACACTTGCAGTTTTATCCTAATCAGATGTGAGAAAAACGGTGTATGTCTGCACCTTTCCAGAGCCAAACACTGCCTCCTGAGCATATTTGACCAGGCACTCTTTACAGAACAGGTGGCCGTCTGAACACTGCGTCATCTTCTCAAACGCAAACTCCCCGTAGCAGCAGCCACACTCGATCAGCTGACCGTCCTGCAGAAGGAATCACACATGGACATATTGTATGTAGTGCAAGAAGTTTTCAAACTTTTCTCAGTTTTTCAGGAAAATACTGGAGGATCCATTTTAATCTCAGTCCCTAATGACTCTTCGTGCGCACAGAATAACAATGAATGTGAACATATGAATGTGTGGTCTCTGCTAATAACAATGTATTTATCAAGAACAAGGTAATTTTGTGAGTAGATGTTACATGCGCCATGTCATACCACCTGCTGTATTGTGTCATTTTAGACCACATAAACACATATTGTTGTTACTGTAACCATTTGGACATAAAACAACCAACAAAAGCTTTAGCCACTGAGAAGCCAGCATTTTCAGCATGATGACCACATACAGCATGAGCCATTTTGAAGGTTACATCCGTGTGGTGGGGGTATGTTTGGTTGTTTCCTACCTTTTTGTATTCATCTTCATTGACCTGCAGAGCCAAGAGGAAGTCCTCATGCTGGAAAGAGAGTAAAGAGAGTACAGATAACTTCACACAGGCGCTGACCAGATCTGCATTTGCACAGGGTAAATGGTAAACAAACCTCACTTATATAGACTTACAAGGACTGTCAACTTAATGTGGCAACTTAATTGTAAAGGAGGGATTTTTACACAAGTTAGTTAGATGTGATGTAGAAGTTCAGTGTGTATTCTATAAAATTGCATTGTTAAGTGTTTTCACTCTTACTGCCAAATGTTTTCTAGGCAGGGTTATTGACAGACAGACACGCTGTTATATTCATTGGTGCCAGGAATGTTGCACATGCTAATCTATTGAGTATTATCATTTATAGGAATCTATTTAAGTGGAAAACAAATACATTCCCCTTCATTTGCAAAGTCTCTACACAGCAGGTTCAGACCTAACTTTAAAATGTTTTAATAAAAGCCAGAAGGATTCGCCACTATAGAAATCTAATATTCCCTGTAGTAGTAGTATGCTGATGGAAAAAAACAGTATGCAGAGAGTAAAATACTGTAATCTCACTGCTCCATAGCCTAAAACACAATTGACGACTATACATGTACAATATAACAAAGACTGCAGTCTGTAGGCATAAATGAAATACTGTGACAGAGAAAAATCATGAATTACATGTACAGAAACAATGTGTACCTGTGCGTGTGTGTGCGTGTATATATATATATACCTCGGCCCATTCCTTGGCCTTCTGCTGATAGAATGTAAGCTCCTTCTGCAAAGAAGCTTCCAGATTGTTGTACGTCCTGTAGTAGCGACGATCATTCTCCAAGAAATACATCCTCTTGTCAAACTTCACTGAGCCTGGTGGACAGAAACAAAAAAAGGTATTAAAATGTCCTCCCATGATGCACCTGCATACCTGGGGTGAAACTCAGTTATTGAGGGTTTTGCAGATGAAAGAAGAGCATTACCAACAAACTCAGGCTTGTATCAAATAATTAGTAATAATTATGCACTATGTGCTCTGGAAGTACATCTACCAAACAGGTGGGTGCACAGACCATAGCATGTGGTGTGAGCACACAGAAGTGAAAAAGGTTGTTCACCTCGCTCAAAATGAAAATCAATGTAGCAGCGCTCCGAGGAGGCCCTGCTCCGCCGTCTCTTTCCTGAGGGGTCGCCTGAATCTTGCCACTTCTTCAGAGCTTCGCATAAGGCCTGGGAGAGAGGGATTTAAAGAGACAGTTGTAAAAAGGGAGCAAGAAAGTAGAGAAAGGGGAAGAGTTGTAATCGCACGACACACAGTGCATTATGAGACCACCACAGGTACCTTGCGTGTGATTGCATAGTGTCCCTTCAGAGCATTGAGGGCCCATTTGATGTCCTGACAGCTGAGCATCCTGAAATCTGCCATGAGCAAGTCGGCAGCCTGCATCACAGCCTCAGGTCCCACCGTGCCCAGTTTGGCATAGTCAAACAGGTCCTCTGTCACCTAAAGACACCGATAACAGACGTGTAAACACAGTAACCCCACCCTGAGATAAAGACGGGTATAAAGCTGTCATCAAAATGACAAATTTGTATAACTAACTGTGACTGTCTAACTGCAATTATGAGACAAGGCTTTTTTGTGATGGTAGGGTGGGTGGGGGAACAGCTGAATAATCAGGTTTCAAGGCAGGAGAGACTGAAGGGTCTGTTTGTGCGCTGTCTGCCATTTTGTGTGAACAAGCCAGAGAGCCTGAGGGTTGTTCCTTCCTGCTTTCATATGTGTGTACAGTCACTCTGTAAAGTTTGCTTGGGAAAAGAATACAGATAAAGTTGTCTGTCACTTTTCCACGTGAAACACTTAATGTGTTTTTCTTTTCCAGCATATTCACTCTCTGTTTACAATTCAAGCTCATTCCTCAAAAAGTGCCACGGTTCAACAAACAGTACAGAGTCATAATCTGGTGATGGACACCAAGAAAAGCTCCATTAGAAAAAATATTGGTCAGCTGAGTCTGACTGACGTAAATACGTACAAGTACACGTACACGTACATGTACACGCACACATGCACACACACACACACACCTCTGTCTGGGTGTCTCCAGACTCCAGCAGGATGCTGGTTGGAGCTGCTGTGGCGGCTGCAGTCTCCCCCCCCTTGGATACTCTGGGTTCTCCAACAGCAGGTTACAGATACTAGAAAACAGCAGAGGGGAGGTACATGAAAACAAGCTCGCATGGACTTTTGCACACAGCTGCAGGTATGATGCTATTTTAATAGCTGAAACACACACAGGACAAATTCAATTAGTCAGATATGGCACTGTGCACTACTGCATATGTGACAATTAAGTGAACATAAATTCATTTTTCTAATTTCTGTGAGAAAAAAATTTAACATTTAATACAACTCTACCATTAGAAATATGTCAATTTCAGCCCTTAACCACAGAGTAAAACTATAAGTTAACCTCTTAAAGGGTAAGCTTGGTATTTTTTCAACCTGGACCAAACTTTTTAGCAGCAGCAAAACAGAGCTGCTACGTAATCCTTGTGGGCAAAGTACATCCACTGAAGTGCTAGTTTTTGACAGCAAGGTTCAGATTGTTATTATAAGTGTCTGACAACATTATGGAAAGGATCCCAACAGATATAGATACTTTTTACAGAGTAAGATCCTCTTTGTTTAACCATAAACAGTAGCAATATCGCTCTCCTCAAAGCCACCAGACTCCCTTGACAAAAAGAGTCATTTTACCTGTCTGGTCTACTGTTGACTCAATTGGTTTGTTTGTGTTATTGTGTCTCTTTGGTGTTTTAAACCCTTTACAACACTAAAGTCACACAATAACATGAACAAACTAACTGACAGGACACTGGTAGATCAGCAACTCCCATGTTCTGTGAGGTAAAATTACTGTTTTTAATCAGTGGAGTCTGGTGGCTGTTTCTGGTTAAACAAAAAGGATTTTACTCTTTAAAAAATATCTGTCTCTGTAGGGATCCTTTCCATAATGTCGTCTGACGCCTTTAATAACAATCCTGTCAGTGGCAAAAACATTTAGTCACATAAACACAATGACATAGGAAAATAAGGTTCACTTTGAAAAAGCTTCCCTTTAAGTCAGGAACCATAGATAGTTCAATAAATCACTTTAAAGAAAAAAAGGAAGAGACATTTCAGCTATATAGCTATAACAGTTCACAAAAAAGTGAACTACATCTGAATAAATCAAGTTTTAAAAAGATTCTCAACTCCATATCCACAAAGGAAAGGATAAAGCATCAAACAGAAACCCTTAATAGTGTTGGTAAACCACAGCTTCACATTAGGATTATAAAGCCACCAACTGACTTTATAGAATTAATTATGGGTTTTATTTCAACCAAACAGATCTCCTAATCAAATCAAGTCTGACAAATAAGATTAAACCCAGAATGCTGAATGCTCAAATCCTGTTTTAATGAAATTTCAAAACACAAAAAGATGCATGTGATGCATGACCAATTCAGTCCAATATAGGACATAAATACTGAGACGGCAGATGAAGGCCACTATAAAAGTGCTGCAAAAGCCAAACTATTTGATGGTTCTGTGGATGGTAGAATGTGCTACAGCGGCATGTTGCACCAGCTGTGTGTAAATTCAATCTTAGTTATAACATAAATTATTACTAAGTTGTATTTTATGCCTTACTAAAATAAAAGCGGTTGCACTACAGACAAAAGTTACAAAAAATTTCAACAATAAATAAAGTAACAACTAATTAACTACACATGCCCCAAGGTTAGGTGTTAATCATAAAATGTTACAAAATTATCCTCACTAATGGTAAACAGCCGTGTCATTTTATACCACAGTAATCCAACATAGACCTTATTTATTGATTTGATATTTCAATATGGATCTAGTTTAGTATGATGTGCTACGATGCCAAGTGGCTCTTGCCAGGCAGAAAGCTAATGAACACGGTAACCATGATCTTTGATTGTTGATTAGCAACTTGCCTTAACTACAAATTTATGTCTAAACTACTTAAAGTTAAGCCCTAAGTAATCATGGCGCAATGAGTTTTAGTAGCTGATTTAATTACAAACTAACTAGTAGTTACTGAGCCTCTAGTATCGACATTACGCCCTAACTCATGAGAGAATTTACAGATAGCTAGTGCGGCGTAGTGCTGAGCTCCAGAGTGCAGGTCGAAAATTGCTGTTTAAGTCTAAGACTAATATACACATTTCTGAATTACTTATCCTAACTGTGTATGAAGTACTGGAGAAAAATGGTTGCCTCTTACACATTCAAGTCTTTCACATTATTCTTTTGGATCAGTTCTGCTACATAGGCTTCTTGGACATCTGGGAATAGATCCAACTGTAGAGGATACACAAGGACATGAACAGGCGGGATGTACAGTAGATGGGGCAAAAGAGGCAAGAAGAATAGTTACACCACAATTAAAATAAATGAATTTCATTATAATCAACTTATGAGCTCATTGTCCTTCAGTTCAGATAAGAAAGACACAGTTAATGTGATACTCACAACACCACTAATAAGGGCTCTAACAAGGGGCTGCTGCTCTGCTCTCCCATGTGGCGCAGAGGGGCCAGGCCTCGCATCCTCTATTCGGGGAATGTCCTCTGGTGCAGGAGGGATGGCGACCAGACCAGGGGCTGGATTGACCCTTTCTGGGTTTGCAGCTGGAGCCAGAACAAGACGAGCCTCTCCTCCATTGTGGGGGACTGCAGGAGCCGGAGGAGCAGGGGGGTTAGTGTTCACATTAGGTGCCCTGATGTTGAGGCCACGGGCTGGTAAGACCCCACTGGAGGCACCAGCCTGTGGCGGAGGATTGGGAACAGCCTCCCCAGGTGCCTGGCTCCCCAAGATGATCCGGTGACCTGCCTCTGGAGGTCCTAGTCTCTCTGGGGCTGCAGCTATTAGCACTGCTGGCGGGATAACCGGCATCACCTGAGGGGGTTGAGGGGCCTGGACTGGAGGCTGGGCCGGGGCCTGGGCCAGCGGCTGTGGTTCAATCTGAATGAGATTACCCTGCATGCGATTGAATGTCACAGGCTGCAGCAGGTTCTGGGGCCTGAGCTGCAGCTGGGGTTGGGTTATTAGAGCAGAGGCTTGGATGGTCGGCTGCTGGGGAAGAAAAACTAGTTTCACTTCCTTCACCTGGATGAGGTGGGGCTGCGGGGTTGCGGTGGACTGGAGCTGTGTGGATGCACTGGGCTGAGACTGCGTCCGTGCATTAGATGGTGACTGTGCAGATGAAGTACTGGCCTGATGAGTACTTGTGCTAGCCTTTTCTTGAGTCTTTGTAGAAGAACTTGACGCAGCCACTGTAATCGCACAAGAATAGTGTGTGGCACTGGTAGACGTTACGTGTGCTGAAGAGCCAGCTTGTTGTATGAGTCCAGATGTGCTGGGCTGAGGCTGAAGTACTGGTATAGGTGCACTGGATGTCATGGCGCTAGCCTTGGCATTTGTGGAGGTAGATGGGGTTTGGATTGAAGAAACTGCATGGAGCTCCACTTCTGTATGTGCTGATGTACCATCCTGTTGCTGTGAGTTTGTGTGAGGTTTTGGCTGAGACAGTGAGTGTGATGAAGAGCCAGGCTGAGGCTTTGTGGGTCCAGAACTGCTAAACTGCACGGGTGTCTGTGTTCGTATGGCTGGCATTACTGCGGAGGAGTTGACCTTGGCATCTCTGAAGGTAGAGGGGGCAGAACCAGGGTCCCCTGTGGGAACCCCAGAAGTTGCGCTACTATGACCTACAACTTGAATTAGGTTGTGCCAGTCCCCGTTCCATTTTGCTGCTGGGCGAATCACATGCCTGCGTGCAGGAGTTAGTGGCTGCAGGAACACACAGGAGGCAAGAGAGACAAATTGATAGATGAATGGAAACAAAGATGTTGCAACTTCTGCATCTATTATTGATGGCAATTCATATGCCAACTGTATAACCAAACACCTTTTGCATCTGTCTAAAACATTTGCCTTTTGTGTACAAAGTAACAGGGGAGATTCTAATAGGGAGTATCATTGCTATGAACAATAAGGATTTCAGAACTGTGTTAGTCACCTCCAGTATGCTGACATCGTCATCATCGGCATCGTCTGGGACTAAAACTGGGCTGCCAGGCACCAGAGTCACAGGCTCCTCATCGGAGTCATCAGAAATGGTGATGAGCTCCCTCTTGCGTGCACGGGAGCCTACACAGACACAGTGAAATGTAAATATTTGGAATTTATACCTTGTGTATATTTTTGTCTTTAAGTCAAAGGGTGTGAACGTGAGAAAACAAAGAGAAAATGGCATGCCAGTATTATTAACTTTTTATGATGTAGTTATTATGTTGGCCAAAAATATTCTTCAGTTTACTTTAGCGGGGAAACGTGTCCTCTGCATTTGACCCATACTGTTTAGGAGCAGTGGCCAGCCACAGAGCAGGACCCAGAGAACAGCTCCAGTTCTTAGGCCAGGGCAGGAGGAGGAGACTACAGGCCACATATAATATGGCAGGACTATTGCTTGCATTTCATCAAGTCTTTACATTTGAAGCGGTTTGTTCACTGAACACATTTTAGTTTAAACAATTTAGTTAAATATCCAGCAATAACGGCAGTCAGAGTTAACACAGATAGGAGAAGTGGGTAGTAGGAAGGTATTCTGGGCAGCCAAAACTCTTGACTTTAAGTTTTTTTATTAATTTTTCAAATAAAATTTTTATGTGACTGGCCAGTGAAACACTTGTGTATAAAACCACAAAAAGGAAGAAACATTTTGCAAATGTGTTGAAAAATGATCTGATCCCTTCCTGTCAAAAAGCACAAAATACTGTATGTAAGCTCAAATGGTGATTGTGGCTTAGACTGACATCTTTAAAATTACAATTTAAAATAAGAGACGCTGCAATGCAAAGTAGGCTACTTTACCATGCTTTTAAACAAATTCACTAACCTGACATCTAGAGATGTAAATTATGGATTATGGAAATTATTTTTTAAAGCAGAACTGAGGAAATATTTAATTTTGGACACATTTATCTTTACTATGTCTGTGATGAATAACAAAAAGTGGGAGACTGAAAATGACAAGCTTTATGTTATATTAATTTGAATTATGTTGCTTGCCATTAGGAACCACATCCTTGAAACTGTGTCTTGCAGGACTGATATATCTACACTACTGAGAACCAGGGTTAGGTCTGGTTTCAAATGTTGTAAAACCAGGGCCTTGTTCAAAAATCCACAACGGGGTGTGTGCAAATGGGAGCATATTGTTAGATGCACAAACTGCAACTGCAATATATCACTGTTGACGATTAAACTGAGGCATATTCTGCAAACTCTGATACTGTGTGTGAGAGATGGACAGACTCACCTTGGCTGCGGTGGACGTTGAAGCTTGCCAGGTGAATGACATCATCATCACTGCCTCCATCTGCCATTGTGAAACTACACTTTCCAGCTCCCTGATTCAAGGCTCAATCAATACCATCTACTCCACGCACGCGCGCGCACACACACACAAACACACACACACACACACACACAGTTAAAGCCGGTATTCCCCTGGAATTTCAACAAATGGTTTCTTTTTTTGTCATTACATTTACCAAACTCGACAAGGGCTGGACTTCACACTATTACCATAAATATGACAACGATAATAAACAACATATACGCGACTATCCACTGGTTAGTTCAGCTGGCGTGTTAGACAAATAACTTAACAAAGAGGAAGCCTATGATTGAAAAGCAGAAATCCAAAACATTAAAAGCTTGGTAAAGGGGTTAGGAGTTGTTTTTAATTTAGCTAGCTAAAGTTGATTTGATGTGTTGCCCCACCTGATCCCACAGTAATATATTGAAACATTCACTCCGTCAGCTTTACTTGCTAACCCAGCCCTAGTTGCCTTAGATCTGATCCAAGTTGGCATGAACTCAGTATAAATCTTACATGTTGTTACACAGCAAACGCTAACACTGCGAGAAGCTGGCAATGTTGCAATACCAGCTATAAAATGTCTCTGTTTTTAGTCATCGTCATGACGTTAGTTAGTCTTAACTCTGTACCATTAGCTTATCGTTTAAGGTGCTGTAGGTAAAAACAAACACGCCAGGAGAGCAATCGATCATTTCCGCGCACACACACAGAACAAACCACTGCTCTCAGCTAAGCTAATGTTAATTAGCTTGGCTAGCTAGCTAGCTAGTAGGTTAAGTAGTTAGCTCACTCCTGACGGGGTTTTTATCCATAACATTGCCTGGAAACAACTACGTACAGTTTAAAATCGAAGTATGAAAGCTACACATGCAGAAATGTACAATACCGCAGCTTCGTGTTGTATAACCAATACAAAACGCCTTCTTGGTGGACTGACAATCCGTGAATATCGAAACAAACTGCCAAAACAAGAACAGCAGAGCGTCACGCGTACAATGCCTTTCGACACGTACAGGCGGTGCCCTATGGGAAATGTAGTCCAAAATGTGGAGAAAATCCTCGGCATTGTAGTCAGGGCACGGATAGGCCGACACCCAGTCATTGGACGGAGGATATATTCTATTTATATGTACAAAAGCCACAAGAGAAACATGGTTTATAACTATGGACTGTTTTCTCCCGGAGCTAAATAGCCTCATTAGGGAGTTGCTATATGGGCTTACCGGTACGAGAAAGAAAATATAAAAAAATATATTATGGTGTAACTGAGAATAAGAGACTTTAAAATAATACCCATCAATTCAAATATCAAAATCATTAAGGGACAACCATCAAAGATTTTTTAAATCTGTATTTCCAAATTGGAACCGACCCACATTATATTTTTAATTAAAGCCTTCAAAAATAATCCAATTATGTCAAAATTACAACGGCACAGCTGCACACTAAAGCTTTGGTAAAGACTCTGGTTCTTTGGACTGCTTGGATGGCTGATGAAACGCTGGCTTGCCTACGATTGTAATAATAATAGACACGTCTATTAGAGACATTTATATATATTAAATGTTTATTTTAGAGAATAGAATAATTCACACAACACAATGAATGTATTTTCAATTTAATTTCTTTTAATATAATCTTATTTACATCGTATTTTTTCATAAATGTTTAGTACATAGTAAGTTACAATACTCTTGCATCCATTACACAGTGAACTCAGAACCTAGAAAATGCAGATTGAAATGATCAATCAATGAACAGTCATTAATATTCAATCTACAAGATTCCAACCTTTTTACCACATTAGTCGCTCAACATTTCGGTTTTTGATTTCATTCACTTCTATGGTGAATTAATGGCTGCAAAGAGACTGTTCATTCATGGCGGTCTTGAGGATTATGACTACTTTTTGTAACATTCAGGCTATGGAGGAAATGAGATGGGCAGAGAAACATCAGCGCCACAAAGAACAAGAAAAAACATGATGGTGAAATGGATGATGAAACATGTATGAAAGGCTTATGAGATTTTATTATACATGTCACATACAACCGAAGAATTCCTGAAACTGACTCCTTCGTTCCATCCTCGTGGCTCACTTTGAAAAAATATCCAGGCCATGCCCTCGGACCTCTCCATAACGTCAGTAGAATTAGATTTTAAAATTAGGGCTGGTTAAGATCAATCCCTTTCACATCAAATAAATGTAACATGGTATTTAAAACACCAAAAACAGATTTCATACACTGACAAGAGTATTTCTCCGCAATAATATGAATGTTAAAAAAGACGTAACAAAATTCAATAAAACCCACTTTGTGGATTACTTGAATTGCAAGTGAATTGACCCTTCAACTCTGGTAGAGGGGATGATGAAGAGATTAGTGTGGGCTCTTTGTAGAGCATATAGCAGCTTGGTCAGTAATCACTTAGTAATAAATAATAAAATATCAGAGTGGATCAGAGTGGTCGCAGATACAAACAGAAGAGACAAAAAGTTACTAAACAGAGGAGCAGGCTCATTTGATCATTTTTACAGCGTAACTGGGTGCCATGCCCGACACACACTCACCCGCACTCACTCACTCACTCACTCTCACACACACACACACACACACACACCACGACAGTGGTTAAACATGAAGCATGAATACTAGTCAATCAATCAGCATGTCAGATGGAAAGACAGTCTCCGCCTTGTTCTTCACACATCTGATTTCAAAGTCTCTGTTTGCAGGCTTGTGTGTGATTGGCTGATTCTGTCCAGAGACTCAAGTGTGATTCAAGTCCAATTCGCTGTGGCGGCAGACATTCTTAAGAATGACATCATAGCTTGTTAAAACTGAAGGATAAAAATGCTTCTTCAAAACATGTGAAAAAATTTTAAAATACTTTATTTTTTGTCGTTGAATTCCCCCCCTCCTGCTGTGCTTCCTCCTTTAACCCCCAACAGTTTGGTGGTGTGGAGGTGGCAAGAGGCCATGCAAGTCTTTGTGATGCTTGACCGCTCTAGTATACTCTGTGTATACTTGATATTCTGTTCATGTGTCTGTGTATATGTAAAATGTAAAATAGTTTTTGTGTGCAAGTGCAAGCGCAAGTGTGACTGTGTGTATGTTGGTTCGGCTGTGGACTCGTCACTCCACAGCAAAGCCGCAGGTTTCCTCCACAGCCGTCAGCAGTTTCTCGTAAAGTTTCTCGTAAGACTCGTAGGGAGGGATGTCTATCCGGTTAAAACTGTAGACAGAAAGGTGCGAATTAGTGATGTCAAACCTGGCACAAATATGGACACATCTTCTTCTTTCATGTGTTCTCACCACGTGTGGGCCTTGGGCAGGTTGTCTGTGTTGGCGTCTATCAAATGGATGGTGAAGAGCCTTGGTCCTGCAGAACCTGTAGAACCTTACACACATACATTCTAGTTATCACTGCTCTACTCTGGTACACGGAGCACTCATCAGTCTTCAAACAGTAAATAAATTAGTGGATGTTTTCTTTAGCGTGCAAATGCGATTTAACTGCCACTGAGGGGACATTTAACCTTGGTTGAAAAGGTTTTCTAAGTTTCAACTTAAGCGTGCAATGTGCAGCTGCGGGTTATGAGCGTGTCAACCAATTTAAATGCTGATTCGGGACTCTCTTTATCAGCAGATACTCAAAAACAACTGACTTGAATCTGGATTAGGGATGAAACCACTAACTGGGCAATCCCTAGTAGCAAACAATGTATGCCGATTAGCGGATCGACAGAGACTGAATGGGCAATTATTTTGACAATTGATGAATTGGAGGGATTGTTTCCTATGCTGTATCTTTCTTTAGATATAATGCTAGTATATGTGAGAGGTCGTGTACATCCAGCCCCAGGAGGTCATAAGTGAATCAAATGTCAGCATCAAATGAACATAGTTACTGATGAGTGTACAGAAAGTGTGTGTGGTCTTTAAGCCAGTCCATGACCCACCCTGCAGCGCTTTGAACCCCTGTAAGGGGACCCTTGTGGAGCCCGTGACAAACTGCAGGAGGCGCCCTCTCCTCTCCTCGCTGAAGGCCTCTACCGCCTGCCAGAACCACCGCACCACGTTGCTTTCACTTGTGCAGTGCTTCAGGCGCGTGTTAGTCTTCCAGTCTGCGAGATCTATCTTCCCCAGTCCACCGATGATCAACTGGAGGAGAAGGAGAGAGTTGAGGAAGAGGGGAAGCAGGATGAGATTAAGAAAAAGCAAAGACGGCACATGACAAACCCTTCAACATTATAACGGTTGTATAACGAGATTAAGTTGTAGTTCCCTTCATGCTACTCACAAAAACAAATGTTATATATACAAAAATGATATACAATAGATGAGTGAATGAATAAGTCATAGAAATAAAAAGATTTTACATGGTGGAATGCTGAGGCCTGGTGGAAAAACAAGGGATACTTCAGCATCTGTTGCCAGACGGCTGCATGGTGAACAAGCTGTGGCTCGGGGTGGGTACTGTCTTTAATTTACTCTAGCTTTCTTATTTTCATTATGATCACAGACAAGCATATGTACCTCAAGTTCTTTATGGTCGAAGGGTTTGAGGAGGTGCTGCGGGATGAGCTCACTGAATCCCTTCTGCAGAGCCAGAAACTGGGCTTCAATTCCACGCATAAACCTCCAGTTCACATAAAGTCTGAAAAACACAAACGCAAACGATGCAGGCCAAATAAATGCACTGTCATAAACTGGCAAAATACTGAGCACAATAGCTCTTTCTGCTGCCAAGACAATATGTTGTTTATACTCCGTTTATACTCTGGGGACATAGTTTGGTTAACGATGGCGTGTTCTTACCTTACGTATTCTTTTTTGTTCTCCTCAGTGACGGGGATATTGCGGCCATTAGGTTTGAGTTCTGTTGTAAGAACTTCCCAAACGCATTGTGCTCCACGCAGAAGGTGTGGTCGAGGACTGAAGTGATGTCGTTCTCTCTGCACAGACGTTGTTAGAATAAGTTAGCACTAAAATGGAAAACGGAAGGGAAAAGCGGAAGGAACTAAGAAATCGCTCTCTGCTGTCAGAGTTAGGTGCATTTGCTCACAATATCCAGATGAGGCTCTTGTGCAACTCCGGGTCGGTGGTCTCCAGGTCGTTGAGCTGGATGGGTTTGCCTAGCAGCTGTTTGTAGAAGGGCAGCGTGAAGCTCCCGTTGATGTAGTGACCGTGAAAAACTGCCAGGCCCATCACGCGCCCCACAAAGTGGAAATATGACAGGTGGTCCTGAAAAAAAGTAACACAGACGGAGAGACTCCACTTATTCACTTCAAACTGTTAAGTGCGTCATGTGTATGTGTGTGTGTTTGCGTGTACTCACAGGGTTGATGGAGGAGTCGGGGTTGATCTGTAGTGTGTAGATATTGTCTGTGGAGTACTGGAACAGGCCGTAATAGGGGTTCAACATTTCATGACACAGCAGGTACAGCCACTCCCTACAGACAACCACCACATTGTTAACAAACGTTCAAAGCTTACATAGAAAGTTGGCAACACATTCATGAAACTGAAAAACACTAGATCATACAGTATGTCTGTGTGTCCACCGAACCTTCTTTAAAGAGGCGGTATATAGGGTATGCGCATGATGTCACAGACTGTCGTTACTCTCACTGAGTGGCAAAAAGACAAGCAGCAGTGTTAGCTTAAATCAGCTAAAACACAATTACACATCTAAAATGGGAACACTGGACGACTGGTTCTTTGGTAAGCAGTTAGGATCACTGTCAAGTGCGACTGCCTTTAATTTGAGCAAATAATCACTTGTTTTACTCCCAGTTTGCTAAACGCAGCCATGGTATGTTAACAAGATGTTTTGCCACTCGGTCCAGCGTGTTTCGGAAGCAGAAGTGACATCAATGCATACCCTCTATATTGCTCATCATTTTCAGGTTCAAAATCCTATTTAGGGGTTTGTAACAGAACAGGTTTACATGGTTTAATTAAAAAAAAAAAAAAAAAACTATATATTTTTTTAATAGTGCACATTGCTGCAGATCCATTTTGTACCGTGTGTTCAAGGCTTCGTTTTAGCTACGGAGTGATACATCTCGTCTCTAAATGATCTTTGTTGGGAGTTACACAACCGCAGTTCCTAATTAAGGACTACAAGCCAATCAGATGCAGAGAAGGGCCGGTCAGCGAGAAGCCCATGAATAGCTTCGATTGAGCTGTAGGCTACATGTTGGCGACCAGTTTAGCAACATGGACGGGAGCAAACGTTTCAGAGTGGCGCGTTATTTTTCTGTAACAAAAGTATCTTTCATCCACAAATTTCCAAGTAAGCTCTGTCTCTGCATCACAGTAACAACTCAATAAAGGAGAGGGAAAAAGACAAAATGCTAATACCACCTCTTTAAAACTAGCAGCTTCAACAAATGCATGTAGCTAGAATATATGGGCCTCTCACCGCTGAAAGCCAGTTCAGTTTTGAGAGATTTTTCAGTTATTACTACAGATTAATGAATGTAACTGGAATAAAGCAAAAATGCTTATAGGACCTTAATACTAACAATGCTGACTAATTAAAAGCGATTGTTGGAAACATTTGACCATTGTACACACAAGAGAGTGGGAAGATCAATACTGGCAACTTTACATCCAATCTTTTCTCGCCCATCTGGATGACCTGCAGCTGCTCTGGCTAAATGGCTGTTCACCGACCGCAGCCTGCACCCAGGTTAAGTTCACTAACTGGATGTTAAGGAGATAACACCTCAAACTGCTCAAAGACAGCGGCAGAGTGGGGAAAAAAATATGTCCACAACCCTCTCAAGATTCTTGGTAAAGTATTATTAGAGACATTTAAAGAAGCTGGAAATGGAAGAGGAATTTAATTTAAAGAGAAATATATTTTAATAAAAAAAAAAACGTAAGCAAGAATTCAATCTTTCCTAAGCACCAGTCTACAAGAAAATTAATTTACTTCTTACTGTATCATAATTCCAATTTCTTTAGCTTCAAAAGTACACTCAATAATGTACAGCTATACTACTTGAACTTAGGTTGGCAGGGAGAGAAAAGACGGATCTATGACAATGAAAGCAAACTGCCATGCCTGGAAATGTTTGTGGGCAAAAATGGAGGGCATCCAACAAATGCAGCACGCAGAAGCACAGCTGCTTAAAGACGTGAAGAGCAAATTACCTGGCCACCCCGCCGTAGTCCAGACCCTCCTCTCCCCTGAACTTCACCATCAGACGCTTCTTCAGGTCTTTGGGCCTCATTTTCATTATCTGCCGATAAGACTCCTACACCCACACACACCAACACACAAACATTAATACATAACAGATGAAAGAAACTATTAGTGACTCACCACACAGTCCTTTAGATCATTGAGGTTCTGTTAGATAGTTTATTAAAATGAACAATCAGAGGTGCTTTTGTGCTCCAGAGAAAGACTCTGAAAGAATAGGTTTTTGTGACGGGCATATGAGTCAGGAGGAGTGTGAACACATTTATACAAGTGTCCCTCCATGTGTGTGAGCGAGACGGCATTGCTGTCTGGTTATGTGGCGTTCACGAGAGAAAAATGTTTCTTTCAGGGTCCTTTCATTTTTTAAAAATCCTTCCTGGTTTGACATTGGCACCCACCTCAAAGATCTCCTCTCGGGACACCTCTATGCGACAGTGTCCTGCTTGGGGCTGCTGCAAGGACAGCTCGTGGCGGAGCAGCTTCAACTTATGGACCAGGTCTCTCTCATAGCGCGCAGCCACATCTCCATCGCCACCTCCAACTCCTCCTCCTCCTCCGCCGCCAACGCCACCGCTGCCCACTCCTCCACCTCCCACCTCCTCACCCCCCACATCCATCTGGGGGGCTTGGGAGGATTCTTTCACTTGGGATTGCTGACTGGAGTTGGGAAGAAGCAGAAAAAGAAGAAGACAGGGAAGAGACAACATGGCGAGAGGGAAGAATGACAGGCAGGAGACAGAAAAAAAAAAGTAGAGCAGACTGGATTACACACTGTGCGTTCGCTCTGAGCAGCTAAATCTACTATAAGCCCACATTTCAATAAATCACACGATTCAGTGTTATTAACATGACTGTTAGTGGGTCATGTTCAGAACCAGTGCGAGTCCAGCATTACAGCCACGAGAGATTAGGTTAACCACAGATTAGTCTTGACCACTTATTTTGCCAAGGATGTCTGCCACCCAGGTGTAGATTGATCTTGCAATCAGGGACATATGAGAGTATTTCAAGCATGTGTGCCTCTCGCCTGTACCTGATTATTGTGTGTAGGCGTGGGTCGGTGAACTGTGTGGTTCGGTTGTTGTGGTCCACAAAGTAGATCCGACCAGACACGGTGCTTCGGACCTCCCAGCCCACTGGCAGCGGCCCAAGCTCCTCGCAGCTCACACTGGCCAGGTCCCTGCACCGATAACAAGGAACCAGACTGAGACTTATGCCAGTAGCTCCACTGAGCTGCACCAATTCAACGTAGAAGGACTACAGCCTTCAACCAGACCTCTGTCTGCAGTAATTCTGACCCTACATACTGTATGTTCTTAACTAACGCTAATACGGACCTAAAGCACATCTTAATCTGCTGGTGTAATAAGTGCACAACAAAACATGGACCTTTATAGTCAGTAGTATGCTTTGTAGCATGAGGTGATGGTTACTTTCATACCTTTCTCAACTTGAATGTGACATTTCCCAGTCATAATATTAGAGCTAGTTTGTTAGTGGGGTTTATTCAAGGTTCATCTTATTTCAGGTTATGCTTGGACTACACTTAAGCTGGGTGCAATCGTACCGTGGTATCCGAGGGTCGTGCCAGGTGCTGACGCCCGTCTGCGTATGAAGAAAGTACACCTGGCCCTGCACTGTTGTTCGCTGCTCTGTTGTAAAAAGAAAACAAAGAAAGATGTTACGTGACTTTATAAATACAACATGAGAGATTTAGAGATCAGTTAAGTACCCAGCCTGAACGACAAAAGTCAGTAAGAGAATTATGTGAAACATAACGCCTCAAGACAGTGTTGACTGACCATATCCCTCTGGCAGGTCAGGCGGTTGGTGCCCATGAGGTCTGTTCTGAGGGGTGTGGCCATGGCCTCTAGAGTCTTGCCCTCTGATTCGCTGTGTCTGAAGACGGCCCTCCTGACTGGGTGAGTCAAGCCGACAGTTCCCACCCCCCGCCGCACCAGTGGGGTCTGAGTAGGGCAGTGGCTCTTCACTGAAACATCCCTCAAACACAGGCCTACATTTACAAAACACACACAGAAATGCTACTGTTTTCTCTGTCTTACTGGAATCACAAGACAGGTCAACTAATTTTTACTTTGAACTCAGAGGAACAGAGATTGGGAGAGGATCAAACAAATCAGAATTATGACTGAATGATGTTGCAACCCAACAAGCCTCCAAAATAGGTCTCGATGCTGGTTCACATGTGATCCCATCACAATAAAGAGCCTGAGCGTTGGCATAAGAATGAATCACAGAAAAAACCTGAAACCTGAATAAATAAAGAGAAACAGAACAAACGCAAGTTCTTCCATACAGGACATGAAGGTCACTGAATGGTTTCATGAGTATGAAAATGATGTGAATAGTATGTACTTTGCAGTCACCATATCATTTGGCCAAATGTCAGAATATTAAATCATGAAAATAACAATCTAAGCATTATTATTATTACTACATTTTAGGATGAAAAATGCCAGTGTTTTTGTTTTGTTTTCTACTGTTTGAAAAGTTAAAATCGCTATGGTTTTAATAAAAGCACCACTAACGAAAACAAGACAGTGGCTTTCTCTAAATCTTAACTGAGAAAGTGACACGTGAAACGTATTTAAACATTCGACAACGTGACAATAAGTCATTGTTTCTCTATATGAAGTTGGCAGCGGAAACGTGTGGTGACGCACTCACCCATCGTTTTCCAACAGTCCTCTGCAGTCCACAACGGGGCCTCCGCTGCCAATGCGGTCTCGCGTCTGTAAGCTCACTGGCAATAATCAGGTGGTATAAAGGTCAGAGAGAGTCCAGTGTGACAGAGCGGGAGGGTAGAATATGCACAAAGTGACAGAAAAACGACACAGGGAGAGAGACCATGGGAGTAATTAGTACCGGCCTTACCTACAATCTGCCCTCGCACTGCATCACTGTCCGAGGGATTCAGCTTACATAGATCTAGACGCTGGTCTGGAAGAAGAAGAGAAAGGAAGAGCATGTAATCCAAAAGCTTTTCTTGTCTCTATGTGTATTTAAAATCAGAGAACTGGACAAAAAACAACAACGCAATCTTACATCCTGTGTCTTTTAGCCTGCTGATGGCATTGGAAAGAAGTCGTATACAGCCCAGGAAGCCCGCCCCCTGCCGTTTATGGATCTTCTTGTGGTTCCATATACTGATTGTGATGGAGTCTGTCTTTCCGATGTAGCTGGAAAACAGACGCATCGTAAGATTCTCGCGCGTCTACGCCATGTTTTTTCCAATACAGTCTGGTGTAAACGTGAGTTATCTGAATGTCCCATTTTTCAATGAGGTAGAAAAAAGTTGCTTCACAAAACCATTAGATGAATGTAAGAAACTTATAAATACAGTGTCCCCTGTTGAAAGACAATCCTTCATTTTCGCAACACCTGTTTTTTGGAAAACGGCATTCAAAGATGAGGAGCAAATTGGGGAAGCATCTTTTAAATATATATTGTTACATTTTAATAATGAAAACAACACAACAAGTAGGAAAACACTTATTAAATAATCACATCTTTATGTATCAGTTGCTGAGTGCAGTGCAGAAGACTCACAGGTCGTAGTGCTGATTCCATTTGGGGTCCAGTGTGCTCTTGACTGTGTCTGTCGAGTGGCATTGACCCGATCCGTCCACCACAACTTTGGCAAATGGATCTGGCAGGCCTGCATGCATACAGCTCAAATTAATTGTTTGCTTCCACTACATTAAACCACAAATATAGGAGATCATGTTTAGGTAATTAGACAAGACCACAGTCATTTACTTCTTGTCTGTACCTGTACTTCTTGTCTGTAGCTTTACTGAGACAGCACTGCTATTTGAAAACCTCTAGCACAAAATAGCATTTTATTTGGTTGAGATCAGCATTTAACAGAGTGCAAAATATAACTCTAGCATGGTGAAACTGGTGGAAAAGCTGAGCTGACAAACTGGTTGTGGGTCTATCGTTGCCGTGTGTGCTGGCTGGTCAGCCAAACTTGTTATTATGGTGCTACCACAGGTCAACACAGTTATCCCTGCTGTGATGGCGCATTGGATATGCATCCGGGCATAGCGTGGCAACTAAGCACTTTCAATGCCAATTTGTTTACAGCAGTGCTTTTGATGGCGCACACACACAGACCCTTATTGAAACATCATCTCATACCGATCGTCATCAAGTAAAATTCATGCACATGACAATGAGCACTATCAAAAAAAAAGGTACTTACGAAAGAAGTCTTTCTTTGCGAGGTTCTTGGCACATAATACTGTAAAAGATAAAATCATGATGAACAAAGTGCCACACAAACACACAAATGTGTAATGATCCTACAGTGTGTAGGCTGATACAAATGAATGCTGTTGCAAATTGTGTGTGAGGAGGAAGAATGCTGGTTAGGATAATATATGAATGCCAGAGGATGGTAATGAGCAGGGAAACCTATGTGACATGCAGACGAGAGTGAGCAGTAAAGTATAGACTAGTGTCAGGATCATTGCACACACACACACACACACACACACACACACACACACACACACACACACACATATATGCAGGCCGCCCACAATGAGAGTGGCAGAATGCCTTCTCTGCCACATCATCTTTATGGATTCAGACAGCAAAGCTCATGCTGACCCAGGCTTTGTGAATTTGTAAGTGTGTGCTAAGTATTTAGTTTATTTTCTGTGTGGGTACAATTTCTTGTTGTTTGTTCGCCAGACCGCCTGTATGGTCAGCTCAGTGAGCACTGCTGTGTCACTAAAAACACAACGGAACCGCAATAAACACATTTTTAGAAAAGCAATCATGTCGAGTCACAAGTAGAAGTCTTGATTATAGGGCAGTGTGGCCATCAAACAAAAACAAGCTGCTTGTTTGTACCGAAGGCTGAGGTAATGCACTTAAAAAGGGACTAAAACGCAAGGGGAAACTGACATTAAAACCTGTAATAACATCCACACTGCACGTCTTAATTTTCAGTTCTAAGCATTTAAACACATTGATGGGGAAATGATGCTAAAGAAGAATGTGCATAAACAGGTACATGAATTAGCTAGACTAGATGTAAACCTATCTTTTAAAGAAACAAAACACTGACTTCTGAAGGGCTCTTAGATTTCTTGGTCAGCATTTGCCACCAGATCACAGGAGAAATAGCTGTTTAAATCACTTTACTTTACTTTAGACAGTGGTTTGTGTTCAAACACAATGGGGTTTCAGGATTTTGCCATGGAAGATACTGGAGAGTAGAAATGAAACTATGCAAACTTCAGTTTCAGTGTTTATATGTAGGGGACAGAGCACTGGTATCACCACTAGCTGTTGTTGCACAACGGAGAGGAAGCCAGAAGTCTGCCTCTTTCTATGGATACAACAAAACATTGTCAGTCACTCCTGAAATCTATGTGGAAGACTTCAGAATTGTAAACACTGACTCTGTGCTAACTGACAGTAGAAATGCAGAAAATATCATGCAACCGTAATGCCTGACTATTCTACATAGACTACTTACTATTTAAGAATTTCTTTAAAAATAAATCTGCCAATGTTTTACCTGGCAATTACCCAGTATTTGCAGGTGCTACTTTATTCCCTGTCTACAAAGAAACACTTCCTGGTTCTATGGGATTGACAGCCAAAGCTGATGATAAGTTTTAACGTTTAAAAAAGGCACACGGTGTAAGACATGGCCAGAACATAAAACAATGAACTAACACGATCAACAGAAATTAAAGCAGTAACAGCTCTTGGGCCATGTCAAAGACATCTACGTATTGTGTGACTGAAGTTAGCAGGCTAACAGGCTAGCCACCTCGAAATGTGACAGTGAGTCACTGTAGCGTCCAGTCTGTCCTCAGTCCAACATTAGAAGATGAAAAAGTAGAGCTGGCCGAGGGGCTTGTCAGTCAATGCTGCTGCGCAAGCTTCTCTCTCCCACTCACTTGCTAACCTCTCGTTCCTCCGCTACCTCTACTTTTTTTGTCTCCCACCACCACCTGAACTTTGTCTCTGACTGGGCAGAGACAAAGTTATGACAATGTTGTTGTCCAGGGAGACACGGGAGGCGGAAGCACCCCAAAGCGCTGCCAGCTTCTTTTCAGTGCTCATGTTAACACCAGTGAGTCAGAGCAAATGTGGCAAGAAAAAGCACCGATGATCTACTATAAATGATACAAATTATATTTTATAATTTAAATGATCTGATTCTGATAAATGATGAAATATGCATCCCATATTGCTCTCCCTGGTATTCTCCTGGAGTTTCAACCCTCAAACCACATATGAAATACCGAAATATGCTGATCTACTATAATTATTATTAGCAGTATCACACCTGTTTTCTTCTATCTTGTGTTCTTAAATTACACACCTATAATATCATGTATTTGTCAGTTGTGTCTAAACTGAGCAGACACATGCAAGCAAGAGAGTAGCAATGCGATGGTCGTTCAAACCTCCTGGTTGCAGAAGAAGCGACTTAAGATAAATTGCTTGTTTAGAAATGAGAAGGAGAATGTGACAGGAATGTTTTAGGAATACGGTTGGCCCCGTTTCTCCAGCATTATCCTTCAAGAAGAAATAAATGGGAGCCCATTTGACCAGTGAGGTGGAATTTGTAACTATATCATGTCGGTCACCTTTGCCCAGTTAGACAGGGGTCAGGCAGGCTAGGAGGGGCCGGAGCATCATCCCCTGCACTAGTTTGAATTTCTGAAGGCTCCGTTTCCTCCTGTGCATTTCTACCAGAGCTGGGCAATAAAACAATAATGATCATTATCGCAATATAACTTTCCTCAATAACACTATAACAAATGTTAAATAAATGTCTGATTTAATTCATTTGAATCACGAACGAATTAGTGCTTATTTTTTTCCATTAAGATATTTATTTTGTTGCGGAAAAGATTTTATCATTACAAATGTTTTGAATGTTCCACTGTTTGGCATCAAGTGTTTGTCCTGACCATAACAAATAGTTTAAAACCACAATTAACTGTCTGGTTCCTTCAAATGTTCTCACTTATCATGAACACATTTTGACCAGCTCTAGGTTGGCAGCTTTTGTCTGTTTCACATCACTAAAATAAATATATTTGGATTTTAGATTTTTGATCAAATAAACCTGGAAAAATCATAATTTTCTGACATTTTTCAGATGAAAAACAGAAATACTGCAGATAAATCAATAATGAAAACAATTGTTAATTGCAGTCCTAATTACAATCTATGCTAATTGAACAAATCTGGGGTTATATTGGCAACACTTCAGGGACGAAGATTGGTGGTATTGTCTTGGCTCAGAGAAACAAAAGCCCGTTATCGTAGCTTCAGGGTCCAATTAAAAATCTGGCATGAATTGGTCTGGGCCAGACAGCCATCTGGGAAAGTTAAGACAGTCAGCCAGTGGTTTAGGATGTGGTGACAGTGCAGTGGCGTAGATGTGTCTAGTGCAGCCTGGTTTATTTCCTGTGATTAACCCATTGAGAATGGCTGCAGGATATCCTTCCCTCTTCCTCATCAACCCCTCTCCACCCCTCCTCCTCCTGACTCACACATTCCACACCGGGACCTCATCTTTTCTAGACAGACACAACGAAAGCAACACTGCTACAGAGGGAGGGAATCAAGTTTCTAATCTGCCCCTGCCTCCTCTTTCAGACAAGCAATGGAGGAAGGCTTCCTCTGTCACGGCCCCCTCCCACACTCAAATCTCTTCCCATCTCTCTTTTTCCTCCTCTTGTCCAGCCCTTCTGGGGCCCTGAATGTGTGACAGGCCCTTTTCTCAGCATCTCAGGAAATTCTTCATTCTGCCAAGGTCACGGCTGGTAAAGACACACACAGTTACAGCTCAGTTGGTTCTCAATTTCCCCACTGCCGCTTTCTTTTTGGCATTTACGTCCATCCTTGTTTAAAAACCTGAGAGCTGGAAAGAGCCAGCGGGGGAAGAATACTATTCAACCGGACTCTGGGAGGGGGGAACAAGCAGACACAATTCAGGAGAGAGATGGTGGAAAAACTGAGATACTTCTGTGCCACACTAGCAGCTCGTCGAGGAATTTGAAGTCACAATATGTTACAGCACAATCACCCATCTCACACAAACATTTCAAAAGGTTTGCAATTTTGCACAAGTCTTGCACATTTAAAAAAGCTTAAGTTCATTTAGACTTCTTAAATCACACAATGGTGAAGTTCTTTGGAATAGACGCTAAGGTGCAGTGAGCTGATCTGTTCATTTTATTCACTAAATTGTGATTGCAGAAATAGCCAAAAGAAATATGACTACTTAAGATCCCCCTGGGACTGACTGGACCGTGCTGTTTCACAGAGAAGTGGAGTAGAGTGACCCCTCTCACCCACCCCCCATGTCAGATTACAACAATGTCATTTCCTGCGTAACCTTCTCCTTGTAGCTCCAAAAACAAAAGCAGCGGCCACGTGAGCAAATATCTCACCTACTTATTAACATGCCCTGCACAAGCATCCACACACACACACAAAGGGTGATGAATAGGTCTCTGTGCTCACTGCAATACAAACACAAAAAAGTTGGTTTAATAGTCCCAAGCCAATCACAAACTAAATCATTTTGTGCTGTGTCTGCCTCGTTGATGTGCTTGCACCTCCATTCATTTTGTGAGAGCGTGTGTGTTTCTGCACTTGCTGCGGACTCAGTAAGTGAGTGGATTAAAAGAGTTTATGCTGCTTCCTAAGTAAGCAGGATTCCCCACTTTCCTCTTCAGCTGCTTTTTGTGTCCTTTCCACCCCCCCCCTTCTCTGCCCTCTTTCCAGCTCTCTCTATCCCTCTCCTGAGACTATCCGCTGCCCCCGCCTGAGTCGGCTATTGGGTGAGTCGGTGTTCTATTGAACTACCTGCAACAAAACCTGAGCAGCGTGTCATGCTTCCATGAGCAAATTAACATCCTGTTGAATCACTGATTTTTTCATCCATTGCATGGCATTCTCAATAAAGCCCATTCATTTCCACACAAAAACACCCTTTTATCTACTTTCTGACCCATGTATTTTGTGCATTTTGCAAGGTCCTGACTATGTCCTCCATACAAACCTTGCCAGCAGCAAGGAAACAAAGATTCTTATCAAACCACAACAAGAATTGGGCCAGATGTTGCCTGAAATTGTTCTGCTCTTGTTCATGTTCAAGTACTAAGTCTGGGTAATAACAGTGCTTCATTGATGCCACTCAGCAAACCAAAATACAGACAACAAAGTATAACAAAGAAAAGTATTGTGCAACGCTATCAAATAATGCATAAACAATACTAATATTCAAACATCTGGTGCCCACTTCCAGTACCTGACAGTGTTTGTCTGTGTCCCTGCCACAGACACATAGGCCTTTCTGATGTAGGCCAAACAACCCCTCTCTCTGACAGACTAAACAAGAGTGCTAGCCAGCCAGCCAGCCAGCCAGCCAGCCAGCCGGGGCAGCACTGCCTTCCCATTGGCTCATCGCACATTCCTCACCCAATTAGAATTCCACTCATACCTGTGGGGGCGGGGCACAGTTAGGGGCAATAACCTTTGTTTGCATCCTAGCTGAAATAATGAGTGACCGGTTTACATACAAACACACACCCTCTGAAGTCTAAAACACACATACACACTATCTCTGCTTTGTTTCAGCTTGACGCATCTGAAACGCAATGTTGTCTGACAATGTTACACTAGAAGAAGTTCTTGGTGTGTATTGGATTAACTATGTGACCCTATTATGATTCTGGTGGGTGATAGTACTATTACTGTATTTCTTATGTCTTCTAAGTAGGCCTGCAACTAAAGATTATTTTCATCATTGATTAATCTACCTCTTGTTGTTTATTAATAGCCTGCTCTATAAAATGCCAGCCAATTGTGAAAAACACCCATCACATGTTCCTAGAGTCTGTGGGAACTCTTCAAATAAGTTGTTTTGTTTGACAAACAGTCCAAAACCTGAAAGACTTCCATTTTCTTACCAGATGACTAAGAAATCCAGAGAATGATCACATTGGATAAGCTAGAACCAGTGAACAAACCCCCCACACACACTTATTATTCAACAATCAAAATCATTGCACGGTAATTCTCTGTAAACTACACTTCTAAACTTTCTAATCCGGTTTGCTCTTGACTTCTCTATTGAATTATGTCTCCTGACACTTCTGTCAGTGTAGAAAATAGACAGCGCGAGGCAGACATTTTTAGACAGCATTTAAGAAAGCACTTTAACTCAAAAACATCACACTCTTGATGCGCCCTCCTGCACCGGTCAATACAAACTACAGGAAGAAATATTTATGCACATTTGGGTGTGCATTTGCTTAGTTTTGGATCAGAGGGACATGGCTTCTGCCCAACGGCACAGAGAGGTAATTTCCATTTGAATAGAGAGCCCTGGGTGACCAGTGGGGTTACATTAGCTACAGTAAAAACCATTGTTCCAGCTGTGCTCGTGTGTGTGTGTGTGTGAGAGAGAAACAGAGAGGGGGACTCCTACGTGCCCCACAGAGGCGAGTCTCACCCAAAACGAACAAAATATCTGAGTCGAGCACGGGGTGCCTAAAAAGAGCAAACGTGTCACGCTGCTCTGAGATAAGTTCAACGAGTTAGACATTTGTCTTGCTACAGCTGACACCGCAGTAAAATGCCAATCAATACTCGTGGGTAATCTAGGCTAGCATGTTCAAATCTACCAATAGATTGATTTTCAGAGAGGCTGTAGTTCGACATTTGCTTTAATCGCCGGTACAGAGCTCGTCGCATTCAGGTCAAGCGATGAGTTCGGCTGGTGGTCAGCCTAAAAAATGGGTGTAGCTAGCAAGCGTTAGCGGTCAACATTAACGGCAATGTTACTATTAGCTAACGCTAGCAAGTGCTGGCGATTGATAAAGTTCATGAACGTGGCTTTCATAAGTCGGTGTTTCCAATGACGTGAAAACAGTCGACCACTCGGCTGTCTCAGCCGTGAAACCCAAACGATATTGGACAGCTTCTTCACTGTCCTCTCGGTAATTTGGTTAGCATCTCAGCTAACAAGCTAGCACTTGTGCCACACAAAAACCGGATGTTTGGGCAAACAGCAGAGCCGAGAGCCTGAAAGACACTTCGCGATGTCTTGTTTAGTTTGATAATATCAATACTTTATAACAGCGGGGTTTAGGCAACACATTGTAGCTCAAGTTACAACATGCACCGTAAGCGCTTTCTTTCGGTCTCGTTTTTTTACCTGTCAGTCGGATTTTGATGCTGGACCCGTTTCTCCGAGTCCCAGGATTCGACATCACTCCGGGAAAAACGATCACACAAACTTCCCGTTGGAGTCTCCCAAAACACGGTTTCTCCACTTAATGGGAACACTAATAACTTCAGTTTAAAAACATCCGGTTTGTTGTTCTTTTCTTCACCGGTAAAAATGTATTATTTCATCGCAAAGTCCTGCGCTCCTTCGAAATCCAACAACACGAGAGAACATTTTCGGGCAGGCTCAAGCACGTACTGACGTCATGTCCTTAACGGGTATAGTCTTACGTGCTCGCGTCTGGTAAGCGTGGGCGTGCCCGTGAGGATCGGCTTCTTCCAAGATAGTTTTCAGAACGGTTTTGCTTTTACATTACTGTAAGTACTGTAGCCTACTATCGCCTCCTATTAAGTACAAAAATCCCCGTGTTTATTTAAGTTTATTTG
Source organism: Lepomis macrochirus (assembly GCA_024633595.2). Lineage (NCBI taxonomy): Eukaryota > Metazoa > Chordata > Actinopteri > Centrarchiformes > Centrarchidae > Lepomis > Lepomis macrochirus. The sequence goes on along the minus strand of JALXJV020000007.1, from coordinate 27,008,013 downwards.
CAGTGGTTAACAATGTCTATTAGGTAAATTACAAACACAGGTAATCATACTATAAACATATTTTAATTAAGTAATGCAAGATGATAGGCTGATAAAGATGGGAAAACAATGATCACAATGAAATATTCTTTGCAAAGTACATATTCACTCACACATTTCTTATTTCTCATCTCAAATTTAAATTTAAGTTTATCTCATAAAGTAGTACTCCCAAAGCTATTTATCTGTCTGCCTCAATTCAAGCTCCTTTAAAGTCACTTCATACTGTGGAAATTAAAAGTATTTCTGTGAGAAAAGAAAGGCCTCTTTTTATGGTTATTCTCTCTACTCACATGACCTCCAACAACAAATAAATCTCAGTTGGGTTGGTTCTCATCAATAATCTTGCCATTCAAAAGAGCTTATTGTTTTTCATTGTTGCCTACATTATCCCTCCCACACACCTGTTTTGCATTTCTTGTTTACATCTAGAGTTTTCTATTATTTAAATGCTCCATAAAAATAAATCCATAATAACAATAGAAATTCAAGAAAAATATGGATGGATAACCTTAGTGCATGTTTTTGTTTCATTATTTAACTTTTCCTAGCAAGAACTTGAAATATTCACCTTTTTTGACACTTTGTAGGCATCGTCAGGACCAAAATGGACCCAGCACATATGTTATTGATGCTGCTGGCAAAGTGAAAGTCTTTCCATTAAGGCCTAATGTTTTCAGTTTTCAAGTGACTATGGGAACCTCTAACAGAATCTAAAGTTTCAGTTTTCAAATGGCAGTGAACTCACAAGCTGAGTTTCTTCCAACAGGTTTGTAATCTCAATAAGATCAAAACAGAGCAACAAAACGACCACATGGACATTGTGAAAAGGATAATGAGATTTAAGTGGCTTCCTGGATGAAAAGGTTGATGTTTGGCAGTGTCTGTATTTAAATTAAAAGCAGGCACATGCTGAAATGTACAGAATGATCAAATAAAGAGGACAAACAGTCAAAGGCAAATCTACTCTGTAGTATTTTAGGGTAAGTCTTTGTTGCTAAATGTGTGTTGAAAGTTGAATATTAACCCTTGAAGTTGTAAAAGAAGTAACCTTCTGTTTTCCAGCTCCCTGCTTCAGGAGCAGACAGCAGCACAGGTTGTGAACAGTGTTGAAAAACTCCAAGCACACCCATTGCCTCTAATCTGGATCTTAATTTGGTAGATCAATATTTTAATAATGAACCACAGCAGGCTGTAGTCATACTAGTAGCTCTGTGAGGCTGTATTTAGGCACATAAGTGATTTTAGCTAAATGCAACATCAGCATGCTAGCATGTCCAGAATGATAATGCTAATAGGTTTAGCAGTTATAATGTTCATATTCACCATATTAGCTTTGCATGTTAGCATGCTAACATTTGTTAATTAGCACTAAATACAAAACACTGCTGAGGCTGATGGGAATGTCATTAGTTATGCTGGTATTTGTTAAAAAAAACTAACTATATTATGGCTCATGGTTCAAAAGTTAATGTTAGGTAAGAATACTGGCAAACTGTGCTTCCAATAAGCATTTGAATGTAACAAGATGAAAGAATTTTTTACAATAGCTTGGTTGCATTTACTGCACTATCACCAAAGAATGCAGATATGGCATTATGTCAAGGTCAGGTGAATGCATTTCTCTAAAATTATATGATTTGACTTAAAAACTGTTTGCCAGGAATGTAAAGTATAGCATACAGTGGACTAAAGCACTGGATCAGTCTGTTAAAGGTCAAGGAGAGCTGGTTGGGCAGGGATAATAGCTAGAGGGATTTGCCTCTTTAGCAGCATGGGGGTTAGCAGTACGGCTGCAGTATTAGCTGGTGGAACAATGGACCCTCTTACCAGCTTGTTTACAGGACACAGTAAATCCACATAAGCAGTCAAATGGCATGTAGAACACCCCCCCCACACACACACACACAGACAGGCAAACACACACACACTTTTTCTCACACACTTTTCTCACAAACACTCACATCCAGTTGCAACATTTATGTAGTTTTTTGTCTGTTGATGAACACACTCTCACAGGTGGAAGTAATGATTTTGACATTTTTCAGCCTTCTTCTTCATAGATGCATTGGTGCTTTTGCTTCAGCCCGTCCCTCTTCTTTGTCTCCTCTTCCCACTTTTTATCTACAGCCACACCACTGTTTAACTTTCACCTGTATTCCACCTTCCGCCTGTATTTGTATGTATCATGTTTCATGAATGGTGCATATGTCCACACTCCACAGGTGGCCGTAGTATTGGCCAAAACAAGCCCTTTAAACTTGTGGTGTCCAGCATTTTGGTCCCCACAAAGCTGCTGGATCCCACAAGTATGTATTCATAGTACCCATGAATATAGTTAACCACCCCCCCACACACACAAATTAGTTTATGCCTCCCAAAGGGTCATGTACAGCTGTTAGTATGATTATGTGATTATGTGTATGTGTGTGTGTGTGTGTGTGTGTTTCATGTTTTTATATCCCGGCGGGGACAAAAATTGATGTCCCCATGGGAACTCACAGATGCTTGGTTTTAGGGTTCAAGACTCGGTTTTAGGGTTCATGTTACAGTTGGGTTAAGGTTATTGGTACGGTAAGGATTAAGGTCAGGCATGTAGTTGTGATGGTTAAGGTTAGGGGCTAGGGAACACATTATGTCAAACAGATGTAGGCGGAACAAACATGTGTGTGTTATTCAAAGTGCTGTTGGAACCCCTGAGACCGACTGAGTGTGTTCACAACTACTTAGATAATTCCAATCATAGAGATAAACTTAGTTACACCTCTGGGGACACACACACACACACATGCACACAGAGTTAATGAAGAGCACAGAACAGTTGGGAAATCCCATTGGGTGGCCAACTTGTTCTGGCAAAATGATTTAAATAGAAAAAGAATACATAAAAAGGAGTAAAGAAGAAATTTCAGAAAGCTGTGTGAAGAAGTGAAGCGATAAAGGGCAACAGTGACCAGAGGGTGAATGCACATTTTAGAACATGTTTGAACCTGATAATCTGTGTGAAAAATCACATTAAAAACAGTTAGACATCATTTAAAACTACACCAATATTGCTTTATAAATAAATAAAAATATTGACTCCTTATACAGAGTTTTGACTGAGTGGAACCATTAACTCTCCCGAGGATGATTCTGTGTGATTAGCGTCAGTCTGTATCTATCAGAGCTCCCTCTGGGGAACAAGAGCAACAGCTGCTTCAGTTCTGAGGAATCTAGTCAAGATTGAGGAGACCAAGACAGTCTCAACTCCACAAGGGACAGTTTCAAGATAACACATGACACGCATACCCTGTCACATACAGATAATAGTCAGTTATTTAATGGTGCATCATATTTGAATTGGGCAGAGTGTAAAAAAATAGAATGAAGAGTAGGCTACTGTAAAAATTAAAAAAAAGAAATTACAAGACCAATGTCTCTATCTCTGCGTGTCAATGGTTTTAATTTAAGATGCCTTACTCATCCCAGTCCCCATCGGGCGTCCAGAGAGAAAGCAATTGATGGTTAAGAGCAGAGGCAGGGTGAGATGATTATCGAGGTGAGAGAGGGCGGAGGGACAGAGAAGATGGATCAAGTGATGGGGTGGGGAGAGAAGATGGTTTCCGCCTGAGTGATGGCATTCCAAGAAAACCCTAAATGGATGGAGGCAGAGTGAAGAATTCCCAGATCCCGTGCTGCCAGGCAGATTGGAGGGATGAGACCACAGGGTGATGGCTGGTTTTAGAGTTGTGACCATATCAGGAAGGAGAAGGCCTGATATAAAACAACATGGCCTCAGCTCATGTGCCCATATTCCCCCTGAGCGACGTCCGCCTCCTGCATTGGTGAGTCAAATATTGGATCCTGCTTACCTGAAGGCAAAAGTCCTTTCTTTAACCACAATTAACACATTCATTTCTGCTGTATCTCCGTTGCTCAATCTCTCTCTGCAGCAGCCAGTGGGTGACGAGTTGGTCAGTTGGTTGGTGTACGTTGGTGGCAGCAGCAGCAGCAGCAGAAGCAGCAGCAGCCATGCCGGGTGCATATAAAGGGGAGTGCGGGGACGATGTGGACCCCATGCCGTTCCTGGTTCCCTCAGAGAAGGAGCGCCTGGATGCTATGAATAAACCATATGACATCAAGCGCTCCTGCTGGGTCAAAGATGAGAAGGAGGCTTTCATTGCTGGGGAAATTCAGTCTGAAGATGGGGACAAAGTCACCATCAAGACCACCAAGAATACCGTAAGACTGGCGCCATTTGGGGTTTTGGGTAAAGGTTTAGATTACATTTAGGAAGTAAAAATGAGCTGATTCATTTAAGTTATCATAATAATCATGATGATGAAATGACTGACTGAGTGATTATCCTTTCTGATCAGACTGTGACTGTGAGGAGGGACGATGTTCACCAGATGAATCCTCCTAAGTTCTACCAAGCAAGCGACATGGCCAACCTCACTTTCCTCAACGAGGCCAGCGTCATGGAAAACCTGCGCAGCCGCTATGTCAGCATGAGGATCTATGTAAGCCTGTTAATCAAGAGAAAAGACCCTACAGTACCGCACAAAGCTAGTACTCCAAACCATGTTCACATGACACGTCAAGGACAGTACAAAAGCTGTGTTTTGTGCCTCATTGTTACTATGTTGTTATTGCACATTTAGGCAAGTTCTGCTTTGCAAGAGCACTACACAAATTTTACACTTAAAGACTTTACTCGTAATGGGGAGTACCAATCTGCCTGGGAAAACAGCTGTATAATATACTTCTGTGATACTGGAGGAGGTTATCACAGTTTGGGCTTGGAGACTACACATTTTGAAAGAGAAGCTGGAGTTACAAAATGGAGGCGTGGAATTTGAAAGATTCCTTTTAAAAACAATTTACCAGGGGGCGGGTCTAATGAAAATATGTTATTGGTTGCATTATGGGAAATGTAAGATCTAACGTCTTTGGGGCTTGGCTGATACAAGGGGCTAAAAGTAGGAAATCATGAGTAGAAGTACACAACTAGGCGGCTTAATGTGGAAAGTGGATGTAGCACAAATATTCCATTTTTAACAAAAGAACTCCTCAACTGTACTGATTAGCATATATTTATATATTCAGAAGTTAAATTGGGGCACCAGTCTTTTCTTTCTTTTTTAATGCATGGGTTGGATAGAAATGGCAAGATAAACAAGGGGAAAGGAAAGCAGTGGCATGTAACGGTCCTTATGAACCACATTTGTGCTCACATTACCATGTTTGTCAATCATTTCATCCTGTTGCATCCTTCAAACCTCTTTATATGTTCCTTTCCACTTCTAGACCTACTCGGGCCTCTTCTGTGTGACAATCAACCCATACAAATGGCTGCCCATCTATGGCGCTAAAGTGGCCCAGGTGTACAAGGGGAAAAAACGCAACGAAGTTCCTCCTCACCTCTTCTCCATCTCTGATAATGCCTACCACGACATGTTGATGGGTGAGGAGAGGGTGGTGGCAGCGGCGGCGGTGGGGTGTTGAGAGTAAAACGTTGGATTTTCAAAGAGATTTTGAATAAGAAGTGCTTTGATGAGTAGAGAGAAGGACATTTGAACCAGTCAGGTCATTAATGTGAACGGAAGGAGGTATGGTTAGCAAAGAGGAGATGTAAGCATGCAAGAGGTATGTGCTGATATGGGATAACCCCCTTGAGAAGAGTTGCTTGAAAGTCATTATACAGTTCTTTATGTGGAAAGAGGGAGTGGGGCAGTTGCTGGAGGTGCGTAATCGGTGTGGCGTGTGATGATTTCTTCCAGGAGTAGAAAAATATTTGAAGCCATTATATGGCGTCAGGGGAGAGCTGACATCTGTTTGTGTTGTTGGCACAGCTGACAGAGAACATCAGCAGTCTTCTGATGTGCTCAGAGGGAAATCAGCAGTAATTATCCTCGTCTCTCTCACACTCTCTTTTTCTCTCCTCTCCTGCCCTGTGTGTGTGTGTGTCCCTTCATTCCAGAGCATGAGAACCAGTCTATGCTGATCACGTAAGGACAACATGATTGTTTTTACAAATGATTTAGGCCTGTAGGCTGTAGCCTGCGTGTCTCACTATGAGTAATTCTTTATTTGTTTCTCTCCTCCAGTGGAGAATCTGGTGCTGGCAAGACTGAAAACACTAAGAAGGTCATCCAGTACTTTGCCAATGTTGGAGCTTCTGGGAGCAAAGCTGCCGACTCCAAGGCAAGTGTGTCTTTGTATATGCATAAACATGATTTTGCATGTTGCTTTTCTTGTCTGAAAAAATCATTTAAATGCCTCTCCTCTCCTCTCCTCTCCTCTCCTCTCCTCTCCTCTCCTCTCCTCTCCTCTCCTCTCCTCTCCTCTCCTCTCCTCTCCTCTCCTCTCCTCTCCTCTCCTCTCCTCTCCTCTCCTCTCCTCTCCTCTCAGGGCTCCCTGGAGGACCAGATCATTCAGGCTAACCCAGTGCTAGAGGCATTTGGCAACGCCAAGACCATCAGGAACAACAACTCGTCACGCTTTGTAGGGACATATGCAAAATTATTTGATCATTCTTTTACATCACCAAATATCACATGGAATAATTAATGAAATTAAATGAAAATCTTTGAAAAATGACAATAAAAGTACAATCACCAAATATGTGAGAATAACAATTATGTGTCGTTTTAGGGAAAGTTCATCCGCATCCACTTTGGGCCAACAGCTAAGCTGGCTGGTGCCGACATTGAGACCTGTGAGTATATTTCTTTTTAGATTTCTTTTTTCTCAGTTGCTTACACACATTTTCTGAAAGCATGGCTCAGTTTCTTAAAACTAATAAATAAAATAAAAACAAATAAAAAAACTCAAAACTCCGTAAATCTCTTGCAAGAGCAAACTGAATTCAAAACAATGTTATTTCCTCTCAAAATGAAAATTTGTCTTCAAACCATCTCTCTAATCTCTAAGAACTAACTGAACACTGATGTGCTCAATGGGAAACACTATGTTTAGCAGAATACACTTCTATGATAATCTTATCAGTAAGCCTTTCGTATTTTTAGTATCACACTACGTACTGTCCGTACAGTAGTCTGTTGTTATCGGTTATGTTTACTCAAATATAAAACACAAATACAAGAATGGAATGTATTTTATTCAGAAATACTGTGTATACATCTCAGGAAACAGCTGGATTTGTAAGGTTGTTTGTCAAAAAGAACAAACAATAGAAAAACGAAAGCAAGCCATCATACTGCATCATGGTTTGCAGAAGAGTTAAATGGGGATTGTGGTCATAGACCTTCCATCTCCAGACAGTAAATACTGTAAACACTATGTAGGTAGAAATGCACACATACAGTAAAACATACTGTACTACAGTAATCTTTAAGTACTGTATTGATATGCTGTACTACAAGACTGTAATGAGAGTAGATTCTCATTTTGGAAAGTCCGGACGATGGATGCTGCTCAGAGTGGACAGCATGAAATTAAAGTTTAGCATTTTGAATGGCAGCGTGTTCCATGTGAAAAAATAAATTTTATCATGAATATTGTGCCAATGTAGAGAATTGTGTACATATTTTAGCTGAATTGGTTCAGGGGGGTGACACATGAATTACAGTTTGTGGTCACTGTGCCTTAAGAACCAGTGTTAGTGTGTAAAAAATTGACAAAAACTGTGTGACTTTGTTACTTATAAAGTGTACCTTGGTAAAATAACAAGTCTTGGTTTCTATATGCGATATTTTCAGAAATGTAGTTATTCTGTATATACAATGAAAGGTATATAATTAGCATCCTCCATCCTGAATATCACTGTTGTGCCTGCTGTGTTTTTTCTGTCTGTGTGTGTGTGTCAGATCTGCTAGAGAAATCAAGAGTGATTTCGCAGCAAGCTGCTGAGAGAGGATACCACATCTTCTACCAACTCCTATCAGGGAGGAAACCAGAACTCTTAGGTGAGAGGATTAAAGCAGCAATGTCACCAGTCAATATGGAATTAAAGAGAACGTAAGCAGAATTGAAGGATCCTCATCAGCTCTGTGAAAGTGTTTGCCTTTCCTTTTCTTTCTAACACCAAAAATAGTTCAATTCAAAAATTAAATGTTTTAAATATGAAGATGACACACATGTTTCCATGGATGACGCAAAATGTGTTAAATGGAGATTGAACAAGGCAATACTGAGAGTAGATTTCTCATCTATTCATACTTGAGTCGAGTCAAATCCAGTACAATGTTGCCAGATGACAATTCTTCAATAAACTTGCAATCAATAACGGTCTAATTCAGTGATTTCTCAGGGTAGCACATCTAATTTGAAGAAACAGAAATTCACATATTGTCTCAGCTGTAGAACCCGAACACATGTTGTTATGTGAAAACTCATCGCAAACCGGCAGAGACATTTAAGCTTTTTTGGCTAAAAGGACAAATGTTTAGTTAAAAGTGATGTATTAATGGTTAGAATAGAAAGCTTACAGTAGTGAATAAATGGTCGAAATAACATTGCAAACTTCACCAAACTCACCTAAATATTGAAATGATACGTTCTGTTGGTATTGATTAATAATATGCAGTTTCAAACAACAGAATTTATTGTCTTATTATCCTGTTTATTATCTATGTCTTCCAGAGGCTCTACTGCTGAGCCCAGACCCCAAACAGTATGTGTGGGTGTGTCAGGGAGTCACTGTGGTGGACAATATGGATGATGGGGAAGAGCTGCTTCTCACTGATGTGAGTTCAGAATTATTCATGTGCTTTGAAGAGTAATAAAGGCGGGCACACTTCTTTGAATGACCAGTAAGGAATAGAAATGCATTAGCCTGTTGATGGTGCTGTTGCTTCTCTTTGGTTAACTCTGATATTCTCTGTCCTCTCTCTCTCTATGTGCTTGTGTGTCCACAGGAAGCCTTTGATGTCCTGGGCTTCACTCCGGAGGAGAAGATGAGCGTGTACAAGCTGACTGGAGGCATAATGCACTTCGGCAACATGAAGTTCAAACAGAAAGCCAGAGAGGAACAGGCTGATGTGGATTCCACTGAGGGTATAAAAAGTCCACCTCTCTCTCCCTCTTTGGTATTTTCTCTCCATCTTTCTACATGCCTCTTTATTGCCTCATTCTACCACGTCCATCTGGCCCAGCTCTCAATCTTTTTACCTCTCTTCTTTTCTTTAGACATTTCTCTCAAAGCCTACCCTCTAATTCTGATGTCCCAGCTCATATTTTTTTCAAACTCTATATGTTGCTTTTTTCTTTCATCAGTCCCATCTCAATGTTCTGGCCCATTAGTTTTCATTAATCCCTTGTCCCCTCTCTCCTTCACTTCCTTAAGTGGCTGACAAAGTCGCCCACCTCATGGCCATCAACTCTGGGGAACTGCAGAAGGGCATAACACGTCCAAGGGTCAAGGTTGGCAACGAGTTTGTGACCAAAGGTATTGCAAAAACATTGTTTAGATGATTCAAATTTTCCTGCAAACAGAGACTATTAAATGAGGATAGACAATGCACTCGTCCCCAGTTACAATTTTTGAACTTGAAATGCCAGGTCAGAACCAGGACCAGTGCTTGTACTCCATCGGCGCTCTGGCAAAGGCCATCTATGACCGCATGTTCAAGTGGATGGTTACCCGCATCAACAAGACCCTGGACACCAAGATGCAGCGGCAGTACTTCATAGGAGTGCTGGACATTGCTGGGTTTGAGATCTTTGAGGTGAGAATTTGTTTGCGAGATTGTGATCACGTCTTGTCCGCTGCATTATTTGTCAGGTTATCTCCTCTCATCTTCCCATGTTGTTGTTGATCCAACACTTGTCCTTCACCTCCAGCTCAACAGCTTCGAGCAGCTGTGCATTAACTTCACCAACGAGAAGCTGCAGCAGTTCTTCAACCACCACATGTTTGTGCTGGAGCAGGAAGAGTACAAGAAGGAGGGCATCGACTGGGTCTTCATTGACTTTGGCCTGGACCTGCAGGCCTGCATCGACCTGCTGGAGAGGGTAACACCCACACACACACACACGCTTACACAGTCGTCATAAAGCACACAAGTGTGGACATGCTGTATACTGCATATCGAGTACACTGCAGTTCTTCTATTTCCACCTCCCTCTCTCCGTCTCCTCTATAGCCTATGGGGGTTTTCTCCATCCTGGAGGAGCAGTGTGTGTTTCCAAAGGCAACAGATGCGACCTTCAAAGCAGCTCTGTATGACAACCACCTAGGCAAGTCCTCCAACTTCCTCAAGCCAAAAGGGGGGAAGAAAGGACCCGAGGCCCACTTTGAACTGGTGCACTATGCCGGCACAGTGAGTAATGGAATAGTGCAGCATTCCCCCATAGGGACGGGACAGGATGTATGTGTGTTTGTGTTGAGATAAAGCATAGTTAGGAAATATATATGTGCATAGCTTTAACTTGACCTTTTGTCTCTTTAAAACAGTGCCATGGCTTCTTCTGAATATCTGCAATTTGGAGTACAATTTAATGCACCTCTGTCAGCAAAGTCATTCAAATGTCTGAATGTAAAGCAGGACGTGTAACTTAAATGTGTACATAGGTGCAGTTAAGCCATTTGTGTCTCTCACAGGTGGGCTACAATATCGCTGGCTGGCTGGAGAAGAACAAAGACCCTCTCAATGAGACAGTAGTGGGGCTCTTCCAGAAGTCCTCCATGCCTCTGCTGGCTCTGCTCTTCAAAGAGGAGGAGGCCGCCTCAGGAACCAAGAAACAGAAGAAAGGGTCTTCTTTTCAAACCGTCTCCAACTTCTACAGGGTAATTCACACAGACCCACTGGGCAAATGTGCACATTCCCCCAAATGTCACACTGCTGCTTTAGAGTAATCATTCAGTCAAGCCTTATCACAAAGCCTAATGTAGAGCATCACAAGTCTTAAGCAAAACTGAAATGGGGAACAAGCATCCAAGCAGTCCTGATTTCAAATAGAAAGTGAAGACATACAGAAAACAAAGAACTCTGCAACTCTCACAACATGCTCACAGTCTCACAGGTGTCCTTTAACTGTTTATGCGCAACAGGAACAACTGAACAAGCTCATGAGCACCCTACGAAGCACTGCTCCCCACTTTGTCCGTTGCATCGTCCCCAATGAGTTCAAGAAGTCAGGTGAGTGGGTGGAGAGTGTGCGTTAATGGTGTGTGCTGAAGTGTTGACGTATTGTCAGAATCTTAAAGAAGCTGTTTGTATTTGAGGCACACACTCTCTCAGCTTCAAGTGTGTATTCACTATCCACAGGAAATTCTTGATGCTGATAATCACATTTTCCCCCTTTCATGCTGTAAAGGTGTGACAGATAACCATCTGATCCTGCACCAGTTAGCTTGTAACGGTGTGCTAGAGGGCATCCGTATTTGCAGGAAAGGATTCCCCAACAGACTACAGTACCCAGAATTCAAACAAAGGTCTTACTCCTATTCTTTCTCTATTTATCTTCATTATCCCAGCAGTCACATCCATGTTTATTGAACTGTAGTCACATGTCGCCTTTCCTAATGTCTCCTAGGTACTACATCCTCAACCCCTCCGTCATTCCTAAGGGCTTCGTTGACAACAAGAAGGCCTCTGAGCTCATCCTAAGTTCAATTGGCCTGGATAATATGGAGTACCGCATAGGCCACACCAAGGTACACCGCTGTTATAATCAACCATATCTAAAGCAGTGCACATTTAAATAATATCTCTTATTGAACAAATACATATCAACACATGTAACTTATAACTTCAATATATTAGAATTTATGACTCCATGTATTATTGCCAGAATATGCCAACATATTCCCATAAATGATGATTACTCATGTTTCCTGAATTCACTTATATCACAATAATATGCCTACAAAATAGGCAGCATATTCAAAAGTGTCAGCATTTGGTTATTTCTTTAAAATATGGCAAATATAGATATATTTCACAATACTTTGCAATGTGTAATATATTACATCTCTACAAGTAACACATAACAATCTTCTGGACATATTTTCCCTCATCAGTGAATTTTGTAAATACATCTACTCTGATAGAAAAACCTTACTTAAACAGTAACTGGGAAACTAGAAAGTTGAACAACCAAAAACTAAAAAAACATCCAGGTGTGTATTGAAGAAGTTGAATCACTTTTTGTACACTGTCTCTTCTGTTGCTTGTTGTGTGTAATCTACTATGAACTGTGTGTGTTAACAACTGAGGGCATAAAAACCAAATGAGACTTTAATCCAGTTTTTTCTTCTGTGTTCCCCCTTTTTTTTTACTCAGCCCTCCTGTTTTTCCTTCTTTCACCTGTCTCTGTTTTCCTCTCCAGGTGTTTTTCCGTGCAGGCGTCCTGGCAAAGCTGGAGGACATGCGTGATGAGCGGCTGGCAAAGATCATTACCATGTTGCAGGCTCAACTCAGAGGAACTCTAATGAGGGTTGAGTTTAAGAAGATGGTGGACAGACGGTCAGTGTATGCCTGTTGTTTCTGTGTGCACGAGATGTGCATCTCTCTGGGTCAGAGAGATGGTGCGTATTTTGGTTTGTTGACATGACTCATCAGTGCATGATTGTGATGACTACCAGTGTTTCTGCATTAATGTGTGTGTGTGTGTCTGATGCAGAATTGCATTGATGGCCATCCAGCGCAATGTGAGGAAGTTCCTTCAATTACGCTTCTGGGGCTGGTGGAAACTCTACACCAAGGTAAAAGGCTGATGTTTTTTAACCTCATGTCAAATAAGTTAATGTTAGATCAGCTATCATCATCATTATCGCCTTCATATCATATTTCCTGCCTTGGCTTCTGCAGGTGAAACCTCTGCTGATGGTCGCCCGTCAGGAGGAGACCTTCAAGGCTAAGGAAGAGGAGCTGAGGCTGGCAGTGGAAAGAGTTAAAGAGCTGGAGGGCAAGATCAAAGATCTGGAGGGGAAGATGGCCACTCTTTCACAGGAGAAAAATGACCTTGCCCTGGCGCTGGCTGCAGTAAGTGCACATCTGCAGCTGATATATGTTTGTATTTATGTTACATTCAGGTGTTAAAGAGCTAGATGTAGGCCAAAATACTTTGTCTTGCTTCTTCTTCTCTTATTTGTTTGATGTTCTTTGGTGTAAAGGATCACAGAAATCTCTTACCCCCTCTTTGTGCCTCTCATAGATTACAATTACATTCCAGTCACAGTGCCAAGAATCAGCTTTCAAGAAAATTAACTATAATAATTTTGGAAAAACTACCTACCTCTGCATTGACAGTGTTTGTAGAAACCTTAAAGACTCTGCTAACCATCTATGGAAACTATTTTCATTTTCTTCACAACAAAGAAAGATCTTTTAATCCACTTCTTAAACAAAGATGTAGCCGGATATTACGTTTGTCTGTGCTCACTTGTATGTATGTCATGAATCGTATTTAAAACTCAGTTATGATTATCTATATTAATGACATTACAGTATTTAATATATTCATGCAAAGATTCATATTTTCTTATGTTGTATAAGTGTATTTAGCTGGAAAGGAAATAAAGTCGCAACTTGTGAAACAGGTTTAATATTGTAAAATTATCTTGTCTTTGAGCTCAAGGAACTACTTTCAGAACGGTAAGGTATGCATTATGATTTCAATACACCGGTGACACAGACTGTGGCTACAAAATCTCATGATTAATATGCAGAACTACCACCTCTTGTTGTCTTTTGGTTTCACTGTTGTTCAAACATTTCCCCTGTCATTGCACTTGTATAGTTATAAACACACACAACACACTACTACACAGGTGCATCTCAAAAATTTTGAATTCCAAGACTGAGAGATTCAAGGCTCAAGAAACCTTTGCAGGTGTTTTGTGTTAACTAGCTGATTAGAGCTCTTCTTGGGTCAAGATTTCTGTAGACCTATTATAAATTCTTTATATATTTTTAAAAAGGGTTGAAATATTTATTGTGTACTTTTTGAATTAAATTGTGGGGAAAATGAACTTTTCCACAACATTCTAATTTTTAGGTGATACGCCTGTATACACACGTTATGTCCTTGTCTTTCCACAGGAGCAGGACACGCTAGGTGATGCTGAGGAGCGCTGTACCCAGCTGATGCACCAAAAGGTCCAGCTGGAAGAGTCGTTGCAGGTAATGTGTTGGATACATACCATATCATATATGTATTCACCTCTTTTACATTCAGATGTAGAATACCTCCTGAGCCTGTATGACATTGTCCTATAATAAAGTAATTACAAGTAATGTTGCCAACAATCTAGAATAATTAAATGATGGCTGACAAAGAGTTACTTTAATGTTTATAGCATATCAACAGGTGTTCACATTATGAATCTGTGATATGTGTGAAATCTGATAATAAGACCTTCAGGAGGGTTATATGTCTTGGAAACAGCTCAAAAAAGTCCTGTGTTGTAGGATCTGCGTGAGCGCCTGGAGGAAGAAGAAGGCAACACAGCCTCCCTCCATAGCCAGAGGAGGCAGCTGGAGGGGGAACTGACGGAGCTAAAGAGAGACCTGGAATCTCTGGAGTCCACACTGGCCAAGACTGAGAAGGAGAAACAGGTAGAGGGGAGGAGGACGAAGCTGAGGAGAGAGGAAATGAAGTGCAGCAGCTATGGAGATTTCACTAAATATTGTTTGGATCAGACACAAAGTCAGGAAATTAGATTTAAAACATTTTTTTATTTAGAGTTGATCACTGAATGCTGCAAAATGGGGTGTTTAGGGTCTGGACTACAAGGTGCGAACCCTGACAGGCGACCTGAGCCAGCGAGATGACAACATTAACAATCTGCAGAAAGAAAAGAGAGCTCTGGAGGAACTGCAACAGGTAGACAAACATGGACATGCACACATAACAACATGAATGCACATAAACTAATATTTGAACACACATTTTTAATGCTTATGAGTTTAATAGTGACCACGATGTAAATATATTTTATACTTTCATCAGAGAACTCTGGAGGATCTTCAAACAGAGGAAGACAAAGTTAACCATCTGACCAAGACCAACAGCAAGCTAAACAGCCAAGTGAATGAGGTATGATTCTCCTTCACAGAAAGACCTGAAAGACACATACAGATTATATACCCAGAGTTAGGGCCTTTATTATGTTTGGATGTTTGTGTTTGTGTGATGTGTAGCTGGAGGACAGCTGGGAGCAGGAGAAGAAGATCCGGGCGGAGGTAGAGAAAGCGAGGAGGAAGGCAGAGGGAGACCTAAAGTTGACCATAGAGAACCTGAATGAGATGGAGAACGCTAAGCTCGACCTGGAGGAGGTTATCAAGAAGTGAGAGACAAAAGCCCGCACACACAAACAAACACACACACACACAAACAAACACACACACACACACGCACACACAGTGAAGCTGACAAGTTCATTAAAGCTTTAAAAGTATCTTGACGTCGGATTTCCTCTGCATATATAACATACAAAAGCAACTCTTATACAGCACAGTGGTTACACATCTGTAGTCCTGCTGGACCCTGATCATCCCCTGCTGTGTGTGTGTGTGTATTTGCTGTGTGTTCATCCAGGAGAGACTTTGAGATCAACAACATGAACTCGAAGCTCGAGGACGAACAGGCTCTCAGCTCCATGCTCAGTCGCAAGCTCAAAGAGCACCAGGTTTGTGGTTAGAGGCGCGCAGGAGTCTGCAAGATTTGATTCTCATCTAAGTGAAACATTATGCAGTGTAGCAATCACTACTCTAAGCTGATTTCAATCGTTCCTCCTTCTGTTGTTTAATGTGTTTATCAGTGAGGTCAACTAGCTAGTAGGTAACCAGCTATTAAGAGCAACAGATAAGGTGTATCACAGATATGAGCAGTCTTCTTAGATGTTGTTCCTGCAAACATTGAGCTAAATTTGATGGAAATGTTGGTCAGTCTGTCCAACACTTTTGTCCTGAGAGTGATATTTCAACAACTATTTAGTGGACTGCCATGGAATTTTGTACAAACATTCATGGTCCCCAGAAGATGATTCCTACTGATTTCACTCGTAGTGCCATCATCATGTCAAGTTTTTAATTTGTCTTTGGTTTGTGACTTAAAAGACATAAAACAAATTACATTGCAGCCTCAGCTCTCCTATAGCATTTAGTGCTAATTAGTCAATGTTAGCATACTAAACTAAGATGGTGAACATCATACCTTCAACTCTATTTAAACTGCACATCACCCAGCGAGTCTCTATACACTGTACAAGTCAGTGAACAATAACAGACACGAAAACACACAACATTAAATGTAAAAGTATACACACATGCATACACAGGTAATAATGCTAATATGACAACAAGTTCTCTTGCAAACATCAGCATGTTAGCTTGTTTACAATGCCACTAGCATTTGGGTCGACTCTTGTTATGTAAAGTCCTAACTTACATCTTAAATTAACTTTAGTTTTACATATGTCAGACCTCCTGAGGATTGAACAAGAACACTCTTTTATTCACTATATATTGGAATTGTTGTCATACGACTGATCACATTTTCCACATAAAACCATATTTATTTAGGAGCGATTGATTAATTTATTGCAGTGTTTGCAAATAGCTTGACATGATTGGTTTTTAACAGGGGTAAATGTGACGTGGTGACTGTTGCATAAGGTCAGTAGACTGAGAAGAAAAGGATTTCGGGTAAATGTGAGATGAGAGATGAGTATATGGATGAAAGGGAGGAGGAGCTGAAGAAGTAAAGGAGGATGATAAATGGTCTGGTTTTGTTCATTCCTTTCAGGGCCGCATCGAGGAGCTGGAGGAGGAGCTGGAAGCTGAAAGAGCAATGAGAGCCAAGGTACAGATTAAACCTGCAGCAATTTTGTTATAACAGGCTACTTTAGTCTTTAGTTCAAACCTCATACATAACTGCAGCACTACAATTATGTATTCACATGTTGAAGCAGGCAGACGGGATAGTACTTACTGAAGTTAGAGGTTAAAGGTGGTTGTCTGTTCTCTGCAAGGTGGAGAAGCAGAGGGCAGAGCTATCACGAGATCTGGAGGACCTCAGTGATAGGCTGGAAGAGGCGGGAGGAGCCACCGTCGCCCAGGTGAGCGTGACTGACAGCTGTCGATCAATCAGAGGGGATTTGGGCATTTTTTGTGTTGGTTTGGAAAACTTTGACCCCTACAATGTCATCGGTGGCTAACCCTTCAGATCGAGCAGAACAGGAAGAGGGAGGCCGACCTGCTGAAGCTGAGGAGGGAGCTGGAGGAGGCAGCGCTCCAATCGGAGGCCACGGCGGCGGGGCTGAGGAAGAAGCACTCAGACGCGATGGCAGAGCTGGGCGAGCAGCTGGAGAACCTCACCAGGCTGAAAGTGAAGCTGGAGAAGGACAAACAGAGCATGAGGGCTGAGATCGAAGACCTCAACGTCACCATGGAGGCCACTCAGAAAGCAAAGGTAAGATGCTGTGTGGATACTCTAACTGACGGACTCAAACAAACCCTATATGATTATAAACTCAGCTCACAGATCTGCTTTTGAATCTGTGTGTACTTGGGCACTTACATGTGTAGTTGAACTCTGAGGCCCACGCTCATAAGCTGGAGGACAACCTGGCAGAGGCCAACGCTCGCCTGGCTGAGATGGAACGCACTCAAACTGAGCTCAACACTGCCAAAATCCATCTGACTGGTGAGAGCACACACATACACACACACACAGCAGTGTTTCTTTACATTACTTTGACTTATATTATTGCCTGGATACTATTTATCCTACCCCTAACCCTAATCACCATTTGTCTAAACCTAACCCTTAACCAAGTCTTCACCCTAAAATATCATTTTTTATGCTACAGGCACTTACATTTTGTTCCCATTACTCTCTACAATGTCGCAGTGTAAATAGATTTATGTCCCCACAGCATTTGTAATACTGGCCCACACAAGCAGATGCCCTCAAACACTGTTTCCTGGAGGTTTTCTTACAGTCTGTTCCTATGTTGTGTGTGTATGTAGCAGAGAACAATGATCTTAGCAGGGAGTTGGAGGATGTGCAGAGTAAGCTGACCCAGGTGACCAGGCTGAAGGCCTCCCTCACCTCGCAGATCGACGATCTAAAGCGTCAGCTGGATGAGGAGAACAAGGTACAAGTCTCCGCAAACGCGCGCGCACACACACACACAAACACACACACACACACACACACTCATAAGTGTAAGTTTTATTTCACACTTGAAGGAATGAGTAATATTTTGACACATTTTCACAAGTGAGAGCTACCCAACTCTTAGACACTTGGGAATTACAATAGGTGCCTTGCACATGGGCAGGTCAGCAGGCTTTCTCTGACCTTCACGTGACAGTCTGTCCTCTTTTTTGTCATTTTGTTGCCTCCAAAGCTTGCCTTTACAGTGATTTTCAGAGCTCCAATAAACCTCTCTTTCACACACTCTCCCTCTGTGCAGGGTCGTAACACAGCGGTGGTGGCCTTGGCCAATGCCCGTCATGACCTCTCCCTGCTAAAGGAGCAGCTGGAGGAGGAGTCAGAAGGCCGCGGGGAGCTGCAGCGCCTCGTGTCCAAGCTCAATGCTGACGTCACCTCCTGGAGGAGCAAGTATGAGACGGATGCCATCCACCGCACCGAGGAGCTGGAGGAGACCAAGTATGTTGAAATGAGCCAAAAAAAAAAATCCAGTGACTATGGGTGTAAACCAAAGTGGAGCCAAAAGTTTGATACGTCAGCCTTTTATGTGTATAAATGAAACGTGGGGGTTGTCTTGATACTTTTTAATTTAATCCTACGGTTGCCTGTCCCTCTATCTCTCTCTCTCTCTTCCTCCACCCACTAGGCGCAAACTAGCAGTGCGTCTCCAAGAGGCTGAGGAGGCAGCGGAGGCGGCCCAAGCCAGAGCTGCCAGCCTGGAGAAGGTCAAGCAGAGACTGCAGGGAGAGGTGGAGGACCTCACCATAGACCTGGAGAGGGTAAAACACACACACACACACACACACACACACATACAAATGAAAAATTAATGTGGTTTCAGGTTTCTGTAGAATAGTACTGGATGTGAAATGTTGTTTGTTACTGATTTATTAACTACTCGCTCCATGTATTACTTGGAAAATAATGTATTCAGTCAATTCTTTACTTTCTGATAAATATTTTTTACATGTCTCTATATATCAGTATCTGTGTATCAGTAAAAAAACTGTATAACTGATTAATTCACTAAGCTGTACTCCATTAACATGCTGGCTGAAAAACATACTTGTCTGTGAGCACACAGATATAAATCTAATTTATGTGAGTCTATTTTCTGTCTGTCGTTGTCTGTGTGTCTAGTCCAACGCAGCAGCAGCAGCTCTGGATAAGAAGCAACGAGTTTTCGACAAGCTGGCGGCCGAGTGGAGCCAGAAGAACGAGGAGCTGCAACTTGAGCTGGACAACAGCCAGAAGGAGAGCCGCTCGTACATGACGGAGCTCTACAAGCTGAAGACGGCCTACGAGGAGAGCCAGGATCAGATAGAGGCCGTCCGCAAGGAAAACAAAATCCTCTCAGGTAACCTCTAACTGGCGCAGATACTGTGGTGCATTAGAGGCTAATGGTGCCTAAAAGTGTGTTAGAGGAGATGATATTCTAAAAAGGCGTCAAGCAGGATGATAAAATGTGATTACATGTGTATCCTCTTGCCATGGTTTCTTGACAACGTGCCGTCTCTCCCCACAGAGGAGATCAAGGAGTTGGTGGACCAGCTTGGGGAAGGAGGCCGCAGTGTCCATGAGCTGCAGAAGGCGAAGAAGAAACTGGAGGTGGAGAAGGAGGAGCTGCATCTGGCTCTGGAGGAGGCCGAATCTTCACTAGAGGTACAAAGATTCTCTTTTGGCTAAGACAGTCAGGTTTGGGTACTGATTTGTTTTTGTTTTGAAAATTATTCAGACAGCCATAAATGCCTGCAGTGGTAGTGGCAGAGAACACAGAATTTAGTCCATCAAAGATTTTGTGATGGATTCGATGGAGAAACAGTGGAGTGAACAAAGGAATTTTGCTTCTGTCCATAGTAGAGTCCATTTTCCAGTTGTAAAAGTGTGTGCGTGTGTGTGTGCGTGTGTGCGCGCGTGTGTCCAGGTGGAGGAAGGTAAGCTGGTACGTGTACAGCTCGAGCTCGCTCAGGTCAAGGCCGACATCGACCGCAGAATCCATGAGAAGGAGGAAGAGTTTGAAGTCACCAGGTTAGAGAACAGACACTCATGTAACATACAAGAACAAGCATGTGTGAAGAAACTGTTCTTGATTAACTTGCCTTTAAATATAATAAATATATTAAATATAAAAAAAGAGTGTGTACACATGTATGCGCTCACACAAAGACAAAACATAAACCCTACAAAGTGCGTCAAACACAAGGGGTCAAACCTTTACATCACAGAAATGTTTTCAGGCCCTTTCAATAAAGTAAAAATGTTCTTGTTATCTTAGGTCTTTACAAAAATTATTAGGTGGACTTTTTAGCAAAAACCATTGCCAGATTTATTAATAAGAGTTCCTTACATTACATTTCTCAGCTCAACTCTGATTTCAAGCTTAAAGCTGGGGTAGGCAATGTTAAAGAACTAGCAAGAGTCAGCTAGATTTTGAAAGTATCCAAATGAAAAAATCCACCACCTCCCGTCAGGCCTCCCTCCAACTGTCCCCCTGAACCCATCTTCATGCACAGGGTACTCTCCCCCAAGTTTGTCAACTTCAGAGGTGTGCAAATGTCATCATTGTTTGCACTTTCCAAGTAAAAGTTTGGCCCGTCTTTTTAAAACTATCTATTTTGAATCATATAACGTTCTAGAAAACAAACTTACGTGAATCACGTAAGTTTGTTTTCTAGAACACAGTTTTAGCTAGTCCATTTATCATATTTCTGTAAGAGATGTGTTCATGTGACAAACAGTAATTTTTGTGTTTCTATTGCGTTAGCTAATCTTGAACAGCCGTTTACTCAAAATGACATCTTTCCTGTACACCAAGTCTGTGCTGTGCTGTAAAAAGCAGTTAGAGCATCATAATTTTACACACTGTTTCTTAGATCTTAAAGCAAGACACTTACAGAGTGTTTTTTAAATATCTTTTATCGTTCTCATTTTATCTGTAAAATTCTGGAAAAAAAGGGTCCGTCAAACACGTCACTGGGAGATTCTCAATAAATCCATGAAACAATATTTTCATAAACTGTTCCGTAAATGTCTGGCCATTTGGTATATTATCATAATAAAACCAAAAAAATCTACTGAGGCTTGTCAGTATGCTGGAAAATGGATTTGTGTGATATGCAAATTAGCGAATAATTAATGAGAAAATACCTAATTTGCCCATTAAAGTTTATTTTCTTATATTTAAGTTTTAGAAAAAGCCTGTGTGACTGTGGTGTCTCACCATTAATTCATTAATTAATCCACTAATATTTACAATTGTATTAGATTGTCCACTATGATCAACAACAAGAAAATGTTTATCTGTATCTGTTTCAGTCAGTAACTACGACCTGTATCATTTATGCCGTGTAGAAAGAACCATGCGCGTGCAGTGGAGTCACTGCAGGCCAGCCTGGAGGCAGAGGCCAAAGGTCGTGCCGAGGCTCTGAGGACGAAGAAGAAGATGGAGGGAGACCTAAATGAGATGGAGATTCAGCTGGAGCATGCCAACAGGAACAATGCCGAGCTGGTCAAAACCCTCAAGAAGCTGCAGCAGCAGATCAAAGTAGGAGTTTAATTTGAGGTGGCATAAGGAACTGCTTTAAAAACTGCTTGCAATTTAAAAATACTACATCAATAATCCTCGTGTCTTCCCCAGGATCTGCAGGTGCAGATGGACGAGGACGCCCGTCAGCATGACGAGCTGAGGGAGAAGTACAGCCTCCAGGAGCGGCGTTTGTGTTTGATGCAGGGAGAGATGGAGGAGCTGAGAGGAGGCCTGGAGGCATCAGAAAGGGCCCGCAAACAAATCGAGCAGGAGCTGGTGGACACCACCGAGAGGTTCAGTGAGATCGGCATGCAGGTAGGTGGCTGCACAGGAAGGCCTGGCAGTCCCACAGAGGCGCACGCTCAAACATAAGACCGCAGTTGTATAATATTTTCTAAATAATAAAATTAAATAATATATTTTTTCTTTTGATGTGTCACTTCGTGCTTCATTTCCCCTCATGGATCATCATATAAACTAATTTTATCAATTCTTCTTGCTTTAGAACCAAAGTCTGACTGTCCTGAAGAGGAAACTGGAGACCGACCTCGCCCGACTGTCCAGTGAGAATGAAGAGCTGATCTCAGAGTTTCGCTCTGCTGATGAGAGAGCCAAGAAGGCTGTGACTGATGTAAGCTGGACAACCCCCACCCGCATTAGGCACACATCAACATATCACAGTAAAAGCAGAAAATAGATAGAAACAGAAAAGAATCAAACTGATTAGTTCAGTTAATTATATACTTGTTTGGTGTGATGTTCAAAGTTGAAAACGAACTTTGCCTTCGTGTGTGTCTGCCTCCAGGCAACGCGACTGTGTGAGGAGCTTCGGCAGGAGCAGGACCGGAGCATCCACCTGGAGAAGATCAAGAAGAACCAGGAGCAGAACCTCAGAGATCTCACACTGAGGCTGGAGGAGGCCGAGCAGCAGGCCCTGAAGTCCGGAAAACGAACCATCCAGAAACTGGAAAACAGGGTGAGGGGCTGGGTTGACTAAGGGAGGGCAGGCAATAGCTTTACTTTAAAAGTGACAAAATGGGAACAGGTCAGACACACACACGCAGACACCACACCTGGCCGAGGCCTCTCATCCAAATATTGCGTCGGTTGTTCCCTTTTATTGCTACCAGATCAAGGAGGTGGAGAATGAGCTGGACCAGGAGCAGAAGCGCCACATGGAGACGGTGAAAAACCTCCGTAAGGGAGAGCGTCGACTCAAGGAGCTGATCTTCCAGACAGAGGAGGACCACAAGACCAATCAGCGCATGCAGGAGCTGGTGGAGAAACTCCAGAACAAGCTCAAGTCTTACAAACGGCAGATAGAGGAAGCTGTGAGTAGGAGTGGTGACGACAACAGTTATACCTCTTTTGTGCGTGTGGGTTCAATATCAGGTTACAGACAGCAACTGGTTAGCTTAACAAAGCATATAGACTGGAAACAGGTCGAAACAGCTAGCCTGGTTCTGTCTGTAAGAAACAAAATCGGCCAGCACCTCTTGAGAAAACTGATTAACATGTTATATCTATAAACACTTCCTTTAAATTGTGGCACTTTTAATTATGCTACTTGGATCCCAAAAGACCCTAGAATATTCGAAATTATATCAAGAAATAGGACACTTTTTTTGTTTAATTCCTCAAAAGCAGAGAGATGGGTAACAAATGTACGTGTGTTTGTTCAATGCTAAGACAAATCTCTCACCTGTGTCACTGTAGGAGGAGCAGGCCAACAGCAGCCTGTCTAAATACAGGAAGACGATCCATGAGCTGGATGATGCTGAGGAGCGTGCAGAGGTGGCAGAGATGACCCTGAATAAGATGAGGATGAGGAACCGAGCCTCCGCCAATAAGGGCTTCACCTCGGTGGAGATAGTTCAGGTCAACAAGCCCACCAGTGGAGGACAGGACGGTTAAAGGGGGATTAGAGACACACACATATACGCACACCGCTAGCAGGTAGGCAATTAAATACACACAACGGATCATCTAAACATATGATCTTGACACACACAATATTGCTCAGTCTGTCTTGTCTTTGTGCTTCCACAGTGACACAGACCCATTCAGCCCCTTGGAGGACTCTTGACTGAGGAAATATGAGCTTAGGCACCCCGGGGAAAGTCTTAAAAAGGCCCAGAGATTCAGAAAGCTCCCTAGAAAGTCTTAAATAATTAAATGAGTCTTTAACATCACCAATAGTCTTAATCAACGTAGTCTTAGGATTAGTCACCTTTACTAGACTTTCATTTTAGCCTGCACGCTAAGTATGTTTTACTGTTAGTGTGCCTTGAATGTGCTGTATGTGTCTATAGTCTTATGGTAATTTGGTTGTCACCCTGTATAAGTGCTTTGGATCCCATTATGTTTGTGTGTATGTATGTGTCTGTGCCTTGCATAATCTCAGCTGGTGTCTTTCCACAAGGGTGTGTGTGGGTGAAGCTGTGTTCTCACGTCAACGATAGGGAGCCCACCTGTGTGTGTCGCCCTAGTGTGTGTGTGGCGGCCTTCTGCAAAGTCTTAATAAACTACAAGCAAATGAGCAGAATGATGTCTTATTCTGTGTGGACAATAACTGCACATCTGTTCTAGATGAAAGGTGAATCCGTAGAGATTACATCAACAGTGTTCTTGAAGGCAATTGTACAGCATACTTAATACATCTGTGTCACATCAGGGGTTGTGATAATTTGGTTACACATGTGTTTATCTAAGAATATGCACCATGCAAGCATGATATTAACTGATGTATTGAAGACATTAGAACTAGATTTTGACACATGGCCTTTCTACACTGAACAAAATTTTCAACACACACTTTCCCCCCATTCATCATGAGCTGAACTTAAAGTTCTAAGATTTTCTCTATGTAAACAAAAGGCCTATTTCTCTCAAATATTGTTCATAAATCAGTCAAAATCTGTGTTTGTGAGCACTTCTCCTTTGCAGAGGTAACCCATCCACCTCACAGGTGTGGCATATCAAGATGCTGATAGAGACAGCATGGGTATCGCACAAGTGTGCCTTAGGCTGGCCACAATAAAAGGCTACTCAAAAAAATACTTTCAATACTTTTTCATTAGTTATTGTAAAATTAAATCTGGGATGAAGTAAAGAAAATAAAAGTTTTCTAGTTATAGTAGCTGTGATGCTAATACATTAGTAAATACTAGTTGTTCTCTAATTTGCCCCACCTACTTCTCTTAATGACTATAAGCCAGTTATCAGAGTCTTACAAGAACAAAAGACACCTATCTCATACATCAACATGGAATTTATTTTCATTTTAGTTTCCGATGACTGTTTCACATTTCATACAAAATCATTAGAAAATGCCTGACACTCAAAAATCCCGTGGCTAATCCTTGTTTAGCGGCTTCAGACACCAGAGGATTAATAGGGAATCATGCAGCGTCCTGGACCAGTTGATGAGGCTCGGCCATGTTACAATCCACAGTTCACTCGTTGGCCGAACACCCACTATCCGAGAGTGTGTGAAATCTCAAAGCCATGGTCGTAACCTGTCAATATGGTACAGTGAATCTTGCCACAACTAGTAATGTACAGAGTAGATACATGAGGAGTAAGAGGAGACTGTCACTGACAGCTTCCTGCCTTTCTCAACTGATCTTCTGACTGCCTTTAACTGATCACCACCACTGTAATGTCTTCGATGTATGGATGAAGTACCACGTCAACAACACCATGCATGTTTTCTAACGCCTGACACATTATTGGTTATGACTGGATATGTAGATAAAGATCATTAATATCAGAGTTTAAAATCAACCAATGACTGCAGGCCTGAGGAGGGGAAGGGGGAAGGTCCACTGAGCCTCTGTTTGGATGAGGTAAAGGGGGGCAGGGGTGCAAATGGAGGCTAATTACATATAGTGTTTTGCTAATGTACATGCCCAGCATACACGCGCACAAATGAGGTCTCAGCACAAGCGCACAGACACACACTCTTGTTCGCAAACACCTCTGCCTCATGCCAAAGGCTTCTAAATTATTCTTTGGAGGGTAAAGTTGGGCCACATGACTGACGCCACACTCCCCGCAGGACAGTGTGTGACTGTGTGTGAGAGAGAAAAGATAAGTACACACCCTCAATTAAGATCCAACAACTGAAAATAGGTTTTATTAAGCCAATGCAAAGAGGTCCCCCTCTCAAACAGAAGAAACCATGACACTGGGGCAGCGAGGCACTTACACAATCACTTTCATTTTACACAGTGCTTGCGTCAGTGTGTGTGTCTTAAGTGGAGACACAGCTACATTTGTTTTGTTTTTTTTTTGTTGATCAAACGTCCAACACACACTCACAGATACTCGTTTTCACATTGGAGCATGTTTTTAGCGGTTGGCACATGTACATGCAAAGCGTCAGTTTGGCCTGCGCAGCCAAAACTGAGGGAAAAGGGAGCGAAGGAAGGAGGGAGGGGAGGAAGAAAGAGTTACGACATGTATGTGAACAGACGAATGCACAGATAGTTACAGACAGGCTCTTGAACGCTTTTAGCGTTTAAAAACACCCCCCTCCCCCTCGTCTTTGATCCTGCCCCTGCCCCCCTTGTGTCACATGTTCATAGCAGCACCAGAGGAGCCCTCTGATTGGTGGGTACAGTCGTCCGTTAAGTCAGTCAGTCAGTTTCAAGGATGAGTGGCGGCTGCTCGTTCTCTTCCTCTAAGCGCAAGTCGTTGAGGTCATCTTCTAGCCCCGCCCCTCCAACGGCGCCCTGCTCTTCGCAGTAGCCTAGAAGTAGAGGTCAAAGGTCACCTACTGAAAGAAACAACTCTTACTGAGTTATATTATGTAACTAAGTCAAACATCACAAAGAAATAAATATTTTGTCCTAATGACGACATAGTCTACACAAAATAATAAGTAAAATAGCTGCAAACAAAGGACCTGGAACTTGGGAACGTTTGTGTGACATACCTTTAGTGACAGCAGCACTGTAGGTTTGGGCAACAAGTGGGCGATCATGTGACCCCTGCTCAAGGATCTCATTGGACGGCTCAGCACTGCCATCTAACCTGAAGTCAATGACAGCGGAGATTCAGCTCTCAGTATGACCCCCGAAATTCAGGCTGCTGTTTGTGTACAACTTGTGCTGTTAAGTGACCTCGTCACTCTACATCTGTCACATTCGTTCCACCGTGTTACCTGTGCTGCTTCATCAGTGTGCATTCCCCTCCTTCTTGTGGATCCAGGTTGTACAGATACAGGTAACCGTCAGCCGCTGCCACCAACAACCTGGGAATCTTCTGAATCCTAATTTAAATCAATAAAACCATCATATAGAGCCATGTATGCTGGTGTTATGAAACTACTGAAACTGTTTGAATCACAGTTCTCTTTGGCTAAAGCAATGATCTGCAGTACTTTTTCAAGACTAGTTGCTGGTTTAAACAGTGATGGACAGCATCTTCTGGTACAGTGACTCACATTTTAATGAAGCAGTAACAGTGTAAGAGCAAGACTAATCATTAGCATGAGCAGCGATAGCAAGACTGCACTGGTAAACAACAGGTATTGAGCACAAAAAATTATCAAAGGCAAACCATGAAGAAGGCGTCTCAGACGACCATGATGTTTTTCTTATTTTGAATAATAAATGAAGATGGAGTGAAAGGCACGACAAATTTCCATAACCTGTCTATGTATGTAAAACTGAGCCTGAGAGCAGACTGCCATTGAGTCAAGCATTTAACATTCAATTCCACTTTCACTTCTTCACAACTTTCTTCAGGGTGTCAGCATTTACAAATCGTTTCAAACACACAGAAACAGTGCTGTATGTGTACATATACATATTGTATGTTTATATATACTCACACAGCTAAGGCGCAGATGTTCTTATGTCCACAGAACGGCAGACGCACGGTGGCAAAGGCTCGTCCCTGGGTAAACATTTCTGTCACTTGGGAAGGCAGGTAGGTGGTGGACGCCATCAGGACCTTGCCTAGGTACCCTCCCCATGTGGTGGGCTCCTCCGCTGGCCTACACACAGACACACACAGAATGTGAGAAGCCTTTGGGGAACATGAAGCATAAGGAAATGGCAGGCAGTCCCAGCCCTCAAAAGCTTTTTAAAATCTGACATATAAGGACAGAAAGGTACGTACACATACTTCTCCTTCTGCGTCTCCAATTTGAAGATGTGGACTGTCTCTGTGTTGCTGGAGGCCGACAGGTACAGGCCTTCCATACTGAACGCCAACGAACAGATGCTCACGCACCTACGAAGAACAGAATCCCAAATGTGCAGGGAAGCATGTGAATGCAAATATACAGTACACATAAACACATGAACCGTAGTACATCCATCATCATATCATCTACCTCTTGACTCCTCTCCGAAACTCAAAGAGCTTCTGTCCCTCTGGGATTGAGAAGACACGGATGACTGTGCCCTGAGAGGAAGTGAAAGACACAAGATACATAGAGGATGACGCTGTGTAACACTCGAAGCAACAACAGCGATGCGTATTTGCTCAGGCGCAACAAATCCACAAAAATCACACACACACAAATAATGTGCCAGTGTACTGTACAGGGCCTGTGGTACCTTCTCTGAAGCTGTGGCCAGTTTAGTTCCACTGGCATCAAAAGCCAGAGCCGCTAATGGGCTGTCGTGGAGCTGGAATCATGTTAGCCGCTCGCTGGAAAACAAATAGAGACACTAGTTAGAGATGTGCTATTTCAGTCAGACAAAAACAGTGAGCATCAAAGACTGAGGATAGGAAACACTGGCTGTGAGAACAGTGAGGACACACTATTCATTTCATTTGAGCACTGGATCTTTGAGAGAATGACATACAATAAACACCAAACAACAACAAACAATCAGCGCCTCAGCTAGACATGCAACAATTATTTGTGTGCCAACAGTTGTGTACGATAGAAAAATGCTAAGCATGAAAATAACATCGATGGAGAAACAGGCTGGTGTGACAGATTAAACTTAAGGGCTTTATTAAAAGACAGATAGTGTAGGGCAGAGGGCCTCACTGTGCCGGTGTACACCTACCAGGTTGACAGTGTCAAACACTTGAACTTCTCCTATCGTAGCACTGCCTGGGTAGGCCAGATAGCAGTTATCATTGCTGATGGAAAGCGCGCACAATCCTGGAGATATACGAGCATAAATACAAACTAATTAACAAAGAGAACCAGATAAAGAAAGATTAATCAGATTCCAACAGAACCACTTTCATGTGAACTTGACAAATGAAAGAATGACTCGAGTACATAGTGAGGCTACGATCATCTAAATGCCTGTAATGCCTGACAGCACGAGAGGGTTTTTTGTTCTGTGGACGTGCAAAATACACAATTATGACATAAGCAACTCAGATCGCAATGACAGTTTCAGCCTTTAAGGCATCAGCAAACAAAACAGTGAATTGGGAAGTAAAAATAAAGTGATAAAAACAAAAGACAAATTAAAATCCAGAAAAACCTGAGGAAAGACACATGCCTGTTTTCAGTCTGAACATATGTAAAAGCCTCTTCCACAGTCTTATAATCTTTTTTCAGATATTTTTGCTACTACCTACTATACTACACATACAAGATTATGTTGAGATACTGCTCGTGACAAAAATGACAATTATTTCGTCAGTAAAAATATACCAAAGGTTTACTAAATGTTCAATAAATGTTTGATTCACTCATAAACAAATTAGCACTTTTTTTAAAGATTTTTATTTTGTTGAAAAAGGACTGAAAAAATATTTGACTTCATTTCACTCATGCATATTTATTGAAAATGAAAAAAGATTGTTTTGAACATTCTCCCTCAGATTTGTTAATTGATCCACTATTTGTCATCACTTGTTTGTTCTGACCATAAAAATAGTTTCAAACTAGAATAAACTTCTGGTTTCTTCAACCAGAAAAAAAGTGATAATTATCGATATCGAATGTTATGATATGACATGTTTTATTGTGATAACATTTTTGGCCGTATCGCCCAGCCCTACCTCAGACTCACCTGAAGGGTTGGGTGGAGTTTCTCTAATTGTGTGCAGCACTTTCATGTCTCTTATGTTGTGAATGTAAAGCGACTCCTCCAGACACACAATCAGCCTCTGCAGAGCCACAAAACATCAACATCACCATCAAAGACTCATTTATTAGCAAACTGAGATTTCCACAAGATAAATACATCTTCTGTTGTTTGATGAATATGTAATAAGATAGTGTATTTGGTTTGAGACAGAAGGCCTGATAGGTATTCTTGCTACCTGTCTGTTGAGTTTGACAGCCAGTATGGTGTTGGAATAAGAGTAGTTGCAGATTTCAGTTCCCTTCTTGAAGTGACAGACTTTGAGCTTCCTGGGGGCCTTCAGGCTGACGATGGCCACCAGGCTGCTGGAGAACAGACGCTCCACAATACACACATCCTCCGTGTCCGCTGCAGCAACACACACACACACACACACACACACACACACAAATCATCACTTCACGACGTCGCTCAGTGGCACCCCTTCATCTTTTATTAGCTAACCTTTCAGTGACCCAAGTGATGACAATTTTAAACAGTTACGGGAGGGAAATGGTGCAAATGAAAGCATCACATAATGACCAAATTAGGCAGTATGCTGATTCGCAGAGGCAATTCAATTTCATCTTCCTGGTGGATGCCAAGAGCAGTACCACTTTCATCTTTGTGCTAGTCCCTGAACACACCTTTTAGCACTCTGTGTGTTTAGTGAATGGATCGTAAAAAAGCTGACTTTGTGAATTATAGACAATAGCACACACAGGGCCAAAACATCATCGTCTTCCTCTGACTGTACAACTTGAGTCTCCTATTACTCGCTTTACACTGGCTACTTAAATTTAACAGGGTTATCAAAAGGTACAAGCTAGGGCACCATACAGGGGTAGTTAACAGGCCTAATAAGAGTGTTGAAGAGATCATACTATACTTTATGTAAACCTAACAATGAGGAGGAAGCTTGATGTATACGGGTGTGGGGAAAGTGCTCACTTTATTAATATTTAAAGTAACAGCAATGCTCTAATGGTGCAGTGATTGTGTACTGTCTGGACAGCATGCATTAAACACAATAACTCAAAACTTATGACTGAGCAATAGTATAACAGAGCATGGACATTGGAAAGTAGCAGAGACAATACTTACTACATTCATATATCTGCTCCAATTTGTCCACAGAGGACAAGGAGAAAAACTTGTATCCTGATTTGGTGCCAACAGCTAAGGACCTACATAAACAACAGAAATAGACAGTAGCAGCATTGAACAATCAAGATATTACACCCATATTGACACTGAATATTGACAGACTCCAATGTCAGCTCACAGAAGGACATCAAACACTGGACACAGCCTGTTAACTCTAAGGCTGTCTCTGTGCCACTGGATGTACTGGTCAGACTGTGACAGTAGTCACACGACTGGAGCTGTTTTGCAATAAGACCAGGCCTCTGTGGTCTGGATCGGTCACCAGTATTACAGTTAGCGGACTATCTCCTCCGTGCATATGAAGCTACATGGCTTAAACAGTGCTTCAACTGTAACTTCAGTTACTAAAAGATATCAGCCAGGCAACGCTTGCTCTCAAAACCAACAAAATCACATAGACGTCCGGTACGTCTATCTGTAGTCAGTTTATTAATCATAACAATCACCTGTTTGTCACCTCAATCGAAGTTACATGACATTTAAGCTACATGTGTATTGTGGCTCCAGTTAGCCGCGGAGCACACATCATCATGTTAGCTTGAAAGCTAACTTATGCTACTGACGGAGGAAATAAGAAGTAACAGAACAGTTTCATTAGCTAGCTACAATCAGTGTGTACTGGTAACATCAGTCGTTTCCAACTTGAGAAACCACATCCAGACTATTTCACATCGAGCCCCGTCACCAAGCGGGGCGCCCAGACATGTCCACACTGAGCTAGCTAACGTCAGCTAGCTTGACAGCACAGGCCGTCGGATCCCCAGACCCTGTCCCCGGCCCTGCCTTACGTGTTGTCCTGATTGAAGTTGGCGAAGAGAAGCTGGCTTCCGCCAGCATCCCCGCTTTGACTGGCCAAGTTCATGGGCTCGGCACCATCGACATATAAAGCTCCGGTAGAAATAGCAGCGGCTGGGATTACTAAGTTAATGTGCTAAGGGCCAGAAGCGTTGAGCTTCAAGGAGTCATGTCTCTCTTTCCCCCTGCTGTAGTGATTGTTGTTGTTTTTCATAGGCGCTGTTGCTCTCTTTTACTGCGCATGCTCCGACGACGCAGCGTGCGGTGCCTTTAAAGAGGCAGGACAGTTTCGTCAGGAGCACAGTGATGGTAATACATGGGATCCGATATGACTGTGAATGGATTTTTTGGTCTGCTGTCTCGGCACCACGGTAGAGAGAAAGTAGGAGAAAACACGGCTCTCCTGGAAAAACTCTGTGTACGCTAACTATTCATAATTTAATGTAACAGCGCCCCCCGCCGTCAATACGTGCAAACAACATCTTGTGCTTGCTCATGTTGGGAACTGGTCTCCATAATGTACCGAATGGTCTAGACCTGCTCTATCTGAAAAGTGCAATGATATTACTCTTGTTATGAATTGGCGCTATATACATTTTTTTTTTTATCAATTTGATGAATGGGTGAGATGCATATTTTATTCTGACTTCTGTCTGTTAAAAACTGATTATTGGGTATACTTTCTCCTCTTAACTCCAGCCTAAACTTCAATATTAAGGCCATATAATAATGTTGCTGATTGGTTGAACAACAGGTTTCGTTTTGATACTGCTTTATGGAGTGTCAATACAAAAATATGTTTCTTTCGTTATGCCGTAAAATAGCACATACCACTGAATGCAATATGCGTATACAAGGATAGATTATATTTAAGCATTTCAGGTTTGTCAGTAGGCTATAAAAATATTACTTAGATGATATCATGTACACATAATGCGAATAGGAAGATGCTAATTTTGTTAGCTATTATATTTTAAGTCTCAAAGTGTTTCAAGTAAATTGACTCTTTTTTAGTATTATGTGATTTCTGTTTATTGATACATCCCAATTTGAATTGCACATTTTCTTGAATAAAACTTTTAAAAATGTAACAAAAGTAAAAAAGTGCATGTGGTTGCATAGTAGGCTACTGTTATAATTCATGTTATGCAAATCTAAAGTAAAGCAAAGCCATATTGTCATTGACATTAAATTACATTTATTTCAGCACTTGTGAACTCAGTCCATTCATTTCTTTTCTATTTTTTCAGTTCATTAATTTCAACAGCATTGTTCAAGTGATTATATTATTTATATTGATTATTTTTGGAAGGGCCTGTCTTTCCATGCGAACCAAAAGTGATGGCGTGGGGCGAGAAGGAAACAGTTGGCAATCTTCATGTGTAATGTGGGGTGTGAGTCACAGTTTCTATGTACGTATATTAGTTTCATTAGTTTCAGGTGGAAGTCTGAGCATGTCAGAGTGCGATCATAACTGACACAAAATATTCACTGGTTAACAGCATAAAGAATCTTTGTACAACATTGCAGGATGAAAAGGTGGACACTTCTTGCATAAGAGAGATTGAGATTGCAGAGGGACAATGGAATCATAGTTATCACAGATAATTCACCGCTCTATTAATGTCAGATACCTTTTAGTACTTCAGAAACATTAAACAATCTCCCATTGGCTCATAGAAAACTTATAGGCTTATGTCAACTAAGAAATGCTTGTATATGTTGTGGAAGGGCAAAGACATTCCTGTGTTTTTATGTTAAAATGTGGCTTGATGATCTTGTTAGTCGTGAAGAGATTTAACTACAATCACAGGAAAAAGTATTTGAACCATTTGGAAATATCTGGATTTCTACATAAACTAGGCACAAAATGTGATCTGATCTTCATCTAAGTCACAAACACATACTGCTTAAACTAATGCCACACAAACAATTATCTGTTTTCATGTTTTTATTGAACACACTGCGTGATCAGTCACAGTGCAGGGTAGAAAAAGTATCTCTAGGCTCATGACTTCTCCAAAAGCTTGGAATCAGGAGTCAGACAACCTGGAGTCCAAGCAATGAGACGAGATTGGAGGTGTTGGTTACAACTGCCCTGTTTTATAAAAAAACACACACCAATTTTTATTTTGCTGTTCTCATGAAGCATTGCCTGATGGGAACAAAAGAGCTCTCAGAAGACCTAAGTTTACAGTTTTTATAACTATGTCTCCTTTTTTCTATGCAAAAATGCAAAATGAATCATATCTCATCCTCAAAATGAAACACTGCAATTGAAATGCCATAAACACATCTCAAAATTAATCAGATGGCAAACAGTTTTTTTTCATAATAGTAAATGTTTGGACATGCAGTGCACACACTGCTATTCTAAATCTTAAGCTCTTTTGTCTTTCATAGGCTTATGTGTACATTTCCATACAATGTTCTGGAGTGAAAGTAATCTGCTACTATGATTTTAAGATGTGCTGAAAAGAACACCGTAAACACCAATGCACCAATGGTGAAACAGCAAATATTTATTTGGCAAAACATTACTGTTCTAACAGTAGCGCAGTGTTGTTTATAGTATAGAAAATAAAACAATAAAGACATGGATAGTTTTTAGAATAAAGAACACATCATGAATAAGTGTGGCCCTGATCTAATCAGAGATGGCTCTCCCTCCTTCTCGTCTTTGCCCTCCTCTGTTCCTCCTTGAACTTGTCCTTGTTGGCATCCATCGTTCAAAACAGGTAATCTAACCTTTACCCTATTTATAGTCCGCTACTGAAGCAGTGACTGGTTAGTGATCAGTTAAGTTTGTCCATGTGATGAGTGGGTGTGTGACCTGGTGATTACTTGTGTTTGGAAAAGTAAAGCAAGTCACTTTAGACTTGTGATGCGACACTCTGTTAGATTTTTTCGTCTTAGGTAGAGAATTGTGTGTAGTGTTTTGAAAAAAGTTTTTTTTTTGAATAGTTGGTGTGCATTGAAGCTATTTGCATGGGATGTTTTTTGTGACATGTAGAGATATTGTGTATAAGCAGTTGTAAAATACTTTACTCACATACTTTCTCCACTCTGTACTGTTATTGTTTACACAGAATCTTCAATAAAAACATGAAAACAGACAATTCTTTGTGAGCTTTTAGTTTAAGCAGACTGTGTTTGTCTATTCTTGTGACTTAGATGAAGATCAGATCATATTTTCTGACCAAATTATGCAGAAATCCAGGTAATTCCAAAGGGTTCACATACTTTTTCCTGTGACTGTGTGTTACAAGTGATCAGGTGAAATTATTGGATGGCACCCTCTAATTCCGTTTTGGAGAAGATGACAGACAGTAATGCTTTTTGGTACCAAAATATTGGTTGAAGATGTTTCACCCAATTTTCGGTCTGAAAAAGAGAATGGTGTCTGTATTAGTTTTGAATATTCACTAATTATCTTTATGTTTCATTTGTGTAATAATTCATATATTTGTAAATGCACTAATGATTTGTGCATACTAGACTCCACTCTCACTAAAAATGTTTGAACAAAGAAAATAAATACAGAGTCAAATCAGATACAAAAAGGACAGAAAACAAGAGAATGAAACAAACTTGAGAAAACCACAGAAATAAATCCACCAACTTTTAGCCAGATGAATGCCTCTGTTGTCCGCAACAACAATAACCGATCAGTTGACAATCAGCCCCCATTTACAAGAAGGTATACTCGATTCTGTGAATGATAAACCTCAGCACTGTCACGTTACTGTGTAAATAAACCTGTATTATTACAGCACCATGTGGCACATATTCTTGTGTTTTACACAACTTAAATCCAATAAGGAACATTATAGATTTGTTTATTTGGAAGTTTCCTCTTAAAATGTTGGAATCATTTTGCTAATCAGAGCATGTAAGTTGTTTGTTGGCTCCTGTGTGGTCGTGATTTAGGCGTGGCCTCTTGTCCTGTTTACTGTTTTCAGGCCCTGAGTGGCAGCTTCTCCTCCAGAGGTCTGTCAGCCCAGGCAGAGGTCCAACACTCTGTGGACTGCATGGCCTTTGGTTTACACAAGCCATAGCCTCCAAACAAACAAGCCCGACAGAGGCGAGATTTGCGAAGTAGAAAGTTGCATAACCTAGTGGAAAAAAAGTTTATGTAGTTTTTAAAAATTGCGACAATGACACAAAGTCTAAACAGATTTTTTTGTTTAGCTAAGGATTTTATATCCAATGACAATATGCAAAATTATGGTGTTATATAGGCCATATTATATATATGAGAACAAAACCAATTAAATGGCCTGAATTTGTCCTAGAAGACATACATAAAAAACACACATGCACTGGCACAAGCTTTGCCGTCCTGTTGAACATTGCTGTTGGCTATGAAACACATTTTGTCACTCATAGCAGCTTTAGCATGAAGTCAGTACATGCTCCTAAAATGTGTGTAATCACCCTGAACTACATGAACACTGTCAGATGTACCCACCGCGTACTGGGAACAGCCAACGTCCCTGTGCAAATACTCTTATCTTGCCACTGTCCCTGATATTTTGAATCTTATCTCTAAACACAGCCAGTGGTGAATGTGTAACACATTTACTCTGAAGTATGGAAACGTGTTTGGATGTCTGTGTGTTTGCATAATGTATCTGTTCTGTCTCACACAGCTGCTGCCACAGTGCGACAAAGGGCCTCTGTTTGCCACTGTTATTGTTGGGTAATATTTAATTTTCCATTCAGTTTCAGTTTGACCGTGTGTGTGTGTGTGTTTAAAGGGAAGCGTATGTTCATCCATCCATCGTCAACCGCTTATCCTGCGTACAGGGTCGTGGGGGGGGTTGGGGGGGGGCTGGAGCCTATCCCAGCTGATATTGGGCGAAAGGTGGGGTACACCCTGGACAGGTCGCCAATCCATCGCATGATGGAGAGAGAGAATGTCATGCCTCTCTTTTTTATCATGAGGATATAACTGTGGTACAGAGGTAGTGGTAAAGTAGAGCCATGTCTTTTAAAAATGTAAATTAAAATCTATTTTAATGTCATATTCACCATGTTAGTTGTCTACTGGTCCTCTGAGGTCTGTATCTGCCACAGCCTTATGTCGTCTTGAGACTGATCGCTATGACACATCAAATAATTCATGAAAGTCCTCCGGAAATAAGGGGTTGTTAGCAACCTTAGAGGTAGTTAGTCTACAAAGAAAAACATACATAAGTTGATTCATACATTTTGTTTTATACTCAATACATTTAAATTTGACTACTTTTAAGGCACTCAGAATTTTTTCCTATTCAGTATGTAGTTGGCAGCTTTTAGATCACCATTTAAATAAAGCATCTGAATGCTTCTTCCAACATTCATACCCCGTCAGAGAGACATATCTTTAAGCCTTTTTTATTTCTTTTTATGTATAGTAGTTTGAATGAATATATATTTGTAATTTGTTAACTGTATTTAGGTATCTACTGAGGTAAAACTACAAGATCAGCAAAGTTTACTTAAAGTATCAAAGTAAAAATATTTGCTTTGTAAAAAAAAGGCCCCTATGACATATATTATACATTCATTACATTACATAATGCATTCTTTGGGATGGTGATGCATTATTGTTTAAGCACCACGTGGAACTACTTTATACAGTTAATCAGGTGGTTCCCAACCCAGAAGTCGGGCCCCCTCCAAAGAATCACAAGATGTATCTGAGGGTCATGAGATGATCAGTGGGAGAGGAAAGAAGACAAAAGTTCTGATACATAAATTGATATCAATTTAAAAAAAAAAACAAAACTTTTCTGCGATCTTTCCTTTTTAGTGAAATATTGGATAATTTTACAATGTTGGTCTCTGAGCTGTTGTTTAAATGAAACCAACTCAACAAGGTGCCCCGACTGCTTTATTGAATGGAGTCACAAGCCATGTTGAGAACAGCTGGTTTAATCTTTAACAATGTGTTGTACTTTATGCTTATCGTGTGCATTTTATGTGCAATTTTAATCTAAAAAGTGATTATTACTGATTATTAGAACTCCTGCATTAATGTAGTTGGTGTTGAACTATTTTGTATCCGACTGCGACTAATTATCACAGACTAGTTTCATTATGAATTATTCTGTTGAATATTTTCCCCATATTTCGATTGTAAAAATGTATGTGAGAAATGTTGTAACAATTTCCCCAAAAGCCCAAAGTGACAGATTCACAATTACAGTCAGTCCAAACCTCAAATTGGTCAAAATACATTAATATAATCAAAAGGAAAAGCAGCAAATCTTCACATTTGTGAAGCTGGAACCATTAAATGTTTTTACATTAACAATTACTTAAATAATTACCAAAATTGTTGCCAATTACTTTTCTGTCAGTTAACTAATGTACGTGTACTTGTATACACTGTTGAGTATTTTAATTTACAACAAAACGTCATATTTTTTTTAAACCTCTGAGATGCAGTGGAGTAGAAGCAGAAAGTCACATTTAAAGAAAAAATTCGAGTAAAGTACAAATACCTCTTATTTGTTATTAAGTGCAGCACTTGTGTAAAAGTACTTAGTTACTGCCCCCCACACACACACATAAATGAAATAAACTTTCATCTTTGAAGTGTGAATGATTTTTCACATAAATAAGTATTTCATTATAGAATAAGAATAACACATTTTCACTTTACTGAAAGTACTAAATTATGTAACAAGGATGAATCAGAAATGCAGAAATTTGATTCAATATCCTTGATTTTCTTTTATAATTACTGCATAAAAAGAAACTTGAAACAAAAACGTATTCCTAAAATTTCAGTGGTGAAATACAGTTTTTCTCAGTTGTTCACACAGTAACACTGTTACTGAAACAATGTCCACCAACCTGTAATTCATGTACCAACCCCCTAAACCACCCTGGTGAAAACACTACACTGTAGTTCACTACGCATGTAAATAATAATGATAAAATCTAGCCTACTTAAACATTATGCAAAGTCTTTCTATATTTCAGTCTGGTTTCTGCAGAAATGCAGGACCCTTGCCATCATTCTGTTTTGAACGTGTTTTAAACAGTTTTGAACACAGGGTGTTGTAGTAGCCCATACAGTACAAATATATCAAGCAGATAGTGAAGTAGTAGCCTAATGAAAAAAGAGGTCATGGATTTAGGAGAAAGTGGTCATTGAATGCATGAAAAACGTTTCACAGTTTGGTCCACAAACACTTCTGTTTCGCTGGCTGTGTGAACAGTTTTGGGCATGTGACTGCAGTTTTGACCAATGCAGGTTAGCAACTGGATAAAACTGTAAATGCTACACCACTAGAGCTGCCAGTTGAAAATGAAAGCAAAATCAGGAGAAAGTGTTGTTTTGTGGGGAGGGGCTGCTGTGTGCTGGTGTGTTATCATCAGCCTGGGTAAGGGAAAGGGGAGGGGAGGAGAGGAGGGGTTACACAAACCCAGTCCCGCGGTACATCCTGCAAACGCATCTCGGAACAAAACTCTGTGCAGTTGCCCCTCTCTGCAAGCTGTGGCGCGCATCGCCTCGTGCCCCCGCCGGGATGGCTAGTTGTTTGACCTCCGGAGAAGTCCCGACACTTTAGAGAAAGTCGTCCACTTTGTTGTTGTGTAGCTCACTCTGCAGCTCGCTGCCCCCGCTGGACTTGTGTTCATGTCTGGGCTGGCGGCGGTGGGACATCCGGAATGGGGAATCCGTAGGAGGAGACGACGCTCGCTGGTGTGCTGTTGGTAAATAGAGCGCGAACGCACCAAAGCGCGCCGCGCGCAACCCCCACACACACACACTCGCACACCGAGACTGTGCACGAGATGGACTTCAAGAAGACAAAATTTGGAAGGTAACATTTTCTTTACTTAGGAAGGTCTGACTGCTGATATCTGGCACCATGTTTTTTCATGTGTGACACACTCTGCGCATCCATGCGCACTGACGCTCTGGCACTGGGACAGTTGAGAGGGATGTTATAGATTAGTTTGTGTGTTTGTGTGTGTCAGAAAGAGAGAGACAGAGAGAGGACTGAGCTTGGAGTACCTAAACATAATGAATAGCTCTAAGAATTTCATTTTCGTTTTTAATATCAGAGTCACTGAATTTCTTATCTTCCCATCCATCTTTTTGCTGTCCAGGTTCCTTGTTAACTATAGTTTTCTGTATCATGTGCGGCTGCATTTCACTGCACATGGCATCCCGTCGCCTCGGCCTGCACACTTTAAAGACTAGCCTGCATCACTTTGATTTCTGCTTGGGTGCATTCATCAGTCAGTGTGCCTGTCTTACAGTGTATGTGTGTGTAAACCGGAGATGGCGATAATCGTGAGAACCGGAGTTTGAGTCCCAGTGGAGATGAACTTGATCTTTTCTGTAAAAGGAATGGCCCTGGAGTTACAGAGTGTTCACACACACACACACACACACACACACACACACACACACACACACACACACACACACACACACACACACACACACAAACCTACCATGATCCAAAGGTTCTGTGATCCTCTTGTAGATGCAATCGATCCTATTAATGTATGGAATGTACTGTAATAGGCTTTTTTTTACTTAACACTGGTTTTGCGGAGTGAAAACACGCATGCACATGAATGTCTCGAACCATATGACACACGTGCAGATATGAAGAGAAGAAGTCTGCAGAAAGACGGAACCTGAAAGAGAGAGAAGAGAAATAATACTGTGTTGATGAGTACAACAATGGTCTCTCTGATCAGACCCTGTGAATCCCTATCCCTTCCATTCAGTTCGTTACACACACACACACACGCACGCACACACACACACACACACACAGTTCTGTCATAACAGATTAGAGGACATCAGAGTGCCACATTCAGGTCCATTGATAGCCCTACAATACTGCAACAGAACAGTTGTCTTCTTGTTCCACGGTGGAACTGGAGGGGAAACAAAAGACAAAAGGAATGGCAGCAATACAATAATCTAATGCTACTAAATGTTTTATTTCTGTGGATTACATCTTGAGAAAAACAGCGCATGTGGCTTGATGGTGAAAACTTTTACTTTATTTATTGGCTTTTGCAGTAGGAATCATGCAGACGCTCACCATGTGAGCATAACTTTAATAAAGGTGAGTATGAGTCTATTAAAAGCAGAAAAGAGACTGAGGCAATGACTCCTACACCTTAATGTTGAAGAAAAGACATACGGAAAGAGTGTGTGTGTGGGTGTTTGAGTAGGGTGTGTGTGTGTTACGAGTTAGAGGTGCCTCTCCTCCCAACCAGACCTACAACAGGAAAACATACACTTTGGTTATGAGAGTTCTGGTGGTGAGTGCACAACCACTCGAGCCTCAAGCTGAAACGTAAAGCAAGGCGAATGTTACTTTTGTCCTCTTCCTGTCCACCAAACCACAGTACAGGTTTTTCGAAAGATAAACCTGGTAACTGAGATAGCTTTCCTGCCTGTTTCTTGACAAGTTGTAATGTTCAGTTAAAGGAAATTAGCTCAGAATATGGTTCAGCACCATAAAGCAAAGTTTGTTCACTAGAAAATCTAGGGCTGCCTCTGACTAAAGATTTTCCTAGTCCTAGTATCATTCACGATATAGTTATAATTTCAAATATGATATAAAGTGTATATTGTGACTATGGCAATATTCAATTTGATTTAATGACCAGTATTGGGGAGTAACTAGTTACTTGTAATTTAGCTACGTAATCTGGTACAGTTACTAGGAAAAAAATGTGCATTTAAATTACAGTTACTCATGAAAATGGACATGAGTACATTGAAAATGTTCTGTAAGAAGTTAGGCTATATGTTGAATAATATTAATTTTGTTGCTTTGCATGTTTTTCGCGTGCACAATGGGCCACTTCCAGCCACAGCCTTTTAGTAAAGTTGGATGCTATTATGATGCTTTTGATTGTTGTCATGTTAGAGTTTGCAGCCACCTGTCTGCCAGTTAAATCGCATCTTCTCAAAAGCTGAAAATGGTTAATGGTTGAAAACATTCATCAGAAATCCTTCCGACACTGTTAATGATGACACACTGCAAAAACAAGCATACGAAAAGTAACTTTGCTGCCAGCTGCGACTTCAGTTCTGTGGAAGTGTTTTGGGTACAAATGATCAGATGGACAACAATCCACGGAAATATGAAAGAAGTGCAAGAAGGCTGTTACAGCAAAAGGGGATTTGCAATATTGTCAAGAATATCATTATCACAGAAATACCCTGAAATATCATGATATTATTTTAGGGCCATATCGCCCACTCCTAGTTGTTAGTTCAAGCCATCAGTCAACTTGTTGTTGCATGTTTATGATATTAATTTAATTATTTTAATATATATTTTATGGGCATCAGAAAATGGTTTGAGTTCCAGAATGAATGTTCTAAGTAACATTGTTAACTTTGTTCTACACTACCGAGAGGTATAAAACTGGAATAATGAGCCTTTAAAATATAAGCGCATGTACGCAGGCATGCAGCGGGCTGCTTGCTAAATGTTAATGACTGAACATTGTGTTAATTTATTCCAGCACTCTATAACATCACACAAGTCTTGTTGTACTGTGTTCCCTGTTGTCGAACTGGCCTCCGTCTTTCTCAGGGGCCGTGTTCAGCTGGACCGTGTTTGCTGTGAGGCTGCTGAGGCTCTGTGTTACAAGAGGAAAAGTCTGTGTTACAACAATCCCCTGATGCTTTCATCCTGGCCCTAATGACAAGGTGCAGCTCCTGAATATGTTTGAGGTTGTGGTCGTTTTTTCCTGAGACTAACTGAAAACTCGGTCGACTACACTTCTCATCGATTTACTCGACTATTAGGGGCGACCCGGATAAAATCAGATATGTAGCATGTTATTTGAATCTAGAAAGGATGTCTTTTATTGTTCCTTAATCTGACACGGTCATTTTTACCACAGATATTGCAACTTGTTTGTTATTACTTTCAATTGATTACTATAGGAGTAAAGTTTGTGCCGCTTGAAAGGTTTGAACTGGCCTGTCAGGTCCCTGTGTTATGCAGGACTTTTCCCTGTTACATTAGCAAGAAGCTTTGGTAATCCCGTGTTTTAGGTGAGGTTTGTCACACTTCGTACATCTCTTTGTCTGCTGCTTCTGACTCACGTTGTGCTGATTGCTCTCTTCACTGTGCAAAATTATTAGACCGTTACAACAAACAGCTATTGGATATGTGTGTGTGTGTGTGTGTGTATGACTGTGTGTTGGGAATGAGGTGCGGTGCCGATGTGTCTGCGTGTGATGATGAGCTGTCGGCCTAAATGTGTAATCAAATAACACAGCTGACCAACACGGACGCACCTGTGGCCCTGCACGTTGCATTCAAATCAGTGGGCCTGTGTGTGTGTTTGTTTGTGTGTGTGTGTGTGTGTGTGTGTGTGTGTTTGTGAGCATCTTGATGTATAAAATGTGGTTTCGTAACATGCCCAGATGTGTTTTTTCCCTGTAAGCTGGGATTGAGGGATTTACAGCTGATTAAACACACACACACACACACACACAAACACACACTCACATGAAGTAACTTTCTCAGAAGTATATTGCAAATAACGCATATGTAGTTAATGGTTAGTGTCAGTGGTATCCTGTTGTCATAGTAGAGACTGCAATATCTCTCGTGGCCACAGCAACGGCAACACTAAAATTCAAACAACGTGATGTGGATTAGAGACCTGTAAATCCTCCAAGAATGACCATTACACGTATGCACACACGCACACACACACACACACACACACACACACACACACACACACACACACACAGGCCACTGACCTTCATGGGTTCAGCACATAGTAACTTATTAAACAATAAAGCAGTACCTTGTTTTGCCTTTAGATCTACATTCATTGCCTGAACACACACCTCTGTCTCTCCCCCCTTTTCTTCCTGCCACCCCCCCTCACCTCACCTCTTTCTCAGGTTCATGAACTGCAGGGTCCCAGACAGCAAGAGATACCAGCCCACTGAATATGAACATGCTGCAAACTGTGCCACACACGGGGTAAACCAAACAAATGCAAACACACGTGTAGAGAAAACATACAGTTTCAGATTAAAAACTATATTTATTTTTTGGGTTTATTCGCTCTGTCCCAGACTGTCCCTGTGCTTTCTGTGTTTAATGAGTTTGTCAGTTCAGAGAAGCCTCTGAAAAGATGGAGAGGATTGCGAGGAATGAGGCCGAATGGGGAAGATTTTTGGCTGTGCCATAGAGGCAGTGAGCTCTAATCTGTGATTCAGCCTGTAGCTTTCTCTAATCTGCTGTAATCCCTTCGCTCTTCCGCCTACGACAGAGCAAGACAGACAGTGAATGAGACAGACCGGGAGAGACAGAACAAAACTGAGAGAAAACATGGCAATAATGACTGTAAAGCCTCAAATGGGTGGCTGGGGTTTTCCCATAGTAAAATCTCTTCATGATACGTCCATTGATTCATTCACTCTGCCAGCTAAGGTGCAATTTTGCAGGGCAGTGTATTCCGTTAACGTCAAGTATTATCTTCACCTTTTGTTAGATACAGAATCAGTTAGCCCTGCATGTTTCATGATTGTTTTCATTACTCAAAATTGGGCTAAAATACAAATCCATTTACATTTACAAATTCTGATGGAAAAAAACTGGTGGTATTTACTGTATAACTGTAGTTACATGTGTGTGGACACCCAGTAGCATATTGTTATCCAAAAGTTGCCTTTTATTGCTGTAAGATGCACTTTTGCATTGTTATTAATGTCCATATAGTTGTTAATGTCTGTTTTATTGTAATATAATACAATTCATCATATCTAGATTTAGAATAGATAAACTAGCAGGTTACAGAAACCACACCTAATGCAATCTGACTCCACTGCTGTATGACCTCCACA
The DNA here is from genome assembly GCA_024633595.2 of Lepomis macrochirus. Classification (NCBI taxonomy): domain Eukaryota; kingdom Metazoa; phylum Chordata; class Actinopteri; order Centrarchiformes; family Centrarchidae; genus Lepomis; species Lepomis macrochirus. The sequence continues at coordinate 26,963,459 of JALXJV020000007.1, read as the reverse complement.
TACGTGGACAGTTGGTTTGTGGCGTATAAAAACTACATTTCACGCTAAATTTTAATTTATAAAACATAAACCTGTTAATGAGACTTTACTGCACATACTACATTTTTTTATCTTGATTGACCTCCTTGAATAAACATTTTTCACAGATATACCTGAGGCATTCAGCGCATGGCCATCGCAATCAGTCATCTTGGATGGATTGGAGATTTTGGTACTGTTGAACAGACTCAGGCTAGCTGGTTCCAGTCTGCTAAATTAAGCTAACCTGCTGCTAGCGATAGCTTCATACCAAGCAAACAGACATAAGAGTGGTATCAAAATTCTCATCTAAATCTCGGCAAACAGAAGAATAAAGGTGATGATACACGGAGCAACTTTTAGAGCAACGGTGCTGGGCAATGTTGCCGTCAATAGTAATGAGTAAAGATTACTACCTTATTCTCTTATTCCACCCTGTCCCGCTGCTATCCATTGGAAACATAGTCAGACTTGGCACGAGCAAGATTGCCCAGCAACATTGCTCAAAAATTTGCAATGTGTATCATCAGCTTCAGTGTATGTCCTCAAAATGTTGACCCTTTAACAGCGGTTGCAACTGTTTCTCTTGGATCCAGAGAGAGACAGGAATGTTAACAATGGCACAAACCCTTTTTAGGACAAATGCAGAGTAGTTTTCCCACAAGAAGCTGTTTTAACAGCTTCTTTTCTTTAGAAAATGCCTGGTAACCCTCATAGTATTTGCAAATACTAGGTTTGTACTAGTAGTAGTATTATTTTGAATTGGATCAGCAGAAGTTAAGCTGAAGCACATTATCAACAATATTACATGTATGATTGAACAGGACAGAATTGTTTTTTTGTGTCTTTCTGATCTTCTCCTCTAGTTGTGGATCCTCCCAAGTCTGGTGGGCGTGTCTGTGCTGTACTACCTGTCTGTGGACCAATGGCACTGTGTGGCTGCCTGGCTCTATGGGAGTGGTCTCACCGGCCTGTTCGTCACCTCAACACTCTTCCACACGGCTGCCTGGAAAATCAGCCACCTCCGGTGTGTGTTTGTGTGTTTGTGTGTGTGTGTGTGTGTGTGTGTGTGTGTGTGTGTGTGTGTGTGTGTGTGTGTACAGCAGAAAACACTGGTAGGGATTTGGCAGATGTCCATGTGTGTGTTTATGTGCTGCTCCGGTAGACATTTACATCACATTCTGCCTGACATACAGATTGTTAATTATGACACAGCCAGGAGGCCAGAGATCAAACAACAGATGTGGTGAGGTAATGAAAATATTTCACATCATCTTCAACTCAACTCACACTCTCTGAAAAGCATCCACTTATACATTCAAACACACTCTCACATAGTAACAAACTCTGTATTGAATTTCCACATTCAGTTTGGACCACTTTCATATCACGTCCTTCATAAATCACATAATGGAAATCCTTTACCATTAATAAAAAAATCTATTTTAGAAAGCCATGTTCTTCAAATGTGGCCTTACTAAACCAGACTGTAATTGGTCTAGTAACAGTCAAACATTGGAGGAAATGACTTTTTGTGCGTTGTACCCCCTATGTACATGCTGTATTTGGTTTGAGATTCATTCTTAATAGATTTGGTTTGGTGTACCTATTTTGTTATGAACTTGATCAACTAAAGGTATTTCATTTTTTATAGTTAAAATTAAATTAAATTAAAATTAATTTAATAAAATCATTTTTTATAGTTAAAATTAAATTAAATTAAAATTAAATTAAAATTAAATCTGTGAATATATTCCTTAAATCACGCATCTCTGTAACTGAACTGACGATACAGTCTTTGACTATCTGAGGCTCGTAATCTCCAACTGTTCCATATTCCATAAATGTGCCAAAAATTACCACACAGGTATTGCTTTATACTGGTGCTAACCCCTACTTTCAAATAGTGGAACTCATTTTGGCTTTTTTTCCTCTAGCCTTCCACACACTATAGTCCAAAAAAAAACAGACATTCTTTCACACATTGAAGGACAGTGTCAGGTGAAGTTTAAAGTTTAAGTTGCACCTATATGTGCGGTTCCATATACATATTCATATTTATAGTATAGATCTAACTCTCACAAAATGTTGAGCTGTTCCTTAAATCACGCATCTCTGTAACTGAACTGACGATACAGTCTTTGACTATCTGAGGCTCGTAATCTCCAACTGTTCCATATTCCATAAATGTGCCAAAAATTACCACACAGGTATTGCTTTATACTGGTGCTAACCCCTACTTTCAAATAGTGGAACTCATTTTGGCTTTTTTTCCTCTAGCCTTCCACACACTATAGTCCAAAAAAAAACAGACATTCTTTCACACATTGAAGGACAGTGTCAGGTGAAGTTTAAATTTGTTGTGTGTGAGTGTTTTCACAACATACCAAAACTTCTTACATGTGAAACCATGACATGTACTTAAAACAACCTCCAATACTCTGTAAAGGTTCCTAAGGTACTTAGGTGCTTAGTTCTGTTTTTTTTGCTGGCTGAGTCCTGTATAGTTATTGGATTATCAATAGGTAATGGTTTTTCCCAAACTAGATAAAGGTTGTCATGATTTAGATATGAGCTCTCGTCTCTCCTTTTCTTTGTCTCTGTGCAGGAGGGTGGAGCAGCGTTTCCACATGTGTGACAGGATGGCAATCTACTTCTTCATAGCTGCCTCTTACTCTCCCTGGTGGGCCACGTGATTGCAGTCAACAAAGTAAAACATTAATAAGATCAAATACTGTAATGATGTATGTGTGATGTGCTTCCTCAGGTTGATGCTAAGGGAGCTGGGGCCTTGGACGTGCCACATGCGCTGGCTGATCTGGGTCATGGCTTGTGTTGGATCCACGTATGTCTTCTTTTTCCATGAGAGGTAACACATAGTCCTTCTTTGTGCCCCCCCCTCTCCCCAAGTGTTTACAGCAAACACTGGGCCGCTGTTTGGAGCCGAAACAGTTACACAGAAAGTAATTTCCTGTCTTCTATTTTCTTTCTGCAGGTACAAGCTGGTAGAGTTGCTGGGCTATGTGGCCATGGGGGCTGTTCCTGCTTTGGTCATCCTGTCTATGGTAATAACAAACCACAAAGCATTGTGTTTCTCTGCTTCTGAGAAACAAAAAGCTTTTTGCAACAGGTTTCCTGCTATTGTTATGTTAATAAATTTGATTGGCATATCCGACTTTAAGTTCAGACCTTTGAAAGTTTATTATTTTATCTTATTTTATTATTTTAAGCCACATGGAAACAGAACGCCCGCAACTTGCGTGCAAAACAACTTAAATGTGTGCCAACATATATGTTTTTAGATTGACTTCCTGCCCTCCATGATAAGATTTTACTTGCAAAGACTTGAAACCTTCTTGTCTTTGTGTTTTTAGATATACTAGCTGTGTGGCTCTGTGGATGGCAATGGTGGTCAAATGTTAGCATGCAACACACTCTAATGAGATGGTGAACACGATAAACATGATACCTGCTTAACATCAGCATGTCAGCATTTAGCTCAAAGCCTCACAGAGCTGTTAGCATGTAGAGTCTTAGACTTGTTTGTTAATGGACAAGGTTAGCTTTTCTACCCTGCCTGTGGCCATTCACCTATTCACTGCTGCTGAAGTTGTAAATCTTAAAAAATCATTTTGTAAAGTAAATCATTTTTCATTTTTTTTCATACACTTTCATTTTTTAAAATAAAGACAAGAGATAGTTTAATAAAACAGATGGGCTCTGAGGCTTTTTGTAAACTGCACTGAAATACATGTAAAGTGAATAAAACATTTATTGGTGACTACTTCCTGCCGCAGTTTTATTCACAGCAGATTCAGCCAGAAATGTTATGCTTTGGAAAACAGTCTGCAACATGTATATAAAACAAAGAGTATACACTTTCTGAAGTTCCTGGACTAAAACACACAAAGCCTTTGATAAAGTTCCTGAAGTCCAGACACTAAAACTGACATGTATTCTCTGTAGCCCTCTATGTTGGACTTTAACTCTTTCACTTATATGACTTTTTAAAAATATTCCAGGTGGAGCGTGCAGGTGTGTGTGAACTGGCAGTGGGAGGTGTCTTCTATGCGGTGGGTGTGGTGTTCTTTAAGAGCGATGGCCTCGTCCCTTTCGCCCACGCCATCTGGCATCTTTTCGTAGCGGCAGGAGCATCCATTCATTATTACGCCATCTGGAGGTACCTGTACTTACCTGGGCCACTGCTGCAGACGTCGAGGTGACTTGGCGCTTCCACCTGAGATCACATGGACCACGTCACTGACTGAGAAAAGTGTATTTTAGCCATAAGACCACTGACTACATACAACTAACCTAACTCATGAGGCTACATCTGGAGAGATGGTGCTGAAATGATCTGACCGTCAGCACTGACTGCAACAGATCAGATGAAATTCTCCACAGCTGGGACCAAAACTCTTGGATCAAATAGTGTTAAACTGAAAAACATTTCAACATGCTACAAGATTCTTACCCAGAATTACAGTGCTAACCATTACCTCATGGGAGATGTTTGCACAAATAGGGCAGCATATTGTATGATGCTCCAGGACTTTTAGATGACCAATGCTGCAAGTGTAAAAATGACAAGTTGCACCTATATGTGCGGTTCCATATACATATTCATATTTATAGTATAGATCTAACTCTCACAAAATGTTGAGCTGTTCCTTAAATCACGCATCTCTGTAACTGAACTGACGATACAGTCTTTGACTATCTGAGGCTCGTAATCTCCAACTGTTCCATATTCCATAAATGTGCCAAAAATTACCACACAGGTATTGCTTTATACTGGTGCTAACCCCTACTTTCAAATAGTGGAACTCATTTTGGCTTTTTTTCCAGTTTTGTCCAATTTGCACATAACAACAAACAAAAATTTAGAGTTGGCACTACAACCCGCAAACATTTCACTAAAAGGTTTGTGATGGGAACTATTCTTTTTAGCTTTCACAGCTTTAGGCCTACATATTGGATGTTTCTCTGAGAATACCTGAGTTTTAAATTCTATGTGTGCAACATCTTTACTTCCTTTGGCTTCATAAAACTGCATCAGCAAGCTGCAGACAGACTTAAGGTGCCAACATAATAACTTGGTGACACACTGATACGAATTAACTTTGAGGACAGACTGTAAAAAAAACCTCAAACCGTCAGCTGTTCAAGATCTCAGTTGAACTGGCCTGGTTGTGATTCTCTTGTGATTTATTGCTCACGAATCAGTCTCAAAATTAAGTGTAATGATTTACTGTAATTTGAAAGATGTAAAGTCTTATTGACAAGAGCTAATGTGACCACATATAATGCAGAGGCTAATTTAACTAGTTATCTTGTTTAGAGGACAGGGATTGCCAGTTATTTTAAGTAATGCACTGTTAACCTTGAGCACTTTCAGCAACAGTGATGAATAAAGTAGAATTTCCTAAAATGCTCTGATTATGACAGAATTAAGACCAGGGCATGTTACACATGGAGATAATCTATGCAAATTAAAATTTTTACCTTTATAGTTTTAATTTTTATACTTCTTCAAGCACTGTACATGTTTTCCCTAAAGTCTAGAAGTTTAACTGTTTCTGTTTTTACTTTCAGAAAACAGAGTACTTACTCAGGAAGTGAGCATTTCTTTTATTCCCCCATCTCTCTTTTTTTTTTTTAAATCAGATGATCTATTTTGTAAATTGTATTTTCACTGTATTAAAGAAGAAACACTATATATTGCACAGGGAAGGATCTGAGTATTTTTTTGATGCCAAAAACGCTTCATCACACCAAGTTTCAATCAAATAATGTCATTTATTTAAAAAAATAATGTGCAAAAATCAAACAGGGTGTCATTAGGGGTCTCTGTCTTAATGCAAAATGAGTGTTGTGTGCATGTGAGTGTGTGTGTGTCACTGTGAGTGTGTGAGGCTGGTGAGGGCCCGCAGTCGCAGTGGCATGGCCACGTTTGTGTCTCTGTGCCACTGGGGTGTGGTGACATGTGGAGGTGGCGTAAGGACGCTCTGAGCCACACCGGGCGCCTTCAGCAGTGACCACAACTCCTCACTTCGTGTTACTATGGCAACAAGGTCCTCTTCATCGGTGCACCAGGCAACTGACCCGCCTCTGGTTACTGTTCTTAGCTTGGAGAAGAACAGAGACACCCTAAAATAGACAAGAACACACAGTTAAATGACATTACTTAAAATAAAAAAAATGTATGTATGGCTGTCACTCACCGGGGTATGAGGTCATGTGATCGTGACGCCAGTTTAGCCAGGGCTCATTAGAGTGGTGATGACCCTGGGGGCAGGGCAAAGTGCTCCAGGTGGTGGGGCCGATGAAGTGATCTCAAACAGCACCGCCTCCAACACCTCAAAACAGGAAGTGATGAGCCTCACGGAGCAGCGAGCATCACATGACACAGACAGGTATTCTCCCAGCACCCACACCTGAAAGCCAAACAAGTGAAATATTATTTTGGTGTCAGGTTTTGGCACATTTGATTGTTTAGTGTGATATTTCACCATATTTCAATACACACAAAAAGATGCTGAGATTTGAGAACAGCTTGAGATATGAAATGCAGTGAACAGGATCCAAAATACACAGAAAGGAAAAGTAAATCAGCATGTTCCTTGTCTCTGCCGTCCCGTCTCACGCACACACACACACACACGGTTTTATTACCACATGAGTGTAGATTTCTTCTTTGCTGTAGACGTTGGCTGTGGCTCCGGCGAACTCCAGCAGCTCATGAGACTGGTCCACTACCAGAGAGGGGTGAAGCTTGCACAACTTCAGCAGGTGGCAGCTGAACACCCTGCAGAAACAGAGAGAGAGAGGGGAGAGGGGGCGGAGCGAGTGAGGAGATCAGGGTGAAGATGTATAGCAGAGTAAAACTTTAGCGCCACTGTACGACTTTAGATATACCTGTGAATCTCTGTGATGTATTTAGGGATGTTGAGGAGGAGGCTGCTTCTCTCCAGCATTACTAGAGTTAAGTGGGCTAAAAGCTTCTCGTCACCTACCTGGAAAACGCATCGATCACATGGTCATTGATCCCTGGATCACATTGTTTTTTTAAACGGAAACTAAACAGCATTTTAATGTACAGTTGCAGTAATGAATATAAGGTCTCCACCGTGATGACTGTGTTGAAAAAAATGTGCAACAGCACAGGGACGGTCTGTGCACACTGAACAACTCTCGGCCAATCAGCAACCTCAGCCAGCAGCTCATGGAGCGTGCTCAGTCGGTCAATTGTGTCACCTGTGGAGGAAAAGCACAGGGATTTAATTAATTCAACAAATGTTTCAAGAATAAAACACAAAAGTGTACCTGCAATCCCTGATCAAATAGTCTAAACAACAGTCATCTCTTTGCTCAGATTATTACTGTTAACATGAGGAAACAATGCCCCGTGGTAGGGAAAAGGGAACTGAAATACATTTTATTATGTTAAACTAATCTACATGCCATTCATGTAAGTGAATGTAAAGAATGATTGTGGCATAAATTAAAATATATTTAAACTGTCTTTAAAAGGAACAGCTTGACATTTTAGAAAATAACGCATATTTGCTTTCTTGCCCATAGTTAGATGAGAGGATTAATAACGCTCTTCTATTTGTACGGTTAATATGAAGCTGCAACCAGCAGCAACTTAGCTTAGTTTATTATAAATAGGGCAAAACAGCTAGCCTGGCTAGCCTGTCCAAAAGATAACAAAATCTGCCTCCCTGCACCTCAAAAGCTCATTAATAAAGTGTAAAAATGACAGGTTGAACTTTTATGGGGGGGGTTATGTGCAGGAAAAGCGAATGAGTCAAACCATGCCTTTAATTGTGTGTCTGTGATTACCTGTGCCCGCTTCCCCTCGAAGCAGGAACAAGAAAAGACCTCGATAAGAAGGGCTTCGAAATGCATCAAGTGACAAGTGACCACCTGGCTCAGAGATGGGCAGAGACGTTGACCTGCCACACACACACACACACACAAACATAGTCATATCAATCTGGTAGGCAGTTTGCACATTTTCGAGCAGTTTTACTCCGATGTGTGCGAGCACCTCAGTTGCAGGACCAGTGTGGCAGAAAGACAGGGCAGGTCCAGCAGAGTGTGGAGAAGCTCCACTGCAGTTCCAGCTGTCACCAGAGAGGGCAGCAGATCCACAAAATCATCCACTACCGCCGGGCTGTCCCACGCTAACAACTACAGAGACAGAAAAATAAATCTCTGGTATCCCTCCCTTGGTACAACATGTAATCCTCAGCAGCCTACAGTAGCTTAAATATCTGGCGTTTACCTTCAGCAGGTTTGGGAAGGAGTGGGTGTACTGCGGGACTCGGAGCTGCAGGCTCTCAAGGTTTTGTCGAAGGAAGCGTAGCAGCTCATGTGCCAGGAAGTGGTCGTTGAAGAGCTCAGCAGGGAATCGGCCAAACACCAGCTTCCACACACTCTCACAATCCACGGCAGCCATTTCGCCTAAAGACGTCCAAGGACACGTTTAGCTGTTTTAAACTTAAAATGCTTTCGGTATCAGTGAATCAAGGAACTGAACTGTCTGTGTGAAAAAAAACTTTATGCATAAATCCATACTTAGGTACATCTGTGATTTGTAGAAAGAGAGAGACATACGTGAAGCTGAGCACATGTACATGCCGATATGCGTACACACCGTGGTTGAGGTAGAACTGCGCTATGGGCAGCAGGACTCTGGCGAACGACAGGTCTGAGCTGAGCCGACCAAAGAGCGCCTTGATGCACGGGAACGTTCGGTAGACCAGCGAGGCGTCCTCCACGCACACACAGTCCAAGATGCACACTGCCTCCACCAGACACTAAGAGAGGAAACATGACCGACAAAATAAAGGCGCCAGTATGAACTCTGGTTTACAGTGTTATAACCTGTTGCTTTTATATTTACTGAATGTTGTTGGTTAGCAAATTCCCTACATTTCCTACGTTATTGCAAATGTACTGGATGACAGAAAATACACCAAATGGGTAATTATTTAAGCTAGATCTTTTCCTTAATATTAAGTCAGCTTGTTTCAGTACAAGGTGCTTGAAATTATTATTATATATAGTGGATAGGACAAGGAGGACAGGTTACTGCTGTTGTGGCTTGTTTGTACCAGAAACTGAACAGGTATGTGTGTCATTAATGTATTGTATGTTCTCACCGCTTTCTGCAGGTCTGTGTCTGTCCTTTTATGTGCCTCTGAGACAAAGAGAAGAATACACATTACAACTGCTCACACAAAATACTAAAACATAACGTACAGATACTAAAGAACTGACAACCTTATATGTGTATAAATTGTTCATTCAGAATCTGCATTTACAAATACATGACTTCCCTCTTGTCCACACAACACAGTTTAACTAACACACACACACACACTCACTCGCGATCGCTCTGCTCGATAAGGCGCAGGCAGTACTGGAAAGCCTTCTCTCTCAAACGCTCCTTTGGAGGCAGCAATCGACTGGAGGAGGAAGTCGCTGAAACCATAGAAACCACCGAGCCGTCCACCTCCGACCGGTCATCTGCAACATGGGAGGTCAGGAATGAGAGGTCACAAAGAAAGAAATCAACGGTACGATCATTTATCGAGCTCAAACTCTGTATGATGTGTCCTCAGACTGCTTTTTGCTGAACAGAGAACAGGAGTTATAATGATCTTATAATTATTATATTATGCAGATGATGACCAATTCATTGACTTACAGAAAACTAAAACTATAAACTGCTGTTTCAATCAAGAGGAACTAATTTCGATGTGATTTTGTGACAGGTTTTGTATAAACAGAAAGTGTGTTATTGTACAGGAAATCTCCATCTTTAAACTAGAGATGGGGGGATGATACTGAAGCTTGTTTCACTAATGTGAAGTGCGCCCTTTCAATATATTTTCACGGAGGTTGTGTCGAATGAAAAATCTCACGTGACTGTCCGAAGCTTCAAAAGTCACTGGTGCTTCAGAAAGAGCTTCAATCAGTTTGACCGTTTTGAAAGTTGTGCTGCTAAACGCCGATGAAATTCATAATCATAATTATGAGAACATTTCCACCTGATACTGAGTATTAATGTAATAAAATAGGCTAATTTAATGAACATCACATCACATTTCGACTAATATGAAATATGTGTAGCTTATGACACTTGGCCTAAACTACACCAATAATGTACATTATTACTATTTAACGTCAGCAAAACAATAATGTTGCAACATATTAAACCATCTACATTTAATGCAGCTCTGAACAAAAATATTAAGCATTTAATAATATAACACAGACTTCTTGGAGTTACACATGAGACTGTTTTAGTGCTTTGTCCCCAGTCTTGAAGGGTTGCTATAGGCTTTACACAACACCAGATGTCACTGTACAACTTTGTTTTAAGCCCCCAAATCTATTTTCAGCACAAATACAAAGAAACCCTCCCAAAGTTTCCTTCAGCATCATCAGCCCATCACTACTTTAAACTAAAAGCTTTAGGATACACTTGCTGTTGAGGGTTAGATGAGGGATTATAAGAAAAGGTTTAGAGACAGTTGGGTTAATGTTTGACACAATTGCATCCATGTAGATAGATGAAAGAAAAAAAATAGCTGGAATTACAATATGGCAAAAAAGGGTCAACTAGAGGAGTCAACACAGAGCAAGAACAAGATCACAATGAGCCAATTCCCAAATGTGTAAAAAGATAATTAAATTGGACACACGCACACACAACACACACACACACACACACACACACCCACCCTTTCTGAATGTGGCCACTGTCAGAGCAGCTCGTTAGTTATTCACCATAGTGATGAATTCATGTTTGCAGACTCATGAGAGGGTTAAAATGCACACACACTGATGAAGTTAAGTAGTTAAGAAGTCACAGGTCAGGATTTCTGATGAGATAGCTTGTTAGATAAAAGGGCGGTTGTGAGTCATCATGATCATATCAAGTGTTGTGAGTTGTCCTGTGCTGCTCATGCAGGGAGGGTCCACAAAGTCACGGGCCTTACCATTAGAAAAGGAGTGGGAGAGGCTGAGCTGTTGCCTGTTTACTGGAGATGATGAAAACACAGAGCAGGTCATCTGAGACTGGTGATATGAATGAATTGCAGCCGTCAGTGTGTTTACTTTGTGGCTGTTGTTCCTTGTGTGTACTTTGCAGCTATGATGTGAAGCAATGAGCCTATCAAGCATGGAAGGGCAAAAGGTTGTGGTTTGTATAGGTGGTTAGGTCATACCGGTGTCAGCTGTGCTGTTGATGTTGGAAACAGAGTGGTAGGTGAGAAGCCAATGGCGCAGCATTGAAAAGGAATAGACGTTCATCCACTGGTCATCAGTGAAGCCCTGGCCCACACACAGCACAGTGAAGAAATCCCCGGACACTGTCCCATCCAGCTCTGCTGTGGGCACCGGCTGATTGAGAAAACACACACACACACACACACACACACACACTCATAAATAAAACAATATACTACAAAGTGGTAAAGCTGGACATAAAAAAATTAAAAGAAACTAATGTCGATATCTTCTTTACATTAGTGACAGAGTTGAAAGCTTCACTCTGCTTTACAGGCCAAATATAAAAGCAGATTGCTCACCTGACGTGACCTGGGCCCCGTGAAGAATCCTCCTGAGGAAGTACAGCCTCCCTGAGTGATGCTAGCATAACGCAGCCAATCGACAAACTTCTTACTCAGGAGGGTCACGTGATCTGCAACCAGGTGGAGAAGTCAAGTGCAGAAAAATGACTGCGTGAAAACTTCTCCTTCGTACATGTACAACTTTGCAAAACAAAGGGTCCTGATTTATGTGTATGTAGTATTTCCTGATTAACTGTCTGTCTTAACCTTCTATTTTAGCTCATCTGCCACTATCTGTTACCTTCGGTGAGGCACTCGGGGCTGAGTGTGAGGATGGTGTTGAGGATGGGCAGGGTGTGTGAGAGCGAGTGAGCTGGCCCCTCTGACTGTCGGCTTTCCAGAGTGCGAAGGAGCTGAGCGCAGAGAGACGACAGATCAGCCCTGGATCCAGCCTGTTAGGGTTATAGTTTCCAAGAGCGTGTTAAGTTTTTGAGTGTAGATCTCAAAACACAACAAGATCCTTTGTGTGTCAATATGTTACTGCGTGCTCAATCCATGGTTAGCGTGTGTCTCTATGTATTTTCACTGTGACCAAAGAAACAAACTAAAATTCAATACCAACACAAACCAAAACAAATTACGGTACTTTTTACTCTTGTACCTTGTAGAACCGATCCACACCATGTTGTCTGAGTAGAGGGCAGTGGCAAAGTAAGTAGCTAATTAGTCAATTGATAGAAAATGAACAAACAATTTAAGTTAAGAGGCATTACAGCACACCTGTGAGAGCAGCAGTGCAGCAGCATGCGTGTTCAGTTGACTGATGTTCTCCTGGTTGCAGTTCAGATCCTGACCAGAGAGGGGCAGTGTCTCCCTGAGCACAGCTGAGCTCAGCACCTGAAGCGGCTCTGCAGGTGATGAGAGGAGCGATACAAGCCTCTTCTGAAGCTCTGCAGGCAACCTTTCGTCCATGACAACAGAGCAAGACGTAAGATGGTGGCAGGAATGTAACAAATGAAAGCTCATACTGAGTATTAAAGAGTTTGTCGCAGCAGACAAAGACTGATGACTGGAAAGGTGTAGCTCTGCAGTGTGGCTCTTTGCGTTTGAGCTTGCTACCTGACAGGGCAGGTGAGATCACCACAGACAGTAAATGGGAGTTTAGAGGAAAGAGACAGAGAAGGAAAGAGATGGAGCTAGATAATGATGTACCAAGTTAAAAAGAATTTTAAAAAATCTGAAATGGTGGATTATGGATGCTGTATGGGAGCTGCAGGTTGGAGCTCTTACGTCCTGATATACTTGGTGGTGGAGAGGATGAGGTGCAGCCTCTGCAGGGAGTCGACAGTCTCATGGCAGGGCTCCTTCCCCTGGAGCAGCTTGACTAATCTGCTGTAAAACTTCTGCAGCTCAGACTCCTGGATCTCCCTAGAAATGACACACAGTGCACCTGGTTTTGTCTCTGTGAAGTCATTTGATCAACATCAATCCGATCCATATTTGATGACTGACACTTTTTTCTTTACAGAGTAAAGAACATTACATTATTACATTACATTAGGGCTGAATGAAAAAATAAACAATTTAGATTATTTTGACTGACAGTGTGATATGATTTGCAATACGAGGGGGAATTATTATTTTTAACAAATTATTCTCATTTTCTTTGAAAAACATATTTAAATGATTACATAAAATATGATCTGTATGCCAGGACATCTCTGCAGCAGGACAGTATTTAACTTAAAATCGAATTTTGGCACATATTTTGCCTTCAACAAATATTGCACCTCCTGTGATTTGAAGATTGCAGTAGGCGATAATGTGATTTCGATAAGATTTCAATTCCTTGGTATCTAAATTACATTTTTCTTATTATAACTTTTTTATGAGAAGATGAAAACCATACCATCATCTTGTTGCTGCTGTTTACATTCACCCCAGACACGAATTAATAAAAAAAACACTGTATATAACGTTAAGCACCAAAGTTTGTACATTTTAAACAAAATGTGCAGTAAAATATCAAAAGTAAAAGTACTCACTATAAACGCCCCTGTCAGTCTCAGAGGTGTGAGAGGTATTTACATGTTATACTTAGCAATACCGCAATATAAAAACACTGCTGTACAAGTAACGCTCAGTGAGGGTAAACATTAATTTAACTTTACACGGCTTTGACAGGCTAAGCTAGTTTTAGCCTTGTTAGCTTAGCAGACGAAGCACAAAGTGACTTTAAACCACCGAAGAAGAAAGAGAAAAAGAAGAAGAAGAGCTGAAGGTGGCAGATACAGTTCTCCGTTCGTATTTACCTTGCTTGTTTAATTAAACTTTCTGAGCCGTGAGAGTACATTTTGAGAGAAGGATCGGATATTCCTCTGCCAGTCTTGTCTGCAGCGGAAGGTAAACAGTGCGGTCGCTAATCGAGTCCTGACTGCAATCACATGACCGACACTTTTGTTCCGTGTTTAAACGGGAGACGCTGCTCTGCCTTCCTTATATACAGTCTGTGGTTCAAACACTATTGTAGCCTACTCCATGAAACACAGTACACAGAAAACCTCCAGTCCAATATTTTATATTTGGCTGCTTCCTTTAAGATACGGCATTTTTCTGTTTCAAATTTTCACTTTTTTGGTTTCATTGTCTTAAAAAGTGTAGTTAAACATTTGCATTTGATTTTACTATTGTGAAATTATCCCCCCAGGCTGCATTTTCTTGCAAGAGGACCAAACAGCAGCCTAACAAAAAACTGTAGCCTATTTTACAGCAGGTTACTTTACTGTCTCTGCCCTCACCAATGGAGGAGGAATGACTAATGAAATTGCAGGCTGGTAATCTTGTAGGCTACATCCTCTTTTTTATTGGCTAAAACACTGAAGAAACGGGCTTTTTAAGGCAATGTATTCAAGTAGCCTACGTATATCCTATTGCTTTTTTAGGTAGTTGCACTTTACTATTTCCGTGTTTTAAACCGTAGTCTATAGCCTAATTCTCTACTGTATTTTAGATATGGTAAACTTTATAGCCTTCATCCTGGTTGATCTAATCCCAGTGGTTTCCAGATAAAGATGTTAGGTATCTGATTCCTCCACTGAGGAGAATTCAGATCATTTAGGCTACTTAAGTAAAAATTGACCACATAAACAAATAATCCATTACAAGGAAAGTCCTGCATTCAGATTTTGACCTGAGTAAAAGTAGTAGGTTTAGGCTTGCCTACTTAAAGTATCAAAATAAAAGCATTCATTATGCAGTTTGGCAGTGTCAATGTTGGAAGTATTTAGATATTTAATATTGCAATATAATATTTAAAAGGCTTGAATTTAAGATATCACTAAAGTAAAAGTGTATAACTATTATCAGCAAAATCGGAGACTTGAAGTTAAGTAAGAGTAAAAATACTTATAATTCAGAAAACCCCCAATATATTCTAAAGATAGATAGATTATATTATTATTACGGATGCATTAATTTACTGTGTACAGTAGGTCAGGTGGAGCTAATTTTATCTAGCCTATTTTATGCACAGCCAACTGTTGGTTAGGTCGAACACGCAACCTGTTTTTAAAAGTTTATCATCTGTGTGTAAAATATTGAACTGTAAAGCGACTATCCCTCAGATAGCTGTCAGATAAACTGAGAAAAAATAGAATATGTCCATTTAAAGTGTAGACATGTTGAGTCGAAGTGTAGCAGCATGTAATGGAAATAGGCTACTGAAGGGAAGTGCAATTGTACTTTAATATTTCCATATTTCAAAATTAGATTTGCCTGATATGGTAGTATCACACAGCTGAAGGTTAGATAGGCTACGATAAGATAAAAACGTTCTACAGAAATGAGAGAAGACAGCACTTCATTTTGGCCAGCTATAAACACATAGGCCTAATAAGTCCCTATGTGACTGAATGAATATTGTAACATCCCTTTGTTCGTTCATTGTGAGCGGATCTGATGACAGACGCAGAGCAGAAAGTGAGACAGATCAGAGGCTGCGGGGTTGCGCTCTTCCTCACCTCTCTGCAGTGAACTTGTTATTTCCATCCGAGCTCACACCGCCGCCTCCGCTCTCTCTCTCTCTCTCTCTCTCTCTCTCTCTCTCTCTCTCTCTCTCTCTCTCTGTCCATCTCAGTGCGTCAGGGCCGCAGCTCCCATGCGCTCTTCAGTTCTTTTAAACGTCCTCGCTCTCACTTTTGGATAAATGGAGACAACTTGAGCCTATTGGATTTATGGTGAAACAACCGGTTTAGTGATTTCAGAAGCAACAACAACAAAACAACAAGAAAACTACAAAAACAAACAGGCTACCACGCCTTGGAGTTTGAGTCCCTTTTTACTCTTCGGACTATCCGCGGCTCCCAGGTAGGCAGAATAACTCTAACCATACCCCTCTTGTCTAGATAAGTGCTGAACAATTCAGGAATAACGAGATATGTAAGACAAGTTGCCGAAAAGGTTTGTAAATGTGCGCCAGTTTGAATGGAAAAACCGAGAAGCTGAGACGTGATATTAACTCCGCAGCGACGACAGACAGTCTGTCAAAACCGGACTGTGTATCATTTGCAGTCGCGTTATAAAGAATACAGCACCTGTCAAAAAAGAAAACAAAAGAAAACAAGTCACTTACACTGCTTACACTGTCAGAAGAACTTCACGTTCGTCCCTTAAAAGTTTCTCAAATGACTTGTTGATATAGGTTAATTAAAACTATTAATTTGGATGTGAGGACATCTATTCTGAAAACCAATTGCACCTGTACTCTGTTTGTCTGAATGTTAGTTAAATCTAAAACAGATCCTGCGGTAAAATGTGTGTATTTTGCCTCCAAGGACATCTTCTTGGCTTGTGAATGAAGACGGTGATGAGTTTGGTAACACAGTAGCAGAACACCTGTCATCATTTGGCCATCATCTGGCATCATCAAAATGTTTGGGATTCCAGTACCAGGTGTGAGGACAATGGGATCCTGTGAGGGAGAATCAGGGAGAATCAGGGAGAATCAGGGAGATAGAGACACACAAGTCCTACGGTGTTACACTCACGCTGATGTGATTGCATGTAGTTTATTCATTGTGATGCACTGTTCTCAATGTTTAAAATTAATTGTTTTGCTGAAATATACTGTAATATGAGTGTTTAGCAATATGTTTTAAGGAAAAGAAAGATCCACTTCTTTTAAAATTATGCAGACAAAGTACAATGCTTTCCATTTAACCTTACAGCCGACGTGCCTTCACTTTTCAGATGTAATATTATTAACCAGAAAACGCTACATAGGAAGATGTAATTCACTTTCTTTTGGATGCCAGTGCAACCCCTTAAAATGGTCCTAATTTTAACAGAAAAAACATCAAAATGCCTGTTTTCTCCTATATGATTTTAAAAGTAAGCTCTGTCCTTTTTTCAAATTATGCAAATTATACAAACTGCACATGTCAGCCTTTGAAGAGCCTGATCTCAGCCCCCTCCTCCCACTCTCTCCAGCGACAGAACCCACGTATCACATTCCTATAAGCTTCAGCTATTCTGCTGGACAATGGAGCCTTTATGATGGTTTTTACACCTGAACCAATCATATCTGCCTATCAGCTAACTGGCCAGCCAATCACATCCTAGTTCACTAACAGTAAGCCTGCACACAGCCTCTATAGGATCACTGAGCCTTGTCTCTGACATTGACTGCCTTTGAATCGTTGAGAAGGTTGAATTTGTGTGAAGCTGTCGAGCGATCAAACCATTACTTTTGAGCCTGAAAACCATGATAATTTACATGCAAATTTGCTAACTTTGGAACACTGTTTTATATTGTGTTGTGCTTCAATCTTAACTCACCCATGGGTCAGTGGCACGCTCACTTTTGGTAGATTAGATTTACTTTGTGATGGACTGCTTGGTCTCACTGACACCAGTTCTGAGTTCAATGTGTGCACAATACAGTTGTGGTTGGCTGACAGTGTAACATTTCTGGGTCACAATGAAGCTCACTTTGTGGGACAAGTTCATACACATTCAAAAAAGAACTAAGAGGAAATTTGTTTTTGTGTCACAGTAATTCCACACAGATCATTTGGTGTTAAATTGACAGTGATCATCGAATGAACAGAGTTGTCATGCTCAAAAAAACGGTGTTACATCTATAGACACAATGCCTGTTTGGTTTAAATATACAGATTCAAAACATGGACAGAAGATATATTGATCAGTTGAAGAAAAATCATTGGAAATCAATTTCCATTTCCACTAAACCATTACAAAAAATGGATGCTTGTTCCTCACTAGCATAAAGTAGCAAACCTTTACATTTAACGTGTCCTCTAAAAACGCTGAACCAACAATATGAAGGTTATTGACTTGTTTTGAGGAAGTTATTGTAGCAGTGAAAGTATTAAAACTGCGTAACAGACAAATACAAGAAATAAAATCATTAAATAGAATCTAAATAGTAATAGAATGTTCATTTACCTGATGCTTTTATCCAAAGTGACTTACAGCTACTATATATGTCAGAGGTCCTACACTTATGGAGCAACTAGGGGTTAAGTGTTTTGCTCAGGGACTCATTGATGGATATGTCACAGCGGGAACTGAACCCACGTCTCTCAAACCAAAGACATGTTATCCACTGTTCCTTCACCACCACCTTAGTTATTATGTAAACATGTTAACTAATGTCAGTCATTGGATGCAGATGCTCTAGCAAGCTCATATCACACGGTTGTTGGACATGCATTTGATGTAAGGGTGGGCAATGTGGCCAAAAATCATGATGATGAAAAAATGAATCCTGTTTGATATCGATAATTATCACGATAAATGTCAAATCATTATTTCTTTCAAGTTTAAAGGCTGATTTTTGCTCCTGAGCAAAAATTTAAGGAACCAGATGGTTAATTGTGTGATTAAACGTCTCCTTACGGTCAGAATGTGACAAACAATTGATGCCAAACAGCGGATTACTTCAATAATTTGAGGTAGAACATTCAAAACTATAATGATAAAATCCTCTTTCAAAAAATATGGTTAGTAAATCTTGTTTCACTCAATTTCCCTCAACAAAATGAATATCTTAATAGAAAAATAAAATGTGATTTTATTTGTGAATCAAACTAATTAAATCGAACATTTATTGACGACATATTGAACATTTGTTGTATTGTTATTGAGAAAAATTATATCGCAATAATTATTATTATTGTTTTATTGCCCAGCCCTTATTTGATGGTGTTCTTTTGTAAGAAATCCATGTTCCAGTAAACTGGTCTTAATTTGGAACTCTGCAAAATGTTTTTGTGGCGAAAAAGGTAGTTATTAACTCAAATAAGTGATTCTGCTAAATCGTGACCTCAATACACTTCATACTCTCTAGAGATTTTGAAAGGCTCACAGTGGCACTATTTCTCAAGTTATTTTCCTTCTGGTCTTTAAAGGGTTAATCAGCAATTCTCATTCATGAAATGTTCGCACATATTTGACAGATATCATTTCCATTGCCTTATACTGAGCTTGATGGGGTGAGACATTGACACTATATCAAAGCACATACAAATCTCATTTGACAAGCTGACACCCAATTGGCCCTAATTAGAGGACAGCTGACACTGGGCTGCAAAAGTTGAGAACAGACTTTATCAGTCTGTTTGAAAAATGTAGAAGTTGGGTACTGTTGCAAAGACTGCAAAGTTTTTGCAACAGTTTGCTTTTGGCAATGGTGATGCTTTTTCAAACATGGAGTCCAATTTGAATGTGATAACAAACTTTATTTATATAGCAAGCGCTGTATCAACAATATAAAATATTATGGGACGCCTGCTAGTGCATGCGTCCCGTGTACAAAGGCTTAGACCTTGCCACAGCTGTCTGGGTTCAAGTCTGAGCCGTGGCCCTTTCCTGCATGTCGTCCTCTCTCACTCCCACATTTTGTCACTCTCGAGTCGTCCTATCATGAATAAAAGAAATATTATCTAAAAAAAGAAGAAAGAAACATTAAAAAAGATAAAATCCAAAACACACACACACACAACACACACACACACACACACACACACACATATATATATGTACATGTGTGATTTATATATATTTATATATATATACAAAACAAGATAAATGAATTGAAATAATTACATCACATAGCATCCGTTGAAAGCCTTAAGATGAGTTTTAAAAAGAAATTTATAAGAGGACGCTGGGTTTTCCACAGCTGAGGGGCACCTTTAGTGACATGTTGAGATTTTGGAAGCAGCAGTAGGATTCTGCCAGGGGATCTCAAATACCGATAAGGTTCATAGGGAGTTCATCAGGGAGATAGCAGTAAAATCTGAAAATCAATTATAAAACTGACAGGTAACAAGTTCAGTGCAGCAAGTCATGTAACGTATCATCATGGCATCATACTGCACATTATGCACTCATGTAATATATGAAGTGAAAGCCTACTTTGTTTGAATGATGCTGGTTGTAGACTATACTGTATGTCCTTATATTGCATGCTAAGTATAAACACTGAACTGAAAACATTTGGTTTAACTTCTCTAAAATGGAGATACGAGAGATTGGAGTGTGACTTCACACTTGCACATAGCATGACCATGTCTTTGTCTTTTAAGTCTGCAGTTGCTGACAACATACTTACACATACCCTGGTCTAACCCCCCCCCCCCCAAAAAAAAACAATCAACTCCCCCTGACCACATTTCTGTAAACAAAAGAGACTGACTGAGGAGAGGTCTAAAACAGAATACAGGAAGAAAGCTACTACTCACATCTGGTTTGAAAAGGAGGAAGCAAGGATGAGCTTTCTCGGTAATGAACTCCAAAATAAGAGAAGAGAGAAGAGGAAACATGTATGTGGTTACTGAAGGGGTCTGTGTGTGTGTGTGTGTGTGTGTGTGTGTGTGTGTGTGTTCATTGTGTGTCTGCATGCAGTGTGTACTTCTGCATGTGCATGAGGGCATGGGTGTGTGTTGGTGTGAGCACTTGTGGTTTCATCATCTGCTGTGACTGTGGCAGTATATATACACTGTAGACACAAATAAGTGTTGAAAGAGTGTGATATTTCTGTCTTTGCCTCAGACTGCATCTGCAAAGTAGCTAGTCATTGATTTTTGTTCACTGACTGTCTGAGTGGCTAAATATCTGAAAAGTCACTGAAAGGGGCTGAATATACCCAAAAAGTTTGCCTACAATTTAACGAAGGGTATGTCTGTATTTATTTGCAACATGAAGGCACAAGCTTGAATCGTCACATGCACTTAGCAGATGACAGTTGTATGCAAAAGTGTGTGTGATTGTATGTGTTTACAGGGGCAATGACATCAGAAAGCATTGATTTGCCTAACTGTAGTCTGCAAGTCACAAAGCAGGATTGTAGGATAACACCCACTGTCCAGCTAGCATGCAAATCCCAGAGATGCATGGACTGTGTGTGTATGTGTGTGTGAGAGAGTGAAATGATAGAGTGGAAATCAAGTGGGAGTAAGAGGAAGATAAAGAGAGTAGAAATATGTCTTTAGAGAGTTAAAAAAGGAGAGGCAAATGGAAAGACGTCAGTTGGTTAAAGTCTGAGGGAAACAGATGAAGTAGAGAATGTGTGGGACACGAATGAGTAAAGTCTCACTCTGCAACTGTCCTGTTATACATCATGAATCCTCACATGGTTCTGTTGCAGATCTGTACAGGTGACATGTAAGTTGTAAATAAAACTTGGGACCTAATTGTCAAAAAACAACACAAAAATAGTCTACATGCTAGCAGCTCTGTGTGGCTGCTTTAAATGGACAGTGGTGCTTTTCAGTTAAATGCTAATGCTAGCACAGCAATGTGCTCACAATGGCAAAGCTAACCTGTTGATGTTTAGCAGGTATGATGTTTACCATGTTCACCATCACTAGAGCTAGATCGGCCGATATTACCTTGATGCAGATAAATCGTTATTGGTGTCTAAGTCGGTCGATGTGGCAGTGCAGAAATGTCAGACAAGGTCTGAGTTCATTTAGAAACAGCATCACCATTATTGGCTGTAATTTATTACTTACAAACACACACATACATGCACCTTAGCTTGTTGAGGGCTAGGTAGCTAATTAGCTGCTCAGCTGAACAGCATGTAACATGCAAATGTCACGTCAGTCTATTTAAAGGCTGGTGTGGTCCTTACTCTTCAATACCACTTACAACAGGGTTTTTGTCCATGACATAAAGGCTAGAGCACAAGTTTGTTTATTTCTCTTTCCCTATTGTTAGGGAATTAACAATACATTTAAAAAAACCCATTGATATTACTTTTACTACTAAAAGGGGTGACTAAATGTGGTAGCAGTTGTGGACTTTTGCCCAACATGATCTACATCAAACATTCATTACAAATACAGTATGTACTTTGGCATGAAGCAAACTTATAGAAATTCTTTGACTACCTGAGCCTGCTTTCCTTCGAGGCATGAAAAGGAAAAGCCCTTAGAAATAGCTGCTCTAACAAAACAACAGATATGTGCAATATTGTGTTTCAGGGCCCATTTTGTGATTTGGTACATCTCCTTTAGTCTTGCAGACAAGCGACCAGATGCAACCTTGGACTGACTGTGTTTACTCAAGAACTGTAGTTTCCTTCTACTCCCCTAGATTTCAGTGGGAGACATGGTGCTTTTTACTCTACTACAATTATTTGACAGTTGTTACTATTTACATAAAAAATGATATGCTTATATGGTATAATACTGTGCTAGACATCTAATTTACCCAGTGGTATACACAATATTAATATGCTTTTACATGTTTTTTTTACCTTTGATACTTTAAGAACATTTTGCTGATTTTAAATTCAGGACTTTTACTTGTGTTATTCGACGATGATATTTATTCTTAAACCTGCAATGCGGAACATTTGTCTCCCCATCTGGCAGTGAGATTAATCACACAAACACTGTCGATGTGCTTTTGACATTAGCTCACTCCAGCCTCGTGTTCAAAAAGAGAACTTCCAAGGAAATAATCCATTATTTAGGTAGGGTAAATGTAATAAATTACAATATATCCAGTTTTAAGCCACATTTTTATGAACCACTTTTTAGTTCTTTTGTCTTTTAACTGGATTTAAGTCATTGGACACCTGGATCTTTAGTTATCAGAAAAACAAGCCGAGCAAACATGAGTGCCATTATCCCATGCTACTCCACAACGTCATTAAACTATGTCTTTTGTTTGTTTTATTTTTAGGTTAGAGACCCCTAGCTGCAGAAAATGACACACTGTGCCTTTAATACACCTGGTGCTCAGCTATAATTATTACACACCAAGAAAAACAATACCTCCCCTAGTGGTCAAATCAGACAGTTAATTTAATGGACCCTAGTAATCCATTTCCATATTCATAAATGGTAGCATGTCTGGCAGAAGTCTTTCCACTGGTAGACCAGCCATTTTTTGTTTCCCAACCTTTCCTTGAAGATGGCATCATATAACACAGTCAGTAAAAATCTTTTTGCAGGCTGACTTTGCACAGGTTATCCTTTCTGTAAAGATGACATTTTTCATTCGAGATTTCATTTTGAAACCTATCCTGTTGACCGTAGTGAATAATAGCCATTTCTATATTGTTGAAATCATCCTGAGTCAGTTTGCTTTTGCTACAGTTCACTTACTTTACTAAAGTCCCCAAGTAAAATTTGAACAATCACTAGAAACTGCATAGTCCATTCCATATTTTAAAAATACCAGCCTATCCAAGAGCAGTAACAAGACAGCTGTGAATGCCCTCAGCCTCTTTTGTTTTTTCAGCGCTCTCCAATGAGTAAAAGCTACACCAATGATTATGCATGTTTAAGGTGACCTGATAAAAATAGGTGAAATTCGGGACATGGGAATTGGGGGAGTTGGGGGAGTTGGGGAGGTCGGGGGGGGGGGCATAGAAATTAGCTGTGATTAGAACAAAACACAATGATAAAAACGTCAAACAGTGTGAAGATCTGTTACATTGACATTTATTAATTTTAGCTGACGCTTTTATCCAAAGCAACTTACAATTTCTATATATATCAGAGGGCCCACACCTCTGGAGCAACTAGGGGCTAAATCAGTGGGAATTTAATCCCAGTCTCCCACACCAAAGGCATGTGTCTTATCTACTGCACCATCGCCACCCCACCCCGCCTTACACTTTATTCAATTCATTTCATGAGTGCAGGGAACTGTTGGGTTTCTGTAAATATCATCACAGAGTGCGGTCTAGACCTGCTCTTTATGAAAAACGCTCAGAGATAACTGTTGTTGTGATTTGGCGCTATATAAATAAAATTGAATTGAATTGAATTGCCTGTCACATGTGTCTCCGCAACACGCGTGTCGAATTTCTCCTTCTCCATTACTACATGTAGCTACAATCACCCCATCCTCTCGATTGTAACTTCTACTATGTACACTAGAAAACAAGAGCATGCTTGTTAATGTGTCTGTAATAATGTTGTTGACACAATGTCCAGCTCTTGTCATTGCTGGTTGGCGTAAAAAGCATCATTGATGTTGGAACCACAGACCAGCTTCAAAAGGTCTTGAAAGTAACGGATGTTCATTTACATGTAAAATCCCACTATCCAGCTCTAAGTAAAGATCTGAGCAGTGGTAGACTTGGGGGTGGGGGTAGTTGCCAGTGCATTGATAGGCACCCTTTCAATAGAGAAATTATGATGCAGTGCCCTCCAGGGTACCACTTTTGTGAGTAAATGTTGTAAAGTGCCTAATAAGGTGCAAAAAATATGATGAATGGCCCCCTGCAGGGATGCATTACCACAGGGCCTACATGCTCAGGGCCCAATATCGTATCACCCAAGAAGTTTAGCTGTGGGGAGGTTAGGTCAAGAATACCGATCGTCTACGCTAGCTTTCGTCGATACTCAAAAGATTTGAGTGCCTTGCAGTGAGCTGCAAGCTGCAGTCTTTGATTCAGTAGTGATGATGCAAAAGGACATGCAGTATAAATAAGCACATTGCACAGCCAATAACCCCCGTTAGTTTTACCACTTTTCAGGGTGTAAGAGATGGAAAACGGTGCATCTGATGATGTGGAGGCGCTGTGGGAGAAAGTGGAGTGCAAGCGTTATGAACTGTGTCGCACCATCTCCCCGGCAAAGCTCACCCCATACCTCCGCCAGTGCAAAGTCCTGGATGAACAGGACGAGGATGAGATTCTTAACTCTATGCTGCTGGTCTCCAAAGCAAACCGCACAAGTAGGTGAACAGATGTGTGTGTGTGTGTGTGTGCATCTGTGTGTTTGAAGAGGAAGTATTGATGTACCCATCATGTTATCTCTCACAATAGTTTTTCACCCCAGGCTTTAAACCAGACTTAACACGCTGCAGTGAAAGTATGTGGTTTTGGGCTTTTGAGTTTTGAACTTGAAGTATGATAATCAATCCTCTGTCAGGCCGTCTACTTGACATCCTCCACACTAAAGGAGAGCGGGGGTATGTGGCGTTTCTGGAGAGTCTGGAGTTTTACTACCCTGACCTGTACAAACTGGTCACAGGGAAGGATCCCACTCGACGCTTCTCCACCATCGTAGGTGAGGCACACACCTAAACACACACATATACGTGCATGGACACACAACTTTGACATACATAGACAGTTTGACTGATATGGGTTTTAGTAATAAATAATTATTGTGTTTCTGAACTGAAGCAACCCAGGCCGGAGCCAGTATTGACAAAAATGTCTGATCATTACAGAAAATCTTGAATTAATGAAATCTTGAATGCTTGAATCTTGAATCTCTTAAAAACTTTTTACCTTAAAGAAACAGTTATTAGTTGTATAGCTGGCTCTTTATATCAATGACACTGTCTAACCCTTCAACAATTTTCATAGATCCTGTTTTGCTGCTTGAGGTTAGAATTTATCTAAATCATTTTACAGTGCAATCCTGTCACACTAGGTAGAGTAGATGGTGCATAATATGGAGAATATATTATACTGTAATGTGTCTTTTTTTCTCCGACTATCCTCTCCACCTGCTGCCGGTTCTTCACTGCAGTGGAGGAGGGTCACGAAGGTCTGACCCAGTTCCTGATGAACGAAGTCATGAAGCTGCAGCAGCAGTCTAAAGTCAAAACCCTGCAGCACGTTGAGCTCAGCAGGAAGAACTGCACCCTGGAGGACGAACAGAAGAAGCTACGGCTGGCCAATCAGGAGCTTCAGGCCTTCCAACAGAGTAAAAATACATTATTATTATGTTTGATATTTTCTAATAATAACATAGAAGCGTCCCTGGATCGTGTTTCTCCACTGCATTCTTTACACAAGAGGAGACTTTGGATGGTCAAACATTGATAAAAGATGCTCAGTATCTCAGATGATTGATTATCAAATCCAAGTCAAAAACTTACCAGCATTTACTGAAAGTGCTACTCCACCACACACCGCACTTGGTGCACCACAGTTGGGTTTATTAAGGCTAAGTTGCCAGTCACATTGTCTACCAAGGCCTATTAATAAAACTAGGACGCTGTGGTAGGCACTTTGTTATCATATCCTGTGTAGTTGAAACCCAGCAGCTGGTACACAGGCTCATTCACTTATAAACAAACGCTAAAAACATTTTGAGAGTACAGGTCAAGTCAAATGAGGAAGATGTGGTTGGCAATGCAACTGCGAAGGAAACTAAGAACGGATAGATCACGCAGTGGTCTTCCTATTCACCCCTATGTTAACTGCACCGAGAACAAGGCACAAGTGTAGCTCCAGTGTGTGTTCACACAATTGAGCTAAAAAAATTACGTAATGACCCTTCCTTATTTTTTAGTATCCTAGCTCAGGGCGACTTTACATAATCTTACTCAACTTCTCTAACTGCTATGTATGACCTGGCTCGTTTCCTTGTTCTACACGTCTATATTCATATAGTTAAGCTATTCGTGATAATAATAAATAAATAAAAGCTGTTGTGCAGCCATTTAATAAATTACTGAAAGAAGAGAAATAAAAAAAGTATTTTTCTGTGTTCACTCAAGCCAACAGGCTCTAAGTAACACTGCTAACACTGGTGAGCCAGCTAAGAAGCTTTTATTATTAAGCTTTGACTTAAAAGATAGGTTTAATTACTGTGTCTGTGTACTTTGTTTATTTACAACAGTTAGTTAGTTCATTCAGAAATACTCTGGACATTCTTGTTGCTCTAGCTAACAGGAGCTAACAGACTAAATCAGGTAGCAGTTATTGAACAAGATTGCTTACAAGAAGCAGTCGACACGAGATTGGTGGAAAGGTGAGACAGCAGTTACAATACCACCATCATAAAAAGTGAATTATGAAATGAAATATAACTTAAAAAATAAAAATACCTAATACAACTATGTTATTGTGACGAATAATAATCATTTCATAACAATAAGTTAGATTTTAATAATTTATTTGCTTGAACAAATTTAAATTTGGTTCATTCATATATTTTACCCAATGTATTCATAATATTTATTGTTTTTATTTTATTTTATTAATATTGAAAGCTTGGTGCTCCATATAAATAACTTTTCTGGATTTACTTTTCAACATAACATTTTTATACATTTTGTAATAATAGCTAAAACAACTGGTTAGCTTCTAGGACTTTTATCCTGGACAACACATGCATGTGTTACTGTATAAATGACTACACTTTGTTGTCCAGGGTACAATAAGTTAAGAGAAGAGAGAAACACCTACAGTGATGAGCTTCTGAGAGTGAAGGATGAAAACTACAAACTGGCCATGCGGTACGCGGCGCTGAGTGAGGAGAAAAACATGGCCGTGATGAGGAGCCGAGACCTGCAACTAGAGGTAATCATGGATATGTGAATGCATGAAAACACATCGATTTATATAGTCATCACCAATTGCAAAAATATGCAATAAGAAGTGAGCAATGCGCTTGAAGGAAATGTGGGTATTTGAGGGCATTAATCAGGGACCTCCCCCCTCAGCTCCATGGTAGCATCTGTATCTCACTATTCATTCTGTGTCCTCTATGAATAGATTGATCAGCTGAAGCACCGGCTGAACAAGGTGGAGGAGGAGTGTAAGATGGAGAGGCGGCAGAGTCTCAAGCTGAAGAATGATATTGAGAACCGGCCAAAGAGAGAGCAGATATTTGAGCTGGAAAGAGAAAACGAAATGCTCAAGATCAAATTACAGGATCTGCAGTCCATCATACAGGTACTGTATTCTGAAACACACATTCATGCACACACACACACACACACACGATTAAAACACAATGTAGCCCACAGCCTACTAGAAGTAGTTTCTTTAGAAGCAAAATGCTCCACTATACACCGATCATACCCAACAATGTGTGTGTTTCTTAATACACAGCCTGGCCCCCTACCTGCATCAGACAAGGCCATCCTTGACATTTTGGAACATGACAGACAGGAAGCACTGGAAGATAGACAGGATCTGGTCAACCGCCTCTACAACCTCCGTGAAGAAGTCAGACAGGCAGAAGAACTACGAGATAAGGTAATAAACATACAAGCAAGTACACATTCACATTTGGTATGTGGAAGTTAGATAAGTGGTCTTGTGACAAGATTGTGGCCTGTTTGAATCTTTGTTCGAGTGTATGATTGTTTGGACTAAGAATGTGAAGCAGAGTAGGGGTGGGTGCACGCAAAGGTTGGCAAAAACACAACTTAGAAACACAAACCCATGACTAGAGAGGCCAAATGCCCCATGAGACCATCTGTGAAACGCACCCTGTGCAAAAAAAACCCATCTCAGGCCTCTCTCTCTATGTGGCCTGGTCTTTCAACTTTCTCTCTCTGTGTTTCTCTTCCTGTATCTGCCATATACTATAAATAACACTACTTGTGTTTGTGTGGGTGCGTGTGTGTGTATGTGTGTATGCGTAGTACCTGGAGGAGAAAGAGGATCTCGAGCTGAAGTCCTCCACACTGCAGAAGGACTGTGAGATGTATCGCAACCGCATGGACACCATCACCATACAGCTAGAAGAAGTGGAGAAGGAGAGGGACCAGGTGAGAGTGTGCATGCACGCACACACGCACACACGTGTATGCACGTACGCAAACACACACACACACACACACACAGATTTTTACCACTGTGTGTAATAAACTTTTGCAATATTGCCCATGTTTGTGGGTATTTATGAATAAGACGTTTTGTTGTTGTGTTGCTTACTTCCACTCCCCACTGCTACAGGCGTTTCGAGCCAGAGACGAGGCTCAGCACCAATTCTCCCAGAGTCTCATTGACAAAGACAAATATCGCAAGCAGATCAGAGAGCTGGAGGAGAGGAGCGATGAACTGCAAATTGAGATTGTACGCAAAGAAGCCAAGCTAGTCACGTTGGAGTCTCGCCTAAGACGGGTATCCAAGGACATTGTGTTGGACCAGGTTAGACACAGGAGAGTAGATGAGTGTACAAGGTTAATGTGAATGATAAATGCTCATATTGCATCTCTGGAACTTGCATCTCAGCTCCTAATCTCAATCTCAATCCCCAATGTCTCCTTTCTAAAATTTGCCAATGTTTTTTTTTCTGTTATTGCAGAGTCTGCCGAGGGACCTGCCTCCAGCCATTATCTCTCAGGGTGCGGAGATCAAATCCGAATGGTCCAGCGATGAGTCGCCAGAGGATAAGTTTTTATCTGAGGAGCCTCGCCTCAGACGCAGACCTAATCTCAAAGCCGTGGTCAGCCACTGTCCACTACTCACACTTTCTTACTTATTTGCTTATTGGACATTATGGCTAAGGCCAGCGCTCATATTTATCAGACTTCTAAGAATTGACCTGCATAACTATATTAAGCTACTTAGACTTACTTACAAAGTCTCTTAACCTCTAACCTTTAAGAGCAAATCTCAAGTGATCGCATTAATAGTCACATGCAGGAGCAGCAACAGCCAATCAAAGACAACGATTATTCCTACGTCTGCCATCTTGTTAATTCTTTTTGAAAAATCCTTACATTTTACTCAGTGATGTTGTTTGGCAAAGATTTTTGTTTATTTTCATATTTTCAAAAGTTAATTTCATTTGTAGAATTTATTTAAAATTTAAATATATTTGTTATGTATATAGGGCTGAAATAAGACATATGATTTGGCACTAAAAGGAAAACTCATGAATTTTGTCACACATGGACAAGTGCAGACAGTAAACTTGCATGGAAAGTGCCAGGTGTATTTGTGTTTGCACCAATGATAAATGCTAACAAAATCACCAAAAACAAACCCAACAAAAAAAATGTGGCGTAACAACCTATTACATGATCAAATCAAACTAAATGAACTCTATTCTGAATGATACTGCTTCTGTTAACATATTTGATTAATAGCTTCCATTCTTAAGATACAAGTAGAAGTAAAAGTGAAAGTTTTTTACTTTAATCTTTCACTTAAGTCAAAAATTTAGCATTTTGATATTTAGCACTTTGATAAAACACAAACCTGTGCTTCAACTATTGCAATGCCTTCCTTGTGGGTCTTCCAGTTTATGTGGTGAAACCCCTATAACATGTTCAGAACGCAGCAGCTCGTGTTGTTTTTGATCAGCCCAAAAGGACTCATGTCACTACATTATTCAGTGACCTCCACTGGCTACCCGTGGTCTTCCGAATCAATTTAAGTCACTAATGTTTGCATACAGAGCTACTAAACTCAATCCAATGAACACCGCCTGGCTCTGCCATCCCTTCACACAAACCAATCCCAGTCCCGGCTGTTCTCATCTGTGACACCATGATGGTGGAACGAGCTACCACATGCCATCAGAGCAGGGGCGTCCTTCTCTAACTTCAAGAAGCTCTTGAAAACTCGCTTCTTCCGTGAACACTTTCTCTTATAACACCTCCAACGCCTTACCTCTAACGTGCACTTCCTGTGCCCTTCTTCTTGATCTATCCCTGTACAATTCTCTTGTGTTGACCTGTATTGTTAACTCTTACATATTTCCCTAGGAATTTACCCCATTGATGCCATAGTTGCTATTAGCGCTTACTAGTACTTATTGGTGCCCTTACTAGTATATATTGTCAGTTATAGATCTCGTGCTGTAATGATGCTTTGTTGATGCTTGTATGTTGTTCCTCAAATGTAAGTCACTTTGGATAAAAGCGTCTGAGAAATGAGTAAATGTAATGTAATGTTGTAAACATTAGCCATATAGGAAGGAAATATATGTTATCAATACAAGTACAATATAACCGTAACTAAAAGACTTTTATGCTTTGTATTTTAGATCAGAGTTAAGTCTCCTGTCTGTGTAGCCAAAGACCTTCAAGTCAACTCAGAAGCAACTCAATCTACAGGTAACACACGGCCACGTAGTTCATTCAGATAGCATATTCCACAGTAACAGTAAATGTTAATCCACATTTGTCTCCAACCTTCAGCTCTGTCGGTCAACGGAGGAGATTGCCTGGAAATCCAGATGCCAAACTCACATGCCAACAGCCACTCCCTCCCTGCCTCCCCCAGCATCCCGATATCCCCCACATATCCACTCTACTCAGCCCCCCAACTCTCCTACCCCTTTTCTCCATCCCCCTCCCCACTCCCCTTAGGAGAACAGTCCAGCAGGCCAAATATGGTGAAGTCTACCCTCTTAAAATATTATTATTTTTATCTTTTAATGCATCTCTAAATTCTGTATTTGGTAAAAATGACGAACCTATTGTTGACATGAGACATGCTCGAGTTTCCATGTCTGTAATTGGAATGTATGCTTTGTTCACTTGAAAAATCTCCAGCTGCGTTACCGTAACGACAGCATCCTGTCTACGCTCCCCGAGCCGCCAGAGAAAGCATCACTTTACCGCAGAGAGAGGGAGAAGGAACATGACTTCGTACCCCGCAGGTAGTCACAGCCCCGTAGTCTGTACTACTTAATAAATGTGATAAATTATGTGACACAATAATTTCCTCCTTTTTGTGAATTTGACCTGGTTTGTATTTAATTTCCTGTTGGCTCTCTTTTAGCCCCTTGGACTTTGATAGTGACAACATGGAGTTTGGTAAAGTATACTTTAACACATTGTCCAGTATTGTACTAATGATGTGTTTGGGTGTATTTATCCTCTGGCCATCATTTTTTAAGTTAATCTCTCTGTCTGTCTGTCCCTTCTTAGAGGACGAAGTAAATTGTGGTCCACCTTCAGTCCACTCATCCTCCTCGTCCCATCAGTCCGAAGGAATGGACACTTACGACCTGGAGCAGGTCAACAATATCTTCAGGAAGCTCTCTCTGGAGAGGTACAGTACAGACGCTCGTGCACTGAAATACACAAGAATCACGCTCACTTAAAAAACACCTTCCAATGTCAAAAATGTTAATTTGTGTTCATCTATTTGCAGGCCGTTCCGTCCATCTCTGTCCTCCTTCTCTAGGATCAGCTCTTCCCTGAAGCCGGTGCAGGAGCTATCATTACTAGGTGACAACCTGCTGAAGGACATCACTCTGATTGGTGGCAACGACAGCGGGATTTTCATCTCATCCGTGCAGTCGGGTTCCAATGCTGAGAAGGCGGGGCTACGAGAGGGTCACCACCTCCTGTTGGTATGTAGTTTACAGGCTGCATGAGTTAAACTGCTGGTTCACATGGGCTGTAAAATGACTGAAAGTTCAGCAAGGTACATTTTTCTCCAATTAAAAACCACTGGACATACATATAGAAAAGAACCTGTAAGCGCCAAGAACATACATGGACCAGAAGAAAGTATAGTAAATACAGCGTCACAGTTTGTAGAGCACAGTGAACATGAGAGATTGAACCCAAAATCCAGATGTTTCATATTAACAGATGACATTCGTTTTTCTTGATCTCTTGTCAAATGCCCGTTATCTATAATCAAGGGACTAATTTGCAGAAGCACCAAAATTAGACATAACACTACAAAAACATGAATGCTTTAATCTGTTCATCTGTCTTGCACTGTGATTGGCTGACCAGCTTGAAGGATGCGTGCGTGGGGAGAACCAAAGCTTTTCATTAGATACCAGCACTCAGGAAGAAGCCCATTGGATGCTGCAGCACTGCTCTGGACCAGTCAAGCTGCACTATCGTGCCAACTATGACTGTAAGTGGTGTTTTCTATCACACTTGTATACATTTGTTTGTGTAACGTCCATAATGTATATGTATGTAAAGTCAAGTGTGTGTGTGCTCTAGCTCTCCGTCGTCTTCAGAGGGATCTAGCAGATGGCTCACTGGCTTCTGGCGACTCCTTCTACATACGGGTCAATCTCAATATCTCCAGCCAATCAGACAACTGCACTCTGAGTGTGCACTGTGATGAGGTGGTGCACGTGCTAGACACCAGGTACCAGAGCCGCTGTGAGTGGCTGTGTTCTCGTGTCGACCCCTACACCGGCTCCGACCTGTCCGAGCGTGGCACCATACCCAGCAACTCACGGTATAGTGAAGTTCTATTAAAACTAAAAGCACTGGCATTCTGACATTAAGATATGAATCCCGCGCAGTTAAATTATAATGTTACAGAGTCGGTGTGGTGTCAAATATGCTTGAAATGCTGGACGTAAGTGAGTAACATGCATGTGCTCTGCAATAGTACTGCAGGATCCTGAGCAGGATGCAAACGTGATTTAACAGTTGAGCAGCTATGCAAAGTTTAGCAGGGGTCCTGATGGGTGTACATCCACTTTCAGGATGCAAAGTTTCACTGATCTCCCCAACGCAGCAGAACAATTCAGTCACACGGAAACACATGCACACACAGCACCTCCAACACACACAGATGCACGCACGAATGCATGCACAGACACACACACGTACACACTTCTGTACATTTTCACACTATATGTTGTCAGCTTGAGGCAGGACAGACTCTTAAATGAACATTTTACATTTTTAGTTGTGTTAAAATCAGTAGTAAATTTTGAGCTCTGTGTGTATGTGTGTATGTGAATGTAGGGCCCAGCAGCTGCTCTTGGTAAAAATTCAGAAGTTAGTGTGTCGAGGGGGGAAAGAAGAGAATGAAATCCATCGCAACAGCAGGGTAAGACGCTTCTGATCCTTCCTGAATTTTTTTTTCTTTGGAGGTGCTAGGCAAAGTTAAAAAATCATATACATATATATCAATATGTGACAATATCATAGCCACAAATTCCCATTTGACTGAAGCAATATGTTAAAGCAAGTCTTCTGCCGCACCTGGCATCTATCAAGGTCGCTTTGCATGTTTATAAATGATATTTTGCAGATTATATTTACTCTCAAATTGTGTTGTTAGTTGAAACTATTTGCTTAATGCTGGAAATGAAGAGCGGCCTCTTCAAACACTGACACTCTTCTCCACAGATGTCATACAAAACAAATATAATAAACCCTTTTTATTCAAGGTCTAGGGCTTTTGTGATGTCAGACCCATTTAAGTTGTTTAGTTAATTTTAATCTAGGTTTACTTGGCGTCAGCAGAAGCTTAATATTATTGATCAATGATCAAAAAAAAAACCTTATTGCAACATTCCTACCCAAGCTTAAGCCTTGCAATGTTTCTGCTACTAAATTATTATTAATGCATTATTTTAAGTTGGAATTGTGCATTACTTCAACAAAGAAAAAACGAAGAAAAAAATGTAGCTGTTTACTTGTTCATCAGTGTGTCTTGATACATAAGTTGTGTGTATGTGCCTGTATAGAACAATTTACAGCCGGAAGAAGGCAGCCCCTCTCCTGATCCTAAAGCCAGCCCACGCCTGTCTAGAGCCAGCATCTTCCTCACTCAGATACTGCAGGTAATCAAGTGCAAAATCTCCTGTTGTGGAAGAAGACTTTAGGCTCTTCAGTGCAGTCAGTGGTGAACTTATGCCACAGCCTTCAGGCTCAGATCTCTTGTGTTGAACACACTGAAACATCACTGTGAAGGAATACTTCTTATACTTAAACTAAAGAATGAATATCTCTTGCACCCCATATGATTTCATTCCAGATGACAAATTTTGTAAATGATTTTACAAAAAACACTATCAAAACAGCCATAAAAACTTAATAACGCAGGTATATTTTTGTTATCTCAGTATGTGCAGCATTGTGGAACAATATAGATAAGATGCTTCCGATAATACTTCTCTGTGTCTGTTTGATTTGTAGTTTGTCAGCAGGGTGGATATCAAGTACAAGCGAATGAACAGCAGTGAGCTCGTGAGGATCATCAACTCAGCAAGCACAACACTACCCAGACAAGGTTTTGAGATGCTTAGACCAGAAGGTGAGTCCAAAGTGACGCAGGGAAGAACAAAACTCCACATCAGCAGCTAGAAAAAAACATTAGTAAGAGGCAATATTTTCTGAAAGGAAATGTACGCAGCATGCTGCTGAAAATTTACTGTTTCAACATTAGATGTGCTGAAACAGTTGAAAGTTTCAGTTTGAAGTTTCAGTGGAAATCCAAATATTTAAAGCAGTTAAACTAACAGTTCAAATAGAAGTGCTTGAATGTGTCAGTTTAATTAAAGCACTGAATGAAGTTGAAGTGAAAGTGCTGAAAAACAGTTAAAATGTCAGTTGATGTGTAAGTGGTGAAAGCAGATGAAACACTGAAGTGTGCACTATGAGCAGTTGAAATGGCAGCTGAAGCAAAATATCTGAAAGTAGTAGAACTGTATGTTGTCAGCATAAAAATCAGCAGCCATGTAATGGGCAGTTGTCATTTAAAGTGTAGGTTAATGGGACAGCCAAAAAACCCAAAAACTTCAACTGTGATTACAGAAGAAATATTTAAACCTTTGATAAAGCTCAGCTAAAATCAAAGGATGGAGACAGGTTTCTAAATGAAAGTAGGAGTGACTATGAAGCGTTTATAGAAGAGTTGATAATGTTCAAAGATGGGCAGGTTGAAGGTTGAATGAATTTCCCGGGAATAAGGATGTTCCAGCATCCTTAAAAAATGTCCATAAGAAGACAATAGGAGAATATCACTGAAGCCGAGCACAGTAATCATACTTTGTGAAAACCATTTTTTAATCCTTAAACAAAGTGAATTTTGATTCCACATACAGTAAATAAAGTATACAATGACTTAACGCGTGAATCTTTATCTTGAAAATGGGTTAGCTCCTACAAGCAAGTTAACTAAAAGTTAAAAATTCCTGTTCCGAGGATTTAAATTGATAATCGGGTACCTTGTGGAGCTTCAGGCTGTCAGCCCATGCGTGTATCATTGTGTGTACCTCTTCTGCTGTCTTGGCTGAAAACAGATGCTGCTGACCCAGACAGTGAGCTGAGCAGGAGTTTGAGCCTGATTCCCTACAGTCCTGTCACGCCCCAGCGGACCCAGAGAAGAAGACCAGTACTCTTCACTCCCACTGCTCTAGCCAAAACCTTTATCCAGAAAATACTCAACATGGGGGGAGCCATGGACTTTAATATCTGCAAACCAGGTTAGTGTATGATGGGGACAAACAAGCTTGCTGCAAAGCACGTCATCTTAATCCCACGGAATATTTCCACCTCGTTAATCAATTGTGAATCAAATATAGAGGAGAGAGTGGACAACAAGGGGGGAGAAGCAGAGAAAAGGAAGCTAGTACTGGGATTCAGGTCAACTATTGTACTGCACTGTGGAGTAAATGTTAAGGAGTGTAAC
This sequence comes from Lepomis macrochirus, assembly GCA_024633595.2. NCBI lineage: Eukaryota > Metazoa > Chordata > Actinopteri > Centrarchiformes > Centrarchidae > Lepomis > Lepomis macrochirus. The sequence continues at coordinate 26,927,246 of JALXJV020000007.1, read as the reverse complement.
CAGAGACACGGCGGGGGCAGGGTGCAAGATGGCCTACTTTATAATTAGGAGGAGCATGCATGATCATGACAACGACACAGACGCGTTCAAATCCCCAACAAGATATATAATGTATATTACATTGAAATGAGTTGACTACCAGTAATGTGAAAAAGTTACTAAGACTGTTAAGCCCTCTGATCATTAACACTGTGGTCCGAAGACAAACCAACTGCTCCCAGGTCGGGTTAGACAAGTTGCTGGTGTACTGAGTCAAACATCTGTGTGATGTCTTGGCTACATGGAGAGTCCCCTGGGCAAAAACCTCACAAGTTTCTGTTCCTTCTGTATTTAATGTGCTGGTCATTAACAGATGAACACACCATATTTCTGTGCCCACAGTTTCTCAACATTTTTGAGAATGTTTTATTTTCTCTCTTTGTATAAAACTGTATTTTACTCTATTGGCTGTTTTATGTTTAGACATCATGTCCAAAGAAGAGTTTCACCTGAAACAAAATGTGGAGCCCTTCATTCACTACAAAGAGAAACATGCCACATTTGAATGCATCACCCGAGAAAACATAGAGGCTGTCGCTGCTAAGGTAGGCTATTAATGACTAGTGTGTGTGTGTGCGTGTGTGTGTGTGCGTATGTGTGTGTGTGTGTACACCTGCATTTATCTGCTTATGTGTTTGTTCTTTTTAAACACGTCCCTCATAATGAGAAGTGTTTGCACTTGATGGAATAGTCTAAAAAAACACTCTCATGTATTTACAGTCAATATGAGGCTGGAGAACAAAGCAGGGTTAGCTTTTCCCAGCTGTTTCCAGTCTTTGTGCTAAGCTAAGCTAACCAGCTGCTGACTCTAGCTTCATATTACTGTACAGACATGAGAGTGATATTGATCAACTCATTTAACCTCTGCAAGAAACCAAAAAGGCATGTTTCCATATGTGGAACTATTCCTTTTTCACTTTTGAAGTATTTGTATTCACATTTTGATTGTCTGGATTCATATGTGAATTCAATTATTGTCCATCTTTGGCCAACAGAGGAGAAAAAAGTTGCAATCTTCTCACTTAATTTCTTTCCTTTCATTCGTATGGTGTGAAAAGTCCCACTATGACCTTTTACATTTGAATAAGCAGGCAAAATGCCCTCTGAACAAGTTTCATTGTTTTATGTGCAGTGCTCTGCGCCTATCTACAGCGCATGTGTTCCATTATGTATGCACATGTACACAGTACAGATATGTATTTGTTTTTTTTACCGGTCACCAGGGGAAGCACTGCCTGCTGGAGGCTGAGCTGAGCTGCATCAAAGACCTTCTGCGGAGAGAAATCTACCCAATCATCATCTATGTCAAGATCTGTGAGAAAAATATCAAGAAGTTACGGTAGGCTTAGCAAACGTCACTCAGCCCTCTCATACTTTTACCCAGTGCCTCTTACCCACACCTGCAGCCACAGACTTTTTCCATAAACTAACACATGTCCATCCTTGCATGACATTTTTCATGCAAGCATGTGAAGAGATTGAAGTAAGAAACTATATACGTGAGGTTTCCTGCACAATGATATTCAGACAGTAGTTGTGAAATTGAACCAGTGGTTGGAGTAGCTGAGCATGAGCTTTTTCCTTTCCACAAAGGTGAGAATTTGGCACATTTTTCAAAATACAACATGTCCTGTGGCTGCATTTCACTCTGGTGTGTTGATGATAATATCAGTGGAGATACAGTCTTCCGTTTCGTGCTATAATTGTTGGGGAGTGTCAAACCTGTTGCTTTGACGTATTTTCTTGTGGATTGTGCCTTTAAATAGACAAATAGCAAGTAAACGTATTACTGTCAGTGTAATCTTTCTGAGAATTACAACAAAGTACACAAACCACTGTTGCAAAGTGTCTACGGGATTTCATCTGAGATACCGGGTTCCGAACGTTACCGCACTCACCACTGCAGCGTTGCTTCCTTCCTGTTTCCTGTCCACACAGGAAGTTGCCTCTGCGCGTGGAGGAGGATGAGTTTGTCAAGATGTGTCGGGCAAAAGAGAAGGAGCTGGAGGGCATTCCCTGCCTGTACACTAGCCTGGAGCCTGAGGCCTGGGCAGGGACAGACGACCTCATCAGGGTCATCAAAGACCGGATACTGGAGGAGCAGAAGAAGATGGTCTGGGTGGAACAGGACCTCCTGTAGACACACACACACACAGAAAAACACAACGGTCTGTACATGAAAATGAACACGTGTAGCTGAGCACCATTAAACAAACCTTGTAGATTATGCTTTTATGCATATAGATATTTATGCTCAGACTTAAAACCGCACATGTGGACACTTGCACTGTTATAGACTTAAAATGAATGCATTATATATTATGTAAATGTGTGCCTTTCCTTTGATTTAAAGAAATAAACAGATGGAAAACATCAAAAAGGGTCTTTTTTTAACTTCAAGGTATAGCATTTAAGGAGAAGTTGTTCAAAGTGCACTTCTGGTAACTTTCAATTTTGGTCTGAGCCTACATATCTTTGATTATACTGTCCTCTAGTGGCTAATCCCGGATTTCCACACTATAAATTCTCCAGTCAAATGATTTCAACCAAAAATCTAGAGAATTACCATGGTTTTGTGCAGCAGAATTTAAATCAACATTAACTAAGCAGGAAGAAAAATAACATCCAAGCTTACTGATTTTAAAAAGTCAGCTGTGCCAGAAATCAACTGGATAACCCCGAACTCCTTCAAATTTGAAAGACTCATGTAAAACGCCATTTCTGGGTTTGCTCAGCTATATTATCTATAACTCACTAAACCATCACAGTCTCTGGTCACTTTGCTGATTTCTGCAGCTTAAAAATCCATGTTGAGGCAGACCAGAAGGTTCAATTTGACAAATATGGGCAGGTCAGGGAGGGATTTAGAGTAACCTCTTTCGTAAGGGAGAAAGATAATCTCCTCATCTGTGGGGAGGTGCATGCATAGGGCAATATGCAGTATTCAAATGCTCATATCAGCCACATACTACTGTATATAAGAAACCCAGAACACTGTACCAGCCTTACTTTAGTCAAAACCACTGCATTTTTGCTTCATGCAGTGTAATAGAAAGGCTAATATTTATACTACTTCTACTATACTTTCACTGTTTTAGATGGTAAAATGTTATAACCATCCCAAAAAGTACACAAATATATGTAAATAAACATAATAAAACATAAGGTGATTATATACATGGTATATTTATGTCTCCCAGTGCTTAGAAATGACAAATAATCCCAATTGCACCACGTTTTTCTTTTTTAAAGATATTTTTGTAATCTTGTTTTACTCTGGTGTGTGTATGTGTGTTTTACTGTTCACACTGTCACATTGTGGGGACTCGCCTTTCTTTTGGGACAAAACCCAGTAAAATAAATCATTATATTTTAGGGTAAAGACTTGATTTAAGGTTAAGATATGGCTAGGTTTGGATTAAAATTGGGATTAGGAAACGTCTCCAGGAAGTGTAAGTCAATGTCCTCTGAAGCGATAGAAACATGACTGTGTGTGTGTGTGTGTGTGTGTTTACGGAGAATGACTGCCAGAATACTGAGTTATATTAAGAAAATTCTTGAGAAAAAAGCACTGAGAGTAAAAACAGAAATGGGGGTGAAAAGTGTAATGCTGATTGAAAGCAGATGATGATGATGATGTGTGCATGTTGTGTGTGTGTGTGTGTGTGTGTGTGTGTGTGTGTGTTCAGAGTGAATCAGAGGCTCTGTTGGAGCTCCTTGCTATGTTTGATGTCACAGGATGAATAGAGTTCACAGATAACAGGATTTTAAGCTGGAGGTAACAGAAATAGACACTGATCCCCACAGCCACATTTCCTTATTATCATTCTTTTGGTCTCATTTTCTGACTGAAGATGACATTTGCTTTTGCAGGTAGAGCCGGTTATTTTCAGCATGCTGCTCCTGTGGGAGGGAAGGGAGGAGAGGGATTGTGGGGGGAGAGACTGTCTACATAAATCATCCCAGCGCAGAGACATGTTATGCTGGAGCTGACCCAGAAAAGTGAATTTTTTCCCTTCATGAGCTCACTCTGCAGAAACCTCTGCTACAAACTCTCGCGGTGCTTTGCGTGCTCCCGCTCCATCTCCAAGGAAAAAAAAAACCTGTCTCTCATCCCAGGCAGCTGACGCGGCGCTGGGAGCTCGCGGGTACGGGAAGAGGTGAGAAGGTGTTTCTTTTTACTCGTCTTTTTTTTTAAAATATTAACAAGAAAATCTTGAACACAGAGTAACGTGTCACCACTCTGTAGCAACAAGGTGTTTTTGCGTGCGCCTTCGCTCGAAGGCAGAGCAACACTTGGACACTTCGATAAGGCTGTAGGCACACCGACAGCGTGTATTGATGAAACCACAGGCTGCACGGAAGCTTGTTGTTTTCCTACGCTGCATTGTCTCCACGTAAATTTGACTATCAGCTCCACGCGACGCTTTAATGAACAGAGCCACATACCGAGAGCCTCCCGGCGTGAGGAACAGCCCGTTCCCGCGGCTCTACTCTCCCGTCAAAGGCTACATTGTGTCCGGTCTGGCATTCGCTAGCGGCTGCTGCGGACAGGACGGCGTGATCTAACTGTCGTCGGGAGAGCTCGCGCTGCTTTTTACGGCTATATCGGTTCTCCACACAGCTGGTTTGATGCCGGTGTAAACAACAAACGTGGACGAGTTGTAAGGCAGTATGACCGCTATATAATAAAGAATACTCTGCCGCGCGACATATATTTACATCGAGAAGTGTTGACATGATGTAAGCTAGACACCGAAAATATTTATGTCAACACAGAAAGGCGCGTGAACGCAGACTCCTCTGTAGTCTTTTCTCAAATAGTAATTTAGTGCTTCAGCACACTGTCCATAGTGGTAGAGTAAGTATTCAGATACTTGCTACAAAGTAAAAGTACAATTGTGATACTATAAAAATACTACAGTACAAGTAGCCTATGTTTAATTTTAAAATATACTTAAAGTATAAAAAGCAAAACCAAGTGCAGGTACATTGCTCCTGTGAGTGTTAAGCTGTTTTATTTAGAGTTGCAGTTTAAAGACAACTGCCAAAAGTTAAACAGTAGACAATATAAAAAGTATTCTAGAAATTTAAATTTTACATATGTGTGTGCATGTATATTTTGGCCTATACATTAGTATGATATATTTTTTATTAATTAGTCTAATTCATATTTTTAGTTTTTTAGGACAACACAGGGCATTTCATAAAGTCACCTCGGCCTCTAGAATATTATGATGCACATTTTTCAGTTATACCAAATGATTAATTGAGAAAATAGATTGATCTTGAATGAAAATAATTGTTGGTTGTAATTGATGATTATGTTATGTTTTGACTTACACATTAATGTGTAAGTAGCATTTTACTGTCATAGCTGGTTGGGATGGTGCTATTAGGCGGTACTATCTGCTATTTTATATACTGTTGGATAGTGTGATCCGTAAGAATCCATCATATTTTATTAGATAATGCTGTTTTGTTTTCAAAATATGTATTTGTAAAGGAGTAACAACAGCAGTCAGATAAATATAGTAGAGTACAAAGTACAGAAAAAAGCATAAAGTTGCTCTGTAATGTAATGACGCTGAAGTATAAAGTTGTATAAAATGGTTCCTAAAAATTGTACTAATTAGAGTACATGAGGAAACTTCCCACATTCCACCACGGACAGAAGATCTTAGCATCTCCTGCCCCTGATATGTCTGACATGATGTACATTATAGGGCAGCAGTAAATTTGTTGTTGCGCAGAGAGGAAGAGGAGTGTAGTCTGCAGCCTCTGGAGAGGGGAATGATTATTTTCCATGTCAATGGTCCTCTCTTAGATCCAGGAAAGAGGAAATAAGTTGAGGACTGTTGCACGAGAGCTCCATATTTAGAGTGTTTGAATGGAAAATGACACCCTGCGACTTTTGAACTGCATACGAAGGAGAAGAGAGACTGGAGATAAAGTGGAATTAAGAAACATGAATTGTGATTGAGATAAGCCCCACGTAGAACAGACAATGTCTTCTGGACCACTTCAGACGTTCTGCATCTCTCCATAAAGTGATGAGCTAGTTTGTGCAATGCAGGAGCACAGTAAGCTTCAGTGTGTTTTTATCCATGCGAGCGTATCTTGGTTAGGTGTGTAAAATATTTGAAATTGGCCGTCTTTCAAAGGTGGCTAACATAGGGGCTTTTATTACCTCAGGGCTGCTCAGTATTAAAGTGTGCCGATCCTGTACCATAATCATTAGTACTCCTGGTATGGGTGCAGCTGCATTCAAAAGTTATGACTGGATGGTATGCAGAGCCCCCTGGCTTGCAGACATTTGACAACCACTTGTGATTTTGCTGCTGGGTATGGGAGTTAAGTCAACTCAAGAGAGATGAGGGAGAATTTCAGTCCATGCAGTGAAGCCACTAAAGCGTCAGACTTGCTCATTTTGCTGTAAGCTCTTTTTAATCAGCAGAAGAGCAAAAATACGTAAGATAAGGATAAGATATTTTTACTTTTGTAATCTTGAAATCTGTATGCTTTTCTAAGAGTGATACTGTATCTGCGTGCTTGAATAGGGGGAAAAACACAAGAAATCCATCAACACTTGTGAACACTGTTGGCCCACAGCCTCTGTCTTTTATTATTATACTTTAAATTTAACTTACTTTTTCCTTAAAGACTTCCCTGTGTCTTTATGAGCTTGTCTGTGTGTTAGTGTTTCTTCTTGTTCTAAATAATCCACTGTTTTGTCTGTATTAAATTGTATAATGTCTGTGTTAAAATATGTTTAGTGGTGACACGCTAGCCAACAATGAGGCGAGCACATAATCTGATTTTCGAAATGAAAGTGGTTATTGAACTCTGAGAAAGATGGACCATAAGATGGTGTCTCTCTGTACAGGGCGCCGCAGGCATGAAGCAGAAGTGAGAGCAAATCCATGGATGGCCAGTTAGACGCCCGTACAGCACACTCCTGCAGTGCACCAGCACCATGACAAGCCTCATCCTACCACAGACTTGGCGATAGCGGCCATCTGTCTCCATGGTGAGAGAGAGCTCCTGGACCTTGACTCTGTTGCCATGGTGATCCTGTAGCAAGCAATAGCCACTATGGGAACGTCCAGGATGTTCCGCATTTTTGTCGTCCTGGGCTCAGCCTTCATGATCCTCCTGATCATTATCTACTGGGATGACGTTGGAGCATCTCACCTGTATTTGCACACTCCTGTGTCACCGGGACCCAAAATCCCACACCCCCCGCCTCCCCAGCAGCGGCCCCAAACCTCCCGAACCCCGTCCTTCCTGTCCGACATTGATGCCTTTGTTAACCAGTTCTTAGAGCCGGGAACTGGTGAGCCCACAGACCCCGCCCCAGCAGACACAAGTAACCAATCAGAGAAAGCAGAAGAACGGTATATACCACGGCAGGAGTGGAAGATTCACCTGACTCCAGTAGCAGCAGAGCTCCGTGAGAGACAGGTTAATATATGAAATTATTATTATTACTATTTTCTTTTAGTAGTACCAGTAGTGTTCACTTGTTAGGGTGGGCTGGATTTATTGAAGGAATACAACTTTTTTTAAATAAAAAGGAGTACAGTCCAGACTTGCTCTATATGAAAAGTGCAAAGATATAAGTTCTGTTATGAACTGGCACTATATAGATGACATTTGAATTGCATCTTTTCACAGAAGACATTTTGACACGTCACAGCAGGAAAAGCACACGTGTAAATGTAAAATTCATTATGGCCCCATTCCATTTATGCCAGTGTGGCAGCTGCATGGTGACTCAGGCATGGCTTAACAGGACACATAAACAGAACAGAGTCATCATTGACGTCATTAGTTCCACCTTTGTTTTTCCTGTAAAAGAAAAACAAAAGGGAGGACTTGCATGCAGAACACTCTCTCTGACCCTGATTGGTTGACAGCAGCAGCCCCTCTCATTCAAATCATGTGAGCGTAACATTATATAAAAGGAGCTAATCAAGATCATTCGTGATCTGCTAATTGGAAGTGTTAAAGCCTTGTAATATCGATGGTTTATGAAAAAGTTGCAATAACTTCAAACTAAACTGAACTCCTAAACATTGGATTTCAACATTCTCATATTGTATGTACAGGGCTGAACTTCTTATGCTCTTTTTTTGTTAGATTAGTGCCAATACAATACTTTGATTTTCAAGCATATACTTTGAGAAATATTGAGTAGTTTTTCTTACATAAGCCAAAGTTCTCAAATGTTGTCTAAACACAAGCATATGCACATGGACACTGCTAGCATAAAATACAGTCTAAAACTCACCCACATAGGTGTTTTCAGTTAAATTGCCCAATTAGACTCCTTCTTTGAACTGTCTGGCCTTGTAAACACTGTTTGATTGACATCTGTGTGACCCTCTTATTAATTTTGTTGCAACTGTGTGGGTGGAAGAATTTCCAGCTTTATCATTCATACTCGTTTGTTATGACCTCATGTAATTCCAGCAGAGCTGAGAGCTAATCAAGTAGGATAAGTGAAAACACCTGTGTGGGTGTGGAGGCCCTGGAAGTCAGGAGCTATTGATTAAGGCAAGACTCCATAGTCAACTAGGCTTTTTCCCCAACTTTACTCAAATAACAATGAAACTTTCCAAGCTGAAAGTAGCTCTACATAGCTACAAGCTTTTTTGAATAATAAGCTTTTATGTTTTTTATGCAAATTAGGTCTTTCCTAATTAAATATGTGCATACTACACAAAATCCATTTTCCCACACACTGATAAGAGTCAGATGGACTTCTTTGGGTTTAATTGTGATAATATACCAAATGGCCAGAAATTGTTTTGTCATTGATTTTTCCAAAAATTACCACTCACATGTGTGAGCGTTTTTTCACAAATAGTAACAGATAATATGCCACATAACTTACTTGGCGGACAGGAAACATGTCATTTTGAGAAAATGTCTGTTAAAGATTAGTTAACGCAATAACAAGCTTGGCATAGAAATCACTGTTTGTCGCATGAACACATCTCTTACAGATATGATATATGGACTTACTAACATTGTGCTCTAGAAAACAAGCTTTCAAACAATTTATGGTTTAATGTGGAGAGTTTTAAAAAGGCCTGTCAAACTTTTACATGGAAAATACTAACAAAGATGAAATTGACACAATCTGCAGTTGGTGGATTTGGTATAAAATGGACAAATAATGAAGTTTATAAATATTATTCACAATTATTTTGTACATTTTATGAAAGTATGGTAATAGTAGAAGCAAAATAACTTGAAATTTGAAAATGTCTCCTTTAATTTATTTGTATATGTTTGTTTTGGCACTGTAAGAAATATGTCTGTGCTTTTGACAATTGGTGTAATCAGGAGCAGCGGCGGAGGTTACTTCAGGAGATGTGCGCTAATGACAGCGTGGTGTTTCCTGGCAAAAATCGTTCGTTTGATGACATTCCCAACAAGGACCTGGATCACCTTATTGTGGACGACAGGCATGGCATTATCTACTGCTATGTTCCCAAGGTACGCTGCTTCAACAGTATGATGCATGGTTATGTTGAGATTTGTGCTCTTTTCAATAAATGGGAAATAACTGGAACGGATGACAATCCATACACTCACACAAATTATTATGACACATTTAGATGTGCTCCCTGCCTCCCTCCTCTCAGGTAGCGTGCAGTAACTGGAAGCGCATCATGATAATCCTCAGTGAAAGCCTCCTGCGGGATGGTGTTCCCCAGAGAGACCCGCTGGCCATCCCCAGGGACCTGGTCCACAACAGCAGCATGCACTTTACCTTCAACAAGTTCTGGAAGCGTTACGGCAAGTTTGCAAAGCACCTCATGAAGGTCGGTTCAAATACTACACTATGTTGTGCGCTATCTGGTGATGATAATTAGAAAATATTAAAGTCACCGTAGAGGTTACTGTGTTAATTGCTGTCATTTTTGCACGGTGCATGTTTTGCACTTTGTGCTGGTCAATCTGCATTTTCCTCAGGTGCAGAGCTTCACGGCTGCACCTATGTTTTAGTGCAGTGTTGTGAAAGTGACTGTAACACCTGCCAAACCGTTAAGTACAGCATGATTAGTATGTGCTCCTCTCACGTGAAGCGCTTTGCTTTTGAGTGCTGTTTATTTACAACACAATAAGACCTAAATTAGAGATGCAGCACTTTTCAGTGTCACGAAGATACAGTATTTTACCCAGACGCACAGACACACACACAACACACACACACACACACACACACACACACACACACACACACACACACACACACACACACACAAAACATTTCTCTGTGATCGCCAACTCAGGCTTGTGCATTTGGGTTCTGCCATATCCTGACATCAATATCATATTATTACATCTGCTAGCTTTAATTCACTTGTGTTGATTCTGTACCTCCCACACAAGGACCTCAGTTTTATTGTTTTGAGGTGTTTTTCTTGGTGGAACAGACATGATGACAGAGCATCATGATGCAGGTCACTTTGACAAGTGAAACCCAACCAGTTTCCAGATGTGTCACTGTGTGCTTCTGGCCAGAGAATTATATATATTATAAACAGTTATCATTGTTTCTCTAAACTGTAGAGTCCTCTGTCATGTCTTTAAGCATGTTAATAGTTGCTTTATTTATTGTTTTCAATTGCATTCACCATTTCAATTAATTGCCCCATTACATATGTAATAGATAAATGTATTTTTAATTAATTTTTAAAGGTGAAGTTGAAGAAGTACACCAAGTTTCTTTTCGTGCGGGACCCCTTTGTGCGCCTCATCTCTGCCTACCGGAATAAATTTGAGCTGCCCAATGAGGAGTTCTATCGCCGCTTTGCACAGATCATGCTGCGCCGCTATGCCAACCAGCCGACACCTCCTGCTTCTGTGGACGAGGCGTTTGAGGTGGGTATCCATCCCTCCTTCTCCCACTTCATCCAGTACCTCCTGGACCCTCTGACTGAGAAGGAGATGCCCTTTAATGAGCACTGGCGGCAGGTGTATCGGCTTTGCCATCCATGCCAGATTCAGTATGACTTTGTGGGCCACCTGGAGACGGCAGAGGAGGACGCCGAGCACCTCCTGCGCCAGCTGCGGGTGGACAATGTGGTGGAGTTCCCAACCTCCCACAGAAACCTCACAGCCAGCAGCTGGGAGGCCGATTGGTTCAGCACAGTGCCTGTGGAGGCTCGGAGAGAACTCTACAAGCTGTATGAACCTGACTTCAGGCTCTTTGGCTACGACAGACCAGACTCGATCCTCAATGAGTGACTCATGTTTCTACAAAATAGACCCAGACACAATGTTTTCTATGTCATGAAATAATGTTATACTCCAAAAGCAGTGACGCATCCCTTTTGTTCTGGGCTTTGCAGATCTGTTCTTGTCTGCTCTACACTGAATGTGCACATTGGTAAGGACACTCTATGGAAGCACACTATTGAGGTGAAGCCAGGTAATAGCCATTGTCCATCATTGTTTTTATTTTTAAATCACAAAGATAAGAAGCACACGTGTCAACGTGAGACAGTTGACATATGGAGTTTGAGAACAGCACGTGTTCCCAAGATGTTGCACATTCACTGTAGTCCTTAACTCAGAACTCCATGCACTTCTAGCACTCCTAACTCTGATGTCACGCCTCGCCTGTCATTTGTGACGCCACAGTTGTGCATTGACTAACTGTGATCACGCAGGCTTTGTAGCAGGATGTTTGAAACCTTGCCGAAGTGATGTCACAGAGCCATACCCCGTGTTTGTGATGTCATAGAAACCTCGCAGATGAAGTAGACAGTAAATTTGGTTAAAACAAGGTGTTACTAGATATGTTTTTAAGTGTAGTTGCACTAGAGTATTGTCATATAATTTATTTTACATTGTGTAAGCGCTATGTTTATCCTAAGCATGAAAGGGACACTAATGTTAAATACATACTAATGACAGCTATCATCATCAGAAACAGGTTGCATCTACAGACAACATTTTAGGAGTTTGCTTGATTTTGGCAGTTTCAGAGCATGATATGTGCCACATTGTAGCCTCATCATATAGGTGCACAGCAGCTCCAGCAAACATTAGACAGCATTGCTGGATTTGTCTCAGCTTGTATTTGAGGCATAAACTAGAGTTTCAACATTCTTTCGTTTTCATCCCAGCTGGATGTACACACTGAGCCTGTTTAAACAAAGGGAACATTTTCTTTTATTGCTTTCTGTTAACATGACCGTGTTATCGTCAGCATTCGATTCGGTTTTGCGCACAAGCTGCAGTTATAAACACTGAACTACATTGAGTAACCGCTGGAGACTGCAACAGTGTTGTTGTTCCCCGCCCTAATCAGGATAAACAGGGGCGGCATTTTCATGGGTAGCAAGGGTCGGAGCACATTACATGAAGCCAACAAGGAGTGTTTTTCAGTATGCACTGTTGCAAAGACATCACTCCACAAGTTGGATTGATGCTAGCATGCTATATACAACTGTAAATTTGGTGCAAGATGAGACTGGTCAGTATTAAGGTCAGAGTTTCCAAGTAAAGGTTTGATCATGGTTAGAGTCTGGATTAATCACATCATCTGGACAGGCTTTGTGTTTTATATGAAAACACTGGGATGATAAGATAGTGCCTTGGGTTGCAAACGTTTACAAAGCAAAAAAGTATTTTTGTAGAAGGACTTAATTTTTACTTGGAACACAATACAGTGACCTGTGTGAAGCCACAACAAGGTATATTTGATAAACTGGGCCTTGTTTACCACGTTTTATTATTTGGATGAAATAGGAAACAACAGGGCCCTTCAGCAGTACTGTCTTTATGGGAGTTTGTGTGATTCATGATGCTGTTAGGACTCTTTTCAGTGTGCTTGTGTCCAGTGTATCACGCAGGATTACTGTGTGGTTTGTACTGTGTGTGATGTCATGGACATGCTGTGTGCCACATTGTTCTGCAAGTCACTAACATGTACACACGATTGACTCAGTGTTGTGTCACTGCCTTTTTGGTTTATTTGTTTTGTGTTAGTGTATAAAATATTCAGTATTTTACTGTATTGTTTATTTTAATCAAATGTTTCAAATGTTGACTCTTGTTTGACTTAGTTGTCACCTGGATAGGAAAGATTTATTAAGCATCAGCGTCTGGTTTCACCAAACGTCTGTAATCATCTCTGAGCAAAAGAAAACAAACACTCCCACCTCGCCAGTGTTTGGATTGTGAACCAGTGACATTGCCATATCTCTTTAGTATTTTTTTATTATGTTCTTTTGTTGCATATTCTTATGTTACTGTGCTGTTGTTAACCATGCCAGCAAATTTGACCATGGCTGTTTTTGCTTTGAACCTGCAAAACCATAAGACAGAATCATTGTGTAAGGCAAAAGGTTAATTTATTAGCAGAATAAAAACCTATGCGCACATGCTGCTTTTGTAAAGGGAAAACAGAGTGCTAATGGGTCTTTATGAATGTTAGAGCTTGACTGGTGAAACATGTTTTCACAGGGACACTACAACAGCATTGATGCTTTAAACAGATTAAAGTTTTGTTGAAGCTGCAGTGCCAAACCTCGTCCTACATTTTGACCTCATGCCAATGCCTAACATTAAATAGTGTCACAGACCAAAAACCCAAAATCTATTTTTGTGATTCATGTTTTTGTAAAGCAAAGTCTTGAGGCTTTGTAGTCTGACAAACTTGTTCCTTCTGTCATACTAAGGGAAAATGCAAAGTATTCATTCAGCTTGATCAGTGTTATGGTGTCATGTGTCATCTGGTCTTTGTACTAGGGAAATAAAGGTTGTGGGGCATGATGGAAATGTAACTGTGTCTTTCTGAAAATCATTTATCTCGTGAAGAAAATAAATAATTATCTATACTGCCTCAGTATTATATGATATGACACCATTTCATTTATATTTGATCATTTTGGCACAAAATGATTAATACTTAATAATGTACACTATGCAAAATCTGAAATTGTATTTCATGGATTGAAATTAACTGTATTTCATGGCTTGAAATTAATTTTAACCTACATTGCTTTTCAAATTCAATCCAACGTCTTCCGAAGGACTTATTTGGACCAGAAGGCTTTCTGGGTATGTAGGCCATAGCTGTGTAATCACTCTCATTTCATCATGGCTGACAAAAGGCTGTATCAAAACTAATGTATGTAGCATTTCCCAGGATCTAAGCTCTTCTATTCTAATTTAGAGTCCCCTGGATAAGTGTCTCTGAGTTGAAACCTGAAACTGGAAATTGATTTCCTAACTGCATTCAAACCAAAATTGAAATATAAGTTGAAAACACTATGAGTTAATTGTTAGTTAATTAATTTTGCATGCAAAATTCAGTTTAAACATTTCAAATTCAAAACTATTACATTCAGATTAAATTTGTGCTTGCACTAGACTAACTCCATAGATGTCTCTCAGAAAACAACTCATGACATTGCACCAAAAAGCAAAAAGAATAGTCACCTTGTGTATTAAGTGAGAGTGACTAACAAGGCCTTGTGGAAATGAGGGAGGGAAATATTTATCAGGAGAAAACTGAACTGAAAACTGCACCAGTGGAGCCCACAACAGGAAGTACGGCCAATTTTAACAAAACCAAGGAAACCTCTGGAGCTTGATGCCTGAAATATAATGTGGCAACTGATCACATGTCATGATAGACACCAAACAACTGTCATCAGAAAGCTGATGGGGGTCAAAGAAAACTTAAGATAACTAAAGCTAAACACAAAAACTCTTAATTTTGGGAGGGCAACAGGTTTCTCCAGCGTTGAAATTCCTTCGTCCTTGCCTGGTTATATAACTTTCTTCTCTGTTTATACTCTTCAGACCTTTTTCGTCTGAAGCGGTTTCTCGGCCATTTCATCTTGAATAGAACCCTCTCTCACATAACTCCTGTGCAGGAGCACTGATTGGCTGGGGCAATATTGTGTGACAAGGTCCACGCCACTTTCTTTGTTTTCCATATACAGAGCCAGGGCTGTGTAGAAAACCAGATTTTTGTCATAACACACACAAAACAGAGCTATCAAACAGTGAGGAAAATTAGCTGAATTGAACAAAAAATCTTCTGGATTACACTTACTGTCCCTTTAACTCTCCATGATATCCTCAAGGTGCTAGTGTGTTTATGTATATGGAAATCTTCGTTACAAGACCTAGAGACAGTGTAAACAGACCAAGCTGTGAGCGTGGCAAGAGCTGCAACATGGATGCGATCCCTCTCTGGCTTCCCATCTGGCAACATTTCCAAAGGTCTTTTGAATGGTGGATGAAGTTTTCCATACTGCACATTGCTGCAGCTCCTCTTTTCACACTGTGTTGAAGACTTCCTTTTAGCTATTGAGTGATACATCTTGTCTCTAAATTATCTTTGTTGGGAGTTGCACATGCTCAGTTCCTACTAGTCAATCAGAAGCAGAGAAGGGCGGGTCAGTGAGAAGCAAGCACACTTCGGTTCAGCTGTACTTGTTGCTGACTAGCTTGGCAACAGATAGTGGTGAGTTATAAAGGTGTAACAAATGTATCTTTCATCTAAAAAGTTTTAACTGAGCTCTGTCTCTACATCACAGTAACAACTTTATGTCCATTGACTGCCTGGAGGGTAGCTAGTGTTTGGAAGGGAGAGGTGTGTGCTGCAGCTCTGTGTTTTTCTAATGTTTTTTGCGGCCGAGAGTAGCCTCTTGGCAAGGGCTATATGAGTCGCATTTAGCTTTCATGTCTTTGTCATCACAAGGATGAAAGGGAAGCGGCTGGATGACAAACGAGCTGTTTTCAAGCAGTTCAAAGCAGTGTTTTCTGTGGGAGATGGGAACTCCCTTTGTGCTGGACTTTGGGCTCTTTCACTTTGCAAACCTGTTACATGCACACAAAAGATATATAACTCAATAAAGGAGGGGAAAAGCCATAAAAAACATAATACCACCTCTTTAAGACTTTGAGAGGGTACAAACTCCTATTTACCCTGTAAAACAAAACACACTGCAGAGCTGTGATCATTGATGCAACATAATAGCAGACAGACCCACAAACACCAATAACCAAAATCAATTATGATGTTTAAATTAAAATAAACAGAAACACCACTGTTTGTTTTGCTTTTATTTTAAGGTTTTTACCGGATGTGTGCAAAATTACATGATAGCATTTGAAATCACGGTTGTACACCGCCCTCCAGTGGTCACGGTGAGGAACTAAACTTGTGAAACACAATAATAATGTCAGTTTAGCTCATCAATTTTAGGAAAACCATATACAAAGTACACTTTGTGTGATTGCTAGCAATAAGAATATTATAAAATTGTAATAAATGGTTATTTCTGATGTGTGATAAATGGTTTCTGCCTTTACCCTGCTGGAACTGAATTACAAGTTTTTACTGCCCTCCATTGGTCACAGTGAGAAGCTACACAAAAGCAACACATCACGTTAAGGTCACGATATCATACTAATACTTATGGTCAATACTAGCATTTATAGTCATGTCAAGTAACGTTGTAATATCTGTATAAATTTGACTCATCAAATAACCTATAACCGATTTATGTTGCATTTGGATCTTCAGTTAATATACAATGCACAGTTTATTGTCACTTCACTTTATAGTTACATGACAGGAGGATAATCAGCACCTTCTGGAAAACTTGTTCAAGTATAATTGAAAATTAAAATTCAGTCAATAAAATATCAATGTCAATCTGAGGCACTAAATCTTATGCTTCCTGCAGTTTCACAAACTCAAACTCAGCTTTAATACACAACAAAAGTTCATTTAGCACCGTGTTTTAGCACCACATACAAAACTCAATAACAGTCCATATTACCAATGATTCTGTACTGTTAAGTGTACTTTCTCTTAGCATGTCCTATTGCATAAACCATTGCTTAATTTCTTCAATACAGTGAGATACTAAATATCGGACAACTTTCTGTTTTCATTTTCTGTAGCTAAAAGTAAAGACATTACAAATTTTGTCTTTTTTTGTTTTTAAATTATTATTTGTATTACTCTGTGAGCCTAATCTCTAATAAAAATATTATAATCTTTAATCCATCCAGTTTTACACATGACAAAGGAACATTAGCAGCTCTTGTCTGACATTTTGGAAAATACTTCTTATTTACTTTTTATACTTTTGTTGAGAGTAAGAGAAGATTGATACCACGTGGCCAAATACGACTTTACAGCTAGCAGCTTTTTAGCTTATCTTAGCATAAAGACTGGAAACCAGTGGAAAGAGCAAGCCGGCTCTTTCTGAAGGTTACAAAATCTGACAAACAGGACCCCTAAATCTTACTAATTAACATGTTACATCTTGTTTGTTTAATTATTCCAAAACCAGAATGTAAAGATGTCAAGTTAAATCTGATGATCAGGTGCATAACACCCCCATCCCCCCATTACATGACAGATTTAACACACAAGGTATAATGTATGAAATCGTGATCTGTAGAGGTGCTGTTAGGCACATGTTGTTACCTTTGGACAGATCCAGGCTAGCTGTTTTCCCGTGTTTCAAGTTTTATGCTAAGCTAGGCTAACTGGCTGCCAGCTGTAGCTTCAGATTTACCATAGTCAGGGGGGTGGTATCAATTTTCCTATCTAACTCTCAGCAAGAAATATAATTAGCATATTTCCCAAAATGTTGAAATATTCCTTTAATGACACCATGCTGAACCTTTTTTTGTTGTGGCATGTAGGCCTATGCTGTAGCCTATAAAGAAATTGAATCTGCTGTATATACTTTAAAAATCCATACAACTGGGGTCAACAATCTTCAGCCTTGCCTTCCCTCTCTTACTCATTTTCACTCTATGCTAGCTTTGATGAGGTATCCATTGAAAGTGATATAGACATCTACATCATCACTGTAAATTGCGTTTTCCCTCTCCCTCTTGTACAGGCGGACCCAAACCTCATCGCTAAGCTCCAGCTCTAGCATCAGGCTCTGACTCTGCATGATGGAGCGGTCACTGGGCTGGGCGTACACGATGACCTGCTCTGTGTCGTTCTGCATGATGTGTAGGTACGTCTCTTTGAAGTTCCACGTGTGAATGTTGACATTAAAGAAGTAGATCCCCGGGATGTGGCAGAGGAATTTCCCCTTGAACATGTCGAAGTGGCCTTCCTTGTTGACGAACACTGTGTCAAACACAAGCACCTGGTAGGACTCCATGCTGTGGAGGGATTTGCGACGGCCGACGGAGAAGGCGGAGTACTGGACTTTGCAGGGGTCTCCTGGGAGACCCGCCTGGCCCTTGTCGCCTTTTGAGCCCATTGCACCTCTGGAACCTGGTGGGCCTTCCTGTCCTGCTTTGCCTGGAGTTCCTCTGTCACCACGATCTCCTTTTTCACCTACACAGAGTGATAGTTAGCCATACTACCAGAAAGATTAAATATATGCTTGCAGAAGACAGAATGAAAAAACATTTTTTAAAGATGTGATTATTAAAATACTAAGCCACCACATTTCTTTCTCTGGTTCAGTTCAGTTTAGAACAACTGTAAATGTAGTTTGGGGTTACTTGTCAGATAGTTTACTTGAATGTAAAGGCAGGAGTTTTTAAACTGTAGAAAGTGTTTGAGGAACTCAAAGGCACTGGGTCTGGCGTGGAGTTGCTTTTGGCTCAGCTTTGATTGACCTGGATGACTTCATAAACATGTCTAGAGAAGGAGTCAGTTTTGTTTTCTTTATTTGCAAATGGTACGAAATTCTCCAGAAATACAATCAGTGGGAGCTAGTCTGACAAACAAGACTCCTTACTAGAGTTTTTCCATTTCATTAAGTGAACCCCACGGTTAGGCCAGTCCCCGGCTTCTCTAAAATATGACATTTTCCTGCATTTTTGAGAAAACCGGCAGGATGCTCTGAAAGCTCAGAGCACTGCCAATCAGCATATGTGAATGTTTAAAGCAGTATAGGACAACTAAGACCATCTACAGTGGACAAACGGCACCAACCAAGAGAGGGTGGTCTCAAGTTGAATTTAGCAGGGGTATGATGGATATATGTATATTGGAAGTCTGCAAATGCTGCTAAGTGGCATGACACCAAATATGGCCTACTACTGTTGAAGATATCGTACCTTTGAGGATGGTCATGTTGATGTAGGTGCGGACCTCCGGCACATGAATGAACCCATCTGTGGCAGGCTGTGCACCGCTGCCCTCTGGTGGCTCCAGGTGATCACAGCAGTGTCTGCAGGGGACAGGAGGAGCACTGGGAGGAGGCACCAGGGCCACCAGGGAGGTCAAGGACAGAAGGACGAGGACACACAACATAGCTGTGCCTATGGTAAGAACAGAAAAACCAGATGACTGGAAGAGCCTCAAAGTTTTGGACTAAATTATTTGCTGCTGGTGGACATGTTAATTTATTTTTTTGACCATTTGATCTGGGTCAGTGCTACAGTGAAATGAGATCCCCCTCTTTAAACAAAGGCTCTGTGTGTGGCTAATAAGCAATCAATGAACAGCTGTGGGAACCTACAATACGATATCTAGTTTTTGCTTCTATTCTAGAAATTGAAACATTTGTTCTACAATAGCAGGTTGAACTGATGCTTGCGGCAGAATGTAAACATTTTATTCTATTTCTATTGCATTTGTCAACACACATTGCACTGAAGCAAAAAAGAATGAAATAAAAAATAAGTAAGAGTCTACAGCCTTGCTGCTTTGGCACACTGGTGCTATGAGCTCAGTGCTAACATCAGCATGCTAACATGTTCACATTGGCAAACATGGTGATGATTAGCCCTCACCAACAGCTGAGGCTGATGGGAATGTCATATGTTTTGACCTGTTGATGGCGCTAGATAAAAAGATAAGTAATCAAATTATTGTGATTCATCATCAGGGAATGATGAATGTCTGTATCCGTTTCCATGACAGTTCATCTAATAGTTGTTTTGATATTTCACTCAACAGCACAAATGTCACCTTCATGATGGGCTAGAGGAAAACTCAGAGGATGACCAAAGCCATAAGGATTCATTGTCCACAGACCATGAATATCTGTATAAAATTTCACAGCAATCCATCCAATAGTTGATGAGTTATTTCACTGTGGACAAAAAAGGTGGACAGACCGACCAACCAACATTGCCATCCAGAGATCCATCCTCATAGCATGGCTAAAAATGTCAATCTATACAGGCAGGTTTGTATATTTTTGTCACAATAACACACCTGGTCAACAGACCTATGTGGGCATGGTGCAGAATATATATACATATTACATAAAAGGGAGCAAAACCATGGAGATTAAATTTGTCTTAAAATGGAGACTCAAATTAAGCAGGAAGTACAGGCTACTATGTTTTTAAGCACCATTGTTTTGATTTTGTTTGTAGATCAAACACAACTCCAAGATTTAATTCCTGAATGGGAATAATGCAGACGTTCTGACAGAGAGAAAACATTTATGTTGACAATTAGATTATTGTCCATAATTGTACATTAAAATTATTCCCAAAACAAGAAAAATAAAAGAATCACATAAAGAAAGAGGAAACCATCAGTGGCTATGAAACATATGCACTGGCCAAAATATCAGTTGTTCAGCAGCTGCTCAGAGAATAAGATCGTTTTGTGTCCTGGATGTCATTTCCATAGCAGTGGAAAAGAGAAAGAGGAATCTTCTACTCTGAGCCAGAGAAAACATTTCATTACCCCAGAAAGAAGAAACGGGATTGAGGAATTGTGGAAAAAACAAATAAAGTGAAGCCTTCTTGCAACAAAAGCAGCATATTTGTTTATGAGGTGGTGTGCATTCACAGTGACATTTCACTGGTTGCTGAAATGAAAAGCCTTAGAAAATATTCAAAGAGCTGATGGTGACAGGTCAAATGGTGCCTCATAGACTCACTAATGCACTTTTCATCCAAATCCCAAAAGTAAAGAAAATGGAAACATAATGGGGGAGGGTAGGGGTACAACTGAAAAATCACCCTCCACAGAACCTATAATTTATCACCCATTAGCACAGAAAGGTGGAGTCCTCGCTACGGTTTATTTTATCCAGAGAAAAACAGTGTTGTGGGTTTTTTTAAGGCAGAATATTTTTCACTGGAAAAATGATGGCTGCCTGCCAGATTCTCAGTATCTGTGTACTTTTACTGGAATGGTGTTTGTTAGCTGTTTATACAGGACAGCTGTATCCATTTGACAGTTACATCCTTCAAACCAAAAGACCACAAACAAAAAGATGTGTTTGTGGCAAAACCTTCATTTACTGTTGATGTTTTGCTATGATCGACAGAAGAAACAAAACCTGGACCAGTGGTCCCTAGCAACAGAACTGCAATGAAATTCAATGGTAAATCTAAACCTGTGAAATCTAAACGTTTTTTGAAAATGCGTCAGAGAAATGTTGGTCATTTGTATCATAGTGGTGTTGTTACAGTATGTTGGACTGCAGTATAGGCCTATTACAATGTCAGGGGACACACTGCATGGTTGGATTTCTGAATGGGTCTATTGGTGTCTGTAAACATTTCTTGTTCTAAGTAAATGAAGAGACACAAAACAAATGCAAAGAGACAGAACAAGAAAAGAAATAAGAGAACTACAAAGAGACAAAACAGGTACAAATATAAGCATAATTAGAATTATCACAAAGCGATCCAAAATAACTACAAAGAGACATAAAACAAGCACAAGTAGATCCAGGAAATGAAGTGAACAGTAACGATAAGATGAAAAAGTATAACAGGAAACGAAGTATAAATGGCCCCATGAAAAAACAACACAGAGACCAAGAAAACATGGAGACAGAAAGTAAACATAGACATGTGAGGATAGGATTATCAAAATAAAACAGGAAATCACCACATTCAAAACCAAAACCATGACAACAGAGAGACAAAACAACCACAGTAAGACACAAAGGGACACCAAAGAGACCCAAGTACAAAGAAGCACGAAATGACTACAGATACACAAAACAGCCATAAAGAAACTTAAAATGACTACAGAGATACACAATACAACTACTAATGACCACAAAGAGACAAAAAAACAACCACAAAAAGGTAGAAAAACGACTGTAATGTAGGGCTGTAATGGTTCTGAAACCATGAGACCAAAACCGCAACACAAAAGTCCACGGTCTCATGTTGCGGGTCAGAGAAACAGAACCTCTACACACCCGCTCCCCGGACTGTTGAGCTCTCATTAAGACAGTGCAGCTGTGGCGGTGGCTGGTGGGGTCGGTAGTGGTGTAGGCTGTATCGTATTTGTATTGACAGGTCATTGTAACCTAGGTAGTTTTCCACATAACTTTAGTGTTTATTTACTACTTTATTCTGCTCCTCTTCTCTTCTCCCCACACTCACCCCTGCACACACACCTAGCCTGCACCTGTGGTCTTTCATGACGAACACACCGGCTTGCTCCGCCACTTTCTTTATCTTTCTCTCGCTGTCTGTGTTTCTGCTGACTTTCTCCATCCACAGTATGTTTCATAAAGGTGCCGTGATTAAAGAAGGGGTATTATGCTCATTTTCAGGTTCAAAATCCTATTTATTTTTTTTCGTCATTCTGTCATTTATTTGTTTTGTCATATTGCTGCAGCTCCTCTTTTCACCCTGTGTGTTGAATGCTTAATTTTAGCTACAGAGTGAGGCATCTTACTTGTAGAAAATCTTTGTTGGCAGTTGTGCATGCACAGTTACTAGGTAAGGATTACTAGCCAATCAGAAGCAGAGTAGGGTGGGTTGTGATAAGCCGGAAAACAGGGCTTTGGTTCAGCTGACCTTACCTTACCAGTTTAGCAACATGGACTGGAGCAAGAGTTTCAGAGTGGTGAATTAATAATCTGTAACAAATGTATTTTTCAAGTTTTAACTGAGCTGTCTCTACGTCACAGTAACCAATTTATGTCCATTGAGCCTGGAGGGTAGCTAATGTTTAGACGGGAGAGGAGAAGCAGCAGGCGGACGTCTTGTCACTGTGTGCTGCAGCTCTGTGTGTTTTTCCACCGGTGTTTCTGAGGGCATGTCGGACAAGCCGCTAAGCGAACACTACAGGGATGAAAGGGAAACGGCTGAACTACAAATGAGCTGTTCAGAGCAGTGTTTTCTGTGGGAAATGGTAACTCCGTTTTAGGTGGACTTTTTCACTTTGCTAACCTATTACATTAACTATTACATATAGCTCAATAAAGGAGAGGGAAAAAGCCAAAAAGCACAATTTAACTTCTTTAATGAACTCACCCGCGATTCAGTTTCCAAGTGCCCCACAATATGGATCGAAACCAAAACATTACTGACTCCTGCTGTAGTGCGTTCACTGTTGCTGTCATAATGTAACATTTCCTCCATGTCCGTTAATGTAATATCAGAAAAAATCTCTCTCTGTGTTTCTCTGCAACATGCTAAAGTGGGTTGCCAAATATACTTTGGCAGGTGCAAATATACCTGGGCGGCTCACCTAAGTAAACTATATGTTGAAAATACTGTATATAAAGAAGTAGTAAAAGCTGTAGGCCAATATTTTGTAAATATTATAACTTTAACCAATTTTATTGTTTTCCAACTGTGTGTGTCACTCCAGTCATGACTGAGGGATCATGCCCGCGACTTCGACTAGGCCTACATTAATACCCAAGGTGAAATAAGGTATGAACCGAAGTGTGGATTTGGTGTATCGTTACACCCCTACTGTGATAGACAGAGAAGCATGAAACTATACAGATACGCAAAACAACACCAAGACAAAAAATGGCCACAAAGAAACACAAAACAACTACAAATAGAGACAAGAGTGACTGTCAAGAGACACAAATTGCCTACAAAGAGACGCAAAACTACACAAACAGGCCTATAGATTCTAACTTGCGTCTGGTCAGATCAAAGATCAATGATTCAGGCAGACACTAGCACATTCAAAGAATCAACCCCTCTGCCACTTCACTCTCTCTTTCACTCAGATCGCCTCCTGGTTAGGGATTTGCTGTCCCAATTGAAGAGTTGTTTAGAAACACAGTTTAGCGTCATTGTTGTAGTTCAGTCAAGGAAACTCTGATGAGAGATTGTTATCTACATGCTGTCCCATTTGACCACACTCTCACAACTGTGTGCAAAATGTTAAAATGTTGTTTTGTCATAATGGTGTATATCTAATGTAATTCATCTTGCAGTGAAAAGATGCTGCTTGTGTCAAGATTCTGTTGAGATATCAACACTGAACAACAGATGGCCATTAGTGTGTTTCATATGGCTCATACACTGACCAGGGATATTACATAACTGGGTTTAATGGAAAACCCCACATGAACTGGAAACTTGTGCATGAAATATGCCTACACAAAATGATGAGTTCTCATACAGGCTATTTGGAACAAACTGTCCCATCTGTAAATATACACGCTATTAATTATGCATTTTTACAGTAGGCTAGCCTAACGTTATAGGCTAACTGTCCAAGTTTAGTGAAAACTCAAGCAGGGGTATCCCACGTCCCGCAGCCGTGAAAACAACATAGCCTTCTTAATATACATTTTGCAGACTGTCATGCATTTAGTTGAAGCGTTTTTCTCTCTCTGTGCGGTCTCATGCAGGCGCGTGCGGTTGGGTCGAGCGCAAACGGAGTTGCAATGAAAAGTTCATTGTTAAATAATCCAAAATTGATCACCACAACGCTCCCACTCAGCACTCATACAACGAGTGCTCAGCCGACTTGACAACTGAAATTTTCTTTTTTATTTATCTGAATGAATCTCACCACGGTCGCGTCTCCGGAGCCGCTTCAGTCCGCTGAGGCGACTCAGTTCCATGTAAGGAGGAGATATGCTCCTGAGTGAGCAGCCCCCTGTCTCTCCCTCTGAGTAAGTGAGTTGTGACATGTTTTCCTACAGATCCCTCCTATTTTCCCACAGACTTGGGCAACAAGTGTCTGTCCATTTATTTGACAGCAACCTCTGGGGAGGACAGTTATCACCTAAAAGATGGCCCGGTGACCCTGATCTGAAGATTAGAAGCCAACAAGGGGACTGTTAGGGCTGGCAGAGCAAATGTAGCAAGGCCAGATATTTCTGTTTACGGGAGAGCTTTAGAAATAAAGTTGTTGGGGGTCTGAAAAAGGTAGACAGCAGGTAAAACCACTGTGACGCACAAGAGAGGTGGAGGACATAGCCTAATCTTTCAAACCTTAAAAACCGCTTTGGACTCATTGTAAAGAACATGAGCTGTTAACTGTTTGATACTAAATATATTGACTGGATGCTGACGGACAATAGGGGTTATATTTAATAGTTTTGATCAAAATTATTTTTAGGGACAATTCAGTTGTTACTGGATATAGATAGGACCATGTCCCTACTAAATTTTGAAATGTTGGGTGCAACCCTAATGCTTTAATTTGCTCAAAGTTGTCCCATAACTACTGAAGAAAAAATTTTATTTAGCCATGATGTTTGAATATTCTGTATGTCTAGCTTGATAACTTGTAAACACTAAAATAATTTTTAAGATGTTAATTAAAAGATACACTGAAATTTAGGGCTCAGTCTTCTTCCTCAGCCTTGTTGCTGTCAGGCTGCGGCCTTTTTGTAAGAACACACTGATGTCACAAGAACACACACATTTTGTAAGAACACAAAAACAAACACACCCAGGTAGTCAAACAGTGTTGCTAGCAAGCCGTATCACAAGCTGAGGAGGAGGTCATGATTCTGAATCAATTGCAAATCCGACCGAGGGACAATGGGGCCTTTATGGATTTTAACAAGTTGTTGCTAGCACCTGCTCTCAGGACTGATAAAATGCAAGACTAGACAAATGAATGCAATGGGCCTTTGCAAGTAGACTGCAGTTGTGAAGGCGGTGAAGGTCAGTATGTAACTCAGCACACAAACTTGGAGTGCCTGTGTTGATCATAACCAACTGTGTGATTGTTAAATGCATAGACAATGTTTTGCTAATATCAAGATGATGTCTTATTGATCAGTGTCACATTTCAGTCTTATTTCTTTTGAAGTGTTTTGGGGTAGAATGCACCATTGTTTTTATATTGATTATGTGTGGATGTAGAGGTGGAGAATGTCTGACCATAAGGCCCACAAGAAGAGGAGTGAGACAGGATATATCAATGTAATATGGAGTTTGAGGAGTCTGCTCCTGGGACTGAGACCATACACGGGTATTTGTTTACTTTGCTTGAAATAATGACTAAACTTGAGTTAATTTGAACTTTGTTGTAATCTGTGTCTCATTGAGAAGAATACTATCTACAGTGAAAGGACAACAGTTCACATTAGTTGGGTTATCAGTTACATTGAAGACTTAAGAGTGTGAGATTGAGGGCTTTTTAGACCCGGTCTGAGGGTTTTCCCTCCCATAAGATTACACAACATGTACGATTTTTTAATTTTCAGAACTGCATTTCTTGTAGGCTCAACTGGATAATGCTTTGGCCAATAACCGTGTAAAGCAGTGGAGCAAAACTAAGTCACTAACTCCTGGTCATTCCCCCTGGGTCTGCATTTCCTCTACTGAATTCCTCCATTCCTCCCAGCTGCTGCAGCTGCAGAGAGAAAAAGAGAGAGAGAGAGAGAGAGAGAGAGTGGGGGAGGCTATAATTCCCAGACCTGAATTAAAACTATAATGTTCTGCTTTAGAGGCGGATGCCAGAGAAAATGCAAAAACGAGAGAAATGTGATCACTGCAGTGAAAAAGATGTAAAGCATCCAGCGCTGGGCCTTAAAGTTATGTGTTGCAGGATCATCTGGCATCATTTTTTAAAATACAGATAAGGCTCATCATTTGAAAATGGCTCTCTCACAGACATCAAAGTAATCCACATGTACCCAGGCTGCCACCACCATTAACACCCAGGCAGATGAAATGATGTTATTAACAGATTTAGATACCACTTTACAAAGGGACACAACTTTTTGAGTAGTTACCAGGGAACAAATGAGAAACGAGGAATAAACTGTTTGTGAACCATTAGATGATGACAAAATGCCTGCTGAAATTTTAGCTAATGATCAGTTAATTAAGAAACAAGTTAGGAAAGAATCCAACAACTTGATGATTCATTCACAGATATCAATGAACTAATTATTAATGATTCATTAATACTATATAGTCCAGTTGTTACTGAGAAATGAGAACACTAATACCACTCTCCTGTAATATCGGGCAGCAGCCAGCAGCTGGTTAGCTTAACTTAGCTTACTTTTCTTTTCTACTGATAAAACAAACATTATAACATATTAATTGGTGAGCTTTAGGTGCTGATAGGTGGATTTTGTTCCCTTTGGACAGAGCGTAGCTGTTTCTCTGTGTTTCCAGTCTTTGTGCCAAGTTAAGCCACATTTACTGGAAAGCCCTTGGTAAGTGACCAATGCAAAAGTGATGAGTTCTCTAGATTCATTTGAATAGTTCAGTAATTAAACTATCCAGTATTTCACATTGAAAAGCAAAGACGACAGAGAGAAATAATTAACCTGAGTAATAAAATATATATTTTTTCTTTGTCCTATTGCGACCACTCATATTGGTCCAGCGGTTGGGAACCACCATTTTAAGCCATGTGGAACGCCGTCCTGAATCAGAACAAGAGGGGAGTGAGGCAGAAAAAATGCACATGTGTAACATGAGGCACAGCTGTTGAGCATTACCACCACTGGGTCCTGGGGGTTGAGGTTTATACCATCTGAACATTTACTGTGTGTTGTCTTTAGGAATAAGATGCTCGTTTCCCAGTGGAGCTCCTAATTCTGTTCTCTCTCTCTCTGTCTGTCTGACCCAGTGATCCTCCTCTGGTGTTCTTTCAGGTGGTATTTCATTTGGAAGCACTGCAATCTTAAATCAAAGGTCTCATTTATCTCTCTTTTGGTGTCACTTTTATGAGCTCCAGCAGCAGTATATCTCACAAACACCATACCATTGAACACATATAATTCTTCCTCTCTCTGACCTTGGAGACCTCTTCTGGGTGTGGTGACTGCTGACCACAGCATAGCCGCTCACTTTCGCAGCTCATAAAACTGACCCAAACCTCAGAGAAAAAGGAGCGGAAGTGGAGCTGGATTTTAGATAACTAAATAAATCAATGGAAGGAGATATTTGTGCTCTTCTGTGCCAGTAAATTGGAGATTAGATGAGATAGATTGGAGACTTTTGGGGCCAAATGGAGATTTTTTTTTTGTCTTCGACAACCTCACACCCCCTTTCCCCTCTGAAACATACTATTAGTGGCTGACAAAATCACGGGGCACTCATAGTTGAAAACTGAGTTGAGTTGAGTTAAAATTTCAGACCTCAAAGCGTTTTTGTGGCTCAGCTCAGGAAAAACAGGATGGACAGTTGGTTAGCGAGCACACTGTAGCTATTCCTCAGAAATCTGATGCTCACATTAAATGGTTATAAATCCATCTCATTAATTTGAATGGCTAATATCAGGCCAAGGAATGGACTCACTGCACAACTCCAGATGGTTCAAACAAGGACATGTTTTATTAACAACTATTAGTTGGTAAATAGCTGAGTCAATACACTGGTAAGGTGGTAGTCACTAGGAATAACGCTGGAACAGTGACACTAGGAACAAGTCCATCTGGCAACTAACACAAGCAGCGGGTGGATATTTGTGCTGCATTTGTGTCCTCCTTGGATAGTCTCATTTCCCGTGTTGGGAAGTCGTTCTTCTCATTTTGGTGTGTTTATGTGCTTTAAGTCGGAATGTGGAAATGACATGGACGGAACTATAAAGATGTATTGGATTAGCATTATCATTGTCTTCAAACTATGCTTAAACAGTTTGAAGCTGTTTATTACAAAGTTATTTTTGTTTCTGAGAGTTGTTACTGCACCCATACATCACCTGAGACCACTAAAATATTGCTTGTTTCGTAAATACTGATAATAAATATCTTTCCTAATCAATCTGCTTCACTCTACATGGACAGCAACCTAACTGTTAAGGAGACCTATTATACTGCATTTCCAGCCTTATATTGTAGTTCTGTGAATCCTCTATGAAAGCTTTGCATGATTCAAAGTTCAAAAAAAGGATTCTCTATCTTATTCTGGCACTTCATGTAGGCCCTCATTCCAGCCTCTGTCTGAAACAAGCTGTAGATGCACTGTCTTCTGATTTACCATTGTCTAATGTGTTTACCAGGTTGCCGCAGGGATGGGGCTGCATGTTCCTTGGTGGAGCAAATGACCATATATGGAAATCCGGCTCAGGATGACATCATACAGAGCCATTAGTAGAACAGAACATTCAGAACAGGGGGATATCTGAGGTTTGGCTCACAGAGATTTCTTTTAAATACTTTTACCTCATTATTTGACGCTGGTCATGTTTAACATGAACATCCACATTGTAACATCATAGAAATGTCAGAAAATATGGAAAAGCATAATAGGTCCCCTTTAAAACCTAATACCATATTGCAAATAAAACCTTGATTTTGTACCATTATTTAAATATTTCTAACCATCAACCATGGTGTCTGCCATGTTTCTACATGTATGAGGTCAACAACTCGGCAACCCATGTAGTAAAATATTCTCAAACTTCGTTGTTCCAACTTCAGTGGGTGTTCAGGTGAATTTTCACAGTTAGGAAAACATTTTTCTTATTAGTCTGACAACACGTGAATGCACTACTATACTACAAGACAGGGAAGACAATGAGGGACAGGTGGGACACATTAGGTAAGGGAAAGGGGATCACACACGGGAGCAGACAGGGACCAGAGAACAGAGCAACCTGGAGCGAGACACAACGTGAGAAATCAAAACAGAAACAGAGTGTAAACACAACATGACCTTATGTGCTCTGGCTGGGCATGACAACTAATACATTTTACTGATGATAAAATTGATAATAAGATTTCTGTGATATCATTACAACGGTTTTGTAATTCCAGGTTAGATGAGGCTAGATGTGAGTCAGCATTAAACTCATATGTAAGTGTATTTTAAATTAAATCCATGCGTTTATGATGGCAGGAAGGCATTTTGCAAGAAGGAGTGTATTGCTGTAATGCCTGTTGAAAGGAATAGTTGGACATGTTGGGGAATCTGTTTTCTTACTGAGAGTTAGATGAGAAGATTGATACCACAGTCGTATTTGTACGTTAAGTATAACGCTAATGTTAACAGCCAGTTATTTTGTTTTAGCAGAGCACAAAGGTTGTAATAATACTACTACTAATAATACTACTAATACTACTAATAATAATAATGATAATAATAATAATAATAATTTATAAAACACTTTTCAAAATCCACTTTACAAAGTGCTTTCACAAGGTTTTCACCATGGTTTTAAGATAAAAAAAGATAAAACAAAAAAACAGATAAAAACAAGAATACATTTTAAAGGAATTACACATAAAAGAAATGGTACACATGGTACTTAGCATTAGGCAAATGTTGTTACTGTTGGACTGAGCCAGGCTGTTTACCTCCTTTGCTTTGTGCTATAGGTTATGCTAC
Source organism: Lepomis macrochirus (assembly GCA_024633595.2). NCBI lineage: Eukaryota > Metazoa > Chordata > Actinopteri > Centrarchiformes > Centrarchidae > Lepomis > Lepomis macrochirus. Next base: position 26,896,739 of record JALXJV020000007.1, on the reverse strand, counting down.
GCTAACAGTCTCCTGACTGTAGCTTCTTAGTCCGTTCAGCATTAGAGAACATCATTATGATAAAGGCTCTGGTGTTTGCATGTAAATACAAATAGGTTGTCACCCACACATCTTTAAATATAAATTGATATAATGAATTTAAAAAACCCAGCAGCTGTTGTTGTTAAAAAGCTTGTGGATCTGTTCCTGGTTATTCTCAGTGCTTTAGTATAACCTCTTTCATATGTTGGCCCTCTCCAATATGGCCCCTGTGGTGGTTGTGACTGCAGCTCCTGACAGCAATGCTCTGGTTTTCTGTTTCTACTCCACATATAGAGGGTGAAACACACAGTCAGCCCGACCCCACATCCTCCTATTTCACTGTGGGTTAGATCCAAAACAAGCCCTGTGGTTTTTCAGCAGGATTTACAAGGTTTCTCTCTCTCTCTCTCTCTCTCTCTCTCTCCAATTGTACCCTGCCTGTGTCTCTCTCTCTCCATCTCATCTCTTCTGGCCAGATGGGTCAAAGCTGTCTCTGTGATTGACAGAGCAAGCAGAGGAAATCTAAACAGGCTGAGACTGCAAAGCCACCCAGCTGGAATAGTGCCTGATAGACACTGTCAGCACACTAAGCAGATCAAGATCATAATTTTTAAATCATGGGATAGGGAATGAATGTAAATGACGTAAGAATGAGGTAAATGTAATAAGATGGTAGTGTTTTTTGTTGTGTATACCAGACAACATTAACACTAAACAGATCCCTGACAGAAGAAGAGTGTGAGGAATCCCTGGTTCAGTTTTGTTTACTTTCCTAATGTCACCTAGTGGTGGGATGAATATGGTGCATCAAGCATACTTCAGTCTACAGTTTCTTTTTATAGTTCTACAACAACAACAACAATAATATAATCCATTAATTATTATATACCTTGGGTGGACCCTGCTCCCCTGCCCCTGTTGCTATCCTCTTGCAATGTACTATGGTAGTTAATGTTATATTGCAACATTTGTCCTGTCTTTTTGTAATGTTAAGAAAACAACATACTTCAGTCTGTTTTGGGACATAAATGATAAATGCAAACATCCAATAATCAGAGTCAAAAATAATAGCACAGATGCAATGCTGGGTTAATTTTACCCTGTACCTATAATGGTTAAAAAAAATCATTGGGTAAAAAATGAAACCCAAGAAAATGGGTCACTTTGACTTACTGTTACTTGATTACTGTTGGGCTTTTAAGTCAAACTAAATGGTATGTTTGCCTTGTGTTCTACATGACACTTTTTGTTACCAGACAAATTATTACAGATTGGTAATAAATATATGTATCTGTAACTAACAATGCAATTGTGACAATTTTGAGGTTAACATGACCTTGTTGTGTCTAACGCTACAGGTCCAAATAACCATATTTTGGGTAAATAACCCAACAGTGATATAAAAAAATATCATAGGTAAACTTAAATATGTTTTGTGTTGACACTGTATTGACATAAAATAGATCTATTTTAATCCACTGATTGTTTTGCGTGTAGCTTTTTTTCTCATGTGTTCAGGCACATACAGTTGCTCTCTTTTGTGTGTTAATTCAGTGAATCTGGGTATGACGTGCAACAGGTTAATAAGCTCTTGTGAAATGGAAAGAAGAGATGGTGAAACACTGATGAAAAGCAACATCTTACTGACATGGCTAAATATTGTCAATTCTCTGTGAGGTGAGCGGATGTTGCTGGTTGTGTCAGAGTTAAATGTCAAACCACACTCTAATACACACGCTCTCTCTCACACACACCACCAGGACCACCTGACAGGACATGTAAACACTCACAACTGCACACACACACACACACACACACACACACACACCCCACACACACATTAGACACACAAACATACAACCTGGGCTGCCTCTCACACGTTTTCTCACGTCGCCTCACATGCCCACCCCTCAGCTCTCATTCCACAACGACACAGGAAGTCAAAGGGTGACCCATTTCTACCAGAGGTTTTATTTTGTTTTGTCTCTGCACAGATGTCACCAAGTGCAACGGAAATGTACTGCACATGTACTGATAAGAGCAGCATTTATCACCAACTTCAATGATTTACATGAATCTAGAAATAGCAGTCTAATAAATGTTACTCTAAATCTGTGATGCCTGTGCACAGTAGCACAATTCTTTATGGTAGACTGTAAACTTTATAAGGTGTAGCTATATTATAGGATAGAGAATCTGTTTGTGAAAATACTGATGAATGATGATCAAAGGTGTTGATTTGATCCATTAAATGCATGGAATTGTTTATAAAAAACTAAAACAAACCATGAGTGGAGTATCAGCTGCCTTTCTTTTGGCAGTATCAGTATAAGCTAAAATGATAATGAGGTTAAAGCTTAAATGCTGCTGTAGAGTTGGTTAGTTTCATACTTTTCAACACCAGCTCAGATTGTGTGAGCCATAATTGTCTTCTCATGAGTTGACTCTAAAGAAATGCTCACATATTCTTTATTAAAAGTAATTTATTACAATTTACAGCAATCAGAATACATTTAAAGCATGTTTCACTGTTTTTAAAATCCCAGATCTGCCTGCAGGAATGAAGATTTTTTTTGGAGACATATTCTTTTTATTAGAAAATGATATTAGTAGTTTTCTTAAAAAGAGCACTCATAACATATGTCTCGGGCGATGAGGATTAAAGTAATAAAAAGCAAAGTCCAAAACTGCATTTTTTTTCTCATTAAATCTCATTAATAACTGACAGTAGCATTTAGTTTAAAGTAATGTCTACTTTCATGCTTTGCAATATTATTTTAGATCTATATTTAGCAGTACTGAAAACAAAGCTCATTAAAACAGAAAAGGACATTTTAAAGTACTCGTTAGGAGTATCATAGTATTGTACACATTCAAAAATTAGGTATTTTACACCATGCTACATATGTACAGTCTAAATAATGACCCAGCACTATCCTTGTCAGTATATCCATAAACAGTGTACACATACCAATCATAACTATTGATCTTTGTAAGCAACTTTTGTTTTGTCGATTATTAATTAGCAATATACACATAGCGGATACTAGAATGTAGCCTCCTTTAATGGTTCTACCAAGCTACATGAACTGCTTAGAATGATGTTAAATGTACATTTTTAAGGGGCTATATGTAGTTTTTTTAATGACATCACTTACTAAAACGGGTTGTAACCTGAGATAAAAATGAACCACACGCTTGCTTTGTCTGTCGCTTGGATTAGCCACTATTCTGCGTTATATGTGAAAGAATTGGGTCTGATTTCTGCATGCGAGCTCCCGAGACTCTTGCCTACTGATTCTGAACTGTACACAGGGCGATAACATGACGAAATGGAGTTCGCTAACAACAAAATATGGTCGGCTCCCAGCACAACACAGACTCCAACACAATCTCCACCCAAGGTTAAAAAGTTTTATGTGCTGAAGCCCGTCAGACCAAATGCGAATCAGTGACATCAGGCAAAAAGACGTTTTACCGATACTCAGGTATAGGGTTTCCATGTTGGGGCTAAGTCGCTGTAACTTACTTGACCTGCATAAAATGCAATAATGCTACATAATGGCACAGCACAACAACACAATGGAAGAACCATTCGCTGCAGTTTTGTTTCTTAATGCTATCTGTTAAACTAAAGTCTGGTAACAACAATATTCAGTCTAACTCTCTAACCGTCTTTATCATCATCCAACAAATTAAGCTGCTTGTTGAGACATAAAAGCATAGTATGATCTTACACTCTGCAGTTCTTCTCAGCTCTTTGGCATGTTTTGGCAATTTTTGCCTTTAACTTTACTGTTTTGGTTCACTCTAACCACTTTAAACCTTGTTTTGAACAGCAGCAGGCAGGTGTTTTTAGCAAAAATGTTATGAAAGCTAGATTTCCAGCACCTAACAGCACACACAGTGCTGCATTTAGCAGCTTACGAGCCAGACATTTTCTCCAGGAGCTGGTGGAGAAAACAGAGGAAAAAAGAGAGAACGAATATTGGGCTTACATTCATCAAGTGGCCAGAAACATGACTCAGAACAAATGCCAATACAAGCTCAGTGTCTGTCGAATGTGTGAATAGGCAACTGTTGTGTGCTTTCAGCTCGTTTTTCTTCCCCCAAGTGACCAAAATGAACAAATGCAGGTTTAAAGCATAAAAATCATGGATTTTGTAAAAAGGCTATTATTTTTTTAAGAACACTCCTTATATTCTGTCCGAAATGCTCGCATCCACAATCAGATTAAAATAAAAAGTCAGGCTGCTTGTGATGTAAACGCATTCAGTTTTAAATTACCGCACAGGGATTCTTCGAGATAAGTTTTTAGACACAACATTTTCAAATGGATTTATTGCTGAATGTTGTCTGTAGCTCTTTGAGCGTCAGATACCCTGTTTTACAGGGCTCCACAGGCATGGAGGAAGACCTGCACATGGCACCAGGCAAAGGCCAGGCCGCATAGCTACCACCAGCAGCTGCTACAGGTACATCCACCTGTTCGCTATCAGAGGACACCGGAGTTAGACTGGAATCCGTAGGTGGGGGTGGAGGAGAGGAGGGGGGGCACATCCGGGAAGGAAGATGGAGAGGGAGGATGAAAAGAGGAGAGATCAGGTGATCATCCAAAACCTCGTCCCCTTCTAAATCAGTGACCTTTTTATCTTCCTTGCCCTCTTCATCCTCTTTGCCAATGCCAAAGCCAGAGTCTGGGCTCTGCGGCTCCCTCTTCAAGCTCTCATAGGTTGGAGAGTTGTTTAGGGAGGGGCAGATGGAGACGCGAAGGTTGTGGCTGTTGTGCAGATTGTGGAAATCATCCTGATAGGTGAAGTAGGCAGGACTTGGGTCAGTTCGAGCTGAGCCGCTGGAGGACCTGGACATGAAGTAGCCCACGTTAGAGAAGCAGGATGAAGAGGAGGAGGAGGAGCAGAAGTTGTCAACAACACCGCTGGTGTCCGAGCCATCTGAGGCGTAGCTCCTGAAGTGAAGCAGGGCGCTGGTGGAGCTGGAGGAGGGAGAGGTGGAGGTGGCAACATCCCAGCTTTCACACACCTCGACCGAGGAGATGTGGTCGCATGGCTGGACCGTGAAGAATGATTCAGGAGCTGACAGAGGATTCAGCCATTTCTACAGAGAAAGGAGAGATTTACAAAAGAAAAATACACCTGAAGAATACTACGATAGGAGAGCGTATGTCTTAAATTTTGTTTGTGACAGCAAATGTTTGTCTTTCATTTTCAGAAAGTGTAATGTTTATGAGTGTGTGCATAAGTTTGTTTGGTTTGAATGCAAGCATCAGACAAACCACACCAAGAGGCATGTTCTTCTGCGGTTAAAATATATATTTTTTCTAATCTGGGACAGACTGTGGCTGCAATCTGTCCTTTTTACTGGTAGTCAGTGGTGAGCGGGGAGTGACATTTCTTATTAACCCGTATGAAAACGGCAAACTGAAAATAGGCAAGGAGGTCACACAATGGCTGAGGGGCCTGCATAAAGTAAACTGGATCTTGCTTCTTTGGCTAGGGAAGGTTACAGGGTAAGCAAGCCCATTAGAAGTTTTCAGATTTCATAATGTTGTAGGACTCAAGACAAGACAGACAGAGGCAGCGATAACTTTTAGTCCCTAGTATGGATCAAGGTCAAAAAACTCTGGATCCATAAAGTATGCAACTTTTAATGCAACCATTAAAGGTTCCATATTATGTCTTTTCAACTTAAACACGTGTCTAAAGACCCACACACTATAAGAAAAAAACATCGGCTGTGTCTGAAATCACCCACTAATCACTATATAGTGGACTATATAGTGAGCTTGCCATTTGGTAGTGCTGTCCAAATGTATAGTGATGATTATTATACCCTATATAGTCCACTCAATGTATCCCAGAATCCATTTTGAAAAGTAGTGTACAAGTAGTGTACAAGGGTCGGCCTGCGTTCCAGGCAATCCGAGTTGCCGACCTCCAACTTCAAAAATATCTGACCTCCAACTAGAAAAACTATCCTGGAACGCCACTTGAAGTCGGATTTCCTACTTGTGAACTCGGAGAAAACATTTTCCAGGAGAAACCCAGAATAACAGTATGAACCTGAAAATGAGCATAATATGGGACCTTTAACATCTTATCCCCTGTTTGCCTGGTAAATGACCACAATGGAGTGTTCCTTAACATTGGCTGGTGAAAAAAACAACTCCTATATAATTGGTAAGAATTTAAGAGACAATTTGTTCAACTGAAGACTGTTTCAGTGTAACTATACTTGAGTGTGAATTTGAGTACTTGTACCTCTACTTCACCACATTTCAGATGGAAATATTGTACTTTTTTAGCCCACAACATTTATTTACAGCTACAGTAACTCGTTCCTTTGCAGGATACAAAACATATAAAACTTTTTGTAGTGGGCCTACTTTTACATAAGATCTCCACCACCACTGGCAGTTGCTCAGCTACTCAAGAAACATTAATCTGTTTTTGTTGTGCTGTAGTGTTTCCTGTACTAGTAAAATGAGGATCAAACACTGATTTGTATTCATCTACCATAATAGAGCAACTTTATAAATAAAGAAATCAAAGTGAACAGATCATCATGATTAAATGTAATGCAACTTGCGTATAAATAGTTCATGAACCTTTGTGCTAACACCTGAAGTCTCTCACAGTCTCATGTGTCAAAATGTTCTATGTGGTAGGATATAGTGGTAAAAAGGCTTATTGTTTGGTGAGAACCTTCGTTTTTACCTTTAGATTTCCTCCGTGGACAGAGTGGAGAGTGTGAAAGTATTTTGAAGGGTTTGGTACTGGCTTCCTTTTGAGATGCCTGAAACAGTAAGAGAGAGCCATTTGCTATACTGCATACAAACACACACAAACACACACACACACACACACACACACACACACACACACACACACACACACACACACACACACACACACACACACACACACACACAAGCCAACATTCACTCACCCTTTGCTTATGCAACTCCTGTAAAGGATCAGCATTACAAAAATGATCAAGCCCAAGCTGAACATCACTCCCCACATTAGCAGTGATGTTTGATCCAGAGGTCGATCTGAAACAGAGAACTGACATTACAATGTGTAATATTCATGTAAAAGTAAAGTAGTCAAGTAAATAATTGTTGCTGTCTCTCTGATTTATAGTATTCATTATTTTTGTTTACAGGGTCTTATCTTTACAAATTGTTCAAACTACCTATTCTGCCCAGACCACTCGAGCCTACAAGGAACAACCAGTGTTTTGTTGTCTGTGCTTGGCGATGACCCTGACTGAATGACCACATTTCCCAGCTAGTCTGGGATTTTATTGGGACCCCAGAAAGTTCAAACTATTCCCTTGTTAAAATGAGAACTGTAACATTTGAGAGTGACACGAAAAAAGCATGCAAACTGTTACTGTTGTTAGTTGTCACTCAAACAACCTAGTAAGTGTTGTTACCTGGATCCTGTGGTGTTTCCACAGTGTTTGTCTCTCCCATCCAGGATGTTGCTGGACTCCAGTTGCTCCAATGGCTGTCCTTGCAGTTAGACATCTTAATGGGTTTGACTCTCACCCTGACCTGGAAGTTCCCCATCAGTTGCCTAGAAGGTATTCTTAGCTCAAATTCTTGTTTGGATAGAACCATGGCCTCCTGATAACAGATACATTTTTGGCACAATATCAAAATTAGGGGATACTTAACCACCAGAATCTCACATTATTTGTCATATTTATTTAAATCAAGAACAGTATCAGTCCTGTTGCATTTGCACTTATTTAACATACATGTGTGTGAAAGCAAGCACTGCCTCGTTTGTTGTGCAGAGGATTAAGTAAAGGAGAAGTGAAACATGTATACTGGTAAATAAATTAATGAAAAGCTGATGTTTGAAATTTATGAGTAATAACCCCACTGCAAGTGATTAAGACGAAGAAACAAAGAGCGTACAGGCTACCGCAGACAGCACTGCAACTTTATGAGTGACATGTCTAAACAATTATTTAAATTTTTTTTAAAATAAAACGAAACACTTTAATATTGTTTACGTGTAAAATGGTTGTAACCTCACATAAAAACAGTCCACTTGGTTCCACTCGTTTTTCTGTTACCTCTGACGGCCAGTGTGCCTATTCCAATGTCAAGACTCCGGGTCGGATTTTCTGAAATCCATTGGCTGTTATGCATGCGTGCTACCGAACCTCTTGCCTGTTGCATCTGAATCTTACACACAGCGGGAATACCGCAACTAACAACATGGAGTCTGCTAAGACCGTAAAACAAACCGCTCCAAGCACAGTAACTGCAGTTATTACTGTGTGCACTAATTTGTTCTACAACCACACACCTGAAAAATGAATGACATTCCCATCACCCTCAGCTGTACTTTGTGTTTAGCATGCTGTTTTTGTCCAGTGTGACTAAAAGTCCTCTTGATAATTTTAATCCAAACCAAGATCTTTTCCTAAACCTAAGTAGTTCTTTTGGCTAAGCCTAACTAAACTGCGACTGAAAATGGAACATAATTAAACGGATTTTAAAATAAGTCAACATCTAGACATGACTCTCACATGTCTGTAGGCTCTTAAGGCTTGTGCAGACTACACAACTTTCAACGTCGGCCGTGCCGTTCACATTACCAAGCTTGCCATCTTGTGATGGGAGTCGTGAAGTTGTTGTGACGTTCACACTACGTGACTGATCGGTGGGGGGGTCATACACTACACAAGCTGACAGCGACTCTGTCACGTTTTGTCAAGAGAACACACCTGAAATGTGAAACTGGAAATGACGTGAACATACAGACAAAAAAGCTCTTGTTTGTTATTATAAAGAGCAATTATAAAGACAAAGAATATGAGTGAAAGAATGGATTAGCACATGCAGGTAGCAAGGATTGTCTGAGCAACTGAGACAGCTGGAGGGGAGTAAAAAGTTTTTTGCAGTGAAAAAGTAGCTGCCTGCTCTGCCAGCTGCCTGCTCTCATTGACTGGATGTGGATGGAGAGTTGGCCGACGTCGGCTATATGTCAGAAATGCGTCGTTGAGTAGTTCACACATAAAGACTGGCGACCGCCCTGTTTGCCACCCTGAGCGGCAAATCGGACTAAAATCGTTTAGTGTGAACTAGGCTTTAGCCTACGATTTACTATTAGGTTCAGGTATATATATATATACATATAGCATGTTATGAAAAATTGTAGTAAACATGAATTGCATTTTAGAAAATCTCCATTCATGCATGCATGTGTGTAGGCACTCACCTTCCATGTCTGGGTTTTCTGTTTAATCTGAATTTGGAAGTCAAAGGATGAGAATGAGTAAGAAATAGGACCGCTTAGACTCCATGATATCCAAGTCTCATTGGCAGTGCTGCTGACATTGGGGACACCTAGGGGATGCATTTTGACTGTGCGCGCGCACACACACAGACACACACACACACATACACACACACACACACACACACACACACACACACACACACACACACACACACACACACACACACACAGAAAGAAAATCACTTTTTTGAAACCCACCAATGTAAAAATGAACAGAAGCTAGATTTTTTTCATAAAATGTTTTAGATGGCTGCCTTAACGTGCAGAATTTTGTCTTTTTCTACATTCTCTTGCAATGAATGAGACATTTTGTCAAATGTATTTTATAATCAGATTTGTGAATAACTTTTCAGGAGCAACTAAAACTGTAACAATGAAAGTGTAACAAGTAAAAGCCACTCACTGTGACTGCATGCCTCATAGTTTGTGAGAATCTCCACCAATGTGCCATTACACTTGATGCTGATGTTGGGAAGTATTTCAAAAGGACTGAATTCCTGGAGGGACCCGTAATATAATCAATCAAACAGTGAAGACAGAAATTGTTTCAGTAAACAAGTAACAAGTGGTATTTGTGGTATAGCTTTGGAGTGAGACTCTAGATTGATGGGTTTATTTGTTATTTATTAACAAATTAACATTTGTTTATTAGCAACATTTTTTCTCTTCACTGATCTAAAAATTCAAACAGTGATCCACCAGGTTAAGACAGAGAAGCCCATTAGGTGTTTATGTGTTTCTATGAATGATATACGTTAGTGACTTACTTGTTTTTCAAAGACAAAACTGCAGCCCAGAGGGGGGTTTCCATGTTTTTTAAGCTTGCAGCTTCGACTAAAGAAAAAAGGACAGAAAGCACCATTACATGCTGCAGATTTGACTAACTGACAAAGCTGCTGATTTCGTGTTTTCATCTCCAAAGCAAAAAACCCTTTTCTCTTCATGGAATCTCCAAGAAAAGGAAACAGATATTTTCCATTCATAACATGTTGGTAAGCAATATTATCTCACAGCTTACGTCATGTGGCCCTGAATTCTATTGTTGTTGTTTAAGATCCAGGTTTTCTTCACACCAGAAATCTGACAGTCCACACCAGGAGCCACCAGGGAGCCGGTCCATGTACAGCTGACATTGTTGACAAAGTCATTTACACATGAGAGTCCTTGAGTAACAGACACAAACGGGACCCAACAAAAAGAGAAAGATTAGGATGTTGTCTCTATTTTATCAGTGTTGTTGGAGTCGTCCTTCATGTAGGACATTCAGATCTCTGTACGTACTTGAGTGGCAATTGTGAGGTTAAAGTGTAATCAGCAAAATCCCCCTTTACAGGACAGTAACATAGAGTTATACCTTGTGAACCTTTGTGAGAGTGCGCTGCATCCACTGAAAACAGAACCACCAGGACGTGCAAGCACCACAGGATCTGCATGGCGATGACTACAATATGACTGGATACAGAGAGGATCAGTAAATGTTGTACATTAGAATGAGGATCTGAATCAATAGTGTTATATAGATATAACAATATAGATTAACAGATTCAGCAGAAGATTGTTCACATGTGAGAGTGGAAATTCAACAAACAAGAGAAATTTGACAAAAGTCAAAGGTTGTATACATGTTAATCTAAACATGGCACTTAGATTTTATCTAAGTAAAACAGGGGAATATGTGTAAAAATCCAAAGCTTTTAAAAACCCCACTTAGACCATATATTAACTGGGGGGGATTGAGAACAGTTACCCAAACAAATTTCTCCCTCAATATGAAAATAGTTTTTTACTTATAATAGAGAGAAACTCCTTTCTGAAACCTGGACATTGAAACTGCATCAGTCAATGAAACCTTGTAGAGCTGCATATCTGAGACTGAGAAAACAATACTATACTAAGCAAAGTATTCATCCTGAGAAGGCGGCAGTTCTAAGTGAAACTGGACTGAAAGCACTGACACCTGTGCACTACAGTGTGTGTTAAAGTGACAGCTTCCTATTGGCCATGCTGGACGTTATTAAGTGCCATTCTTAATTTAGTTTAATGTAGCTTCATGTTTTACAATGCAATGCACTTCTGCAAAACAAAAAAATTTCACCAAAAAAGGTGTCAGGGTTCAGATACCGAAAATATGACCTAAAGGTTTCCCATAAAGTCACACAATCTGTCAGCAGCTTGAGTCATCGGTTGTTACCAGTTTTTCAACTAACGTCTGTGGTGAGTAGGACGATGATAAAAAGTTCAGATGTGTCACCATTGATGTGTGCATTATAACATACTGTAAAGAGGTAACAAAACCACATGTTTCTAATAATAATGGCACATCAAAAAACCTACGTCAACTAAATGCAATAGAACTGCAAGAGCCATTGTGAAAAGACACTTTAAAATAACATATTAAAATACTACAATATATAGACTCAAGTTGTTCTTCCACATTCTTCTTCTACTGTAATTTTTGATCAGCATCAATAAAACAAATAACACAGTACCTTGTCAGTCGGGGTATCAGGGGGTCCCTGAGAGGAAACACATCGTCGTCTCCTCTGCTGGACTGATGGGTTTAGACGATTTCCTTTTTGTCTGTGTCTCTTATTGTCCCTCTCTTTCTATCTACTCGCACATAACTATCTCACTCTATTGTGAAATCTCTCTCCCTTTCTCTCTCTCTCTCTCTCTCTGTCACTCGCACTCATCCCTCTATCTCCTCATTCTCGCCCCTCTCTCTTCTTTAAAGTGCCCAGTGACATTTTCCACTTGTAACCACAGCCTGTGTCTGGGGCTTACAGGAAGCTTCACAATGCGATTGCAAGTGCGAGAGGACGGGCTGGGGTGGGGGTGGGGGTGTGGGGGGTATTGCTCTGTTGTAGAGCAGAGCACCTCCTCCTGCTCACCAGCAGCAGCTACTTGGACCCCATCACGGCTTAGATAATAATTGCATTGAAAACAAGAAATACAAGGCACACCACATCCGGTTTCAATTACAATGTAAAGTGGGTTGTTTAAAGAGAAACTTGCACTGTGTCCTATGAAGTGGTTTATGCCAATGAAACTCATCTTAAACTGAAGATTTTGAAGATTAAAGAGGCTAAAGCGACCAGATTTAGAACCATAGGGATTATTTAAGCTGAAAACAAACACACAAAAAAGTTGTGCAGCACCAAAACCACTGCTGTTATAGCCGCAACCACTGTAGACACACACATGAGCCTATATATACTACTCAAGTGCTTCTATAGAGGGAAAGAGGAAAGGAGGTTAGAAGTAAAACCAGCAGCCTGCTCTTCAGTCAAAGGTCACTGAACATTTATATTCTGTAGCCTCAAGGATCTTTAAAAACATTATTAGGGGGGAAAAGGGGAGATTTATGAATTTTTTTAAAATTAATCCACTTCCCAGATATTTATTCGACCCTTTTTCTTGTAAGAGTTACTGTATAAAAACATTTTATAGTTACATCAAAATAGTTCCATGATAAACATGCCTAGTGTGTGCTCCTGTCGCTTATTCAGAGCAGCTAGACTGCTCTGTAAACAAGATCACCATTTGTTATGTTTACCATTAATTTTGCAATTGCTTATTCCACTGCTAATGTGCGATTTGGTCTACATCACAATTTTTCCATTAATGCATAAAGCTTGAAATCAGGGTTAAGTTGAGAAATTAGGGGGCATTTTGCTTATTGTATTGTCTCTCTTAGTGTCTAATACATAAACTTTCAGACAACAATGGACAGGAGACTGCTGCTTTTATCTACATACAGCATTATGTCATTGCATCATCTAATTGGCTACCTACTTAACTTGCAGACATCCAAGCTAAATATTGATAGCCTGGGAAGCTTTTTAAAGTCAAATAAACCGAGATCCCCCTCACCACCCCAATAATGTTTGTACAGCCCCTAATCGTGCTTTCCATAACACTATATGAAATAAGACTCACACGTACTGTTTGGAGATTTTGATTAACAAAAATAATCCATATGTCAATCAAACCAAATATGAACAATAGGGTCATGTTGCAGATGGAGAGTAAAGAAAAAAGGGGTAGCAAAACAGAGAGACATTTGTAACAGTATATTTTCACTCAGTTTCATACGTTTATGGTCAAATGCCAAAATGTGAGTGCAGTAAGTATGGCATGGCAAAGCAAGCCAGCAAAACAGGCAAGATCAATGCAGGCAAGTGTTCATCTCAGTCTTAAAGTTCAATGAAGAACCATTGTGTAACACACATCCACGCTGTGCATCTATCTTCAAACCACAAAGCATTCACGCATAACAATAACTGTTGCACAATAACACAACAGGTTTGAACTCAGCAGTCAGCAGCCGCCTGGTTTGGATGCATAACAGGGTTCAGGCCTGCAGTGGGCCAGGGGGTGATCTGATGCTCTCCCCCCCACTAGTTCCTGCAGCCACTAAGGTGTCAGCATCAGCTAGAGGTGGTAACAGGAGAGACAGAGGCAGCGGAGGGTTGAAGCGTGCAGAAGGAAGAAGAGCGTACAGCTCTCACTGAAAGGTCAAAGTCCGCCGTGCTTGAGGCGGGAAGCTGCTGAGAAGACCACGGTGATGTTTGTGCTGCTCGGAAGGCAACCAAGAAAAAGTCTCCATCAACAGACCACAAAAGACGGGGGGGGGGTGCTCAGAGGGGTGGAGGTGAGAACAGCAACACGGGAGGGCACACTCATCACTCATACTGCAAAAACCTGTAGCTCTATATAAAGATGATGCAACTCTTTGACAGAGGTGCTGTGTATAGTGCTGATTAAAAAGATGTTGAAAGATAGTTTAGATGTTACTAACTGACACTGAATGTGCTCTCTCTATTTAACACTGTTTGGTGACTCATCTAATGGAGAAGCCAAACACTCAAATAAATACAATTCCTGTAAGAAGTGACCAGAGTTGACTAAGCTCAATATCCTGTGGTGCAAAAACCAGCTGCATTAACCTGCTACATTTAGATTCATATACTGTACACTGCCAATGCTTAACTCATGATGCAGTTTGTAAAGAGTCAGTGGATAATTTTAACAAGTCTACAGCCAAGATGCAGTAACCGTTCTGTGAGGCTGTACTTGTGGTTGCCCAGCGGTGCATGGAGCTAATTGCTCATTTTAAGAGGCTGACTGAACACCTCAGCTGGGGTTTATTTTGGCAGCTTTTTGTGCGTTGTCGAATAAGCATCTTCGAGCAAACCCCTCTACCTCCTTTGTCAGTGTAGTAAAGGACGGATCTGATTAACTTCTACATTATATATAGATCTGACATGATATGTGAGGCAGCAGGTAGTGGCAAAAAACAAGTTTCAGTGGTTTCTCTTGAAACCACCTCCATTCTGCTGCCTTTACACATCACACGGAGACACAAATAACCCCTTCAGCTGCTACTGGCAATCAGCGGTTTAGGTCCTGAAGTTATTGTTTGAGGAGGGACTCCTGTGTGTTTTATCTGCCCTAAATTTCTCTAATCTTGAGGTAGAAGGAGACGCATCTCTTCGACTCATCTGTGTGACATTGCAAGATTTAGAGAATTTGTTCAAACTCATAACGATGCTGAAATGCTGATGCATGCTTTATAACTAGCTGCTTAGATTCTTGCAGCTCTCATTTTACTGGTCTCCCTAAAAAGTCTTCCTTTGCATGAAATGTGCTATAAAAATAAAGTTTTATTATTATTATTATTATTATTATTATTATTATTATTATTATTATTATTATTATTATTATTATTATTATTATTATTATTAAATACACTGAATCAAGTTTAATGATTTTACTCTGCAACTTTAAAAGTGTTTTTATAGAAATGACAGTATTGTTGCATCTGCACTGTAGCAGCCAAATGATTACAGTTTGGCTCAGCCTAACCAAAGAAATATCGCAGATATCTTTTCTTTAGCCAATTATCTTTTTAGTGGTTTTTCATCTCAAACATAATCTTCCTCTTGTTATTGTTAAGCAGCAAGGTTACAACATGTACGGCTGCAAATCACACTTTATTTTAGCATTTCCAAAGCAACCCAAAGTGTGAATCACAAGTTCGCTGTGTGTGTTGTGGTTTGGGTGGTTGGAAGCAGGACCTCATTTTGCGGTGCCCCTTTTTTCCATTTCCGTCAGTGTCTTGTTGAGCTTCTGGTTCATGATGTTTCTCTCTGTCCACTCAACTGCGGACAAGCCACAGAGAGGCAAGTTATGAATAGAGAAAGATATCAAAAACACATCAGAACAAACAGAATAACCAGAGAGACACTGAAGATTAAGAGTGCCTACCCAATTCATCTGTCTTGTGGCCGTACCAGAGATGGGGGTCGGTAGGCCAGGCAGTCAAAGGGTGGCTGATGTAGGAGTCCCTGGTGAGGGATTTCCATATTAAAGGGGCACCTAGAGACAGAGAGTTTAGTGAGTTAAAGAAAGGTGTTATAGGTAAAGGATACAGAAGAAAACATTCAAAAAATGTTTTTGAATTTACATGTGGGTTTGCACTAAGGCACAGCAATACATTGAGCTATATACTTCAGCATGCTAACGGACTGTCAGCATCATAGTTATAACATATACTCCATACATACACACATATAAATGTGCTGAATGTTCACAATGGTAACCACATTAGTTTCACACTCTAGCATGCTAACATCTGCTAATGAGCACAAGACTAAACAGTTTGTTGGGGCTAATGGGAATGTCAATGTTTTTCAAGAATTTATTTATAAATTAAAGTATTGAACAAATGAATATTTTTACATGATGAAAGTGCAAGATGAAAAGTAAAGAGTCTTCCAGTTCATCCTCAGGAGGAGATGACTGACCGATCAGCCGGCCGACTGACAGACAGATCAACGTACAGCCACAGTACTAGCATGGCTAAAATCCCAAATGGTTAAGAAAGATGTGAATGCTTCAGTTAATTAAGGTACATACATGGCTTATGGTTTTGATATAGACAACGTACTACATGAATATACAGTATATACATATTATTTTAAAACTATAATCCAAGGTCATGCAGTAAAACATAAGACTGTAATACCTGTTGCAAACTGATGGATGTCTGTTTTATTATCCAACACAAAAAACATTTTATGTTGAAAGAGAGGAGTGAATTGTCCAGTTAGGAAGCATAAGCGTTTGGGAATCACTGTCACCTGTTTTGGTGCAAATTAAAGTGACAACAGGTGCACTGGAGAGGCAACAGCAAGACACGTGGCAAAAAAGGAATCGTTTTGTGTCTTATCCTTCCTGACTGATTGTTCTCTAGTTTTGTGTGTTGCTGCTGGTAGCATGAGGCGGTACCTGCAGCCCAATCAGGTTGCACAGGTTGTACAGCTCTTCCACGATGGCACATCCATACGTGCCGTTGCAAGAGGGTTTGCTGTGTCTCTCAGCACAGTCTCAAGAGCATGGAGGAAATACAAGGTGACAAAGAGAGCAAGACAGGGCCGTAGAAGGACATCAACCCAGATGCAGGACCGGTATCTGCTCCTTTGTGCGAGGAGGAGCACTCCTAGAGCCCTACAATATGACCTCCAGCGAGCTACTGGTGTGCCTGTTTCTGACCAAGCTGTCAGAAACAGACTCCATGAGGATGGCATGAGTGGCCGACGTCCGTCTAAAAGCATCTAAAACCTGCTAACATTACTGAACATCAGCTCCTGGTCAGACCAAGTGTTTGGCGAAAACACCTCAGAGTGTATTGAATTGATAAAAGGTGTGTTTTATTGCTACTTCAACTTTTTAAATTGTATTTCTTCTTTCAAACGTTACATTTAAATGCCAGCCAAACAATGTAGCACACTTGGCCTACTAACAAAGTGAGTGGGAGTAAGTTAATGTCACACGGTGCATTCACAACTCATTTATTCAGCAGGCTATGACTGACTGGATTTAGACCACTGTGAATTTGCTTGATTTATTCTCAATGCTGCGCGTGTGGCCATTCCCTGTAAAATAAGCCTAACAACATATTGACAGCAGTGTTTTATATATAAGTGGTTGTCAATATCACAGAGGTAGTACTCTGGACAATTCTTGCCAGCTGAAGACACGCTGTGCATCCACTGCAGCCGTGGTCATTTGCATAAGGAGGCCTTTTATGAGATGAAAACACACTCAAACAAATACCATTTGTTTTATTGTCCATCCAAAGCCATCAGTAGCCAGATAATAGAATACCATGTGAACCAAGGCTCTCTGTGGACCAGTTAACAGGTAGTAATTTACTGAAACACACATTTGTTCCTGCTCAGCTTGTTTCTGGGGATTTTTCTTGTCCTACAACAAATTATAGAGATAGATAGAGATTTAGAAAACGAGACTTTGATGTACAAACCTGGAAATATGTTTGTGCGAAGACAGTGGCCCAAACTGTGGTAGCTGTGAGGACTCGAAAAGGGTGATCCAGAATCAACATAGTGAGGCAGTAACAGGCGCAGCACCCGAGGGCTTTCTACTTCCTTCACCTGCAGCACAACAACAACACACTATTAACACGCAACAGCAAAAAAAAAGAAAAAAAAAAGAAAAACAATGATGGTTTCTCACCTGCGTCTTTGCTGGTTTTGCGTTTTTTTGGCCAAATGCGGTCATACTGTGAAAATGAACCCACAGGAAAGGTGAGGCAAAACAAAAGGTGTTAAATTTCTTAAGAATGTCACGCAAGACACCCGAGAACATTACATCAGGTTTCCCATCTGGTCAAGTAAAAAAAAGAAAAACAGGACAGCAACCGTGACATTTAAGATAACGCCTTGGGTTGCAAAACACACTGTTAATTTATTTTGCACAGTTACTGTGATGTTTTCTGCTACTCATTGCTTTCATAACATGACATGGTTTCTCAGATGATGTAAAGGCTGACATCTTTCACTAAAATCTCTTTAAACTCAGACTTTCAGGTCACTGAGGAAAAATGGCTTTGTTTGATTACCCACCACTGAAAACTGAAACACAGGACAGAGGTCAAGCATTAGATGGTCGCCCATTACGTACAAAGCTGTACTAAAACAAATATATAATACTCCAAAATAATATAAATGAAAATAAACATGACAATATTCAAAGACACACGGCACCTTTGTATTTTTGGATTATTTATTTGGGCCCTATTAACATGTTTTACTTAAAGCGGCGATACCAGATAGCCTATGTTACGTGAAAAGTGGTCACCCGTAGTGATGAACCTACAAAGAATTATCACCTGAAGCTACAGCTTCCCTCGGCTTTATGGAGATTCATAGCGAGTAGTTCAAAGTGGTCCAAAGACCAATAGGTGACAACCTAAAAGATCTTTTTCTTGATACTTTTTATGCTTGGCCTTAAACATTCACTTCAGACATGTATTAAAACATGTATTCTGCCTGGAACAGTAATGTGTGTCTGATGTGTTTTTTTCTGCATAGGCTACATTTAAATTATTAAAAGGGCATCCACTCCTGCTGAATAAAAGATATATCTTAAGTCCATTCTCAGTGTGTGTACACTGGCAGTTTGTAAATCACACATATTAAGTTACACATTGGACCAGGATGGGCTTACAAAGTTTTGGTGATGTCACAAATGTAGGCCTGCCCCCACAGTGAGCAGTGAATAACTTTTTCACTTCCTGTCCAGGGAAAACAGGGACAGACACATTTAAAATTACAAACAGGACGTTCCTTCTTTTTTTTTATTCTACTGGATTTTCAAACAGAAAAACATGTATAAGCACACTTACAAACATACACACCCCACATTCAAAAAACAGAACAAAAGTCAAATAAGACAACCACAAAAAGCCAGACTACAATGCAAAGTTTCAGCTTATGTTAAGAAAATGGTTATGCTTTTCTCATCATTCATTGCAGCATTTGAAGTGCTAGGATTTTTCCATTAAAAACTCCAGATCAGAAAAAACAAAAACAAACTTTGTTCTTTTATGCAACTTTATTTCACAATTGTATGCCATGTATTGTGTTCTTTGTTATAATACCACACACAAATGTCAACTGGCTAAAACAATATAAAACATAACTTCCACAGTTTTTCATTATTTATATTATGTACATGCGCTCATATATTCAGAGACAAAAAAATCTCAGGCGTTCACTCTCAAGTGCCCTTTCATCTGTCTTCCTTGCTGGTTGAGAGGCCATTCCAATGAGGATCCTTCAGCTTCTGCTCACCATATCGACTCGATTTAACAGCTTTTTGATTTATACAGGTTTGTAATCAATTTGTAAGCACTAAGGGATTAAATGACTCAGAGCGATGGTATGCTATTTCTATCCCATCGAAAGCCAAACCGAACACACAGCAACAGTTGCAACGTCTCCTCTGTCATATTGTAGCATTTTGGGAAGCAGATTCCGTGCTGGTGTCAAAACAGTTTCACTGCCAGTTGGATTCATAAAAAAAAATGTAACACTAAGTTACCTTAGCTCCACTGCAAGGATGATTTGAGTTCACTGGTGGAAGCGAAGCCCTTACCCATGTGCCCCATTTTCCACCTGTAACTCTTCTCTTCTCTGAGGGGACAGAGCGCCACTTCCTGCCTATGTAACTGATGCTGTTTCGCTTACAACCAACATACAAGTGCCAGGATTGTCTTTTACCTGAATTTGATGTGTTGATGGTATTCATTTGATGCTTTTATGTAAACTCTAAATGTGATGGATATGTGACGGAACGAAACAAGGCAAAGAGCACAAAGGGAGAATTCACTTCTATTGTGCGTCTGACTGCTTTGTTCGAGTTCGTGCCCGTATTCATGTTACACTATCTACAATACTCGATGGGGTTTGATAAAAGGCGAAATCGCCTCCTCTGCCACAACCGACTGAATATTACACAGAGACCGGTCTGGACACAAAATGTTATTTCTACAGCTCTGTCGATACATTAGCATGACTCACAGTAATTAATGGAGGCATGAGTGAAATAGCAGCACTCATGCCAAAACTGGAGATATGGATTATACAAGAGTTACAAATAGCAAAAGGTTGTGTCGACAGCCGAGTTCTAGGATCGTCAGCTAGGCATTAAAAATGCACAAATATTTCATGAAGACAGGTAAAATTATGATCTTATTGAACTTTTGTTTAAAAAAGAAAGAAAGAAAAGAAAAAAAACAGGCTCCCTTGTCATCGGTGTTATAATATAATACTCAAAACTGGATTCTTATTGGAGTGGTCCTTCAGATGCTGCCTGCCTCCTGTTTGAAACCTCCGTCAGTTCAGGCTGCTCAGGCGGGACAGAGGCCAGCTCTCCTCTCTATGTGGGAGCAAACTTCTTGGCCTGTGCCCTTACCCTCTTCTCGTAGTCCATCCTGTTCTGGCTGGAACACAAAGAGATAAACACATTTTAATAATGCTACTGTTAGTTAGGTATTTATCTAGAGGATCAGTGTATGTAGTAATGAAAGAACAGGAAACATGTCTTTCTTCACCCTTGTTGCTAAAAGGTCAGTGACATGACTAGTGCTGTTCCGACAATTTATAACCTTGAAATAAAATTACAACTTGAGCCGGAAGGCTTAATATTTTCTAATAAATCTGAAGATGAAAGTGACTTAAAGTATCAAATCCTTGCTTGGCATGGTTTCCGATAGCCGGTTCCATTCTTGGATCTGGTCCCAAGTTGGTCAAACACCCAGATTCCCCCCATTGGGCTGTGCGATGTGGCCCGAAAATGTTATCATGCTAAAAGTCTTATATCATTCGACTTTGATAATTTTCACAAAAAATATCATATCAAATTGTTATTTCTTTCAAGTTTAAAGGCTGATTTTTTTTTCTCCTGAGTGAAAGTTAAAGAAACCAGATGGTTTAGTTAGTTTAGGCTTTAAAACTATTCTTTATGGTCAGAAACATGACAAACATTTCCTAAACAAACAAATCTGAGGTAGGAACATTCAAAACAATTATGAAATCTTTTTTCAACAAATATGCATTAAAATGAAGTAAAATCTGTTTTCAGTCTTTTGTTCATGATTCAAATTATTAAATCAAACATTAATTTATCATTTGTTATATTGTTATTGAGGAACGTTATCTCATATCTCATTATTGTTTAATTGCCAAGCCCTATTCCCTTGTCAACTCTTTCATTCATGATCTCTCTTAGAGAGTCTCTTTTGCCTCTTTCTGACAAAGGGGAGGAGGGACGTCTTCATTCCCCAGCAAAAATATTCCATAAGGCTTTCTGAAAGGATTCCCATTCAATAAAATGCTATCTAACCCCATCCCTAAGGATTGCCCTTTGCTTAGTGAAAAGTAAATACAATGTCTTGTGTTCAGCAGGCGAAAATGTAGAAATGTTTAAAAGTCCAAGTTAAAGTTTTAGCTCAATAGTTTTGAAATGAAAATTTTTATTTATTTTTTTATTAAACTTATCACCAACCCCCCCAACCAATGATTTTCTTTTTTTATTACAATTATACATTAAATTACATCGATTACAATGGGCGGGAGGGAAATTATAAGGAAATATAACAAACCAAAGAAAGAGGTGGAGACGTAATAAGAAAGATATGGGAAATGCAAGAAGACTGAAAAGGTTAGGAAACAGGTTATCTATGCTTGTGAATGATTGAGGAAAAAAAATCAAAAATGGATAAAGAAAGATAAAGTCAAGAAACTGAATGACATTGATAATAAATAATAATAATAATAATAATAATAATAATAGAAGTGATAGCGACGGTACAGAGGATTATGGCTACCAATGAGAGAAAGTAAAGAGAACATACAGAAGTATGCGATTGCACATAGATGTTTGTTGAAATTTACTGTAGCACTAAGTCACCGGCAGATTGAGTGATGTAAAAATTTTTAATATGTTTCATTGGATTTTTGAGATTGATTTTTTTTGAATGGCTGAGCTTTGTTCCAATGTTACATGTTCTGTTAAAAGATTCAACCACTGTGGGATATCAAGTTGTTTTTCTAGTCTTCCAATTAAGTAAAATAGTTTTCTTGGTGATACTTAGGGCTACTAGAAGGGGTGTTATGATTTGTTTTTGTAATGTGTCAATGTGAATCTCCTAGTAAACACAGTAATGGGGATAAGGGGATGTTTTATCAAAGAAACTGTGCTAATTTAGTGGTTATTTCTTTCCAGATGAGTGGTACTGGTGGACAGAGCCGGAGTGCATGAAAGTTATGGTCAGTTATTGTTTCCCAAAGTAATGTAGGTGAGGTATAAGGAGATTCATTCGTTTACAGAAAGTAAGTACTCTCTTTTTTGAAATATGTATCAAATTCTTTGACTTGAAGAAGTGATATGTTGAAGCGCCATCTTTGAGTGGGTGTGGCTTTAAGTATTTTGTTTAAGATTAGACTAATTGGGGCATGATCTGATATAGTGATTGGGTGGATAGTGGTGTCAGATATATCAGTTATCATAAAATTGCAAGTTAAGAAATAGTCAATTTGTGAGTACGACTGGAGGGCAGGTGAATAGTAAGTGAAGTATTCTTTGGCATCTGGGTTTTGTAGCCTCCAACTATCGCCAAGACCTAAGTCTGTCATATACTGTTTGATTAATTCTGTCAAGTGCTAATTTTTGGTATGGAGTAATGTGCCGGATCTGTCCAGTTTTGAATAAGTGGCCGTATTAATTAATGATAGCTGATGATGAGAAATTTTGTACAGATGTAAAGAAGTTATGAAAGAATGTTGGTTCATTTGCATCTATGATCCCTCCTGGATCATAGATGCTTGCAGCTGTTAGGTTGAAATGAACAAAGTTTTAGGCTTCAGGCCATTGGCTGGGTAACAGTCATCAAAGCACAGACACACTCACCAGTAAATTGTGTAAGCCTCTGCTTGTGCTGGGTCTTGAATGTTGGGTTCATTCAACAACTCCTGGATACCCAACAGGATCTGACAAACACAGTCAACAATCCTCCAGTCAGAGTGCAAAAGTGTGAGAGTCATTGGTTTATCTAAAACATTAATTTCTTACAGCAGTTACCCCTCCTGGATCCACACAAATAAAAAATGTGACATTCAGTCACTGCACTGTACAATTAGAAGTTCCTGCTCACAGGGCAAATGGCCACAATTGCATATGAACTAAACTAATGGGAAACAAGTTAACAAATAAACTAATAATTCCTCTGTAGAAAAGAGTATAAGCAAGAGACTGTGGAGTGTTCAAACCTGTTTGATGGTGATGGCGGGTCTCCAGTCTTTGTCTTCCTCCAGGATCGACAGACACACAGTGCCGGATGGGTAGACATTCGGGTGGAATATTGGTGGCTCAAACTTGCCTAAGTGGAGATCATTGAAAAGAAAGTGAGGATTTTAAAGCTTGATGCAAGACGTATATGGGAAAATTGGAGATTGCAATTACATGGAACAATAGAATCATTGTAGAAAACCACCATTACCTGAAGCTTTTCACTCAATATCTCTAAAACACAAGAGGACCTGTGAAAGTACTGTCATTTTGTAACGTTCCATGACAAACAATTTCACTTCAATTGTATCTGCCAGCATCACTGATTTTTATCACTAAAATGTCTAAGTTCAACAACAGAAGTGAAAATCCCTAACCTTTAACAATAGGAACATTTATGTCCTACGAGAGGCTAAACTCATTGCACTGCACCATTACACTCTACTCTGGCATCATTCTTCAGCTCAATATGCATCTCACTGGCCTTCAAAACCTGAATGCACAGACTCAAAGAATAGAATTTGTTTGTTTGTATGGATCACAAAAACATATATATTTTAGGTTACTGTCATCTTTTGCTCAGAGTTTGTTTGGGTACTGGCTAAACCTGGTATACACACTCTGTTGCCAGAAGTCTTATTTCCTGTCAGCACACCAATGTAGAATGAAACTACGTACAAAGGGTGGAGTAGTACTCACATTTTGGTGGTGAGGAAGGGTAGTCATCTTTGAACAGCATTCTGAGTTTGTAGAGTCCTCCCTCCCACAAGGTCTAATGAGATAATTAAGAAATAATAACTGCTTTAGGGCTATAAAAAGGGATATTAATCAATTACAAAGGACTTACAGTACAATAATTACCTTGTTATATTTCAATGTGGAGCAACAGTAAAAAGAACATTATGTACCATTTATCGCAGTAAAAATTAAATTTGACTTTTGTCTTTCTCTGTATGATGACCAAAGCAATCGTTCCCACATGCTTTGCTTAAATAACAAGGACATACTTGGAAGGGTCCTTCAGACCAGTAACTTCACATACTGCTCCTTTTATTTCCAAAACTAAAATGAGCTTCATCTAATTCAATCTCTTGCTTAGGTCTGTCATGTGATTGTCATATTTTTACGTTGTTCTTGGCTGGATATAAGCAAGAAATGGGCAATAAGCTAGCTTTTTCACATATATTAATTAACAGTAATTTAACATGCCATAGGGTTGGCATACACTATGCAGTAGTGGATAACAGGGTGGTAAAGATGACAAATAAATAGGTTTGCAATTAGATTGAAGATTTTGCCTGTGGCCACAATTTACAGCGTTCAAATATATTCTAAATCCTTAATTTACTGAAAGGGCCTAATGCTGATCATTCTCAACACACATGAAAGTAGACGGTCCACTTTGACATGCAACTGTAGCTGACTGTGAGTGCCAGAAGTTTACTTACTCCTTTCTTCCCTGGAATGGCACACTCCCAGTTCATCAGATTCATGGTGCCATCAGGATTCTTAGTGGGCACAGCGACAAAACCCTGTGTGATTTACAAGAAACACAAAATATCACTGGAGTCTTTGTTTGTTACATACATTGCAATACTCTAGCACCTGTGAACTTTAGGAAATAAACCAGAAACAGGGAGTAAACAATAGTAAGCTGCTGCTTACAAATGGGTGGTCTTTCCTCCAGGCTTTGCGCTCCTGGGACAGTCTGCTAAGAGCGATGCCAGACATGGCTGCTCATCAACGCCTCCCTGTGGAAAAACAACCCAAAACAGATTAATTATTAAATTCAAGCTGCCCAGACTACTAACACATTCCCAAATATTTCTTCTGAAAACAGCATTACACGTTGACCATTTATGAGACATCGCCGACATTGCTTGATTTACGTTCGTTTGTTTATGCGACCACTAGAAATCACACGGTTAATTAAGTCACTGCAATCCCATAAAAAAGGAAGACTCTCCATCGCACTGAGAAACGATACATGTGGTAATTTCAACTGGACTTACCTCTTATTTTATCTGGCTAACTATCAGAATTACGTGGCTTTGAAGACTAACGTTAGCTTGGCTGCTAGCGCTAACGTTACTGCTGTTTTGACGGCGACCGACAAAAAAGCACACCCTCTGAAGCTGAAAAACAAAACTACCGGACCAGTTAGCGACAAACCAAACGACACTTAGATTTTATCAACATTCCCAAAACACCCTAACCGACATATAATGGGGTTATTTTTGACAAATTACCACATTTGAGTAAAACAATGTGACTCTTAGAACCGTTTCGGTAGCTAGCTTATCGCAAGAAAGGACCCCAATTTGTTTATTTCGTTAGGACCTTCAGGCACTTTACGGGACAACCGAGTGACACACGTCAGAGATTGTCGGCCATCTTTGTTGTGGCATTCCATGGGTAGTTCACGCCTTTCGGGTGATTCAGTCATTTGAGACATGTCCCCTAAATGAATCACCTTTCACACCTACTTTTTATAAAAGTGTTTATTTATTCATTAATGCATTTTCTTCACATCGACCAGTCTGGTATTTATTATATCTGGGTAGTAGGCTATGCTGCATTGTGTGTGTGCACTATAGGCTACTACTAGATTTAAAAGTTCAGGGATGATCTTTTTTAACAGCTTTAAATTTAGCGATAGTGAAAACATTTTCACAAACCAGCAATGATGTGTAATAATGGCTACAATATGGGTCATATATATTCAGAAAAATTAAATTAAAAAAGCATAAACTGCCCAAATATATACTGCAGCAGTATCCCACCTTTTTCCAAACACCTAGCCTGCCCATCTTTTGGCCTATCTACAGGTTGTCTATGATCAGTCCATCCACCATTCAGTACCTATGTATTGTTAAGTTTGCTCTGTGTGTGCAGTGCTTTTGAATATTGATGTTTAAATATTATCACATTTATGCATAGGTCAAGCTGACTTGTGCTTCAGTGCGTCAGAAGGATACTTGCCAAACTTGAGACGTCAAAAATAAGGATTTCAAACTAAAGTTGGAGTCTGGTTGTCCGCACGAAAAGAGTTTTCATTCTGGTGATTTTTAAAAATTGAAAATACCAAAATGATATATATTTTGCAACACCATTTGTATGTTAAACACTGTTACTTTTAAGTCCCAGGAAATCTCCCCCCCCCGGCAACTTTGGGATAAACTTCTTTCTTTCTTTCGCTTACTCTCCATTTCTCTGTCCATCTTCACCGTAGGAGACATGGTGTGAGCCACTCTCTTCTGTGTCACGTGCATGCCAGGAAATTACATTTGTTGTCCTGGTGGAAACAGTAGACTTTTATAGTCTAGGGCTTATACTTTTTGTGCAGTGCCAATAGAGGGAAAATTGGAGAGAAGATATGCCAGAAATTGAGAACAATACAGGAGAATTGTCAATCAGATAGGAAAATGGAAAAAGGCCACAACAAATCATCCAGGAATATCGGGAGCATTGGCAAGTATGGTCAGAAGCCAAAAAAACACATGAGGCTACTGTGGGAGGTTTGATTTATTTGAAGCAATATGTACCCCTGTAGATACAGTAAGTCCACAGCTCAAGAAGAATTGTTCAAAACGAGATGTTCGTTCTCCAAATGCTCTTTTGTTCTGGTCTCTACAGTTTTCACAGTTTTCCTTTTACCTCAGTGGAACATAGCAACAGCTGACATCATGAACAATGGATAATATAAGGCAATATTGCATGTATAATGCCAAATTGCATGTAACACAAGACAGTGAAATAGGTTTGAGAAGATGCACAGTTAGCTTACTGCAATCTTCTAAAAACTCTCAAAATGGGACTCTAGATTTTCTTTTTCATGTGCACACTTTTCTGGTTGTATCTGAGTTAAATACTGTACATTGTTGCACACGGTACCACCATGGCGTAACAAAAGCTAAAATGCATAAACTTTGTTATGAAAATCGGGCATATTGCCAGACACCTCAAATCCGCAGGAACCGGTTTGAACTGGTTTGGATTTCCTCTGCGTCAGCATCCCAAATTTTTTTCTTCTGTTGTATCCGGTCTCTGCAAAAGCGGCAGTCTTTTAGTGGGCCTTCTGTCTGCTAAACTTTTTCACACTAAGTTACATTTTCTTAATATGTAACTTGTCAACAATTAAAAATGCTATGAAGTGAAAATACAATAACAAAATATTTTGACTGCTGACTGGGACTAAAATTTTTTCATATATATATATATATATATAAAAGACAAAAATCCAACCTTTTATTTAAGTACATTACTTTGGTGGTAAAAATAAAATCACACATTTAGAAAAAAAAAAGTGAAATCATGTGTCCCACAATTATTGGCACCCCTGATGTTAATACTTTGTACAACCCCCTTTTGCCAACAAGACAGCACTTAATCTCCTCCTATAACATTTCACAAGATTGGAGAACACAGACAGAGGGATCTTTGACCATTCTTCTTTGCACAATCTTTCTAGGTCATCCAGTGTCCTGGGACCTCTCTTATGCACTCTCTTCTTTAGCTCGGCCATGGGAGGACCTTGAGTTTGTGACTGCTGAAACATTTTTGTGTAGATTTTGACATTATCCTGCTGAAAGACCCAATGACGACCCATCTTCGGCTTTCTGGCAGAGGCCATCAGGTTTTTATTTAAAATGTCCTAGTATTTCAAAGCGTTCATAATGCCATACACCCTAACAAGGTTCCCAGGGCCTTTGGAAGAGAAACAGGCCCTCAGCATCACAGATCCTCCACCATACTTCACGGTAGGCACGGTAGGTGCTTTTCGGCATACTCATCTTTTGTTTTACGTCAGACCCACTTAGAGTGTTTGTTGCCAAAAAGCTCAATCTTAGTCTCATCTGACCAAAGCACACGATCCCAGTTGAAGTCCCAGTGCCGTTTAGCAAACTCCAGACGTTTACGTTTGTGAGTGTTAGTGAGAAAAGGCTTTTTCCTTGCATGCCTCCCAAACAGCTTGTTGGCATGTTTGGCATGTAGAGAGCGTCTGATGGTTGTTTTGGAGACTTTGTGGCCCCAAGATTATAAATATTTACCTATCTTTCTGATTACTAACTAAAGGGAGTTTTACCTCCATGTCATAAGCTAGACATGTTAAAAGAGATTTAAACATACACACCAGTATGTAGTAAAGGAAAACAAGGACCTCAAACAGCTATTTATTTTAACATTTGTGAAAGAATACATCAATACATCTACATGGCTTCCTCCTATCAAAAAAGAACACTTCTTCCAAGAATCAAACGCCTCCTTGTCTTCACTGGCTAACTTAACCTTCTTAGAAAAAGTCCCATAATCATACCATTTTAAACATGTTGAGACATAGTATTATCATGTTATTTCAGATTAGTGTACATTTTTCTAAAATACACATGCAGCTTTGCTTTAATGGAAAGTTATATAAGCTGCATAATATATAGAGGAGATTCTCATTAAAGGTTTCAGACAGTAGTTAAGTATCATAACAAGCTTACTGTGCACATCCTTACAGCACGGAAAGCACATTATGAGGCTAGTTTTATAGCCTTGATCTCTCACGCACTGCAGCAAGCACACTGCTGTCCCATCATCACATACTCGCTTATAGTAGTCCACTGCTGTTCCTCTTTCATTCACACCTTCTTTCCCTCTCCCTCTGAGATGATATATTCTGGAGATGCCCTTTTAAACCACTCAGTCCAGGAGCCGTCATAAACACACACCCCGGGGTGCCCAAGCAGGTGAGCCGCCAAAGCAACGTGACACGCTGTGACACCAGACCCACAGGTAGCCCAGAGTGGTTGCTCCAGGTCCACCCCCGCCTCTCTGAACAGTTTGGACAGGCCATCCGTTCCCAGCTCCTTTCCAGAGGCGTCCAGGAAAGAAGTAAAAGGCATGTTGATAGCACCGGGGAAATGGCCTGGCAGCGTGTCTGTGAGGGTGAGACAGAAGAGTGAGAAACATTGTGAGTGTTTGAGGCAATAATGACATTCTGCTTACAAAAATGTACTCAAGATTCACTTACTGGATGTCTTCTGGAGCTGCCAGCCACATCTCATGGCCTTCATCAGCAGATGGTTTGCTTCATAAATGACTTCATCTGCTGATGAAGGCCTGGAGATGTCCTTAAAAGCCCTTCAAGAAATATATAACCCAAGTGGCCCCTGAGTACTTGTTTGTGTGAAACTAGCCTACTACAAGGATAACATTGTGATTTATTTAAGTGCACAACAGTGTGTCAACCTGTCAGCTATCATGAACATAAAATGTGAACAATAAATTATATTGATTGCATCCAAACATTTTATAGGTTACATATAAAAGTTAAGAAGGTAATCATGTAGCCTATGGATTATAGTCCTAAACAGAAATTGATGTCTCCTTAATTAACCAATAAATAATCTTATCTTAAGCGAAAATGCAGCTAAAGTCTGACCTATATGACCACTGAAAACAGGATCTTTGCTAAAAAAAAAAGAAAAGAAAAGTATAATCCAGCTCACCATCTCTGGGCTCAGGCTCAGTACCTCTGAACCTCCCTGCTGACCTTGCATCCACAGTCTGGACCTGCTTGGTCCTGATGTTCTCTAGCACGTCTTCATAACTCTTCACCCACGACTGGTTCGCAGCCGCCTTGAACTCTCTACGCTCTGGCGTGGAGTACTCAGATGTCACCGGATAGCCGTCAGCCAACCAGTTCTTCATGCCGCCGTCCAGCACCGACACTAAACTGTGTCCGAACAGCCGGAACATCCACCACACCCGGGGCGCGCTGAACGACCCGAAGTCGCTGGTGTCATACACAACTACGTGCGTGTCGTTCCCGACGCCAAGATCTCCTACATACCGTGAGAAGTGGCTGGAAGTTGGCAACATGTGATCCAGCGAAGAGGTCTTGTCACAGCACTCGTCTATATCAAAGAACGAGGAGCCCGGTATGTGCTTCTGCGCAAATTCAGCTTTCGGGTCCCGTTTCGTTTTCGGTAAGTACCACGAAGTGTCAAGCACGCGAAGCTTGGGCCCGACGAGGTTATTTCTGACAGCATCTGACAGCCACTGACCGGACACCAGAGCCCGCGTCTGAGCCGCCATGACGAGGCACTGGGAAATACAAGCTCCGAGCGCTAGAGGGAAACGTTCATTACTGTGCTCAATGACACGGGAAGTTCAACACTTGGCCAAGGCCTTGAACTTTTGAAGTAAAATATAAACTCTGCAACAACAAAGCAGGGGCTCTTTTTTCCACAGCCACAAATTAAATAAAAAAGATGCACACATTCGTACACATACTTTTAAGAAGCCAATGTGGACATACAAAATGGACCACATTAATTTTAAAGCCATGTCAAATAAACTGAAACAAATAGCAAGGTTGCTTTATATAGGCTAAGGCTGTTAATGCTATGCATGAGTGCTGCATTCAGAAAATAAAGAGTCCTCCAAAGCACATCTTTTGAAAGTGCAGAACCACTAAAGCACCAGCAGGTTGTGCCATATAGATACATTTCTCTAAAAGTCCATAGAAGGCAGGTACTTGAGCAGAGAAATGCTTTTCAGACATATGATGTAGATATAATTATTATTATTGTTAGACAAACTGGAAAAAGCTCAAATAAACAATTATTCTCATATAATGGTATTGATATAAAAAGAATGGGGGAGAGGGCTTGTAAGCAGCACAATCTTCATAATGTCTTTGTATTTGTAAGTTGATGACAAATGATGTCACATAGCCCTGTTTCCTTTCACCAGTCACAATTTAGCAACATCTGATTCAGAATCTGATGGCAGTTGTGTGGCTGTTATGTTACCAGGCCATTGTCAATCAAATTGATCAAACCACACCTGTTCTATCCTGATGATCAGCTGTGTTTTTGACTGTTAAACAAACAAACCAAACACAAATAGAAGCAGATTTATTTAATGGTAAAGAAAATACTTAGCAAGTTGTCAGGGCCTTTAAATTAAGCTAATGAAGTCTGGTTTATTTAACTGCATAGCTAATGAAGTATCACAATATTAAAGAGTGCTAGTGATGGCTTTTGAACAATGTCATAAAAGCAATATTGCCTGCAGTATTAATATTGAGTCTGACGGGATGGTTGTAGTCTTGCCAGATCCGGTGAAGTGTCTTTTCATCATTGTTTTTGAGGTTTTGTGAGCACTGCTCCTTTTTTACTATGGTGTAACTGTCTTTACCATAAGATCCAGGTGGTTTGGTGTGCTTCAGTCTCGGTGTACATCCCTGTGACTGGATGGCACACTATGGGTCAGTTGGCAAACAACTGACAATTTGTTTTTCACATGTGTACCACAGGTCTATCAGGTAAATTTACACGTCACCTCTTCTCTCTCAGTATATGAATCAGTATCATCACAGACTAATTTGTGTCGATGCAGTTGCAAAATATCCTTTTAACATTTTAAAGTCCGGGGCGCTGAGTCTGGGTGAGTGAAGAAGAGAGTACGTGTAGAATAGCTGTAATTTAACAAATGAATAAGGAGAAAGAAGGTGCAAACATAAGAGCCTTAATAAGAGACCTAACAACATCTCCGTCACCTTAAAACAATTACAGTTAGAGAGTTTGCTGTGTAAAAATTCAAGACTTAAGAAAGCTCAAGATAAGAAAGCTTGAACCCTTACTAACATTTTTATTATCAACAAAAACAGACACCAATTAGACTACAAGAGTTCCACCGGAGTGTGTCAGAGATCGGCGCAAAATAGAGTCCCATTCTGTTACCAGAACAGAGACCTGAGTCGACATGAAAACCATGTAACGATTGACTTTCACCTCCTTTTGGACCTCCTCTTACAGCTCTGTTTCTTGGCTTCACCTTATCTTTTGGGTTTCTTTCCTACTTCACCTAGATATGGGAAAGTCCAAGATTTTCACGTGCCCAAGCATTTGGTCGAAAAGTCCCTGACTGCCCGCTGCTCCGCTCTGTGTCCTTTGCATGCCCTCTGCTTGATCATGCCATTTCAACCATAACCTGACTTTTTGTGGAATAAACTGGTGTTGTTTGTGCTCTGAGCTAGAAACAAGACATTCTTACTGTGATGGACTATATTGATGTATGTTTTGTAACACAATTTTCACAAATTCCTGCTTCTACATTTTCCTTTGCAGGTGTTTTGATGCTGCCTTTGCTATCTTACGGTGCTCCCACCCTTTGCTCCCAAAGCACACAAGTCTGCTCACACACACACACACACACACACACACACACACACACACACACACACACACACACACACACATGCAACTGTTGAGCCTGGGCAGTTAGATACAGAAAGGAGCTCACACACCCAGAACTATAGGGTTTTAAAACTGTGATCCTAACTTTACACTATAAAATAACACTTTAAATAATGACAATGTAGACCACCTTTGCTCTAGTAATTAATGATAACAATTTAGGCTATAATGCTCTAAAATAATTCACAACAAGTTCACTTCTACATGCTTATAACTACCCTGCATATTTCTAAAAGCTTATGAGAAACAAGATTTTAATCAGGAACATTTTAATTTGTATATAAAGAACTGCTTTAAAAAGTTACAATTATCTAGAAACAGTTGGCTCCATATGACAGTGACAAAGGTTTGATTTCTTTTATTGATGATTTCATTATACTACTACCAACACAGCAAACAAATAGGCTA
The DNA here is from genome assembly GCA_024633595.2 of Lepomis macrochirus. NCBI lineage: Eukaryota > Metazoa > Chordata > Actinopteri > Centrarchiformes > Centrarchidae > Lepomis > Lepomis macrochirus. The sequence goes on along the minus strand of JALXJV020000007.1, from coordinate 26,863,558 downwards.
CAGTACAGATCAGTCAATCAGTCAACAGTGGTCAGTATTTAAGTGCTTGCACAAAAAAGCAACATTTTCAAATTCACAAAATAATCATGCATTTGATGTAATATTGTAATGCATTTGATGTTGTTGTAATAATGGTAGGCTCTGTAAATGTATCAAAACATAGCAAACATATTTTCTCAGCTGGAAAAGTGTCAATTTTCCTGTAATAGGTATTTAATTTGATTAGTATTATTTGAACAAAAAAGCAATGATACTTTATCCACAAGAATCACACAAAAGATTTGAACTGACCAAAAAATCAATCTATATTCAAATGCCATCTTTTCTTTTAAACATGATTTGAGTTGTGTCTGCTTTGTGCCAGTTTTGTCACAGTGATTTTGTCAGCTGTAGTTTGCTCTGCTCGGAACTTCCCAAATTCAGCGTGTCAAAATATCACATTAATGGCCTGAAAACCAGTAAAGAACTGATTATCAGGGCATGTACTTCATTCCTTTCATCCTAGGAATGATGTGTATATCTCTGATGTCATCATGCTGAAGCAACCAACACAAGTAGCGCTCCGTGCCCATGCCCCATCCACTGGTGAGAAGTGGTTTCACTTGCCGCATGTTAATGTACCAGTTGTAGGTCTGCTCTGGCACGGCATGGTGCCTGAGGGCCTCTTGTACCATCTCAGGGGTGGAATGACGTTCGCCAAGACCCACAGTCTCACCCAGTCCCAGTAAAAGGTCAGCAGCTTTGGCTTTACCCCGCCCAGTGCCCTCCACATACGCCTGGTAGAAGGGAACTCCCAAATGGTCCATTTCAGTCAGCCAAACAGCACCGCCATATTTTTCGATCAAGACCCGCTCTCCTTTCCGTGTTAGCTTTCTGCCAAACCTGGGCTGGCCATCTTGGACCCACTCTAGGCAGTCAGCAGAGGGCATCATGGGAATGGCCTGGTCTAGAGAGACTCTAGGCAGTGCCGTTTTTCCGTCCAGCTTGCTCAGCATGGCTGTGACATGTGTAAGGGTCCCAGCAGTGTTGAGGATAATATCAGAGTGTTTCTTCAGCATAGTCTTGGTAAGGTGAGCCAGGAATCCCTCTGCTATGGACATGGCCTTGTCCATGTCACCCAACAGTTCACACTCCACGTGGTAAAACTGGTTCAGGTGTGTGGCATCAGGGTCTTCGCCTCTAAAGCTGGGAGAAATGTAATATGTCCCCGGTAGGTTGTCCTGGAAGCGAAGGAAGTATTCAAGTACAAATTGCATTGAGTCCGCCAGGTAGATGTCCTGGCCCAGCAGGTTAACAGAAACTGGTTCTGAGTCGGATCCTAGGCCCATTGGTGAGGAGATGGTGTCTGTGGTGAGAGGGGTTAGGGCATAAGAGTACTGACAGGAACTGTGAAAATATTCCACTGTGCTGTGGAAAAGAGTGTTTTGAATCTGGAACAGGTTGCGATACCACGGGCTCTTGATGGCAAGTGTAGAGTGAGACAGAGGGTCTTCCCATGAATGAGGAGGCCTGCACTCAGTAATTTTTGAGTGGATGTTTTTGAGGGCTTCAGGGTCAGCTGCTGGGCCATCCAGTGATGACACATATCCAGGGTAGCTTTGGAAGCACTCTGGTTGGAGTTCAGCAGGATTAGTGCCATCTGTTGAAGGTAACACAGGGATCAGCTTGGCATGGGCATAGTCAATCTCAAAGCCCTCAAAGATCAGTGCAACGCCTCGAGCTCTCATCCCCTCTTCCAGTAGTCGGGCAACTTTGTAAGTGGCTAAGATCAGTGCTTTGTAGTCAGCTTCCTGTAGTTTGTAGATGTCACTGGACAGTGGTTTGCGTGGCACCACAACAGTTAGTCCAGGAGTGTTTGGGTATGGTGTCAGGAAAGCAACATGCTCACTGTCTTCCCACACTCTCCACTGTTGCTGCTCTCCACGCACAATACGACTGAACAGGTTATCATGGGAAGCGTCTCCAAAAAAGTCAAAGCAAGGGGGTGCATTTGGTGTTGGCAGTCTATTTCTAATCTTGGCTTGAACCTGAGCCAGTGCCTCGTCATCCCAGCGTGGGCCACTTTTTGAGGTGCAGTAGCCAGGATGGAATGTGTGGAATTCTTCTTCATTGGCTAGATGGGGCTGCCACTTTGGCTCTACGCCGTGAAGCGGTAGCAGGCTGATTTGTGCTGGCTGATCAGGTGTTGGATTGAAAACCAAGGAACAGCGCTGCACTCCCAGTCGCTCGCATAGCAGACTGGATACAGCTTTTGCTCCTTGCAGCATAGCAACAAAATCAGGTGTAGCCAACTGGAAGATGCTGCTTGCACCACTAAGAGTTTTTCTAGTTAGAATGGTTGAGCCAGGGATCCAGGGGTTGGGATCAAGGTAGGCAACCAGCTCATCTGTTTCCCAGATCACATGAGAGAGGCTCTTCAGTGGCCTCAAGACCTCTACTTGTGAAATGCCTCTTCTCATTGAGGCCACAAACATCACAGCAGCATTTGTTTCAATGATGGCATCACCTTTAGAGTCCACAGCAATGATTCCTGCACAGATCCCATTCAGATTTTCAGCCATCACTTCTCTACATGCCTGCCTAAGGCTATAGCCTTTGTGGTGGTAGAGACTGGCTATTTTCTGTGCAACTGTTTGCCTCAGAAATACATCTCCATCTCCAGAGCAGGTAATAGCTACCTTGTCATCAGCATATATTCCAGCCCCTACTACTGCCGTATCCCCAACTCGCCCTTTCAGCTTTCCTACTAACCCACCTGTGGAGGATGCAGCAGCAAACCCATGCCAACGATCCAAGGCCACAGCTCCAACTGTCTGAGGATGATTGTTTTTTGAGGAATTTCCACTACTGAGATTTGCAGTTAACTCTCTGTGACGTATATCAGTGTAGAAATACTCAGGCCCAACGGGTTTCTCTTTCTCCTCCAATCCTTGCAGAAACTCCTCAGCCCCATCTCCCACAATGAGTGAATGTGAGCTTTTCTCCATGACACATCTGGCGGCTTTTATGGGGTTCTTCACACTTTGCACACAAGCAACGGAGCCAGACCTCATTGCATTGCCATCTACAATGGTTGCTTCCATTTCATTTTTGCCATCTTTGTTGAATACTGAGCCTTTACCTGCATTGAATAGGAAGCAGTCCTCCAGAGCTTCTACTGACCTCTGAACTGCATCCAGACTCCTGCCACCTTGTTGAAGCACTTGGGATCCAAGGGTTAAGGCTGCTTGTAGAGCAAACTCAATGGCTCCGATCACTTCGGTGTTCAGCATCATCACTTCTCCGGCACCACCATGGATCACTAGAGTATAGTCTGGGCTCTCTGGGTGGTGATCTCTCTCTTCATTCATTTCCTCTGTTTGACCCTGTTGGAGCAGACACTCCAGGGCTCCCATCTGGTATGCAATGGCATAGCTAACGGCTAGACGCATTACTAACTTCACGTTATTCTTCAGGCTTTCTTGAAGCTTCTGCAATACTGGAGCAAAGCTCCCTTTCCCATTAAGCACAATGCTAACCTTGTCTCTTTTTCCAAGGTAGTTTACAACCAGCTGATCTTGGGCATAAACATTCCCTACGCCACACTCCACACCTTCCATCAGATCTGTACCTGTGAGGTACACAGATGGACATCCAAAGGGGTCCAGGAACTTCTTCAGTGGGTTGTCAGATGGCAATGACCGACGCAGGGCGGCTAGGTGAGGACCAACTCCCTGACCCCTTTTGGTGTTTTTGATGAGACTCTTATGCTCCAAAAAATGCAACATGGAACAAGCGTAGGAGGTCAGTAGTGTATTGGATTGTGTCATCTGGGCCAATACAGGCTTCCAGAGCACGTACTAACTTACGAGAATGCATGGTAAGTGAGTATGTAGGATCACATCGGCCATGTTTGTAGTGACGGACATGGGAAGGTGTGACAAGCATATGATTGTCAGCGGATTCCCCAAGAGTCTGCCTCAGGGAAAGCTGCAAAGAGAAGTTGATCCAAGCATCATACAGGCCTCTCTGTCCTCTGAGAGTAGAAAGGACATCAGGGTAGGAGGGCACATCAAACGTGAGAATTGGATGTTTTGCTTTTAAGTTAGGGCTCAGATTGGGGGTATTTACTCCTTGCAAGGTGAATGTTAGGGAAGTTGGGCAAACAGAATTGACATTAACATCATTCATTGACCCATTTGTGTTTTCTGTGTCAGGATGGACTAAGTTTAAATCAATAGTTTCTGACAGACTGTACACACGCTTAGTCACAAGCCCAGCCACCATCCCATCCACAGCACTGTGTTCAAATACAATCCCAGCTGTGCCGTCCTTGAATACCACCAGGTTCATCACCTGCCAAAAAACAGAAAAACAAAGATGGTTTTGTTTTTTAAAGTCCACAGGAAATCAGTGAGCACTGTGACCTCTGACCATCTCTAACAGCACTTATAACTCATGCCTTATGCTTTCAAAATTTTACTACAGTATTTATACATGTTTTACTTTAAAAGTTTCCTATTAATTAAAATATTTTACTAGCTTAGTTTGTTAATGTCCACTTTTGCAAACTAAATGGCAGATATACTTATATTTATTCTCTTTTAATGAGTCAAAACAGAAAAATCTGATTGTTAGTGTTAATAAAAAACTGAGCTTTGCTCTGAGATACAGCAACACAATTAACAATTACTAACCTTTTATGCCATGATGATTATTAAATGGAAAGTTAAACTGTATGAGTGTGTGTGCGTGCGTGCGTGCGTGCATGCGTGCGTGCTTACGTGCGTGCGTGCCTGCATTTGCATATACGTGTGTGTGTGTGTGTGTAAAAGATGCAAAGAATCTGATTTCAGCTTGGATTGTTATCCAAATTCTATCCAATACCTTGTCATAGTATCTGAGGCACGGGCTGTCTCCTCCTCCTCCCAGCCTCACTGCATTGAGGATATCAGCCAGCTCAGAGGGTGCGTTGCACTCCTCCAGGCAGAGTGTCAGAACAGCACTCTCCATCAACCCCAGTGATGCAGCTGCATCCCCTCCTTGCTCCAGAATCTCTTCCCTGGTGGCAGCCCAGGTTTTGCGCTCCAGAGCTGAGAGGCGGCAAATGGCAGAGGGATCATTCTGTCTTCCTCCACTGGGTTGATCCATCACCTGAGTCAGTTGTTTGTAGATGTCATTGAATGATCGAGCTGAAACTGGCCCCCCAGTGCTGGGACGCCACAGTATGTCAACAGGGAACACTCCTCCAACACAGGTAACGATGACATGGAGGCTATCTGGGTAGACCTGGAAATGAAATGACAAAGCTACAGATCAGAAATAGCTCTAAAACATAAAGAGTCATTTCACATCAGGCCAGAAAGCTGTGTTTTGCTGTGCTTTTTGGTTAACAGTTTCAAGCGCCTTTGACCTCACCCAGCAGTGAGGGGTCCTGGAGTAAACCTGTGCTTCACTGCAGCGAGGTGGTCAGGACAGAAAAGATTTAAGCTAATTCAAAATTCACCAGTGCATACAGTACATGTACTGCCTGAAAACTTCAAACCCAAAATCTTCTTTCCAGTTGTGTTTAGTCAGTAATCTCACCTTAATCTCATCTTGAATCCTGCCAGGAATCCGGCTGGCAGCGAATACCTCACCCTGCTGTGTGCGCTCCATTGGCACATTGCCCTCCAGTAACAAGGGCTCACTGTACAGCTTTGCTGCTGCCCAGAGCAGAGCGGCAGCCCTCTGCAGCTGGGTACATTGCTTTGCTTGGGAAGGAAGAAGAACAACAGGAAGGGCTGTGGAAGTGGGCAGGGGGTCAGCACAGGACAGCAGAGCTCTCTTGAACTGCTCCGTCACCCAGTTCTCTTGGCCTGCAGCACTGGTTGCTAATTTTTGGTGGGCCTCTTGAAGGAGCTCCCTCTGCTGTTCCATCGTACTTTTGAACTCAGGGTAAAGGTCAGGGCTTAAAGTGAGCTGCATGACACGGCTCACTTCTTGCAAGGTAACATCCAACTCTGGAACAGGGTAGTCGAGAAGGGTCATCCTGTTGATATGGAGGAGGCTTGAGTGAGAGAGAGAAAGGAGGATAGAGACAGTTGTGTAATGTTAATAAAGGTTTCTTACTGTATTCACTGTGTTCGACTGTAATTGAAGTGCTTAACAATGGTTGATTTTGGCTGAGCACTCTTGCCCGGTTGAAGTCAGCACAGCAGCAAAGACACTCACAATCAAAATGAGACTCAGAGCTTTTTATTGCCAAGTAGTACCCTTACAAGGAATTTGCTTTGCTGACTTGCATAATAATAACCAAAAGCCTACATAAATATAAAAAAATTGAAATTGACAAGACATACAAATATAAAAAAGACCATTCATTTTCATGCACTTTAATTAATAATTTATTTTGTGTTTTCTGCTATAGGAATTTTGATATCAGCAAAATAGATCAATCTCCAAAAGCTCTGAGTCCAAGACAGACATAGTTAGATAAATACCAATAATACAGAAACTAACAAACAGTTTCAACATTTCAAAATTCCCCAAACTGTGTGCTATGTTACACACCATTATTAAGGACAAAGTGTCTTGGTGGTGCCCTATTAACTTGTGTGGTGCTGAAAGAGGGGTACACCCCACATCCCACCCCACTGATGTATATCACATCAAAACACATCACAACACCACATCACCATCAGCCGGTAAGTCAGTCATCTGATTTATGGTTATGGTGCTGTAACACAAGTCTTTGTGTATTAAAGAGGTGAACATCTATTTTTTCCCCCCTATGTTTTCTTCTTTTTTTCCAGAACATACTGACTTTATAGTAATGATGAGGAAAGTATATATTACATTTCTTGTTTCCTTTAATACTACTTTTTCTATAACTGTGGACCTTAAAGAAGGATAAAGGTTAGACTACATAATGCAAATATTACATTCTTAATTAACCTTAAATCTTTTTAATTAAGTATCTAATCACACTGTCTGACTGACATTTATGTTATGGGTATGTCTTTACTTTTTAATTTAGATATTTCCAAATGACTAATTATTTTATATTTTACACAAAATTGTAAATTGGCAAAATGCTTATTACTAATAATACGTTATATATATATATATATACATACATATATATATATATATAATTATTATTATTATTATTATTATTATTATTATTATTATTATTGTTATTAAGAAGAAGACGAAGACGAAGAAGAATTAGCAATATGCCTCCCTGTCTGCCCCAGGCATCATACTGTGACTGCACATGAACTGAATTTCATTTTTGGTAACTCAACCTGAATTTATTTACAGTCATCTGGAAAGGCAGACATATATAAAGAATGAGAGAGAGAGATACAAAAATGAAGTCCGTCTCTGTCACTCGCTCTCTGATAACAGGTTACATTAATGGTAACAGCTGCAGAGTGACAAGCATGCAAGCTGCATGTATTTTACTGTGTATCTGGCTATAGCTTTAGAGTGCTGAATAATGTCAACACCTACTATAGGCTTATTGTGGATCAGTAGGGAGAGCGGGGTAAGTTGTCTCGTGTGTAAGTTGTCACACTGCTTATAACTCCAACACTAGAGGCTCTATGACAAAAATCAAATAGCCATTTTGTGTGACTTCTTTTTCTTGTTCAATTTCCTGTTCACATGTGGTCATGGTCACTCTAATCAGAGGTGAGCACAATTTTATTATTTTTTTTACTTCAAAAGTAAAACCTTTGCACTTTAAATTTATGTATTCCAGCCCTATTACGTGTGAATGTTCAAAATGATAACTTTGCACAACATAGAGGAGACAGTAACATGTCTTTTGATACTTCAGCTGAAGAGCTATGTTAAGCTAACCCTGAGATTTAGCCAACATTAGCACACATGTCAGTTTGGGGCAAGTTGTGTCATTGACTTTGGGGCAAGTCGTCACATATGATTAGTTGCCCCAGTACAAATAAACACCTATAACATGCTCAAAAAACTATGTGAAATTGTGTAATTACCTCTGACACTATTAAATTATTCTGTAAATAGAATATTATAGTTTACAGAAGCAGCCATATGCCTGGACAAGACTGAATTCATGACAGAGTATACATGGTCTTATGCTGTAGGCATGTAGTGTGTTAATATATTCAAACACACACACACACACACACACACACACACACACACACTACATCATACAGTTATTAATTTAGTTAGGAAACAAGAGTAGTAGACAAATAAGCTTGTAATTAATTTGTAATTGCAAGAAGGAATGTGTTTTTGAAGATAGGAATATAGAAATTATCAACAGAAGACAGACAATGACAGAACACCACCTGACATAATGTTAAAGGCAGTTAGGCAGGTGAAGTTGAAGAACAAATCAATCAGAAGTACAGCTAAGGATTTCGATGTAAGCCGCTGACATCTCTTTTGGCCTCATCTATGTGGAACACTTTTCAAACAGTTTTCCAAAGAAGACATGGTTTAAGTGTGAAATGCAACAAATGGGCCTGTGATGTTTGCACCTCAGGCAAAGGCAATTTATGTGGAACAGAATTGTGACTCTAAACACATGTCTGATTAGTCAGATACATATCATACAAAACGCACATTATTGCATTAGTGTGTTTAAACACCACATCTGTTTAGTTAGAAGTTACATTTAAGCAACTTATCTGCAGCATTACATTCAGTTACCATATATCTATTTGCACTCCAGAGACCGTCTGATTTTAAAGTTCAAAGTAAAGAGTTTAATGTGTGCTCTGCCACCAGTTTTGTTTTTAATGAAATTATTTATTTTCCAAATTCTCTAGGCTTGATTGTTGATTGATTTTATTTTTAGTTCTGGTAACAATTTGAAATTGAAACCAATATTCACAATTAATTGTTCTAACTGTTTGATAAACCAGTGTGACAACTTACCCAGTGCTGTGTGACAACTTACCTGCCGATGGGGCAAATTGTCACAAGTGCACACTCTCTATTCAACAGTCTACAGCTCCATAATGAGATAAGATAGGAAGACGTAATGAATACAAAACTTCTGCCCAAGACTTCATTCTTTCATTTGGTAGGACATTTGTACCTTTGTGTTGTATGGTACTCAGTAAATATGAGACAGTGTGAAAAGTGTGACAACATGCCCCGCTCTCCCCTATAATAATAATAATTAGTGGTGAGCCGTTATCGGCGTTAACGTGCTGCGTTAACGTGAGGCTCTTATCGGGCGATAAAAAAATATCGCCGTTAATCTATTCTCAAAGTTGGGTTGGGAGCTGGGTCTATACTTCGCAAGCTATGATGACTTCCACCTTGATATTTTAGCGCAGATGTATACCGAATCGCACTGTAGGGGGCAAGAACGAGTCTTCGAACCTGTGTGTCTGCCTACAGTGAAATTACCACATCAAACGTGACGTGCTAACATGGATGCAGCTGTTGCTGCGTTACCTCGGAGGTCGGAGCTGGGAATGACGTCACACCCGAGTTGACTGCGTTCCAGTTACAACTTCGCTCGGCCAGCTGTTTGTTTACTACTGGCCAGGTTAGTTATTGATACGCCGGTTGATTAAAAAACACATTGGCCCTCATTTATCATTCTTGCGTAGAAACGGGCGTATTTTGTGCGTGAGATTATGCTTACACTGTTCTCAGCGCCTGATTTATGAAGCTGTGCGTACCTTTGAAATCCAGGTGTATGCACCACCTGGTGTTGATAAATGCGGCGGCTGAAAACGTGCGTAATTTGAATGAAACGACTCCAATTATTCAAGCTTCAGGAGGCTGCACCCAGGACTTCACGGCAGGGACTGACGGAATACGGCAAGAAATAGATGGTTTGGAGCAGGAAATCCACAAGTTAAAACTTAAGAAACAAAATATTATGTTGTTTTGACAGATTAAAATAAAATTAAATGTTTAGTTTCACTACTAGAGACCCTCCCCGACATAAATGTTCAAAAATATTGTGCATTTTAATATTACGAGGTTTTTCATTTGGAAACAATTTAATACTTTTTAATTCGATGATTTAAACTGGACACATTTTTGACAAAATGCTTAAAACTGGACACGAGCGGTCAGATGAGCCATAAAGCGTTCAGGTCCAGCCGGAGAGCCAGTGCTGGAGTCAGGGGGACCACCGCGCGCTGTCAGCCTCGCTGGAGCGGACCAGTGCGCTGTCAGCCCCAGAGGAGGATGCGCTCATCTCGGAGGAGCAGGGCACGGGTCAAGAGCCTCTCGCTGAGCGTTTACTTTGATGAACGGAGGACATACGGACAGATACGGGGCGGTGTACCCCCAGCGTGCAACGCAAGCCTTCATAATGTTTTGTGGCTTTGGGAAACAGTGCTCTGCGCTGTCCTGGGACTATTACGCACGGACACGGGTCAGGACGCGCACGGACTTGGATCTGACCATCCGCGGTGTAACTTTTCTTTTATGTTCAGAGTGAAACATTGTCCAAACACAATGATGAGCTGCACCATGTCTGTACCACCTGTTTGTGGAGCGCGTTCTGTGCAAACTAGATTTTTTTGTCTGTTCCTAGAATTATACATTGGCTACTTGTGGTGCTCCAAGAGACAGATTTAGCACTGCTAAAACGTCCATCAAAGTCAAGTCCCAAATAAGCTCCAAATAAAAGAATGTTGCTCTGCTAAAAAGCTGCTCCATCACCTCCGGGACTGGGTTTTACGCACTGACCCAGGACTCACACATGAACAGAGTCGGTGTCGGTGCTCGCTGTGCGGTCATAACATAAAATTTGTCTGATAATAAATGCGGGGCTTTCTGCGCGACATGTCTGTGCCCGCCTCACCTAAAGGGCGTGGGGCTGTGTCCATTTCAGCATCCAGTCTCAGTGCTTCAAGCCTTCCGCTCATGCTCTTCGTTGTTTTAACATTTTTTGCTTGTAGCCTTTTCATTTGAAGATACACATTTTATTAAAAGCAAACCCAAATAAAAGGCACCAAAAGCTACGATAAAATAGTCCAAATACAAATCAAATCATGTTTTGCCTGCTCAATAGGCTGTATAAAGTCCGTGCTGCTCAAATATAAACACAAATATTAATGTTTCAAACGTTGTTTCTGTTACAGTGGGTCATAATATATCATGTATTTTAGTTTGTCAGTGCATTTTGTGCTGTCAGGAAATGAATTCTGCGCATTTCGGCTCTAACTCAAAACTTGCGTACATGTACACCACCTCCTGAGCTGGCGTAGGATTTGAGCGTGCCGTACGCCAACGTCCATATTGATAAATCTCAAAGTCACCGTGGTTTTGGGAGTACGCCAGGTGTACGCTGGAAATTTGGTGTACGCACTTTTGATAAATGAGGGCCACTAACTGTAGCAACTCGTCCACGGACAGCTGTTGGACAGCACTTTGTGTACGAACATTTCTGAAGCCGCCGGGTTTGCTTCTGGGAAAATTTACTTTTAAGAAGCTTCCCAATGGAAAATTCGACAAGACTAAGGTTGTTTGCACCTTGTGCAATGCAGAGTTAGTTTACTGTAGGAGTTCTTCTGGTCTCAAGTACCACCTAAACGCAAAGCACATCACACGCTACACACAAGTACATCTTATTGAACATGATTTATTTTCATCACCAATTATCATAGTAGAACAGCTTTCTCAAACAGTTTGTGATGCATTTTGGAAACAGGAGATGAGCCCCTGGTCTAATGCGCCACCTGGCTTTAAACCTGGCTTGAAACCCGTTCCACACATATTCTGAATGCCTTCGGCAGAATTCAAATGAGCCATTTTAATCTAGATTAATTTCAAGATTACAGTGAGATCTAGATTTAAAAAAAATCTATGCCCACCTCTAATAATAATTAAAATAATTAAAATAATAATAACAATGATATTACTCATACTACTACTACTACTACTACTACTACTACTATTGCCCATTTATATTTTTACTCACATATAGTATTTCACAATAAACAAGCAAAGACAAATAAATAAATAATAAAAAACAACAAGTCTAAACAGTTGAAATTAACTTACTTTTTTCTCTTTTGTTTCTGTGTAGCTTTGCCTGATGGCTAGTAGATATAGCTGGTTTGGGTCTTTTCTAATACTACTACCAGCCTATATATAGTTTTCCAACCGTAACCCATTTACCCCACCCAGGAAGATGAGTCATACTGAAGCTAAAAATCAGAAATTGTTCATTTTTCATTTTTTCCCCTCAGATATTTCAATTTATTTTTCAATTGAATTGTTCACATTATAGTTCACATTAAAGGTGGAAAAAGTTCTGACATGATTTATCTTTGTCTCATTATTTTATATCATACCTGAATATGTTCATGTTATGATGAAACAATGAATAAAACCTGAATATGTTCACGCTATGATGAAACAATGAAGAAAACCTGAAAATGTTCATGTTATGATGAAACAACGAATAAAACCTGAATATGTTCATGCTATGAGGAAACAGTGAAGAAAACCTGAAAATGTTCATGCTATGAGGAAACAGTGAAGAAAACCTGAAAATAGAATATCGTGCAAAAGTTCATTTATTTCAATAATTCAACTTTAAAGTTGAAACTAATATATTATATAGACTCATTACATGCAAAGTGAGATATTTCAAGCCTTTATGAAAACCCCAAATTCAAAATCTCAGAAAATTAGAATATTACATGAAATCAATGAAAAAAAGGATTTTAAATACAGAAATGTCAGCCCTCTGAAATGTATAATCATGCATATGAACTCAGAACTTGGTTTGGGCCCCTTTTGCATAATTTACTGCCTCAGAAAAGGCGATCAATGCTGTATGTTGAGAAAGCTTTCGAGATAAAGGTCTACCCAAATTACAGAAACAACTTTCTCATCTGATTCTTGTGACATCTAGCTAAACAGTTCTGCAGTAACATTTTCAGGCATTTGTACTTCACCTAAATGTGTCATACTATTTCTACTCCACTACATTTATTTGAGAGCTATAATTTTATTTCCAATTAACATTTTCATCAGCTTTAAAATATGTTGCACTGTTGCACATTAAACTCGCTGTGTACTCAGAAATAGTTCCTCCTTGACCAGCTGCAACATTAAAATGTGTGTGTATGTTTTAATGCATCAGTACTAATAATAAGCCACTAATATATAATAATAAAATACCGTTAAAGGGGTTCTTTTGATGATGGGTACCCCAATATGGTGAAAGTGAGTGAGATTTCTTATCTGGTACATATATTCATATTCAAAAATCGTAACAGCAATATTGCTGTAAAGGCAAAAACAGCTGTCTTTGTTTTATTGTTGTCATTAAAGCAATATTTTGTAAAACATTTCATTTTTTATTTTGGCCACAAGTAACTACTGACACATTCAGACCACTGTCACAAAACATTTATCAATGTGTAAATCTTTGTACATTAAGTTGGATTTGAGGAACTGATCATGTGGCTGTTTCTGTGAACTCAGTTTCATTATTAGGATCCTGATGAGTCAGTGACCTATGACACTTTTAAGGAAACAGATGATATTGACACATTAGGCAAGTCAAGGCAAGCCAAGTTCATTTACATAGCACATTCCAGCTACAAGGCAACTCAAACTTGCAGAAACCCGCAAAGGTAGTGAGGCAGGAGAGCAGAAAAAAGTTACAAGCTAAATACAAGAATAAAAGTTACACAGTTAAGCCAGTGGTAAATTTTATTTGAACGGAGAGTTGCAGCAGACACACGCTTTCTGGGAGTTTGTTCCAGATTTATGGTTCATAAAACTGAATGCTTCTGGACTGTTCATAGTGTAGAAATGTAATTTGTTCCTGAATCATGCAGTGCTTTAAAAATCAACTGCAGTATTTCATAATCTATTCTTTGACAGACAGAAAGCCTAGTGAGACCTGTAAAGACACCATTACAGCAGTCGAGTTGACTGAAGACAAACATATGTGCAGTTAAATGAGTAAATATACAACTTTCCTCTGACTTTTAGTTTCAGATTTGCTCTACAAAGTAATCACCTCTTTCACTAACTGGACCGCGCCAAGTTAGAGATGATTATGTGATCATGTTGCAAGGAGGGGTCGAGGGGAGAGGGATGGAAAGGGGTCGAGGGAAGAGGGATGAAGGGGCCGAGAGGGTTGGTTAGGGTTCGGTGGCCGGAGCGGCTAGGAACCCGAGGGGTCGAGACTCAGGGTGGGGGCTCATCTTCATAAGCAGCTTGGTCTTATGAACCCCCCTGTGGTTCCTATTGTAGAAGAAGACAAAATAATCACTAAGCAGAATTATGTATTTTTAGCGTGCATGTCTTTCATGGTGGGAGGAAGCCGGAGCGCCAAGGGGATGCTCACTCGAGCGGGGAGAACGTGCAACTCTATGCGGAGAGAGGCCTGGGCTGAGCGAGGTCTAACTCCGAACCTTCTGCTGTGAGGCCGCAGTGCTGCCCATTGGAAGAGGTGAACAAGCTGGGTTTGGGTGGGAGGGATGTGAGAACTGAGAAACGGGAGGTGAAACGGGTTAGACAGCTTATATACGTAAGCGCTTGTGGCTGAAATTGAGAAGCACAGGTGGATGGGATCAGTGGAGTGCGGGTGGTTGATTGGAGGTATTGAAAGAAGCGCAGGTGGTAGGATGAGTGAGGGAGGCGTGGCCCTGTTCCTGAACCTCAGTTTACAAAACTCCATGTAATGTTTGATCTGTCTTAGCAGCCACCAGCTTGTGTATAACCATGGACGAGATACTGTAAAATACCTAAGAAGAAGAAGTCTACTGCTGCCCCTGATTGACCTCAGTAAATTTAACTGAGAGTTGAGATCACAATAGGACAAAAATTTAATTGTCAATTCAATTCAATTTTGCTTTATTGGCATGACTGCTGAACAATATTGCCAAAGCATCATACATAACATAACAATCATCCCAATGCATATAAAATATCAATCACCCCCATACATTTCATTTAAGAATTCGAGCATAAACTAATCAAAGTATCTGTGTTTGCGTTAAAAAAAAAAGAAATATGTATATATTAAAAAATAAAATAAATAAATAAAACAGTGTGTGTGTTATAAATACTAAAAATAGAATAAACAAAACAGTAGGTGTGTGTGTGTGTGTGTTACAAAAACAAACCAGAAAAAAAAAAAAACTAAAAACATAAATAAATAAATTAAACAGTAAGCATGTGAGTGTGTGTGCGTGTGTGTGTGTTAAAAAAAAAAGTATATATTATAAAGTTAAAGCAAAATAAATAAATAGAACGGTAAGCGTGTGTGTGTTGAAAATAAAAATATCTAAAAAAGAATTAAATTAAAATACCACACAATTAAAGTAAAAATAATTTTTAAATTTGTACAATTATTTGTCAGTCTGAGGTTCCACTGGTTGTCCTCACTTCATGGCATGTGGAGACATATTTTGCAGCAATTATTTGACATTTGGGCATTTCTCCCAGTAAATAGGGAGTTTCTGTGTGTCTGATAGGGATTCAATTGGGTATATTTGGGCAATGTTTGCAAAGTGTTTTTTCTCTTAGTGGTTCATATTTGGGGCATGAGGTTAGAAAATTTACCTCTGTCTCTACCTGTCCTGTGTCACACTGGGAGCAGAGTCTGTTTATTGTCTATGTGAATGTTTTTTTGTCATCACCTGTACACTATATACTACCATGAATAGTTGGAGGTTGGGGCAGTCAAATATGAAATTGCTGTATGACTGCCAGGCTGAGCGTTGTGAGTTTAGTAGTAGA
Source organism: Lepomis macrochirus (assembly GCA_024633595.2). Taxonomy (NCBI): domain Eukaryota; kingdom Metazoa; phylum Chordata; class Actinopteri; order Centrarchiformes; family Centrarchidae; genus Lepomis; species Lepomis macrochirus. The sequence goes on along the minus strand of JALXJV020000007.1, from coordinate 26,847,865 downwards.
TACATAATTGATGTATGGGAATGAGCTTAATGAAAGTAAATTGTACGCAACGGTGTGTGTGTGTGTGTGTGTGTGTGTGTGTGTGTAACAACAAAGCACAACAATATGACCACATCACCTCTATTTTAGCTTCATTACACTGGCTCCCAGTACGTTTAGAATAGACATTAAAATTGTATTGATTACCTTTAAAGTTCTTCATGGCCTCTCGTCCTGTTATATTTCTGACCTTTTAGTCCCATACGCACCAGCATGTATCTAGAGATCATCAGGCAGAGGTCTGCTGACTGTTCCAGAGTCTTTACTGAAAACTAATGGGGATAAAGCGTTTGTAGTCAGGGCCCCAAGGCTCTGGAACAGCCTGCGCGAGGAAATCAGGTCGGCTGAGTCAGTTAACTCTTTTAAGTCCCTTCTTAACATTGTTTACAGGAAAGCCTTTCCTTATTTTATTTTATTTTATATAAATTTATATTTACTTTAAAAGTGTATCTTAGTCTCTTATGTGTTTTTTTGCTTTTTTTGTGTGTTTGTTTTAATGTGTATTATTTATTGAAAAGTGATGTGGACAAAATCATCCATTTCTAAATGTGGTGGAGACATGTCCCCAGTGTAAATGACACCTATGGCCTTCTCATTGTTACAGAGGAAGTTGGAAGCAAGCAAGAGTTGCTGGCAAAAGAGATTGTGGATGTCGCTTTAGCTTTGCAGGAGCACATCATTATGTACAACTTTAAAACTGTTGCTAATACCTCTGCAATAGCATAGACTATCCCAAATAAGTATATATTTGCTTATACAAAAACTTTTCATGAACATCAGTAGCAGAAATTCTTCAGCCAAAGTTCATGGACTCAGAAACTAGATGGTTCAAGGAAAGTGTAGAGACAACTTGGCCATGTTAATGGCAGCTATTACTGTTTACGTTGGTCTGATTTGAACTTATTTATATACTAAAACTACATCACACTCAGTCTCACAAACCGAACCCACCGCCATGCCCACATACACATCAAATGGTTAAACACTCAGCAGAAGGCCTATTCTGACAAGACGAGGGCCTTTAAAACTCACATCAAAAATTAATACGTTGTCAAAATGTTATGAACAAGGATGTATTACGATTTATTCAGTTAATAGTCTAAATAATCTGCAAATTAAGTTTGTGCAAATTAACTACAGCACAATTTTCACAATTTTTGGCCTTACTGATGAAAATTATTATTTTAATGTATGATTAAAATACATATTTAAACATATTTATCCTGTTTTTCTTGTGTGGCTGTTGGTGAACTTTTACAAAGGTTTTATATTTAATAAGCACTGCTTCTGTCCCTCTTTTCCATCAAACTATAGCTCAAGCTTCCAACCAAGCTTCCTAAGAACAGCACCACAGAGATCATAATAAAGAAGGGAGGAGTAGACCTGGAGTATACTGAATGTTCTTGATCAGGTATGTACATGCAGAGTACATCAAATGTATTATATCACAAACATGGTAACATTGTAAGTAGAAGAAATGGTGTTTATTTTGTCAACAAATTTAATTGGGGAGTTAGATTAGTCCTTTTAACTTGTTTTATTTCTAAATCACAGTACCATAACTCCATATAAGCACATAAGTGGTGTGCATTGTAAATTGTTTGCATCAGTGAAGTTACAAAATTGGACTGCATCATAATGCAGTGACTCAAAAAAGAAACATTTACATTTACATTAGGCTGGTACTCCTTAATGCTTCCAATGTTCCCAAGTAACACATTCATGTAGCCTAGGTTGGGCTAGCTTGGACTATCTTGGCTTAACATCACTCTGCACCTGTGACAACCAAAGTGATTTGAACTGCCTTTATTGAGGAAGTATTTTGTATTTTAAATGCCATCAGCTTTATTTGCCATATGAAGAATGTGACTCTTGATTGTGCTCAGTGAACTTGTCAGCATTGTGGTCCATCAGGGGAAATGTGTTGTCTGCATATTGAAAACATTTTCCCTTGGAAGGACAATCCAAAATGGAAGCTTTCATATTAGCTGTGTTCCACTATACAATTATAAATAATCCAGTTGTGTTGTCATGAAAAAAAAAATGTGCCAATTGACCACATAACTATTTCTGTGCTGGTTGATATTTGTGTATTGTGTGTATTATATTTTATATACATGCAACTTAATTATGCAATATTTGTCACTTCAGAGCAGATGGAGCAGTGAAAGCCTGGTCATAAAATGCAAATTGTATCCAAATATTTCACTGTGGAAAGTGTCCGTCTATAGCCAGATTCTGAAATTAATGAAACATTATAAATTCAACATTATAGTGAATCTTCGTTGAAGTATGTATACTACTGTATTTACATTAGAACTGTTGTCACAGCTTGTGATAAAGTCAAGTTGCTATGAAAAAAATATTTGAAAGAACTGACTGTAATTAAAGTATTTGCTGGACTTTGGAAGTCATTACATTTTCTTATTACTAGACCTTGCTTTTTGGAGATTTCATTGGGAGAATTTTTTGTGTACATATTTTATATATTTTACACGTCAGATACTGATTTCATCAAAATAACTTTGCAATAAATGTCTTGTCTTATTTTCTTTTATAAGGTTGTTTGGCTGAAGCTGAAACTGATCTTGAGAGATGTATCATGGCAGTGATTTCATCAAGGAAGAAGAGGATCCTCTCCAGCCAAAACGTAACATTGGGATTATGAGTTGCCATCAGTTCCATATGACTTCTTCTTCTTCTTGTCCTTCTTCTGTATTCATTGATAGATGAGCATCCACCTATTGATCACTGATGTCTAAATGTTGCTGTTTGCTGGCCCAGCGGAGGCTTTAATTGTTTTCAGAGAGAGACATGAAACAAAGGTAAAATGCAAAGCACAAACATGGAGTTTATTGTCTTCCATACAGAAAAGATGAGACACCAACACCAACCAGCAACAAACTTCCACTGAAAGCAACTACCTGCCTTATATAGACTCCCTCCTGCAGGTAATTAAGTGGGTTAAACTACTTAGGTGGGACCACCATCATTCAGAATATAAATATTTACCTAAAACCCAACACCATAGAAAAATAGAGCACAAAGAATGAATATTTACATAAAGACACATTTCTATCAATAAATCAATAACATACACTCAGAATAATCACATAAATCAGCATTGTAGATGTCTTTTCTCCCCCACCATCAGCTTCACTCCTGCAGCTCTTAAGCAGGTGCTTGGGCCTACCACACTCTTTGCCTCTGCCTCCTGCTGAGGAGACAACCAGGAAGAAGTGAGTACAACCATTGTTTGCTTTATCTGTGTGAGCAATTTGATATCTAACTGGAATAGAGTAGAATCACTTAATACTATGTTGTGAACCTTGACTGTTACTGATTGAGTTTTTTTCTCACACAGGCCGGATGGCCAGACACCCCCTGTGCTTCTTCAACCTCCTCTGGAACTACTTACAGCAAAGAAAGCTATCAAATATTTCACAAATTAAATAAACAATCAAAATAAGACTGAGTGTGGTTCCTGCTTTATCAATATACCCCACCTAGATACTCAAGTTAACTATTTCAGGTAATGGAAACCCTGAACTCCATTACAGTTGCTTTAAAATCAGTAGTTCAGTCAGTGTCACATGTGCAGCAACTCTGAGGTTAACAGCTCCTGTCCTGAACAGGAGTCTTGATATTTTGGTCACTGGGGAACATAAAAAGTTTTGTTTCAAATTTCATTTGCTCCTGAAAGTGTTTACACTGTCTGAATGAGACAGAAGGAGGAAGAGTCATATTGAGAGACTTTGTACCATGTTGACAGTCAGGCAAAGGTATATTAAACACTTGAACAAACAGGGTATAGACATACTGGGACAGGGAGGAAGAGATAAACAGAGACTGTGCACACTGAGTGAGAGACAGAATGGAGGATAGAAACTGAATTGGTTAATTAGAGTCACTGCTTCTTTATTATAGACAAACCCTTGATTTTGTAGTCAAACCAAGTATTCTTCCCACTGACTGTTCTGCCACCCTACCAACTGGTCAGAGCTTAGAGAAATTTCCATTTTGAGGTAAGCATTTTTTTTTCTGGAATAAACATTTGTGAATAATGGGAAAAAGTAAAGTTTATAAAGATGTAGTTATATGTTAAGAAAGCTTAATGATAAGTCTGAACCTGTAGTCCCTTCTTGGGACATGTGGCATAGATTTAAGACCAAAAATGGGGGTCTTAAATAAAATAAAACTTTATTTGGAGAATAATTTTCTTTATACAAGAAAATTGCGTTTTGTGGAGAAATTTAACCAAAATTGGAAAAAAGGACTACAGTGAAACCTGATATCTATTAATATTGCATTGTGACATTTTGGTGAGAATGAGGGAACTGGGAACTGTTTTCACAGAAAGAAATTGCAGGAAGATTTGCTAATGTAAGCTGTTGACAGCCTTTTCTGTGGTTTATCTCAAGTAATTGGGATTTTGTTTCTGGAATGAAATATTGCTGGTAAGATTTTTTTCCCATTAACTGTACCTTTTGGGGCAATGACAGAAATCTTAGAAACAGAAATCTCAAAACCTCAGCAGATAAAATAGAAACCCCTCCATGGCATGACACCACTGGGGTTAAATAAGGAAATATGTTTTTGAAAATACTATTTATCATATATTTAGAATAAGCTTTTTTTACATCTTGATTTTGTCTGGTTTAACAGTATGATTAAAACAATTTTAATGTCTACAAAATCTGCTCATTCAAAGATTAAAAAATATAAGCCAAACGACCTCTAGTGTTACATTAAAAAGTATGTATTATGCAATGAATCATACTTGTAGTACTGGTAGTTTGCTGCTATTCAGTAATTGAACTATTGGAATCACAAGACCAGTATCCTTGCTGAATCTGAATCCATCCTCCAATAAAATAAAGACTGCCAGCATTGTATGGATGACTTAAACTGATGAGGCAAATCAGAAGAAATCTAATTTTCCCCCAGCAGTCACATTGCTGGGGGCACATTCCCTTGACAACCAGCAACAAAAAAATTCCATACTATGATTTTTTGTTAATTGATTAAGAGGAAGTAACTACTTTCACGTGTGAGCAGATGAGCTTAGTTATCGGTCTTTCCCAGGGTCTGTTTAGCTACAAAAGTAAAGTCTGGATGCATCCCATTGCATTCACATTAATATACAAAGAGACTTGTGTTAGACCATGGACTGTATAAAACATGGACGTAGTGTCTGTGATGTCACCCATATGCCACACCCTGAATTAAAATTCACCACTGTACAGATGTCATGGAGGAGGAAATTAGTTACACAGGCCAAAACCGTTTTTTGTACCAGGCTATAAACTATAAAGCTGGGCATTTTAACAAGGGCGCCTAAGAGAATTGACTCACTTTGGAGCCAGCTTCAAGTGTCCATTTGAGGAGCAGTTGTTATTGGCACTTTGGCATTCATTTATCAGGTTGTCACTTGTGTTAGACACAGCAGTATCTTCAACAAATAAATCAGATAATTGATTTACTGGTCCCACTAATTTGAGAAAGGGTGGACATCATGTGAAGGAAGCGTGCTGTAAAGGGTAATGAGAAGGGGCGCTTGTTGTGTGATATGATATATTACATTATGCTAGTTTGTGTCTGTATGAGTATGTTTGCGTCTGTACAAAGCCTGAGGTGAAGTTTGTGAGTAAAATCTGACACTACACTGACGCCTAGTTGCTCTGTTAGGCTGTACTTCGTGTGGGAACAGTTATGCTTTGTGCTAAATGCTAAGATCTGCATGCTAACATTCAAAACAGCCATGTTTCCATCAACATATGTTATGCATACTTTGAATTATGCTTAAAAAAGATTTATGTGTCAAAAATTGAATTCACATGACTTACTAGCTGTTTTTGCTCCAAGACAAGAAGAACCACACATTCTGAACATTCTGGCACTAAAATGTCATCTTTCTATCAAATTGTACTTTGTATGAGATCTGTCTCTGTCTGTACCATTTCATAGCATTGGCACAGCTTGCAATATGACATCATGGAATTACTGAAGTCCATTTTTCTTGTAGATGGCTATGGCAACTTGTTCTGTATCTGTATCTTCTTCTCTTTTTATTGGCGGCAGGCAAAGAACTTGTTTTGTTTCCGACCTCTACTTTTTCTATGCTGTAATTTTTTTTCTATGCTATTACGTTAAACCAGATTTTAACGTAGCCTATACCACAAACATCTGACAAACCTACACTTTAGCGTGGTTTATATACTCCAAACCAATTGATTAAAAACACCCAATTTAAATATTATTTTATTTATTTTTGTGACATTTCAAATTTATAATTCAAATTTGCTTGGCTTACTTTCTCAGTTTAGCATGTTAGCATGCTAACATTTGCTAATTAACAACAAAGCACAGCTAGGCTGATGGGAATGCCATTAGTTTTGTAGGTATTTGATCATAGCTGTATTGGACAAATAAACAACTGATGTGAAATAATGATGGTGGAAGAAAAAACAGATGGGGTCTACCAAATTTCATGGCACTATCCTGTATTTGTTGAGATATTTCACAAAAATCAAAACGTCAACCTTGTGGCAGTAAAGCAAATGTCAGGGGATCACCTAGGTCATTATAATTAACATTTTAGTGGGCATGCTGATAGACCAACATTACCATTCCTGTGGCACTAATGCAGTGGATAAGACACATGCCTTTGGTGTGAGAGGCCTGGGTTTGAGTGCACCAATGTGTCTGTGAGCAAGACACTGAACCTCTAGTTGCTGTTGAGGCATGCAACCTATGACGCATATATTTATATAATTGTAAGTGACTTTGGATAAAAGCTCAGCTAAATAAGTAACTGTAATGTAATTCTTAGAGCCACCCTCACCCATCAAAGAACCACAAGCAATTCCTGGCATCACCATTGATTCCTTCTCTCTTTTTCTCCTTCTCTATCAAGCCTCCTCCATATCAACAGGATGACCCTTCTCGACTACCCTGTTCCAGAGTTGGATGTTACCTTGCAAGAAGTGAGCCGTGTCATGCAGCTCACTTTAAGCCCTGACCTTTACCCTGAGTTCAAAAGTACGATGGAACAGCAGAGGGAACTCCTTCTAGAGGCCCACCAAAAATTAGCAACCAGTGCTGCAGGCCAAGAGAACTGGGTGACGGAGCAGTTCAAGAGAGCTCTGCTGTCCTGTCCTGACGCCCTGCCCACTTCCACAGCCCTCCCTGTTGTTCTTCTTCCTTCCCAAGCAAAGCAATGTACCCAGCTGCAGAGGGCTGCCGCTCTGCTCTGGGCAGCAGCAAAGCTGTACAGTGAGCCCTTGTTACTGGAGGGCAATGTGCCAATGGAGCGCACACAGCAGGGTGAGGTATTCGCTGCCAGCCGGATTCCTGGCAGGATTCAAGATGAAATTAAGGTGAGATTACTGACTAAACACAACTGGAAAGAAGATTTTGGGTTTGAAGTTTTCAGGCAGTACATGTACTGTATGCACTGGTGAATTTTGAATTAGCTTAAATCTTTTCTGTCCTGACCACCTCGCTGCAGTGAAGCACAGGTTTACTCCAGGACCCCTCACTGCTGGGTGCGGTCAAAGGCGCTTGAAACTGTTAACCAAAAAGCACAGCAAAACACAGCTTTCTGGCCTGATGTGAAATGACTCTTTATGTTTTAGAGCTATTTCTGATCTGTAGCTTTGTCATTTCATTTCCAGGTCTACCCAGATAGCCTCCATGTCATCGTTACCTGTGTTGGAGGAGTGTTTCCTGTTGACATACTGTGGCGTCCCAGCACTGGGGGGCCAGTTTCAGCTCGATCATTCAATGACATCTACAAACAACTGACTCAGGTGATGGATCAACCCAGTGGAGGAAGACAGAATGATCCCTCTGCCATTTGCCGCCTCTCAGCTCTGGAGCGCAAAACCTGGGCTGCCACCAGGGAAGAGATTCTGGAGCAAGGAGGGGATGCAGCTGCATCACTGGGGTTGATGGAGAGTGCTGTTCTGACACTCTGCCTGGAGGAGTGCAACGCACCCTCTGAGCTGGCTGATATCCTCAATGCAGTGAGGCTGGGAGGAGGAGGAGACAGCCCGTGCCTCAGATACTATGACAAGGTACACACACGTACACACACACACACACACACACACACACACACACACACACACACACACACACACACTTTTTTTGTTTAACTTTGCATTTAATAATCATCATGGCATAAAAGGACAGTAATTGTTGTGTTGCTGTATCTCAGGGCAAAGTTCAGTTCTTTTTAATTAACAGTAAGAATCAGATTTTTCTGTTTTGACTCATTAAAAGAGAATAAATATAAGTATATCTGCCATTTAGTTATCAAAAGTGGACAACTAAGCTAGTAAAATGTTTTGATTTTAATTAGTACAAAACTTTTAAAGTAAAACATGTATAAATATTGTAGTAAAAGTTTGAAGGCATAAGCATAAGGCAAAAGTTATAAGTGCTGTTAGAGATGGTCAGAGGTCACAGTACTCACTGATTTCCTGTGGACTTAAAAAAACAAACCCATCTTTGTTTTTCTGTTTTTTGGCAGGTGATGAACCTGGTGGTATTCAAGGACGGCACAGCTGGGATTGTATTTGAACACAGTGCTGTGGATGGGATGGTGGCTGGGCTTGTGACTAAGCGTGTGTACAGTCTGTCAGAAACTATTGATTTAAACTTAGTCCATCCTGACACAGAAAATTTAAATAGGTCTGTCATAGTAAACAATAGTATTTCTGTTTGTCCAACTTCCCTAACATTCACCTTGCAAGGAGTAAATACCCCCAATCTAAGCCCTAACTTAAAAGCAAAACATCCAGTTCTCACGTTTGATGTGCCCTCCTACCCTGATGTCCTTTCTACTCTCAGAGGACAGAGAGGCCTGTATGATGCTTGGATCAACTTCTCTTTGCAGCTTTCCCTGAGGCAGACTCTTGGGGAATCCGCTGCCAATCATATTCTTGTCACACCTACCCATATGCGCCACTACAAACATGGCCGATGTGATCCTACATACTCACTTACCATGCATTCTCGTAAGTTAGTACGTGCTCTGGAAGCCTGTATTGGCCCAGATGACACAATCCAATACACTACTGACCTCCTACGCTTGTTCCATGTTGCATTTTTGGAGCATAAGAGTCTCATCAAAAACACCAAAAGGGGTCAGGGAGTTGGTCCTCACCTAGCCGCCCTGCGTCGGTCATTGCCATCTGACAACCCACTGAAGAAGTTCCTGGACCCCTTTGGATGTCCATCTGTGTACCTCACAGGTACAGATCTGATGGAAGGTGTGGAGTGTGGCGTAGGGAATGTTTATGCCCAAGATCAGCTTGCTGTAACCTACCTTGGAAAAAGAGACAAGGTTCGCATTGTGCTTAATGGGAAAGGGAGCTTTGCTCCAGTATTGCAGAAGCTTCAAGAAAGCCTGAAGAATAACGTGAAGTTAGTAATGTGTCTAGCTGTTAGCTATGCCATTGCATACCAGATGGGAGCCCTGGAGTGTCTGCTCCAACAGGGTCAAACAGAGGAAATGAATGAAGAGAGAGATCACCACCCAGAGAGCCCAGACTATACTCTAGTGATCCATGGTGGTGCCGGAGAAGTGATGATGCTGAACACCGAAGTGATCGGAGCCATTGAGTTTGCTCTACAAGCAGCCTTAACCCTTGGATCCCAAGTGCTTCAACAAGGTGGCAGGAGTCTGGATGCAGTTCAGAGGTCAGTAGAAGCTCTGGAGGACTGCTTCCTATTCAATGCAGGTAAAGGCTCAGTATTCAACAAAGATGGCAAAAATGAAATGGAAGCAACCATTATAGATGGCAACGCAATGAGGTCTGGCTCCGTTGCTTGTGTGCAAAGTGTGAAGAACCCCATAAAAGCCGCCAGATGTGTCATGGAGAAAAGCTCACATTCACTCATTGTGGGAGATGGGGCTGAGGAGTTTCTGCAAGGATTGGAGGAGAAAGAGAAACCTGTTGGGCCTGAGTATTTCTACACTGATATACGTCACAGAGAGTTAACTGCAAATCTCAGTAGTGGAAATTCCTCAAAAAACAATCATCCTCAGACAGTTGGAGCTGTGGCCTTGGATCGTTGGCATGGGTTTGCTGCTGCATCCTCCACAGGTGGGTTAGTAGGAAAGCTGAAAGGGCGAGTTGGGGATACGGCAGTAGTAGGGGCTGGAATATATGCTGATGACAAGGTAGCTATTACCTGCTCTGGAGATGGAGATGTATTTCTGAGGCAAACAGTTTCACAGAAAATAGCCAGTCTCTACCACCACAAAGGCTATAGCCTTAGGCAGGCATGTAGAGAAGTGATGGCTGAAAATCTGAATGGGATCTGTGCAGGAATCATTGCTGTGGACTCTAAAGGTGATGCCATCATTGAAACAAATGCTGCTGTGATGTTTGTGGCCTCAATGAGAAGAGGCATTTCACGAGTAGAGGTCTTGAGGCCACTGAAGAGCCTCTCTCATGTGATCTGGGAAACAGATGAGCTGGTTGCCTACCTTGATCCCAACCCCTGGATCCCTGGCTCAACCATTCTAACTAGAAAAACTCTTAGTGGTGCAAGCAGCATCTTCCAGTTGGCTACACCTGATTTTGTTGCTATGCTGCAAGGAGCAAAAGCTGTATCCAGTCTGCTATGCGAAGCGACTGGGAGTGCAGCGCTGTTCCTTGGTTTTCAATCCAACACCTGATCAGCCAGCACAAATCAGCCTGCTACCGCTTCACGGCGTAGAGCCAAAGTGGCAGCCCCATCTAGCCAATGAAGAAGAATTCCACACATTCCATCCTGGCTACTGCACCTCAAAAAGTGGCCCACGCTGGGATGACGAGGCACTGGCTCAGGTTCAAGCCGAGATTAGAAATAGACTGCCAACACCAAATGCACCCCCCTTGCTTTGACTTTTTTGGAGACGCTTCCCATGATAACCTGTTCAGTCGTATTGTGCGTGGAGAGCAGCAACAGTGGAGAGTGTGGGAAGACAGTGAGCATGTTGCTTTCCTGACACCATACCCAAACACTCCTGGACTAACTGTTGTGGTGCCACGCAAACCACTGTCCAGTGACATCTTCAAACTACAGGAAGCTGACTACAAAGCACTGATCTTAGCCACTTACAAAGTTGCCCGACTACTGGAAGAGGGGATGAGAGCTCGAGGCGTTGCACTGATCTTTGAGGGCTTTGAGATTGACTATGCCCATGCCAAGCTGATCCCTGTGTTACCTTCACCAGATGGCACTAATCCTGCTGAACTCCAACCAGAGTGCTTCCAAAGCTACCCTGGATATGTGTCATCACTGGATGGCCCAGCAGCTGACCCTGAGGCCCTCAAAAACATCCACTCAAAAATTACTGAGTGCAGGCCTCCTCATTCATGGGAAGACCCTCTGTCTCACTCTACACTTGCCATCAAGAGCCCGTGGTATCGCAACCTGTTCCAGATTCAAAACACTCTTTTCCACAGCACAGTAGAATATTTTCACAGTTCCTGTCAGTACTCTTATGCCCTAACCCCTCTCACCACAGACACCATCTCCTCGCCAATGGGCCTAGGATCCGACTCAGAACCAGTTTCTGTTAACCTGCTGGGCCAGGACATCTACCTGGCGGACTCAATGCAATTTGTACTTGAATACTTCCTTCGCTTCCAGGACAACCTACCGGGGACATACTACATTTCTCCCAGCTTTAGAGGCGAAGACCCTGATGCCACACACTTGAACCAGTTTTACCACGTGGAGTGTGAACTGTTGGGTGACATGGACAAGGCCATGTCCATAGCAGAGGGATTCCTGGCTCACCTTACCAAGACTATGCTGAAGAAACACTCTGATATGATCCTCAACACTGCTGGGACCCTTACACATGTCACAGCCATGCTGAGCAAGCTGGATGGAAAAACGGCACTGCCTAGAGTCTCTCTAGACCAGGCCATTCCCATGATGCCCTCTGCTGACTGCCTAGAGTGGGTCCAAGATGGCCAGCCCAGGTTTGGCAGAAAGCTAACACGGAAAGGAGAGCGGGTCTTGATCGAAAAATATGGCGGTGCTGTTTGGCTGACTGAAATGGACCATTTGGGAGTTCCCTTCTACCAGGCGTATGTGGAGGGCACTGGGCGGGGTAAAGCCAAAGCTGCTGACCTTCTACTGGGGCTGGGTGAGACTGTGGGTCTTGGCGAACGTCATTCCACCCCTGAGATGGTACAAGAGGCTCTCAGGCACCATGCCGTGCCAGAGCAGACCTACAACTGGTACATTAACATGCGGCAAGTGAAACCACTTCTCACCAGTGGATGGGGCATGGGCACGGAGCGCTACTTGTGTTGGTTGCTTCAGCATGATGACATCAGAGATATAAATATCATTCCAAGGATGAAAGGAATGAAGTACATGCCCTGATCATCAGATCTTTACAGGTTTTTAGGCCATTAATGTGATATTCCTGTAATAATGGGACAAAAGAAGAATACACAATATGACGTTAAAGCATTAAAATGCCTCATTAATCCAGACTTTAGGACTTTCATATAGGTTTGGGTTACTTCACCAATAACCTTTTCCAGTGTGTCTATAGATAGAAGAAACGTCCTACAGCTTTTAGTTTTACCCAATCCATATACCCTTCAAAGTTAAATGTAAATTGACTGTTAGAAGCAGAACATTAACTAGAGGTATCATCACAGATAGAAAAAAAATAGAGAATGTAGAGTATTTTAGAAATTAAGTTTCAGAAAGTAAGTCTTTTGGTTTTTTAAAAATGTTAACAATAACTCCTTTCGTAGTGGCACTGTAAAGGTACAGTCAATGCAACTGCAACGTGTGCACTGTAAAGAATACAGTAATAGTGTAAGAACAACTTACTATAACAGTGTTGAAAAATTAATCATTCAAGGCTGTGTAAACTAATTAACTTGTTCACTATGTGATGGCAACATAAAGGAATACATTTGTTATGTCAGGTTTGCAAGCAATTATTTGTATTGTTCCTCAATATAATGTTTTGTTTAGTTTCTATCACATTGTCTTTGAATGTCTTATCTGTTCAGTCAGTGGCCACTCCGATGAGAAACTAAGGTGTTTTTTTAGTTATTCCATGTTCTTATGTGTTTTGCATTATTTTTTAGAAGCCTGCATTAAAATACCACAATATGTATGCTACGTGTGGTATTTATTTTATTTATTTCATTTAAGTAAAGCCACTGAGTAAAGCCAGTATTTGCCACTTCACCAGAAATATAAATATATACTGTATATAATTGCCATTTAAAGGATTTTCACACATCTTCAATATCTTCATCGACCATAGAAGAATGTGTTACATTTAAAAGCAATTTTATTGCCGGAAACATGAATTACAGTTTACAAAAACATGTAGGCATGTTCTCGGTTGAATTATCTGGCACTGAGTGGTCTTGGAGATTGACTGGGACAATTCTGCAATATTTCCTGATAACATCAATGGCAGACTGGTCAGAGACCAATACATCATTAATTATTTCAGTGGATTTGTTCCTTTTGATGTAGCCTATTCTTTAACAATAAAGGATGGTGTGTTATTCTTCCATGTGTAATTATATTATTTGGCACTGGTAGCACACAATTCGTGGTTATTAGATTTAATTTGTATATTCCTCCCAAATTATAGTCCTAGTTCACTGGACCAATAATTATGCTATATAGTGTACTGTCCATTCATGAAATAACAGGGAGAGGACACCACAACGTATTTTTTTCCTTTTAATTTTGCTGGTATCACTTGTCTGCTGGGAGCATTTCAGCATCAGTAAATCTGTCACACCTCCTCAACCTGACTTGGCCAACGTGAGACGTATAATGCCAGGATGCACTGACTGAACTAGGTCAAGCCACACTTTTATTTCTGAGTTCTGCTTTTGTGAAACCACCCGTAGGAAACTTTGACATCACTGCTGGGTGCAGTTACAGGTACAATAATGTACATTTCTGACCACAACCATCAATTTTGCTGCTGCAAAATTGGGTATTACAACCAAAACATGCAACTTAATACACAGTGACAATTTGGATGAACGACTGTATACAATTTGCATGTAAATATAATGTTCTGCGCCAAATTTTTCCAGTGATTAAAAATGTCACACACATGTGTCCACATAGGTGCAAATCCACACAAATGCACAAAGAGAACCTTCCACAATGAGTTTCTGGTAAATACAGACCCAGTATTTTAAGTATGTATTCATGAAGGATTAAAATATTGATAATGATAAATGTTTAACACGAATATTGATATTTTACCAAAAATGCTCTGTGACCTACGAGAAAATATCTTATCAGCATCCTTTAACTATATGAAGAATGTAAGAAAATTTTAATAGGTCGCCCTCTCCAAACACATCACCCATTTACAAGGTGACCTCGCAAAGGCCTCCATTTTATTAAGTGTTGTTTCCTGCCTTTTGTAATGACAGTCGTTATGGTCATTAGAGCCACGAGGCCAAGTCTGAATGACCACCATTAGCATCTTCACCAAAAGTGGCCAAAAGTGAATGTTAATTAAGTTTCCTGGGAAGTGATGAAAGAACAGCATTGGGGATAAGTGGTGGCGTAAACCCCAATTTGCAGGCTCCTGTCCTCTTCAATGTGTACAGCACTCGTGAGGAAGAGGACGGATATGACCTGGATGACTGAGAACCTTCACAGACTCAAAGTCTTGAAATAAATCAAAACCATACTGAAGTGAAAGCATGCAAGTATTGTCAGCTAAATGTACTTAAAGTATCAGTTGTAAAAGTACTCATTCTGTGGTTAAACGTTCCTTGGTGTTTTACTATTATAGACGGTGTTGGATTAATATTGCTGCTTTTACTATTGTTATTTGAACTAGGCTACTGTATGTAGTGTTGGGTAGTTTAATCTACAGCAATGCAACATATTCTATAAGATCATCATGTGTTTGTAGCGTTACTGTCATGTGAGAACCACATATCTCAGTCAACTTATGATGAGCTCAGAAAAACACCCCTCTTTTCAGCTTTGGGAGGGATCATTTTCCAGAGGATCTAAGTTTTTATTTTTAAATAGTTTATCTATCTCAAGAAGTAGGAGAATTTTCTTAACCCACACAGAAAATTTAAAGCTAGTATAGGTAACATTGGAGAAACTAGTAAGAGACAGCTCGATTTTGAAATTATACAACCGGAAAAAATCCCACCCCTTCCTTCAGACCTTCACAACTATGCCACAACTTGTTGTGTACAGTAATTGAGTAGATCTACTTAGTTTCATTCCACCACTGATAAACACAATTGTGGTGTGCACATTTATACCACACACCTTTAGTCCAGTAGCTTGGAATAGTGCATTTGTAACTTCAAGCAGAAACCACCTAATATGCCATCTTTACAGTAACATTGTGGTTAAAATAGAAAAACGGCACAAGATACTCATTTGTGTAGCTCTTTATCTCTTGTAGAATCATGTCAAGACATTTTTTTTATCATGTGCTGACTCTACACATGAATAATCTACAGATACTTGGCCAGCTTGTCAAATGGTTCATATAACCCACTAGTATCATTACTAACAAATTGTATTTAGTATTATAAATAGATTGCAAATAGATTCATTTTATAGAATATTAGTAAAAATGTATTATAAAAATTGTCAGATTTTCCAAATGTAGTGTAAGAAAACGATAATAACCCGGATGTAGTATGTGAGTAGTGGACAATAAGTTTCCGGTTGTCTCTCCCGACTCTGACCCCCGGCTTGAACAGAGCTCTGCCTCTCTGTCAGAAGACAAAGTCTTTGGCCTAATTTCTGAGACGTAGGTTGGCTTGGGTTTCTTTTCTGTGTCTATTTTTGTTTCCGCTGTGTCCTGCGCAGTTTGTGTCTTATAAGTGCGACTAAAAGTAAGGTCAGCGCTGTCCTAGCCCAACTGCTCTTCGGCGTGTTAAGCTAACAAGCTAACTTAGTCAAGAGGTGTGTGGCTTTCCTTTGAGCCAGCCATTTTCTAGTGACAAATGAACCTCGGTAGATTACTTTGCCAGAATTTTGCATTCGGTTGTGGCAGTAGTCACATAACAGTCTGTGTAAATCAGGGAGTCAGTGAGCCACGATGTTCAGCGGTCCTATTTGCATGGTTGCTAACGATAGCTAACGCTGCAGTCTGTACGAGGCGACAATGCGCCTGGAAGGCAGCAAGTTCATGTTAATGAGTGTGAACCATTTGTATCAATATAAACTGGCAACGGAGCAGTTTGCTTTGACTTAAAGGTTTAAACATGTACTTTTCTTAAATGGAAGTGTAACCTAATTTCTACAGTCTTCAAAGCAGAGACAGACAAAATGCATGAACGGAGGGTAACTTAACGTTGTGTTTTTGCATCTTTAAATACGTCTATTTATAATTCAGAACAGAGTGATCAATAACCAAGGGTGAAAGGCAGGTAACGTTAGCTATCCCTGCCAATCTCGTGCTTGTTTTTTTTTTTTAGTGCAATGCTTAAACTGATAATCATTACAGCAGCAAACTTTTGTCTCTCTCTCCACCCATACTCTGACTTTACTTTCACCCATCCACCACCTGGATGACCATGGATCCAGCATGGTGATCAGATTGATATTTGACCCATATTTTAAATTGCTGTGTCATTTTTATAAAATGATGCAACTTTGCTGCCTGTTAACCTCAGCATCTTAATCCCTGTCCTTTCCCCAGGTGCCAGGGTATCCCCCCTCTCCATGTGTGGTCCCTAATGGGCGGCTGGTCTCGCAGTGCCGTGCTGGAGCTGTACCGGGCGCTGCTCCGTGCAGGGCGTCATCTTCAGTACACTGACCGTAATTACTATCGCCGCGCCGTGGCTCGCGAGTTTCGCCGCTGCCAAGCCCTGACCGTACCTGAAGATAAGGAGGACGCACTGAGGAGGGGCCAGTTCTTCCTCAGCAGCAGATTGGGTGGGCTTATGTAGGGGGGAAGGCGTCACGGGTATCTGGAGGTGGGATAAAGGTCATCTGGAGGTGTAGCTGCCAGGTGGGTTTACAAATTAGAGAGTGATCTGTATGTCAGCAATGAAAATGTTTAGATCTGAGACATTCTTTGTGAGGGATGGTGGACAATTTAGCTTTGTAGAATAGGGCAAAGACCAAGGAGGAGTTTGGACTAAGACCATGCTGGGAGTGGTTATTCATTGACTTTCATTATGTAGGTACAAAACTCAATCAGTGCAGACTGAGAGGATCTGTCTTAATTGTGTGTACACAGAGAAAATAGATTTTCTTCTGTCCTAATTCTATTCTTGCCCCTGTCTTTCTGTCTTACTAATTTTTTTTATTATCTCTGTATTTCAGTGGCAGGATGGCGGGGGTGAATGGAGACCGCAAAGGGAAGAAAGATGACAATGGGATTGGCACAGCCATTGACTTCATGCTTTCCAATGCTAAGCTTGTGCTGGGAGTGGGAGGAGCTGCCATGCTTGGCATTGCAACATTGGCTGTCAAAAGAGTAAGTCAGAAGCGGGTTGTCTCCTGGCTCTTTATACCCCTCCACTCCTCTTCCTCTTCCCCTCTTACTTAAGCATCAATAAAAACACGAACAGTGTGCACACAATTCTTTCTTGTGCAGATGTATGACCGTACCATAAGTGCTCCCACCAGCCCCACCAAGATGGAGCAGACAGGACAGAGAAGCTGGGAGGAGCCCGCCTGGATGGGTTCGTCACCACGGGTACTGAACCATGGCATGAAGTCCACAGTTAGCAGGTCGCTGCAGTCTCTGCCCACTTCGTCACATGCCTTTGAACCAGGTGAGATAAACAAAGTGCCCATTTTAAAAGTTGAGTGAATTTCTCAGACACTATTGTTACGAATGTCTTTTTTCATGTTATATTTATGCAGCGTTGACCATTTTGTGGCTTAGACTTTCAGCCACCTGTAATTTTATCTGTTGACAGACAGCCTGTTTGGAGGAATCTTGCTCTTCCTTTACAGTGGGTGTTGGCTCTTGTAGTACTGTAGTTAGTCAGCCAGCTGTTTCTCAGTAGTGTCATATGATATAGTGGAACCGTAATGTTCTCAGATGCTGTAGAAGCCCCTCAATTTTAGTATCTGTAGATACATTTTTGGTCATGCAGACACCTGTGCCTCTCCCATTTTTTTCAAACTTTTCCTGAAACAGTTAAAGAGGGAAGAAAGTAAAATTTTTAAGCTTCCGTGTCACAACATTTTGCTTTCAATTGCTTCCAATCTCCTCAGACTGTCTGCGGAGGGCTGTGGGGCGAGCTGCTGTGGGAGCCAGTGGTGCCACTCCGTCAGACCTGCTGCGGGCACGAATGCGTCTGTCCCTGCAGGAACATCTGTGGCAGTTCTACCAAAATAATGTGAACATTCCTGCTGAAGAGCAGGCTGTGGCTAGGAGGGCAGCGCTGGACATCTGTGCTGAACTCAGAGTGTTCCTTCACGCCAAACTGCCTGACATGCCGCTCAGAGAGATGTACCTGAGTGGCAGTCTGTATGATGACCTGCAGGTAAAAGGTTACGTTTGGTCCAGTTTTTATGGTGCGTTCCATTTACATCAGCCTTCGTTTATAGCTAGACACAAGTACGCGGAAGTGCTAATAAACATTATAAACTACTGCTTTCTCTAACTGTTGATACGCAGAGCAGCCATCTTGGATGATGACGTTGGGGTATTGCGGTTCTCCTGACTTTCCCAGTCGGAAATCCGACTTAAGCTGGCGTTCTCTTATGAAATTTCCGATTTTGAACTTGGAAATTCCAACTTGCCATGTCAAATGGAATGCACCATTAGACAAAGGAGTTTTAATTTCAGCTTATTCAAACATATTGATTTGATTACAACTGAGACTGGTTTTCACTAGTGCTGTGCCCAAATCTGAATCTTTTGAACTCATGATTTGTCAGTTTAGGGCAGAGTATTCATCTGTTATATTCTAGTTAGTTTTATAGTAATTTTGAACTTTTACATTTCGCTGTGTAAAATGAGGGTGATTTGACTTTTGGGGATCCTCCACTGATGATTTGAATAAAAGTATAAAAAAATGATTGTGGTGTTGCAAACAAAGCTGTTAAATATGTCATCTCGTCGATAATTGTTTCTTCTAGGTAGTGACAGCGGACCACGCCCAGCTGATGGTACCCCTTATCTTGGAGAAGAACCTGTGGTCGTCCATCCCCGGGGAGGACACCATCATGAATGTCCCAGGTTTCTGGCTCGTCCGCAGGGAGAATTTGGAGTATTTCCTGCGGAACAGCAGCTACTGGGACCGCTGCATGGTCGGAGGTTACCTCTCCCCTAAATCAGTCCTCGAGGTCTTTGACAAGCTCGTGGCTGGATCTATCAACTGGCCAGCTATAGGGAGTGTCCTTGACTATATTATCCGTCCTGTGGTTCCCTCAGAAACATTGACGCTGGAGGTGCAGTACGAGACTGACCGGAAGCTGTACGTGGACTTCCTGCCATTACTTGTGATGGAGGATGGAACCTCACTGATCGCTAAACCACATCGACTTGCCGCAGAACGCCATGAAAACCTTTGGCGACAGAGCTTCCGTGTGGCTGAGACGGCGAGACTCAGGGCCCTGGACCAAGAGGATGGAGGCTGCCGATGCGCCTGCCTGAAGGTGGCGAAGGCCGTGTGCAAGCTTAACCATGCCCTTACCCGGCTCAACTCCAGCCAGCTCACCAACACAATCTTGTTGCTGTGTGAAAAAGAAGGTGACTGGACCCAGGAAGCGCTGGCGGACCGCTTCCTTCAGCTGCTACGAGCGCTAGTGGGACACCTAGAGGCCGGGAGGCTGCCATGTGCCCTCAGCCCTAAAGTTAACTTATTCTGCGAGCTGACTGAACATGAAGTGGACGAGCTGGGGTATACGCTCTACTGTGCCCTCTCAGATCCTGAGGGGCTGCTGAGAACTGCTGATGCAAAGACACCCCTTCCCTGACCACCTTGTGTAAGAAGGCGACGACACGGCAAACATGGTATTGAAATGCAGACCACTGCTTTGTGGGCAACAGTGACCTCGAGCCATAATGAGAATCCTGGAAAAGAAAAAACACCTGCATGGAATCATCATTTCTCCTGAAACACATGGCCTCTTCATCCAAAAATTCGTCTTAACACACATCCATGAAAAAGTGACACCCACACAGTAGCAGTTATATATGCTGAGATCTGTTTGAGTCTTGACATGAGAGCTGTATGTGCTGTGATCACGCAAATGCTATTTTAATCTCAGATGTAAGTGAAGCCCCATTGGAGTTCATGGCTCTCACTAAGGCCATTGTATTAATGAAGTTGCATAGACATGCTGTTAGGGCCGAATATATTGGGATGGAGGTATTAAACTCTGCATTGGTTGATCTATATCAAAATAGAAGGAATCTGAATGTCTTCATCATATTTGAAGTATTTTAACTGGGGGACAGATGTGCAGTTAAATGTTGTTTCATCTGTTTTGAGATGGGTCCACTCTGTCATGCGAGTAGAATGTAATGTTGATTGTGTGTATGTCAACCCAAAAGCATAATAAATTGTTAATCAGCCTGAAAGACTCAACATTCTTGGGTTAAGGAGACAATCTAGCTGTATTTTTATTCTCTTTGTTATCACATATATTAAATATTTTGAGTTTATTGTACGCTAGGATTTGTAAGAAAACTTCATTAATACAGTGGCTGCATTCAAAATGTGTGCTTTATATGTTTCTAGCAGTCTGTGAAAACAAATGTTGGGCTGTGATTGGAGTGTTGCATGTGTTATGTAACTGATCTAGGAATGATACAGGTGACGTATAGTGTGGATCTATATGTAGTCTCTTTCTAATTTACACCAATCAACAATGAATCTGATATAAAGTTGAATATACATCAACAAATGGAATATACCACCATTTAAGGATGAGTGAAGTATCTGATTTGTTGGTTGTGATGAAATTTAAACAACATAGCACCGCCATTTTTAGCATACACTTTGGCTTGAACAGAAAATGTTTCCATGTGGCGATCCAATACACAACCGCTCTTTGTATCTGATGAAAAGGAGGTTTTCTTCTCCTGTTTGTTGCTTTGGGGCACAGATCCAACATGCTTTATTAAGTCATATCTTTTATGACCCAACACGGGTTATTTTGCACTGTCAAATGTTCTGTTGTAGATTTTGCAACACGGGTATTTTGCAAGGTCAAAATATAGATTTTGCAACAAAGTGTTAGTAAGACACTATGAAGGTGGTTTTTGCTTTAATTTTACTCAGATCATCTTTCTTGTAGATTGTTACCTTAAGTATGGGATACACACACTTGCTAGACCAGGATCTTTGTAGCAAGCATCTACCTTTGGCTGGACACTTGTTGCTCTGCTGCTGTCCCTCTGCAGTTTGAGACGTCTGTTAGCAACAACACACTGCTGTAGACATGGTACGAACCTGCAGAAGGTTTTTGTGCGTTTGTCATTTGGTGAATTAGCCCAGTATTAACTTGAGTTCCTGGCCGGATTGCAGTTAGAGCATTGAGCCTTTTACCTTTTGTTGTTCAGTATTTGTGTGTCTCTGTGCACACTTTCAAATCCACATTAAACCCAGATTAACTTTCTGGCCCAGTCTGTCTAGAGTAGGTAGCTAGAACCCAATTAGTGCAGTAAAGCCTACTAGGCTGTGTTATTGGTCAGTTCTGTCCCTGTACATGAAGTGTATGGGACCAACAACACATGACCCGTAGTGATGATCACTATTAGCCGGCTGCTTCTGCCTGTCAGGTCTACATGTATGTTAATAGATTACAGGTGCTATTCTCTTTTAGATCGTGATCTGATTACAGATCCTCAGTTATGTAAAAGCAGCTTTGATCGCCGGGGTTTCTGACGTTAGATTAGCCTGCTACTCAGTGGAGCTTGTCAGTTCCCCCTCATTGCATTGCAGGTGGAGTCACTACATCAGCTGCCAGACTGTCAAGTGGAGTTGGTGTCTCTCTAAATGACTACCCAAAAATAATCACATGGTTGCTTTTTGTTGTCACTTTTAGCCTTAGAATGAAAAAAAAAGAAATGCAGTGATATGGAGCAAGTTTCCCCTCAGTTCCCCACCCACTGTTGTACTGTTATTGTTATAGTGTACAATACGGAGGTACTTGGGTTGTTTATAGTTGTTTATGTGCATTCAGTTAATAATCATCCAGATAATAATGGAGAAATAGGTGAATATTTTTGTATTTATTGTACATTTGTAACCAAAAACAGCCAGATATTTATTTGCATTGATTCAATTCAACATGTAAAGGATCACTTCTTGTGCTTCATCAAGCGCTTTGTTCTGGATGTACAGATACAAAATGAATCCACAGTAGATCTTCTTTTGCATGCATATTAAGCGTCTTTCTTTTCAGACCTAGTTTATGCTGCAAATGACTACTGTGCTGACGAGAGGGGAGTCACTGTGCCATGTTTATAATGTTATTGTAAAACAAAACCTAAAGTAGATCTCTACCTCTACCTTGTGGAGAGCATACTGGCCATATGCTGTGTTGCATGCTGTGTGTTTTTCCCCAGCTTTTTTTTTGTTTGTTTGTAGTTCAGCTCTGGAGTTGAACGGTGCAGCACTTTGTATACGTCATTAAATGTTACAAATGACATTCTGTAGGTTCATCTTTGTGTTTGTTTTTTTCTCCAAGGAAGCATGCAGTTTGACATCTATGGCTGGTTATATTCTAAACCCCTCCATCGAATTTTGGATGCCATTTGATACAAGCAATATTTATAATCAAGTTTTATTTAGTGACTTTGGTAATAAAATTCACATGTTAAAAGAAACATCCTGAGAATACCTTGTGTACAAAAGTAGCTCTAAATTATAACATCGATTACAAAACACTGGAAATGTGGTTCAGTTTCTGGGAATGAAAAAAACAAACAAAATTGAGGTGCATTTCTTCCCCCAAAGCATGTCAGTGACAACAATCAAGCTGCACACATACATCAAAATGCATAGTTTGATCTCCATAGACAGGTGCAAGAAATTGAGTGAAGCAGTCCCTTTGTTCTGTGGCAGCAATCATCTACACTCCTTGGTAAATGTCTGGAAATAGCTGTTAACGTAGCAGCCATACTTGCTCTTTGGAAACCAGCTTCTCATGTAAACCTCATAAGCAGATGTGAGATATTTATGTGGCAAGCCAGGCCTTGCAGTGATATGAAGCTGTTAAATGCTTTTGCATTTTGCAAATCAAAATAATGTGAGATTGTAGATGAAATTTGGTTGCTGCTTGGCGTTATGTTTAGAGTCAGATAACCACTACAAATGACAAGTGCAACATATTTCATACAGTGTTCAGGAAACTACTTGGCAGGTGCAAACCCCACACGATCAGCATCCCTGTCGAATACGGTGTAGTACTTCCCAATGAATACATCTCCCAGGATCCACAGGGGCCCTGCGGGAGGCGGGATATCCATGGCCATGAAGCCTGACAGGCAGATTGATACGCCCATCTGAGACTCCTGAATCAAAAGGAGAATTATATTTTCAGCAAAAGTAAACTCAATATTAGAAACATGTAATTATAATGCAGACCTTAAAATTCTAACCAAGAACCAAAACTGAACATTTAAAAAAGATACAGTGTGCAATGTTTTTAAAACAAATACCATTAAAGTCCTCATCTCTAAACTGGCAAGTTTTCCTTAAACAGGAGTGAATAATACATTGGTTGGGGACTACTTTTAGCCAGATTTGGTGCACCGGATAGACATTTGTGGAACTGACTCTCAGTTATCTGCAGTGTCCAAGTTAATCAATTAAGGGACATCGCACACAAAGCAATGGTGCGACTAATTGATGCCTTTTTTAACAGTTAATTGTGTAGGTCACTGTAATGTCCTAAACTGACACAGACATCGGCTGTGGAACAAACAGTCCAATTACAATCTCCAGACATTTACCGTTACATCTTCATTTATCGATTTCAAATATTTACAAAGGGTTCCACGCAGCACATCAATCGCACAATTACCGAATTTGTACCACTGCTAAGCTATTTGCAGACGCCTGGGCTATGATGAATAAAAAACCCTATGCCTGGTATGCAACACACCTTTCCTGTGTAAATGCATTCTCAGTCTAGGTAACTGCCCCGAGTGTACAAAAAGTGTATTACATCAAAATAAACACAAATGATAAATGGCTCTTACAAATAGTTAAAGCTAGAGTGCAGGACTTTGCATATAAAAGAACATCTGTTACATTCAAGCCGCTGCCAGACGAGGTCACACACAGCTGATTAAGCCTATTACTACCTGGTAAACCTCTCTGTACTACGCAGAATACTGGAGTTTACATATGTATTATATATGGCTTTGGACAAACAAACATACTTTTATGTTTTAGTACTTTCAGAGCTGTTGACAAGAAAAAGACTTATCCTTTAGGTTTCAGGAAAGATGCACTGCAAAGTTTTAGATTACAATCTGGATATATTACCATCATCAGCCCAATTCTTTAATTACCTTCCATACATAATCCTCTCCCGTCAGGTTCAACATCTTCCCTCCGATGTTGAAGGAGATGACCGGGAGAGATGGGATCTTCTTACAGTCAATAAAGTACTAGAAAGGAGGCAGAGGAGAGAGAAGTATACTGAATTGATCTCTGAGGGAACCTTGTTGTCCCTCAATTCATCAACCTACAGCAGTGTCACAGGTGCAGCTTTTGGTGGTGTTAAGTTTAGGTGTAGACCATCAAGTTTGCTTTGTTTCATATGTGTCAGCTCTACCTCTCCCATCAGCAGGGGCAGAGCTCCGATGGCTCGCTGCAGTGCTCTGACTTCCTCCGCAGGGCCTACAATTAGGGACGTTCCAGTGTCAACAATTGCCTGGCAACCGGATTTGCAGAGAGTCAGCTGGTTACCAACTTCAACTCTGCAGGGTAAGGTTGGGGAGGGAGCAGCGGGACGGGGCAGAGAGAGACAAGAGCCATCAGTTTATTATATGACACCTGCTTAGAAAGTTGTCCTCATCTGTCCTCTTGTGATTGTACACTTCAGAATCCCTGGAATTATTTCTTCATGCATCTGCTTAGTGAGAATGCTATTTCCATTTACCACATCAAAGTAATGGGTCATACCAAAACTGAGCATTGACTCAACTGACAAATACAGAACAGAAAGTGTGTGAACCTGGACAACACTGCTCCACTTCCCAGTTCTTAGTAATAATGAAACCACAAAACATTTTTTTCCTCACCCGTTCATCTCAATCTGCCAGTAGGCCTTTCGTGTGACGTTGACGTAGTGCACATCTCCGGTGTAGTACTGCGGATCTGTCCCACCCAGAATCAGCTCTCCACCTACTGCTGCTTTTTGGTCTCTAAAAAGACAGAGTGGGCAGAAGCACAACTTCTCTAACAGTTAAACCAATACAGAAGGCAGCGATTTCAGAGCTGGTGACATTATTTATGGCTGTTCTTCCCTGCGTCTTCTCTCAGACACCAACCTGCTTATGTAGAAAGAGAAAATGTTCTGGGGCAGCAGCTTGGCAGCCATGGCCGTGTCAAACACCGGGGTGACATGAGCTACCGATATGGATGGGTAGGCCATGCCCAGGATCCCATCGAACCGTGCCACTGCAAATGTGATGCCGGGCTGCTTCACTGCTTCACCAAACTGCTGGCCAGGAACAGGCAAACCTCCAACCTGCAAGCAGAAGGGAAGGACTTAGAGAAAAAATGTCAATACTGATAGAAAACGCAAGTCTTCTAATGAAATGATAGGAGTGGCATGACCACAAAAAGTGAGGAATGCAGTTAAACAAAAAGGGCTGTGTGAGCACGCAGGAGGAGTGTTTCTCAGAGACTCACAGAGACCGTGTCGCCGCTGATGAAGCCGGACAACCTGCCTCTGCCGTACTGGATGGAAAACTGTGTGCCGTTCTCGACGTATGTGCTCGACATCTTCGAGTTGTAGCGATGATGAAACCCTGACGAGAGAAAGCAGTCAATCAAAATGAAAATGTACAGATTTCATGGCATTAGGAAACAATATATTAGTGATTATACACCATGAACAGTTTGAAATAGAGCCAGAGGGGTGGCACAGACCCCTTTGTATATGCGCCATTCATTTAATACACTGAATAAACTATGAAACTCTTAAAAGGTCAGGGCATTAGATATGAGTCTTTTTTTCTTCATTTCCCTTCTTTGAATCCCTGAACGGAGCTGAGGGGAATTTTGTACTAGGCATTTTAAATCTACCATGTGACAACCTCTCAGTTCCCCAAATCGGCAAACTCACAGCAGGCCACATCGAGGAAAGAGCATTTAATGGAGGGGACCCAGAGGTTGGAGGAGCCGGTGTCAAACAGCACAGTGAAGTTCTGTGGAGGGGTGCCGATACTGATCACCCCGTAGTACTGGGCCTGAGGAGACAGTAAAGGTAACACTGAGATCTGCTGTGACACCACCACTCCAACTGCAAGTGCGGGTATTATTCACACATAACTTTAGACTAAAAACTTAATCAGGAGCATTTAATCTGTGGGTTACACATCCAGCGTTATTAGAAGCTCGCTCCCACCAATAAGGCTGCAACAAAACGGACCCATTCATTGTGTGGCACTCACTATCATCAACCCCAGTGGGTTTATTCTGACATCAGGGGGAGAGGATAATGACTGAAATTTAGGTTTAACTGCTGATTCAAGTATTGTGTACATACATCCATGAAGTTGGTCAGCCTCTCCACAGGCAGCTTGGGGGAGGGAGAGCTGTCAGGTGCTCCAGTGCTCTTCGCCAAAGCCCGAAGCTCCTCCAGAGACAGCCCATTGTCGCTCATCAGGCGCCGTAGGCTTCTCATTTTATGAAGGGGAACTCTGAAATGAGGCATTATTGAATTGAATGTCACAGGAAAAACCATGCGCTTTCGTCATGCACGCGAAAAGGCTGCTTCCTGGTACAACGCGCTCGCACCCACTTACTTTCTAAAACGCAAAGTGAACTAACAGAGCAAAGTGTAAATGTACTTTTTAATTGCACCATTGTCATTGTTTCTGGCACATTCATTGTAAACACGCGGGGATAATTATGTTCCCGCACAAAATAAGGAAGTTAACGCACGCGCATACATCACCCTGGACCAACCTTCAATGAAGCCGACTTGTCTGTTGATAACTTAGGCTGACATGTAATATTAGCTCACTCTAGTTGCTACATGAACTGTATTTACCTGATGATGGAGGCGCTTTGTACTATCAGCAGCGCCCCGATGATACAAAGTATCTTCAGCCGTGTCATGCCTGTCCTCGCACAAATAACAAATAACTTATATTGTTTCCGTTACTAACGAGCGCACACACAGACCACTATTTCAACTGACGCAGAAGGCTAAGGGAAAGCGCCTCGGCAATTTCCGCGTTTACTCGGTTTTCCTCGTTATGTGACGCAGTGATTGGAGGAAAGCATAGGAGGCAAGCAATCAGTGCGATATTCTGATTGGTAGAAGAGGAAGGCCATCATCCCACATTACAAACCGGTGCAGGAGGTCTGTGCAGGGTCACGATCTATATTGTTACTGTGATTGATAGGGCACGTACTGGCACATTCTGCAGATTTTTGAAATTCCCTCTTTTAACAATTTGTTAAATAACTCCCCCAGAGAATATATAGACATAACCATAACAGTCTAAACTGTACCAACAATAACTGAGTTCAGTAACCATGCAAATGTTTGTCTGTCTTCGGCCCTGGCTTAACCAAAAGTATTGAACTTTTAGTGATAAATTAGGCTAGTTGCGCTTATGGATGCCTTATGAATGACAATGTCACTCCATCCCAGCTACTCCAGTTGTTTTGGGATTGCAATCTATTACATTTGGGCAGTGGGAGAGAGAGATTATAAAAACAAATGAGTTGTCAAGGCTTTTAGGGCACCGGATGCTACATTTCACATAATGCCACAACCCAGTAGCATCTTTTTGTTAGAGTTAGACAGTCCCTGTCCCTGGTAAATGCCCATGTCTTTCAAACACTGAACTTAAAAGAATTTCTCAGCATTTTGGGAAATACACAGTACCTACAAAGCTCACCATCTTATTTGTATAATCCATTAAAAACTGAAATGTAAAAACAACACAAGAGGTTGTTTTTTAATGTTTTGTCATGACCCCTGTAAACAGGTCTGTTGAAATGTATAAAACTTTTAATTAGTGAGCTTTAGCTGTGCTGGCAAGTGGATTTTGTTACCTTAAGACAGAGCCAGGTAAGCTGTTCCCACTTGTTTTAAAGGTCCAGTGTGTAATAATTAGGAGGGTCTATTGACAGAAATGCAATAAAATATTCATAACTATGTTTTCAGTGGTGTATGAAGACCTTAGACTCTAAATACACCGAGGGTCCTCTTATATGGACGTTGCCATGTTGCGCTGCCATGTTTCTACAGTAGCCCAAACGGCACCACAGCGTGCGTTTTGTCACTACGTTGAATATGTACGAAGAAGAAGAAGGACAAATGGACAAATGGAGGCCCACACATATTATTTAGTACAAGAGCTGACAGAGCATGTCGGCCACCGTAGCTTCTCCTGCACGCTTGGAAAGGAAGGGGTGAGCGGAGACTGACTGCATTCACACGGTGTGGGAAAAATCTGAATATTTTTCCCCTTAAATTTTTATTGCAAAAAGAGAAATAAACTGTACATGAAACATAAAGAAGTATACACAACTTTGATTTGTGCAAAATCACAAAATTCATATAAATATTTTGCAAACATGTAATGTAATGTGGTTATAAAGGTTAGTTTGCTGTCCCTGTAGAATGAACTAGATGTCTGCGTATTGTTTATTGTATATGCCCTGATAATGCTAATTCAACACATCTTTGTAGTAGCATCCATGTCGATTCCACACACTCTGAAGTCAAAAGAACAACTTCACAACAACTGCTTGGTTCACACTACTGCTACTGACGTATTTGGCAGGTTAATCAGCAGAATGTCCAGGTGCAGCCAGGCAGCTCTCCTGCCCACACATCTTGTGTTGTGGCTTTTGGCTTCCTTTTCTTTGTTTTTACAGCACAACACCCATGCAGCACATTTTCACTCATCCACTCCCTACTCTACTGATTTTACAGATTCCTCCCATGCATAGTTTTTATTGGTTTTAATTTTTTTATTTAATTTACCTGTGTATTTTGTTTAGTGTTTTGTGTAGTAGCCAAGCTGTGCCATAACTACTTCATCAAGCATTCAGAAATAACATGCAAATATGAGTGCTAAAAGAAGAGTTTAAAATCCAAACTGCAGTAAACAAAAATTCAAGATGAGTCATCCAACCTACCATTGTGACACACGTCAGTGAAAAAGAGTAAAAAAAATCCAGGCAAGCTTAACACGAACAAAACAGACAATAACTTAGCCTGCTGAACAAGTTTTAAATAAACTCGTCAACAAAACCAACTAGTTGATTGGAGGAGCAGACATCTATGGCATTTGTGGCATGACAAGAGTACAGGCATGTAAAACTAATGGGAGAATTGTTGAGCCATTTCCTACACTGGACACAGAAAGGATCAAACTGTATAGTGACATAGAAAGCGCTGATAACAACAACTTCTGAACTGAAACAGGACGGTAAGAATGAGCTCTTCCTGCTGTATTTAGTCGAATATATGTTTTATACGTTTTAGAAAAGAGTTGGGTCTAAAAGATTCATGACAGAGAAAAGGTCCATTCCATCGGTCTCATTCAGATATTCTGAAACAGGCCGGTGTGGTACCTCACATGAGAGTTGCATGTACTACCAGTTCACTGAATGAAAGACAACTGCAATGAATTGGACCTGCACTGTACACTATTAACTAATGTATCAATTAGCTTGTAAGAATTTGGCCCAAGCAGTGAAACGTTAGCTTTAAAATAGCAGCAACCCTGTATCAGAGCACCAAGTTCAAAAACAGACCGTTTAATATACCAAACCAGCAGAGGTGCTTAGAGTAGCCAAAAACTGTACTCAAGTAAAAGCACTGTTACTTTGCAAAAACAAATAGGGTAGCGTGAGGTAAGGCGTCCCATCTAAGCTCAATGTTGATTTGCTGACACAAAATAATAATATTTTATGGGGGTTTTTTGTACCTTGGAGAAGGCCATGCTCAGACTAGCATAATATACAGTAAAATAAACACCTGACAAATTCATTTGAATTTAATCAATTGTAAATTTTAGGAGAAAGGCATTTTTCCCAGCTAGTGGGGTATCTTATTTTTCCCAGCTAGTGGGGTATCTTATTTTATAATAGGTTACTCAAAGCTATGCTTTGAGTAACCTATTATAAAATAAGATAAATAGGTACAGTTGACAAATTAAATATAATTCTTAGAGAAAAGGCATTTTCCACTGGGGTAAGATGCCCCCCTTTGGTATGAAATCACTTTAATAGGTCCACATTACAGATAAAATAAACTACAAGGAACTGGTTAAAAGCAAAGAGATTATAGACATATGTATAGACATAAATACACTTGCCTTGCCTTGATCAAGTAACTTAAAAAATTGTGATGAAACAGAGGACATTTTTAGTTCAGTGAAACCAAAAAAAAAAAGTGACATTCTGTAGCTTAGGGCTTTCATAGGCGGCCATCGATTCATATCTTTATTTTACTCCGTTTTCCTGTGATAATGGGATTTTCTCGTGATCTCGAGATAACGAACCATGGCTGAATACAGGGGTCGGCAGGTGCTTTTCTTTATGATAATTTCGTGTAAATTTACTGAGTCAGCAGTTAGCTTGAATGATAGAGTGCAGGATTTGCATCCCAAGGATTGCAGGTTTGACCCCTGCTCACTGTAAAGTTATTTTATTCTTCTTTTGTGTGTTTTTTAATCATTCTCTTTAACAAAGTTGTTATCAAGAGATTGAGGGGAATCCAATCACACATTTCCTGACAGCTATTTCAAAAGTTCTGAAATAGCCATCAGGAAATGTGTAATTAAATGGATTCCCCTGAATGAGAAACGGATGAATTTCCTCTGCCTGGGAATGATGGGGAAATGAAAAGTCTATAGGTTAATGAATGTGGACGAATTGCCGGGATGCGCATGCTCCTTCATAACAACTTTGTTGAAGAGGAATATGAAAAAGATTTTTTTTTTAAAAAGTTGGTCTTCCATGAGGATCAAACTCACAATCTTAAGACTGAATCATGCACCTTACCAACTGAACTTATCAGCCTTGAAATTACCATTAAGAAACGTTCTTGAGTTGATATCACAAGAAAAATGATCCCGTTATCACGAGAAGACAACAGTCGTTATTTCGAAATCACGAGATAATTATCCGTAATCACGGAAAAATGGAGTAAAAAAATAAAGATATGAATCGATGGCCGCTTAGGGCTTCCGTAGCCACGTATTGATTTCCTATTGTTTTACTAGGCATATTTAAAATCATATTTGATTGAACTGTATTGAGTAGCATATATTTGTGCAGCACCTCCTCGCTCCCTCTTTCTTTCTCTCCTGAACACCGCTGCACAAAACTGTCCAAAGTTAGAATACCACACACACACACACACACACACACACTCACACACATGCACACATGTCTCATAGACGGTCCCTCTGTCACAATCTTTGATATTTTACTATGACGCTTATATGTTTAATCCTAAATTAATTACCACACAGTAAACCTATGGCCCCAAGGAGCCATTACAGATGAATGATTGTAACAAGTACTGATTTTCACAATCAGAATTCAAAACCCTTAAATTATATTATGAATGTGTGTTTACGGGCAGATACACAGATTTTTATGCTGTTTGAAAATAACAGTTTTGTCAATTGACAGGAATCTTCCCTTGTAGATAATAGACCACAAGAACATTTATAATATAATGGTAATAAGTCTATGTGTAACCATACACAATGAGAAGGATAGCACAGTAATATAGTGCACTTTAAAACTAATTTCTATCTTAATTGTTTTATTATGATTTAATTACTGTCACTTTTAAACCGCATTGCTGTCTGAACCCCCAAGGAAAACCAACATGATGAGGAACGGCATCACCAGCTACTATGAGTTCCCGCAGTGTGCCGACAAAGACCCACATGCATTAGTGGTAAAACAAATTTGTGTGTCTGCTGGTATTTGCATGCAATCACCTTTTCTATCTTTAAAGGAGCTCACACTAATTAACCTGGAGTTTTAGTCTTTTAAGTACTTCTTGGTATTCTTGCAAATTCCATGCATTATTAGAAATGTTGATTCACTTGTTTTATTTTGTCAGCCTCCTGTCACAGATGGAAGCCAGTCAGAGGTGGAAGTCAAACCTGTACCTACTCCCAGGCCTAGATTACACCACAAGGCCCAGTGTAACACCAGCAACAACACTGCTGACTCTGCAGACACAACTAGCAATACAACCAAAGCAGTGGTGAGTTGAGCAGTTTTGACACATGGCGATATTGTTATTAAGATCAATACATGATGATGCATGTTTTAATTAGTGTGTATTAATTTTTGTAATTTTTTCAAATGTCCTTCTGTTGTCACTGCAAGAGGCCTCCTCCTGCTCGTCCTCCCAGACCACCAATGAGCCAATGTGCGACTTCATGTAAACCCACAGCAGCAGCTGGCAATCTCTATGTGAAATTAAATACTGTGAAGGTATGTAAACAAACTAACATGCTTCATTTTGCTGCATGTGTTATTACTAGAAATGTGATCCATCTCAAAGCAATAGTTGGACATTTTGGGAAACATGCTTATTACCTTTCTTGCTTAAAGAATACAAATGGGTTTTTGTTGATTATTGTGGCACCTAGAGAGACTACAGCCTACTTTCTCCTTGTTAATGTCTCTGCAAGCATCCAGCTACAACACATGTTAGATTTCTTTCATACACATCTGAAGGTGACTGACAGTCATATCTGTGTAGAAGCTAGCGTTTACCTCACTCACGTAGACATGTCAAATCTTGAATTATTTTTTTCCATCTTGCTAATATTTTCATGGATAAAGCTACACTGATGAGAGTCAGCAATTGAGGCATATGTCCATCAGCTCCAGTCTCACCAGCGCTCTCTGAAATAGTGGTGAGACTCTGTGGGAATAAATAGCAGGCTAAAAGTTGTGCATTATGGACACATTGTTTTCTTTGAATTTAGGTGAAATATATTAGTTTTGTAGAGTTTTGGTCAGAACAAGGGTTGTTATTTTTATCATATAGTCCAACAACACACAGGTGACTGTGACTGTCTTTGATTTTCAGGCCACAGACAGAACAGACAGACCACCGGCAGTTCCGCCAAGACTTGGGCCGCCCTCCCTCCCTCTCTCTACATCAGTGTGTGAAACCTCGCCTCCACAGGTATGAGAGCTATCATGGAAAATCAGATACGTAACAACTCACTATTTCATACTGGATTTTACACTGTTCAGGGTGATTTTGGTATGTTTTAAACATGGGCCTGATATTCTCTTATTTTGGGGTCAAAATGACAGGAAGGTGCAAAAGGTTTTGGAATCGCTAGTTAAAATTACATCCACAAAAAGTTCTTGTTTTTGCCATCAACATGCTCAGCTCATTAGACCAGGTTTCTGAAAACATCATGCTTTCAGAAAGGCACCAGCACAGTCTCCTTCACACCAGGTCCTTGAAAGGCTCAACCTTTGCACCCAAAGCACTTTATTCCATCAATCATTAGTTTACTTCTTATTTGACATAAAACCATTTATTTTATTAAAAGTGTTCTCGGGATACATGTGGTGGTTGTAGAGTTGAAAAAATTACTTCATTTGCTTTGTCTATTACAGACCAGACCACCACCACCTCAATTCAACCCGCCACCACCGCCATCAATGGGGAGACCATCAGAGCCGCTGTACATTGAGATACCCACCTACCTGGAAATTCTGCCAGCGGATAAAGATGAAGTGGTGAGAAAGACAGTGCTCACACAGTACACACATGTATATTTAGACAATAGCATGCTGTAATTTATTTCGGATCATTAATCTTTTTGCGTTACACACTGCCAGAAACAAGAGAGGTCAGCACAACACAACCAGAGTGGTTGCTCCACTTCTCATCAACAGATCACTGAGCACACAGAGGTGGGGTTGTTCTTCATTCTTTCCTTCACCTGCAAATAAACTTTTAACACAATTTAGTTTTGTTCTAAGTTTAAAGATGTTTCTTGAATAAAATATATTTTATTGTTTGTAACTGTTTGTTTTCTTTGTTTTTTGTTTTTACAACAAATTAACCTGTTTTCCTCAGGACATCAATGGGATGTTGAAATGGTTGAAAAGAGTGTCAAGTGAGTGCGACTTTTTGTTTGTTAGATACTGTAACAAAAAGACTGAAGAAGGACCAAACTTTGGTGTGTGTCATATTTTATATTTATTCTTAATTCCTTGACCACCAATGATGTGTATAAATTAATTTAAAAGGAAAGTAACAATGAGGAAAATACACAAAAATGCAAGTCAGTAACAAAGAGTGTGACTAAGGTGTACAGTATCTAATCAGCTCTGTGCTGTCACTCCAACAGAATCTGATTTCATGGCTCCATCATTGTATGGCCTCAGTATAGACGAGGAAATCAGGTAACCACCACACAGAAACTGAATTTGCTAATTTGAACTGGCGATGTCATTTAGTTACATTTATGCACTTACATGTCCTCAAGTAACCTTTTAAGTAAAGTGTGCTTTTCTTACTTTTAGAGAAAAGATATTACTTTTACTCCGCTACATTTAGTTACATTCTTTGTGCTACTTTTATTTATTTATTATTTTATGCATTCTTAATCTTTTAAGAAGCAGGTGGTCAGCTGGTCCCAAGTCTGCTAGTGCTTTGTTATGCTACCACAGTCATGCATCCATATGACTCTGTTCAGAGTAGAAAAGTGGCTGAAGGTACAGCATGATTACAGCAGCAGTACGGCTTTCAAATAGTCCATCCATCCATTGTCAACTGCTTATCCTGCGTACAGGGTCACAGGGGGGCTGGAGCCTATCCCAGCTGACATTGGGCAAAAGGCGGAGTACACCCTGGACAGGTTGCCAGTCCATCGCAGGGCCACACATAGACAGACAACCACTCACACTCACATTCACACCTAAGGACAATTTGGGAAACACCAATTAACCTAGCCTGCATGTCTTTGGATGGTGGGAGGAAGCCGGAGCACCCGGAGAGAACCCACGCAGACACGGGGAGAACATGCAAACTCCACACAGAAAGGCTGGGGGCAACCGGGGTTTGAACCCACGACAGTGTGAGGCAGTGTGGCGACAGTGCTAACCACTGCACCACCGTGCCACCCTCTTTCAAATAGTGCTAGCAGCTAATATTTACAGATAAAAATGTTGGTGCACCGTGCAGCCAGCCTGGTGGTGAAGTCAGTACATCAGAGAACCATGCTGACACTAAGCTGACAGACTAACTACTAAAATGTTTATTAATAAATAGCTACACTCGGTATGTCATGCTTCAAACTCCTGCTTTCCACCATACTGTTAATATTCTTACTTTTAAACCCTAAGTCAAGTAGTTATTTTACTTGACCACTTGAGTACTTCTACTTGAGGACCTGGTTTTGCAAATTAACAGTACCTTTATGTTTGAATACAATTTTGGAAACCCATATCTGCATTTTGATGCCACTAGTGTCCTGTTAAAATATTTCTTCATAACAACTTAAATGTTACAATTTGAAGTTAATGGGCTAAACTATTTCAGAATGAATGCTGAATTTAACTAAATGAGCTGTATGAAGACACAATATTTTCTGTCCCTATGCAGATCATTTAGTCAGAGAGCCATGAATGTGAGAAAGGCCCTGCATCTCTACAACCTTCTCATGGTAAAACGCAATGGAGGCCTGCGGGACATCATTTCAGAGTTCATCTCCATCTCTGACAGCCTGGACAAGATGAAGAAGATGAACAAAAACATGGGCATTGCAGGAGGCACCACAGGTGCTGTGGGAGGGGTGACTGCCGTGGTGGGTATCGTCTTGGCCCCTATGACCCTGGGAGCCTCGCTGATCGCTACAGCTGTTGGTGCTGGTATGGTGGCGTCTGCTGGGGGTATAGGTGCCCACACAGCTATAGCCAACAAGAAGACTGTGGATAGGAAGACAATTGAGAAACTAGTAGGCGATTATGAAGCAAATATAATTGATGTGGAACATTGTCTGGATTTTATCCTCTCTGGGATGAATGAGCTGCGAAGGCACGACATTCCCAGGTTACAGAGGGCAGGAGCCCTGCCTGATGCACTGAAGACGGCACATCTGTCCCAGTCTGTGTTTGGCATGAACCATGACACCTCACACGCTGGTGGGGTGTCATCAGAGAAACTGATTCAGGCTTTTGCTAAGGAAATGGATCAGTATTTTTCAGAGAAGGATGGTCAGAAGCTGAAGAAGTCAAATAAGAGCAAGTTTTCGGGTAGAATTCGCCTGCTTGCTGAAAATCTACAGGATGAACTAGATCACCTGAATCAAATGTGGGAAATGTTTGGTTGAGTCAAAGAACTTCTTGTTGTCTTGTGTGTGTGCCTGTGGTGAGACATGTTTAATAATGTTTTAATTGATTCAACTGGCGATTAAATGCCTTATTTAGCCTGCCACTTATTTTTCAATAAACGTTTTTCAATTGTAAAACATAATGTGTGATTTATTAAGAACAGTTCAAGATTATAGTTCTACTACAAATAATAAATAGCGTTATAAATGAAAATTACTTTCATAAGTAAAATAATTTAGTATTAATTTAGTTTAGCACCAGTGGTTACTTTTTGGGATGCAGACTGTCGGTGCGAAATGCGGAACACAAACACTGGCGGAGTGATAGTATGGGAAGTGCGGAAGGATACTTTCATTCCCTGCTTTATACTAACACCTCGCCGCTTCGTGCGCCATTTTTCCTCAAGAGGAACAACAAA
Organism: Lepomis macrochirus; assembly: GCA_024633595.2. Classification (NCBI taxonomy): domain Eukaryota; kingdom Metazoa; phylum Chordata; class Actinopteri; order Centrarchiformes; family Centrarchidae; genus Lepomis; species Lepomis macrochirus. The sequence continues at coordinate 26,810,887 of JALXJV020000007.1, read as the reverse complement.
CCAAGTGACAGCATTGTTGAACATCACTCTCTTGGCCGAAATGGCAGTGTAAAAGTGTGCCGCGACCGAGCCGCCAACAACACAGTGCATCCAGCCAGTGCACTGAGTCACTTCTAATTCAGCAAAAATGTCGTAAGTATTATTTTTTATAACATTTGGTCGATGACAGCTGTCCGGCCTACAGTGACCGCGCGCTTCAGCAGCCTGATGTTATCATGAAAATAGATTTGATTGAATTCCAGTTATTATTAGTTTGACCTTTTCAATTAATGAGAAGCGATCTAAATCGTAGAGTAGCTGAAGACCGTGACTTATAAAATAAATGAATAGCTACTGAGATGACATAACACGTGACCTTTGTAGGAAACTGTACATTTTGTATTTGGCTAAACTTTTACATTGTTTTAATCTAATCGTCAGTGACGGCGTTGCTACATTTGTAAACACTTTGCGTTATTGTAACGACTGCTTTGTGCCAACGTGGCAGTCAGAAAATGGTTCATTTCCTCGTTGTGTCAAAATGGCGGCCTAATAGGCGTACAAAGAACAAAAGGGAGGGTGACCCGGTTTAGAGATGGACTGACGTCAGAGTCACAAGACTGGCGGCTGGGTGGAAACACGTGATGTGTAGTGGGTGCACTGCAGTGATGGGGGCAGTGTTGTGCTAAAAATGTTATTTCTTCTGCAATCAGAATCATTATTTGTATCCTAACAGTATATTTAAATTTTTTATCCACACAATGTCTCTTTGCACACAGATAGTGTTGATAGTTTAATGTGTAAATCACTAACAAGTCTTTTAATAGGCTTTATTAACTATAGTTTATTTCTACATGTTCAGATTTTAAACTCAAATGTCTTATTTTTCCTCTGTCCTCAGGTCCTTCGTGGAAACCCTCACCGCTGCTGCATTCGACAGCATAAAAGAGTTCGAAACTGTCCTAGCCTCGTCACGCACTCCTTTCGTGACCAACAACAGCCACTATGACCATGATGAAGACAAACTCACTGTTTGGCCTGGACGACATGGAGGCCCTTCTCTTGGGACCTTCCTCTCTCATGGCTGACGCCATGGACCTCCTGTCTTTTCACCCTGATCGAGAACAACAGGAAAGAGGAGGAACCTCGTTTGAGGGGGACACCTCACCTGCTTCACCCCTCACCTCCTCGTCGCTGTCTTCTTCCTCCTCTCCTCCTCCCTTCTACTCTCCTCCTGCCTCGCCACCGGCCGCCCTCCTCCGTGAGGACAAAGCTGGGACTGAGTCGGACCTGCTCTCCCTCCCCTGGTTGGGTCACCCTGAACAGCTGAGACAGACTGTATCGGATGACGGCAAAGGTAATGACAGTGTTCAGTCTTAATGTTCAGAAAGCAATCTATACTCTTATTCAAAATGCTTAGAGCCTCATCGATATAATGCCTGATTTGCCTCCACAGAGGATGTGTTCGGTGACCTGGACTGGATGGCCGAGAGGGTGGATCTGAGTGAGTTTGACCTGGACTCTCTGATTGGCTCCTGCAGTCCTACTGAAGAGTCCCCCAGCTCTCCAGAAGACCTCCTCACTTCCCTGGATTGCCCCATGGAGCTTGACTCCCTCGCCATGCCCGCTCTCTCAACTCCTGTGCTCTCGAGTCTTCCTTCTGCTTCTCTTCCAAGTATTCCTCCTTCCAATCCTCCCACTGTCTGTTCAGACCCTTCTGTCATTACACTGGATGAGCCCGAATCCCACATGGATGAGCAGGATGTTCCCTCACTTGCCCTGTTTGTCCCAGACCCACAAGAGGAGCTGGAAATCAAATCTGAGCCCGCTTCTCCAGCCCCGTCATCCCACTTGGTTGACTCTCCATCCTCCCCGGCCTACACCTTGGACCTGGGCAGTGAAGTGGACGTCTCGGAGAGTGAGGTGAAGCCAGTTGTGGCTCCTATTATCCCTCAGGTCCCGAGGATCGTACTCTCCCTTTCACCAACCCGCATTGTCCTCGTGCTGGCTCCCAAAGATGAAGTTTCATTCACCACCACTGTAACCACCCCATCAGAGGTCATCCATTCCTCCCCTCCACCAAAGTCCTCCAGAAGCAGGCCTTACCCCGAGCCTAAATATAAAGCCAGTCCACCTTCCCCCAGCGCCACCAGTGTCAAAGTCAAGTCCCCCGGGGATGCAGGTGGAGATGAAAGGGCACCTTTGAAAGCAACAAAGGCCAAGAAATTAAAGAAGATGGAGCAGAATAAGACAGCTGCCACACGTTACAGGCAGAAGAAGAGAGCTGAGCAGGAGTCCATCACACAAGAGCATGAACGCCTGAAGAGAAAGAACATGGAGCTGACCGAAAAGGCAGAGTCCATGGCCAGGGAGATCGAGTATCTGAAAGAGCTGATGGAGGAGGTCCGCCAGGCCAAGATCAAAAAAGGTCTTAGTGATGACCCCTAGAGGTGAAACCTAACAGTGTGTTTGATACGTGACAATTCAGAAAGATTCATTTATTTCATGCAAATAAGTAAAGTGTGTATTCTGTTCTTTACAGTTGTGGGAACATCTTTTTAAATATTTAGCACTGGTATTACATTTAGAATACTAGTCATGTTTAGAGTAGATCTATGGAAGCAAGTATTCAGTATATTAACTTGTGTGCTGTCTCTCGTAATGTTTGTACATTTCCTGTCTGTGGACCTCATTAACTTGCCAGTAGGATGTCCTTTTTAAAAATCTGTATGTATTATATTATAACCGGACCATGTATTATTATTATTATTATTATCTCTCAATAAAGAGTCTTGAATCTAATTACTGTCTTTGGTGTTTTGCCCTCTGGCCATCAATAATTTATACTGGGAGAATAGCAGTGGGATGGTGGGTACTACGGTATTTTGGGTAATTTCTTCAGCTCAACAGCTGTGTAAATATATGCATCACGTATCACAATAGGAAATGTTTAATGCAGTGTGATTAGGCATGTAAGATGATAAATGCCAGTTTATGTGTACCCTACTGCGTAAGTGTGGCTGTCCCGGAAGACCAAACCAAAAGTCTGAACTCTGTCAAAGACTACACTGCAGGTGATTTGTACTTAACAGGATCAGTGAAGCACAGGTTTGCCCTTTTTCAATCTGTTCAGAACCTAACCACAGTCAGTTTTTGTTCCCGGCATGATAGTTCTTAAGTGTATGTGTGTGGAGGTCCAGATGTCCGTCTAAGTGGATCCTTTTTCAAACAAAGTAGAAAGAGGATAATGGAGCCCACCTGATCAGCAGTGTGCTGCAGACACATGGGTGTTCAGTCAACTGACAGTCATGTGAATTAAAATGAAATTTGTCAATACAAGGGAAACCAGTCTCATAAATGTTCTGTGTGCTGATGACTAAATTAAGACACTAGTTAAAGTGTAAAGAATACACATGTATTTGTTACAGTGTGCGTAAGAATGATAAAAAGGTTAGTGCTGACTGGTGCTGACCTAGGCACAGCTTGAGTAATATCACAAAAATACGCATGTTCAGCTAACAACTGGCTCTAGGTATTCACACTGTAATTGGCCCAGGTTTTTGTCCAGATAGCTTAGGGACAATCTATATCTGGAGGCACGCCAAAGTCAAGCTGGTGCAGAGCTACTTACAATAGGAAAAATGTTTCCTCCAGAAAAACCCGGTGGAATGTCCTCATTTTTCAAGAGATAATTATCAGATTATTACTTTCTGGACAATATGAAAGGTCACATCTTTTATAGAGTTGGCTGACACATGGTTACCTGACAAGATAAGACAGCCAGGATTAATACAACCCTACAAAATGCAGTACTGTATGCCCAATGTATGTACTAACAGTAGTTTTTGGCAAAGTAACCTTGATTGAATTAAGATAAAAGCTTTTATTGTGCCTTGGCCTTTGTTCTGCCTAAACCAAACAAAAAAAAAGGTTCCACATAAAATCCTTGAACTTCTTTTCATTAATTTATTAAACACTCTAAACCCTTGACCTAGGAGTGTAATTATCCACGCAAGCAGTATTTCTGTGGGTGGCAGACATAGCCACTTGCTACAGCTCCACCAAGTGACAAGACTCCACAATTACTACTCCCACCACAGACTTATAAACTGCATGTCAGAATAATTATGACTTTTGTCTCATAGGACATGACTGCGGTCCGTTGATGAGAGCAAAGTACACGTCAGATTAAAAAAAAAGTTCAATAACATGATGAAAACCAAAAATACACAACAATATATCCATATCTTTTATTGTCTGAGGATGTGCAGAATACTGATGATGCAATCACCATTTGGGAAGGACCACACAGGAAATAACATCACTTTGGCTACAATAAAGTGGTAGAATCTACACAGTGCAAAATGCCTGGCTAAAAGTACAATGGAACATATTTTACACTGTAAATATACACGGCTTATACAATATATTCACAGGTGAAGTGGGACTCTTAAGACTCCAAATGAGTGTTTTAAACATCATATCAAATTGTCAAGTCATGCTTGTCACTAAGTGCTGCGGTAGCCTACATCACAAGATGAAGCACAGAGTCAGTAAAGCAGAGAGGAAGCAGTGTCAGGGTTTGTAAAAATAAAATTGAACAGCATGGCAGTGGTATCGGTCACACATTATATATGCTTTTATTTGTACCTTTCAGAGCATGAATTCTCTTTTTTTGCAGTTGTAAAGGTAGAAGATGTGATGTTTTACCAGAAATCCCCATATAGACTTGCTCAAGCAAGAGTCAGGGGAATAAGACGTGAGGTTGCCTTCAACTCTATAGGCACGTGTTGTCCTGCATGCGATGTTTTAACATGCCTCTGAGAGCTGAATATATATATATATATATTATTTTTTCAAAACACCGTTGTTGACGTCAGGAACAGATGTCTCGATGATGTAGAAAAAGGTAGTAAAAGCCCTATTTGAGCTCGAGTGGTTCATGAGGTTATGTTGTTTCTGTAGCATGCGAAAGCTGAATGTAGCCTAGAGCGTACTGCCCTGCCGCAGGGCCGTACACCCACTCTCACGCTTTGATGCTGAGGCACGTAGCTGTTTCTACCTTGTCGATATATGCACTGGATGCATGACCAGATACAGCGAAGTGGAGCCAGCCCAAGCTGCTCCGCGGGGATCTGAGACTGCACGCAGTTTCAGCCTTTCATTACTTTTTTTTTTTTTTTTTTAGAGCTCCTCGGGTACATGAATGCTACAGCAGAGGTGAACTAAGAATGACTATATTTCCTTACTTCCTTATCCAACTGATCTTCTTTAGCACAAGATAACCAAAATGAACCAGTTCCAACCAAAGCGCAAACACTGACTCTCTTTGACTTCCAGCAAACAAAAATTTGAATTTATATATGACTTACGTCTGCAGTTTGGCAATCAGAATTAATCAACTATTTTTTAAATATACCAGATTTTGTCCTGGAGAAGGCATTTCAATCCTGACTCCCTGAGCAGAAACAAACCAAATGTTACCAAAACGGAATTTAATTTCACTCATGTGAAAGAGCAGAGCCTTATCGGATTTTTCATGTCTGTACTTTTTTCTGTTACATTACTGTGCACACGTTCCAGTACAGATTATTATCTTTTGTCACACTGTCCACGTTTGAGCGAATATACCAAACCAAATTTGGTATATGAATGAGGTATAAGAATATACCAAACCAAATTTGGTATATTCAGTCAAACCGTTTCCTTTGAACCCTTGTTGATTCAAACTACTTTGAACTGAATGACAAAAATGGCACTTGATGCAGAACGGGGGATGACGTAAAAGTCATGGTACAAGTCACACATAGAGACAATCCTCTTAGTCTTACAGTAACCAAGAGTGACAAACTTACGGCAGACCTGAGTCCTACCACCCTATATCACTAGTTATGATAATATTGCCTTTTTAAGTATTTCCCTTTTGGTTTTGATTTTACGCTTTCAACTTGTAATACAAAGTTTATCAGTGCAGTCTGAACATAGTTACAATGACGAGTAATTCTTTACTCCGCAGTGTGGAAACAGGGTCTCTTTAGCAGCAGTTGATATCTGTGTACATGCTCATGGACAGGGATTGAGCTCTAGTCCCTTGAAGCAGAAGCAGGATATTTCTCCTTCTCTTGGGTTCGAGGAGTGTTTGCACTTTCAGTCTGGGGTCGAGCTTTGCTCAGCGATCAGTTAGTTTGGTCTTTACAGTTCTAACAAAAAAAGCTACTCATTTAATTTTCCCGAAAACTCTTCAGTCTGAACGGGATATCTTGATGAGGTTCAAGTTACACATGGTGATGTTTCGGGTCTACTGGAGACTCAGAACAATGATAAAAAGCGGGACCACTTTCCTTTTAGTGCGAGCGGGTCACTGCAGCTGGCATCCTCGACAGTCATCCTCAGGCTCAGTGTTGTCAGAAGAGTATGAGCTCTCCTCGCTCACTGTCAAATGCAACACACACATATTAGATGGATGTATTGTATGAAATTTCAGTGGTTGGACACACAGACATACATGTAAGTCTGTTTTCACTGTGACACAAGACAGAAAATATATAGGAAAATATATGTGAGAATAAAATTGTGTGACTTACACCACTCGGTCTGTATGGGGAGGAAAGCCTTGTCACCGTTCTCTCTAATCATCTCCTCTATCTTATCCAGGAGGACTGACACACTCCTGTCCTTTCCAGGTGTCTTACTGTCCAGGACGTGGTAATAGTTCCCACAGAATTCAAGTAGTCTTTGCAGCTCCCGCCCACCTCTCAGAATGTGCTCCTCGATGGGCGTGCGGCCCAACCAATCACCACAGCTGAACAGCACCATGGTGTGGAGGCACGCAGTGTCACCGAACAGAGTCTCTATGTGAGCCAGGAGTGTTCGCCGCTTCCTGGCAGTGAGGGACGAGACGACGGGGAGGACCAGCAGCAGGGTGTGGGGTCCAGGTCGCAGGAGGGCAGCTCCGCGCTGGGACTCCTGGCGGATGCGCTTTGGGGTTCGCCTCACTGAGAACCAATCCCAGCCCGGGGTGTCGACTATAGTGATCCGACGACCGGAAACGAGCGCCTGCCTCCTAAGGCACAGCTCCGTCTCCTGGCCTGACTCAAAGTAGCGACGGCCCAGGATGGAGTTCCCCACCGAGCTCTTTCCAACGCCCTTCCAGCCCAACAAGAGCAGTCTCAACTCTGTGAACCCAGAAAGACAGAGAGAAAGGCAGACAAAGAAAGAATGAGACGAGGAGAGAAAGATGGTGAGAGAATGCAAAACCATTAGAAAAAAAATAATTACTGACTTATGAGTAAGCTGTTTCCCAGGACACCAAGAGGTCTGTTCCTTCCTAGGAGCAGTATTATGACCCCATGACTCACTTACTTACACACATCAACACACACTAACACATGCCCAGCTCCTTCGTACCTCTGGGAGGTCCTCCGATCATCTGCTCCCTCTGTCTAGCGTGCTCCTCCATCCTCATCCTCTCCTCTTCCAGAGCTCTCCTGGCCTGCTCTTCCTCCAGTAAAATCAGCTCATTGACCTCAAAGTACCAGCCTGCACAACATCAACAAAACATTATCCACTGTTTCCAATCAGTTCTATAACACAATGGGTGTAATTATTCATAATTACACGTCATAATACAAAAACTGCAGAAGTTAAGTTCTGCATACAGGATTTATTTTGTGTATCACAGCACAAGATTCAAGGAACATCGCTCAAAGTGAAAAACAAACCTTGGTTGTCAGTTATCATTTCCTCCACCTTTTCCATCAGCTCGGGTACCTGTGTGTTGTCTTCCGTGTCTTTCCGAGTGTTGTCAAAAGCGTGGTACCTGCAGGTGGAAGAAACACACTCTTAAAGGGGCGCTGCACCAATTTTACTCATAAGGTTCATTTTAGCGTAAAAACAGTTGTATATTAGGGCCGCACCTGATGGTAACAAATTTTTTTTTACCTAATAGAACAATTAATTCATCCAAAATAAACATCAAAACCTGAAATACTCTCACTGTTTCATCATTCTATATCATCATCCTGAAAAACTGACACATAAACTAATTTCTTAATCACTGATGTGTTGATGTTGATGATGATATTAATAATGATAACAGACCTTATATGTCAGATGCCAGATCAGCTGGACCTAGATTACTATAAACACTGTATGTCCACCCTTCCCCTGGACTGGAAAACCTGTATTTGGACTTAAGTACTCCACTTAAAACTTATGACATGGGTTTATTTCATCACTGGAGTAATATCCAAGATAATCACTGGCAAATTAATTTTTCCATCAGTGTGGTTCAAGAAATATAAGAAACGATTTGTAGTAATGTTAGTTTAAGTCACAACAGCAACGGTGCAGACATTACTTTAAACATAAGGGCGATGAAGAAACATCCAGAAAAGCAATTTTAAGTGACTACTACTTAGAGAAACATTTTCCTCGTGTTGTTCATCCTAATATATCGTACTTGTGTGGAGACAAAAAGTAAATAGGATTTGAGGTGCTGTCTTGAAAAAGTGCTCCGGGATGATTTTGCTTCAAGGGTCTGTGCATAGCAGTTTTACTGCAGTGATAAGCCATTTCCAATTTACACAGCTTACAGAGCACCACATTGTTGATTATGGCGAAATAAAAAAAACCCCTGCTGATATCATTGTGATGCCACCAGGGTTTTCTCAGTTTTGGCTTGACACTTTTTTTAAAGAAAGCCTGACACATGTAGAATGTAGCTTAATAGGGCTCAAAGTCAGAATTCATTTTTGATCATTTGTTATTTAATCTGACACTCATGAGTTCCCTCACTTTATACAAACGCAATACTAAATCGCTGGAGTGCCTCTTTCATCTATTCAAACGAAATGTGATGGTTTAAAAAGATCAGATATGTAGACGCAAAGTCACCCTGTGAAAAGAGTGCGCCACTGATTTATCGGGGCACTCCTCCAGAATATAATCTGCCTCACGATGGACAGAACAAGAGATACCTTTTTTGTCCCATGCCTTCTTCTTTCTCATCAAAATCTGGTGCCTACATTACCCACAATGCAATGCAACCACTAACAGTTTAGTCAGTGATTCTGCTAGTAGCGGCTAATTTAGCCTCGAGCCACAAGCATAGATAAGGAGCAGGAATGACATCACTTGAGGCAGTTGATCAGACTTCACGCACAGCTCCCTCTGGAGCCACAACAGGCTTTTACAGCATGCAACAGCACTCCCCAAGACCTGCAAACACACTTTATGTAAATAAAATCTGCTGTCTATTGAAGTGCTGCTGCACTGATGCTCCAACCACAAGATTCATCAATTATTTGATTGTTTTGCTTGCACAGGGCTAACAAAGACCTGACACACATTTGTCACGCAGACATTGGAGCGGGTGTTTGAGAAATCAAAGAGAGAGGGAGAGAAAACAGACATTGTACCTGCTTCCACATCTTTCCACCAGCCACTGCAGGGACTCTCCAGTGTTCGCTATGTGCTCCTCAATGAAGACACCGCTGGGCAGCTTGTCCACCCCAGTGAAGACCACCATGGAGTACCTCCAGGTGCCTCCGCCCAGGGCCCCCAGCTGGTCCTCTGCAGCCCTCCTCTGGATATCAGTGAAGGGCTGGGTGACCGACACCACCAGCAGGATGGCGTGGGGTCCGGGAGGGCAGAGAATGGCCCCCATGCAAGGCCCCTCGCTGTCCAGGCTCGGCGCTGGCTGCGCTGGGCTTTCCGACTCCGCGCCGGCGTTGTCCTCGTTGTCAGCTTCGGTGTTGTCCTCAGGGTCACTGGGGATAGCCCATGGCGGGGTGTCGACCACAGTGACCCGTCGCCCGTAGATCTCTGTCTGGCCCACGTTGCTGTGTGTAGTCTCTGTCCCAGCGTCGAAGACCTCATCCCCCAGGATGGTGTTGGCGGTGGAGGTCTTACCAGACTGTGGCCCCCCCAGGATCAGCAGTCTGCGCTCAGGGGGGTGTCGGCCCCTGGGGTCCCCTGGTGAAACACAGAAAGATTAGACTGGAGGTTCACCACAAGGACGGGTTTGTTGGTTTTATTTTCTGACTTCTGCCTGAAGCCCAGCAGATGGCCCCCACAGGAAATTATCTTTACTTTATTATTCTGTTTTAATTCCCTCTTCTGCCTCTGAAGTGATGTCTTGCGCCCAGAAGAGGAAACTTTCAACTGCAACATATAGTTTAGTCCTTTTCCAACTCATGCACGCCCCCCCAATTTCTTCTTAGACTTCCCCTGTGTGTCTGTCTTATATGAGCTCCTTGCTACATCTCTTCTCCATAACTGGTTTCTCTTCTATGCTTCCTTATCCCCTTCTTTTCGCCTAACCCTCCTGCCAGCACGTCTCCTCTTTGTTTTCCTCTGGCCTTCAGAAAAATTGGGTCAGAGAGGAGGGACCTTGGACTCCTTCCAGACAGAATGGCATGTGGACACGATAGGATTTACTTTGAGTAAAAGTTACACGAAAAAGATAAATGTTTTGATACCAGAAGAATATGAATATTCAGAGCATGACTCATGCTCTGTGTGGATAACAGGAGGGAGAGATTATAGAGGAGGAGAACGAGGTTTACTGATTTACCCTGTTACTTCCTGCTGCTGACACTTTCCATGTGAGCTGCTAAACACAGAAGTTGACTCAAGCAACAGTTTGCCAGTACTGTGGATGTTTGATCCAAACATGAAATGGCTCTGAGAGTTTACCCCGGATGCTGTGACTGAACGAACGGTGATGGCGGGGGAATCTACTGAGAGGTGTGCAGCTAAAGGATTAAAGCCCACTTACCTGTGTCAGAGGCAGAGGACACAGCAGCCATCTTGTGTGTGGAACCTCTGGCTTCCTCCTCCTCGGTACCCCTCCTCCTTCTCCTTCTCGCCTCCACGGTGGATTCCTCTTCTTGCCTTTTCAGAAAGCAACGGATCCTGAGTGCCGTGCGAAAGGCTGACAGCTCAAATGCTTCTTGGCTCTCACTTTCACTCTAACCCTCATTCTACTGCAGTGTAACTCACTCTATCTTCTGTCCCCCGTGTCTACCTCTTCCTACCCTTTCTCTCTTCATACATACTCTGCCATTCAACTTCTCCTCTCTTTTTTATTATTGTTTTCCACACCCCCTCACCCTACAATGGCTCTTTTCCGTCCTTTCCTCCCTAGCTTCTCTCCTCTTCTCCTCGTCTTCCAGCGCGCCCTCTTTTGTTTTTTTTTATCTGTCCAAGCAAAAGCAAAAGATTGTGCAATGCAATAGACAGGAAGCCAAATCCACCCCTGCTGCAGCAACTCTAGGGAAGATGTCTCGTCATTTTTTCCTCAAAACAGAGGAAGCTGATCCTCCCACTTGCTCGTATCACACAGCAGCAGCAGCAGTGTGGCACTGTATTCAGACTGCAGTCAGGAGGACAGATAGAAAGATGGATAGACAGAGAGAGAGAGAGAGAGAGAGAGAGAGAGAGAGAGAGAGAGAGAGTCACTCTGTTCTCTGTTTACAGCTGGATGTATTCCCCAGCTGCTTCATCACGCACAAACACAACTATTTATATGATGCCTGCAGCCACAGAAATATTGTGAAGCTTGGATGAGGATGTATACCACATGAATAGATTTAAATCCTGATGTAAGACACGTGCATCTATGGCTTACATAATACATAAAAAACTCCTATAAATAGCAGATGACTGTGAAACGTTATCTAGCCTAATTGCATAGGATTCAAAGCACTGTCACCTTAGTGTGAATCAGTTCTGAAGGACCATGTGATGTTGGGCACAGAAACGACATAAATCATTCTGACTGTCTGAGCTCATCCTTGGCTCCTTTCCAGTTAATTATGTGCGCTATATGGCAAAATACATTCACGGACCCTAAGAACAGTAGCCTACATAAGACATTACACGGTCAATTCGTTATGGACTTTAAATAAAAGACCATTTATACATTTTGTAACGTTTGCTGACGCACTTGTAGGTACTGAAGCGTTGTTTTGTTTTTTGAACAAACCTAAAGAGGCGATGACAGGGTAGCGCCACTGTGCCGTAGCCTACACCGTCACATCAAGTGTCACATTCAGACCAGACCTGACGACGTTTGGTTGGCAGCACACCGCTGCCCTCTCCATGTGGCTGTCTTCGGATGTCTGACAGTTTGTGCTACCTATCGAGATGTAGCTACTACCGTTTACTTAGTTCTGCGCATGCGCATTGGTTAGAGTTTAGACTTGCTCGATTTGCATAAAGGTAGTTTTTCGACAGCAAGGAAGCAAATCGTCAGAACAGCGGCTGTTTCCAAAACGTGAACTAAAGAAAGAATGGGAATAGTGTAGGAAAGGACGCCTGACAAGTCAGTAGCCTAACGTTATAAGAAGCCAATAATTATAGATGTTTATACATGTTGCAACATGAATGGTATGTGTTATTTGCAGTCAGACAGTACAGTACCATTAAGAGGCGACCTAGGTGGGGGCTATCAGGTGTGTTAAGTGGGCTTGGTAGCCGAGATGTAACAGTGATAACTGCGTGTTGGAAGCTGCGATAAATCACCCTCTAACTGTTATGACTGCATCAGTGTCTTCAGTGAGCTTGACACTTTATTACAATACAGACCGGTCCAGCGATGAAGAAGATACGGTAGGCATAGGGAGATAAGCCTACATACCGCCGATTAATGCAAGGGCGTCACTTTGAGTAAAAGGTGGTATTAGGGGCGAGACCAAACAATTAGCTCATGAGATGTGACGATGCACAATATTGGGTTCACGAGAAGATATTCTTATTGCAAGCTATTCAAAAAGGGATGTGGACAAATTCAGCCATTTCAAAAACGTTCCTTGTGTAAATGACACCTATGAATGAATCTAAGTACTGGGAAAAGATCACTTAATCAGTTTACATGGCAGAGATGATGGCGATCATTGTAGGGTTGCAATGCAGCGGTAGAGGCCCTTTACAGTATTCAAAATATTAAGTCTAATAGCGAAGATTTAATGCGAGAAAATCCATCAAAGTTTATTTACATTGCTGCCTTTTTATATACAGTCCAAAAAGGCAGCCCATGTAGGTAAGGAAGGGAATGAGTGAGCAGACAAAATAGCTAAAAAATCAACCTGGATGTTAACATACCCCTTTGGTAAAGGAGAAGCTATAACGATCGAAAAACGAAAAACGAAAAGGGCATGGATAGTAGTGGAAGGAAATATTGCAGTGCGCAGAAATCTATCAAAGAACAAGGTGTGACCAGAAGGAACAGAAGGTTAAATGAGACAGATTTAACAAGACTAAGGATGGGCCACACAGGGTTAAATAAAACATTGTTTTGTTAGGTAAAAAACAATCAGATGAATGTTAGTATTGTAAAATAACAGAAAGTGTAGAACATATATTGTTACATTGTTGCATTGTCGGAAAGATGGGGATGAGAGGATGAGGCCAAATCAAAAGATAGGCAGGAAGGAAATAGAGCCTTGAGGGTGTGTTTTGAACAGCAGGATTGGGGGTAAACGACATACAGAAATCTGTGTGGAATAGGATAGGGTTATAAAGGATTTAGTTATTTACATTAATTGTGATGTAAAACAGTATAATGTTGTCATAACCTATGCAACTCCGGTACAGTAGGTGGCAGTAAGCCATGGTTGCAACCACACCAGAAGAAGAAGAAGAAGAAGAAGAAGAAGAAGAAGAAGAAGAAGCAGCAGCAGGAGGAAGCTAGTGTGGAACATCAGTCTGTGGTGTAGCTGGAGGTGTAGGGGTTTCGCGGGTGTTTTAGTGGACACCACCTTGTCAAATATGGAAGCAGCCGACGACTTCATGAAGTACCGCTCTCCCCTAGTGTCGAGATATGCGAGCAAAGAAATGGCGTACAACTTCAGTGACAGGAAGAAATTCACAACCTGGAGAAAACTGTGGATATACCTGGCCAAGGCTGAGAAGGTTTGAGACTTTGTAGTACCAGCAGACCTAACTTACTCTGTGTCCGTGCTATTATTGTGCTTATCTACACACTTTTGTTCATGCTCTATCAGTCTAATGAGCTGAAGTTTGCGACCTTTAGAGAGCCCTATCATGTTCCCTGCTCTAAATATAGTTTTAAGAAAGCATGGTGTTCAGGCAGAGTGCTGTGTCTAACACCTTGTACCCTTTTATATAGTCAACCCTTGTACCATTCAACAAGCAGAACAATACATATCTTAAATAAGAAAAGCAGTTCTAGGCTCGAGGGGCATTCGTAAAAGCATTTTAACATTGCGTTTACACAGAAACACTTAAATGAATGTAATGTTTCACATAATTTATAAACTCAATAAAGTGTCCCTTTTTATTAAAAACTCAGAAATTTAGCAATTCAAATGGGAAGATTTTATACAGCTGCAAACCCATATATTTATCATTTAGGATACCAAATAGCAACTGTTTCCACGGACTGTAGATGAAAATGGAGGCAGGTAAAAGCATGGAGGTGATATTGTGCTGCATGTTGAAGGTTACTTTTCCCCTCAGTGCTCTGACCCACACCCAGGCATGGGTAAGGTAAAAATGCATCAAAACGTATTTTAAAATAAGATACTTAAATTTAAGCATCAAAATAAACTACAAAATGCAGCAGCCACGCCGTTTATCAAAATAAACTGCTGTATTTTTGTATTTCAAAAGTACAAAAAATACTTGAACCAAAGTACCATGAAATCACTTCTCAACCTTCTGTCCATCGGCCTATTTGATCTATTCCTTCACCAGTACCTTGACTCAGCTGATTAAATGGACAGTGTTTGTGAGCAACAGCTTTTCTCTTGCATTAAATCTGATACATGCAGACATTCAAATATTTTTCATGCACAACCCACGAAAATTTAACATAGGCTGGAAGTAGCAAATTAACATTAACTGTGAGGGCTGCAACACGGGTAAATACTATATAGGCAGAACATTATGTAAATTGCTAAATGATTTAGCCTTGGCTACTAAAACAATTTTCATCAACCCTATAAAATACAAATTTAAATTTCAATTTAATTTTAATTTCAAAATAAGTATTTTAAATACATCCCTGTCCAGCACCAAATACTGTGTCTGCGGTAGGGATGTCCCGATCAAGTTTTTTTGCCCTCGAGTCATTTGATTTTGAGTATCTACCGATACCGAGTTCCGATCCAATACTTCTATAATACTTAAAAAACAGATCCAGGATGTTCCTTATTTTTTATTTAATTCACCTTCTTTTAACATTCAACAACTGTTAACAAACAGAGTACTTCTGTGAGGTAGCTTGAAGAATTAAGTAATAAATAACATAAATTCTTCATTTTGGACTTTAGTGCAACAGTAAATAAAAATATGAGAATATATATACATTTATATCTGAGTCCTGATCGGGAGGTAACTTCCGATTGAGTCTGAAACAGTGTGATCGGGCCCGATTTCCGATCTCGTGATCGGATCTGGACATCCCAATCTGCGGTCTTTTACTACGATAACCAGAGAGAGGAAGCATTGAACAAAACAGCATCACTATCCCTCACTATCTGAAAGTATTACACATTGATTATATAAATAAGCTTTATGATGTTGACACTGTGAAATATTCAAACCCAAGACTCCACGTTTTGTAATGTTGCACCACTCCATCAAATGGAAATATTCTTCATGTGTTTCTTTGGAAACCGGTGGTCTCCACTAGAAATTTAAAATTCATTTCTGGGGCTTTTGAACAAGTTCGTCATGATGGCCCCTGAAATATTTAGCTCCCAAACCAAAGAGCCATGCGATTCTCCCAGGACAGTTTTAACACACAAAAGGTCAAGGTTTATCAAAAAGACACAAGTTATGTTTAACTAAGCAGAATTTTGCTCTTACTTATGATTTCAAAATATCTATTAACAATACTCTGCAGGCATCATAAATACCCAAACTTAATTCTGCATTGGTCATATTGAAGAGGACAGGACATTTAACTGCTGATATACCCTTTCTCACATGACCTATGAGAGACACGCACACACACTTACACGTAAACTCTCTGTCCCCTCGACTTTTCCTGTATTTTTAGATACTCAGGGGGTTTAGCTTTACTACAGTTTGCCTAAGCAGAGTTAGTGAGACCTGTGGCTGCGACTGTGTGTGTTTGTGTCTGAAAATAGCCTGCAGAGAATGTCACAGTAACAGGAGACCGCCCCCTGAGAGGCTGCATTTTACCAGCTTAAGCCAAGCCTTACTTCTGAATAGTATTGTATAGTATAGTAGCTTTTATAGTGTTTTCCCCCCCTCAAAACTGTAGTTATTCACCTTTTTGTGCAACTCCTGTGTTGAGTCACTGTTTGCTTGGAATTGTCATCGAACTGTGTTGTAACATGAAAGGAGAGAGAGACTCTTAATTTCTCAATGAACCCATTCTGTAATCTCGTCCCATGACTGCTCTGTCCCAATAGAAAAAAACTGTAATCTAATCAGGATATAGAGTGCTTCTCACGAGGAGAGCACATGCCTGTCAAGACTGAAGAAAAGTCAGAAAGGGTAACTAATGTCATCATCCAGCTCTCTGTCTCCTGTTCAAACTATTTAAAGTGATATGTAATTGGCTAAAACATTTACAGGACATTACCAGCAGCAAACAGCCATGTCACCTTTGCCCAGATTAAACTGTAACATAATTTTCAGAATCAATTCCTCTCCTGGTTACTTTTTCGATTATTATCAGCCTATGAAATTTAAATTTTATTGTAATGCCCTCCAGAATTTCCCAGAGCCCAAGAAACAAAAACCCAAAGATATTCAGTTCACTATGATATGTGACAAAGAGAAGCAGCAAATCCTTTCCTTTGAGAAGCTGAAACTACAAAACGGTTTTTACATTGCTTGAAAAATTACTGAAATGATTAATTATGCAATAATATTTTTCCACTCTAACTGAAATTCAACAGTGGACAGGCTTTTTTTCACTGAGCCTCTGTTTCACTGAGCCTCTGTTTCACTGAGCCTCTTTTTCTGTCTTCATCCTCCTCAGGCTTTGGGTCTGCCCATCACAGACGCCCAGATTCTGGAGATGGAGAGCCACGAAAAGGACATTGACTTTGCCATGGCGGCCGAGGAGGAGCGGAAGCTCAGGCACGATGTCATGGCTCACGTCCACACCTTCGCACACTGCTGCCCCACTGCTGCTCCCATCATCCACCTCGGTGCCACCTCCTGCTACGTGGGAGACAATACTGTAATTATGATTGACAGCATATACACAAGTACATCTTGCATTATTCACTTGATTACATGATCAGTAATTGTATGTATTTTGGATATGTATGTATGTGTGCCTTTTTGGGCGGTAGATAAAACAGTTCCTATACAGAATATATAATATATTTCTGAAATACAAAGTGCTTTCTTTAAAGGTTTTCATGTTCTCTAAGTCTTTATGTTTTTCTCCCTCAGGATCTGATCATGCTGCGGGATGGATTTGATATTCTCTTGCCTAAGGTGTGGCTCAGCTGTTTGCCAGAAAATATGCACACCCATCCAGTTGTGCATCCATGAAATTGATGGAAACAGGGGTGCAGAAGGACTGTTTTGTTCTTTTTTTCCCTGACAGCCTCAGCTGTTCAATAAGAAGTCAACAATGTAAAAAAAATTTCAGTGTGTTGTCACAACACACATAGAATACAACATAAATAAGCATGGCATGTGAGGGTTGAATGGGCAGTGAGTTATGCAATAATTCAGTGCTTAAAATTCTTTGTTCTTCCTTCCACAGCTAGCCAGAGTCATTGACAGACTGGCAAACTTTGCAGAGAAATACGCTGACCTCCCCACGCTTGGCTTCACACACTATCAGTGAGTCTGAATCCAGCTGCATCTCCAAGAGGGTCATCTCATCAGATGCATCCTGTTTGCTGTGTTTAAACATGGTGTTATCAGTTTCTTCAGATGAAGAACATGCAGTGTTTACATGTTTTCCCTCTCTTCCGTCATTGCTTGCAGGCCCGCCCAGCTGACCACGGTAGGAAAGCGAGCATGTCTGTGGCTGCAGGACTTGGCCATGGACATGCGGAACCTGCAGCGAGCTCACGATGACCTGCGTTTCCGGCGGGGGGTCAAGGGGACCACTGGCACCCAGGCCAGCTTCTTGCAGCTCTTTCAGGGGGACCATGACAAGGTCGACAATGGCGACGATTTTTAAACTCAGATACATTGTGATATCATAGACTTGAATGATATATTCTAAGGTTTAATCATTTTCTTTCACCAGGTGGAGGAACTTGACAGAATAGTGACAGAGATGGCAGGCTTCAAAAAAGTAAGCTCTGTGCTAAAACGAAAGACATTTACAATTCCTGCCTGTGATATTGCTAAGTATTTTACCGTTAAGTAAAATTAAAGAAATTTGTTCCTTAATAACATAAGACAAGCAGAAATGGAGATGCAGTTTATAGCAGCAGTTTGTATAAACTATTACATGCCACAATCAAAGTTGCCATTTAACAGGTTATAGGGACTTGCTCTGTTATTATCCCTGATGATGTTGTTCCCACGCTACGCAGAGCCTACCTGGTGACTGGACAGACATACAGTCGTAAGGTGGACGTGGACTGTCTGTCCACCTTGGCCAGTTTGGGAGCTACTGTTCACAAGGTAAGCTGCAGCACCTGGATATGTGTAAAGAAATGCTGCCATCCAGTGGTGTTAAATGGAAATCTGCACTGCTCTTTCTCTGACTTCAATAAGACTTTAGATCTTAGCATGAAACTCATCTTCGATCTGTCTTCTGTAGATCTGTACAGACATCCGCCTGCTCGCCAATCTGAAGGAGATCGAGGAGCCTTTTGAGAAAGAGCAGATAGGTAAATTTACTCGCCTCTTAGAGCTGGATCACTTTCAGAAACTCAAACACTGATTATCATGTACTGTACGTAACGCCGTAAACCACATGTCACCATGAAGTTGTTGTCTTCCTCCAGGTTCCAGCGCCATGCCCTACAAGAGGAACCCCATGCGTGCAGAGCGCTGCTGTAGCTTGGCCCGACATCTGGTGGCACTGATGGCTGACCCGCTGCAGACCGCCTCAGTCCAGTGGCTGGAGAGGACGCTCGACGACAGCGCCAACAGGTAAGCCAGGAAACCAGACAATAAATTGCTGTTTTTATTATGATCAACATATTTGATTTTTAAACAGACATAACAACTTTAAGATTAGGATTAGTCTTTATTGTCTCAAGAGAAATTTGTCTTTGGCATTTAAGAGACGACAGCGTCTGGCAGCACACAAACATCTGTGCCATCATATGTGTTGCATATGAATAACATTTAACAGCGTTCAACAAATACAGTCACACTACACATAACATTGTAATAACATTTAGCAGCCATCCATTTACACACATAGTCACTGTGCAAAAATATTTAACACTTAAATTACTACATAATCCCCAACAGTAACACATTCACCCACAACAGCCATAGTGGTAGACCTAACAAACTATTACTGTTTAGAAGTTTGATAGTTGAACTAAGGAAAACTTATGTCAGGTAAATTTGCAGCTTGGTGCCCTGTACCTTCTGCTCAAAAGCATCAGTTCCTACTTATAATGAAGGATGTGTTTTGGGTCAGCTGTGATTTTTAGGCCCTGCTTCCTCACTATCTGTTCTAATATCTCCTGAAGTAAGGATGGGGCAACATACCAATTACTGGCTCTTTTGATCTGGCTTTGGAGTTGTAATTTACATTTGACAGTCAGGTTACCATACCATGTACTGATGCCATATTGCATAATGAATTCAATGGCTGTCCTGTAAAACAAGAGCATGATGCTCTTGTTCATTCCATGGACCCTGAACCTTCACAAAAAATGCAAACTCTGGTTAATACGTAAACAAACTAACAGTGTTGGGCAGTAGCTACATTTCTCGGTAGCTTGGTGGTAGCGTCGCTATTTTCTGAATCAAATAGCTTTTCAGTAACAAAGCTCTTTTATTGGCCAAGTAGCGCGGTAGCTTACACACACGCTACATTTTCCCAAGCATTTCTGAAGGATCAGTACGTGACACCACCGCCACACACGGACCTGTATGTGCAGCTGGCAGAAGCGCTTCCCTGTGATGGTGACATCACATGCATCGATCCTTGGGTTGATGTTTGCGACTTTGCTGCAGAGGAATAAAGATACGTGTGACGGAGTGTCTCTCTCTCTGTCGCTCTCTCTCTTTCTCTGCCATGAATGTTTAGGTTGCAATGTTGCCAGAGCACAAAGTCACATATAAACTATAAAAAATCTAGAATTAATAATTAATTAATTAAATTTATTAATAATTTGATAATTAAGTTGCTTTATACAAAAAACAATGGTTCTCCGTTTGTTGCATGAGGATTTGGAGCAGGTTTTTAGTCTTTCTTCTGTTGCTACTGTGGAATGAAGTTGGTTCAATATAAACTAGGCCTATGTTGTGTGTGTAGGCTATATAAATATTTATATATAAATGACCTAACTATAAACTATTAAAAAATTAAAAGTAGCTTAGATGTAACTAAGCTACTTTTGCCACGTTGCTGTAGCTTAGCTTGCTACATTTCACTGGGGGTAGCTTCTGTGTAGTGAAGCTTCATTTAATGTAGAGTAGCTAGTAGCTTAGCTCACTACATTTTCCAAGTAGCTTGCCCAACACTGCAAACTAACTCCACATGCTGAGCCCATTGCAGCTGAGAATCAACGTGAATGCCTAAATACCTGTCTGTTACCTGTTCAACTCTCTCCCAATTATTATGACTGGGCTGTGATCGCCAATGGACCTGAGATCAAAGACAATTTCTTTGGTTTTTCCTTTAATGGTGTTTTAGTGGCATGTAGTGGTGATGGTTGGGAATTGTAAATACAACAAAATAAAATGATACTACCAGAGAAGCTCTTTAGTCGCTATGGTAACGTTTAAACATGCCTTCAAAATAAAATACACCACAAAAACAAATATAAAGGGCATGAAAAATAAAACTCACCATAAAGCTGAATCAGTGGGAGCCCTGAGCCTGTTTCTCCGTAACGAGACGGTCCCATCTAGGGCTAATGGGAGACAATGACAGATGTAATGTAAGATATTTATTCTTTCTGTGCAGCCCGGTACCAAATGACCCACGGACCGGTACCGGGGACCCCTGGTTTAAAGTAGACTTATATCAAAGCTTCAAACAAGGCACTCTTCAAAAAATTCTCAGGCTCTAGTACTGGGTTTCACATTTTCACATTTAAACTTATACTAGACTGATTCCCTCCCTTAGCAAGAGTTCAGCTTTAATGTTTGATTTATTTGTGTTGTATTATTAGATTGTCCTTTTGAATTCCCAGTCAGAATGTAAAATTTTACATTTTCAATCAGTATGAAGACAAAAGCTGTATATACAGTATATAGAGTTCATTGTAGTGTGAACCAAAAAACATATATGATTTTAAATGGGCAATTTTTAAAACTAAATTTAAAAGTAAACAGAACGAGAGGGGGCCTTTTGACGTCAGTCCACCAACCTACAGATACAGACGTCTGACAAACTGAGGAGGCTTCCCAGGTAGCTCTCTGGGCACCACACCAGACAGATGATACACACTGTGACGATGGAAGGAAAATAACTGTAAAAATGCTTCAGGAAATGAAGAATATAAAGTTAACTGTAAGAGATGTCTCAGTTTATGTTGATAGTACAATTATGTCACATATGGGAGAAAATGAAACAAGGGAGCAACACCTCAAAATATAGATGACAGTAAGATAAACAGTAAATCGTTTTTGTTGTGCTTTGAAGACAGAAAATGGAATATCAGCTGTCAAATGTCAAGTAGCCAAGATTAATAACGTACTTAAAGTTTACGGTGTTTGCAGTGGTGTAGTCTACGTGATATGCAGGTATACGCCGTATACCCACTAGGAATAGTCAAAGATTTCCGTATACCCACTTAAAATAGCGAGATGATACGTAACAACATTGTTTTGTGGCAGAACTTTTACACGTTCATTCATAAATTCACCCCGTCTGTGTTGTGAAGCTCTGAACTGACGTTTGCGGCTTCCGTGGCCTGTCTGACGTCAGCTACCAAACAACAACACAGCTGCGTGGCGGTCACTCGAGCACGTTTGAAATTAACTAATGTGAATCACTGAAGGAGATGTGAAACGCGAGCAAACTCAAACTACACTCTTTTAGTATTTTCGTAAGCCTGCAGCTGAAGCTGCTGCCGCACCGGGTGACACGAACGTTAAAGTTATTGAAACGCAGAAAACGAGCCCGATGAGGCTGATGTTATCGTAATGTTAACGTTACCTGGTGAGTGAAAATAGCATATTGGCCTATGTTATCATTAACGCTATCAGTAACAGAACTGTAACAGCATTGTTGGTCTATTGAATTGAATCTAGAAATGGTTAACTAACGTTAATGTGGTGGATCAGTGTGTGTGTGTGTGTGTACAGTAGCAGGTCCTGGATGCTTGCTCATGCTTTTAAGCTGATAAAGTACATAACTTACGTTTGACAATGGTTTTTGGAAAATAAGTGAGCTTGAGGGAATGTGGACCCTTTTGGTGTCCTCAGTGCAAATATTCTGTAAAGATTCTGTATGAATGAGTTTTAGTGATAGAACTGCACACTGTGTTCATTGTTATTACTGCTACTGAAAAGCCTCAGCTATCCATTATTGTTAATAATAGTTGCATCTTGCTCTGTGAAATGTGCATTGAAAATTACCAGCTGATAAAACAAGATTCATGTAACATCTAAGTCTAAATGTAGCTGAGTTAGATGGTGATTAACGCTAAACATTAGACATTTCCACCATAAATTGGTGCAGAAAATGTCTCCAGAATGGAGGAAATTAAATGTTTAATGCTCAAAATCTTCTGGGGGAGGACCCCCAGACTCCCTAATCGGGTATTCATCAATTAATATTTTTAACATACTATTGAAATATCTAGTCTTGATCTCGTGACCCCAATATTCTGGATTATCAGATCTCATATGCTAAATGTTTTGTCGCAACTCTAATCTGAACCCTAAACACGTCCCCACCACGTCTGAACACAAAGTGACGCCCTTTCCCACCTGTAACTATCATTTGCGTAGTTGGTAACACACAGCTTAAGCAATCCTTCAGAATGCTCTCTATTACATGTACATACTATTAGTGAGGATAGTGACGCTTATGGGATGGGAAAAATCACAGTATACTCACTAGTATAAAACTAGACTACAGCACTGGGTGTTTGTGGTGGCTTCAAGACTGCATGACCTAAACAACAACTGGTCACTGAATTAAATAAAGATTTGTTACAAATATAAAAGTGCATTTCTCTCCTTACAGTCATTTAAGACAATTATCTTGCAAAGCCCTGTCGATTGCAGTACTCAAATTAAAATAGAGTTGTGGGGAATTACAATCTTTAGAGAGGTGGTAATATGCTTTTTTGGCTTTTTTCCTCTCCTTTATTGAGTTATATACCTTTTTTGTGCATATAATAGATTTGCAAAATGAAAAAGCCAGAAGTCCACCCCAAAGGGAGTTCCCATCTCCCACAGAAAACTCTGCTCTGAACTGCCCGAAAACAGCTTGTTTGTTGTCTAGCCGTTTCCCTTTCATCCTTGTGACATCACAGGGATGAAAGCAAATGCGCATCATACAACGCTCACAAAGTGGCTAGTCCGACACACCCTCAAAAACACTGGTAGAAAAACGCTGAGCTGCAGCACACACCTCCTCTCCCTTTTAAACACTAGCTACCCTCCAGGCAGTCAGTGGACATAAAGTTGTTACGGTGATGCAGAGACAGAGCTCAGTTAAAACTTTATGGATGAAAGATACATTTGTTACAGATTAATAACTCACCATTCCTGATCCAGTCTATGTTGCCAAGCTGGTCATTTTATATTGCACCATTACTCACTCCATGTGTACTGTAAGAGATGGGGAGCATGTTGAACTACTATATTATAACATCTTTATTTAAGATATCAGGGTGCAGCATATTCTGTTAAGACTAATAGTGAATAATTATTTTGATATTGCTGATGATCAACCACTGTGTGACTGCATGCCCATCGGCAAGGTTGCACAGATTTATGGGCATGGAAATCATATGCTACCTATCGAGATGTGCTACCTAGTGGTTCTGCGCATACGCATGACTCACAAGCGCGGTCTGTTTCCACGCCCATAAATCTGTGCAACCTGCTGTTGGGCGAGTGTGCCTCGACACAGTGGTTGATCGTCAGCAATAGATGCTACCCCTAGGGTTGGGGGGGGGGATTATAGAGCTAGGCAGGTGTGGTTTCAGCACCCAACCCCTGCCTCTTTGCCCATTTATGGTTATCCATGAGTGAAGTGCAGCGCTGCGCTCCAATATGTCCATGGCCAAATGAGCTTCAAAACGACTCTCCTGAAACCTACGGGTGACGTCAAACACTACGTTCATTGTTTTAAACAGTCTGTGGTTGTAGTGCTTAAAGCATTATCTGTATTTCTACCTTCATTAAATGCAAATTGGTAAGGGTCTGAATGATGTTGTACTTCCCCGTGTGAGTTCCCTGCCATGATGCATTCTAATCTGGTTCTAATGCCTTTAACACGGTTGATGTTCGTGCAACCGGTCAAAAATCAATATTTTCCCATTGGCATGGCTTTTTTGGAACAGGGATAATAGCTTTTACATCATACTGGTGTTACGTGTAATGCAGTGTTTGATCTCTATTGTTCGGGCATATCTTGATAGTTCATTTTGGCCTTATAGTATCAAATAGATGTTTCCTATGATCACCTCAGTAAAACTGTCAATATTATTATTGTCTTGATAGAAAACGTCCCAGTCTGTGGCCAGGAAACAACTGCTTCCCTATACTTGTCCTGCCAGACATTAACAGTCTTTGATACAGGCTTGCTTCTTTTAAGGGCGGACCTGAAAGTGGGAATCAGTTGGATGATTTTGTGGTCAGACTTTAAGAGGGGGGGGGCTAATCTTAGCTGCTTTTAATAATAGCCTTTGTCCAATATTTTGTTTTTCTGTGTTCCATCTTTGAAGTACTTCTGGAATCCTGGAAGAGTAAAGTCCATTTAACAATGATTAAAATCCCCATGTAAAAAATCAGTATATCTGTGAATGCAGTCCACTAATACTGAGGCAGCCTTGGATGTGTTCCTACTAGGCAGGATGTATACAGACTATGTTACCTCTAGTCACTGGGCAAATAAACAGGTGTAAACTTAAGCATATGAGTTCAAGCACAGGGGTGCAGATCTTGATTTTTAATTGTGTAATTATTACACAAAGAGTTCTTCATGAAAACACAAATGCCACTTCCACTCATTTTCCCTGAGTTAGTGTTCCTGTCCATGCAATCATTTAAAAAAATCCTATACCTGAATCAGTGGATCTGGAAAATCACCCTTTGATGTAGCTCTTCTTTCCATAGGGACAACAGCCATTCCCTACTGTAGACCTGCGACACCTGGTCCCCTCTGCTGGGGAGCTGGGTGGGTAGCATACTGCATGCAAACACCTTAGAGGCTACAGATGGTTTACTGGGATGTCTTTTTTTCCTGTATATTTGGATATCCTTGTGTCAGCCTACAGTGTTACTCAGTAAGAAGCTATTACTTGTTACGGAATCTTGGCTCTGAGTAGGTACTGGATCACAGAAACCTTTTCCTCCCCCTCATATGTGTGCAGGAGGATCTCCTTGCCAGAGTCCTTCCTGACAGCTGACATCATCCTCAGCACTCTGCAGAACATCACAGAGGGACTAGTGGTCTACCCCAAAGTCATTGAGAGACACATCCGCCATGAGCTGCCCTTCATGGCCACAGAGAACATCATTATGGCCATGGTGAAGGCTGGAGGAAACAGACAGGTATTGGTGCAGTTTATACGTTTGTAGCGCGGGACAGTTCACTGTGTCCTGCCGCTGTGTAATCAGCTGTTCTTAAAAAAAATAACGTCTTTCTACTCCTTCAGGACTGCCACGAGAAGATTCGTGTTCTGTCCCAGGAGGCAGCAGCTGTGGTGAAACAGGAGGGTGGTGATAACGATCTGCTGGCCAGAGTCCAGCGAGACCCCTACTTCTCCCCCGTTCTGGGGCAGCTAGACGCCATACTGGATCCCAAGACCTTTATCGGTCGTGCCCCCCAGCAGGTACAACACGAACAGCCCCTCATCTTTGTTGTAGCTGTCATCCTGACTGCTTCTCCGCCTGTACAAGAGCTTTCAGCCTTGTTTATTTTTACATATCTAAATACATGTCAACATGCTGCACCCCAGCTCAGTTTTTTTTTCTGATGGATGTTAAAGCTGAAAAAAAGTGCCCAGAATGTCAAACTAATGGTTTTTAATATAATCTATTCTTTCCTTCTGTCGCATACTCTTGTCCAGGTGGCCAGGTTCCTGTCTGAAGAAGTACGCCCCCTGTTAGAGCCTTACAAGGCCAAGATGGATGTCAAGATTGAGCTTGAGCTCTGACACATAAATGCACGGATACAGTGAAGAACACAAGCCCAGACATTTCATGATGGTCTGTAGCCTCAATAAAGAACAATCATTTCAATGAATGGATCTCTATCAAGGTGTTTTCATTTCTGCTGCATTTGAATAACAAATATAGAATGTGAAATGTGGTGATGTAAAATCATACCTCAAGTTACATTTTGTAGTAATGATCTTTGATCTATTGTCTCCATTGACAGGGAGCAAGGGTCTATTTGCATCAAGGGTTTTTACAACCCGCTCATAAAAACCCTAATTAAATACTTGAGTGAATTATTAATCCACCAATTTATGACAGTTATGAATAATCCTGCAATCATCCCCAGACACCAAGGCCTGAATATGGGTTGCTGAGACAACGTTTCATTCATTAAAATTTCAATTGTTAGGAAATCCAAGACCCTGTTTAGGCTTTAGGGTTTGTTTTCTGTTAACGGAAAGGAGAAGGTAAACTATACCGGAGAGGAAACCCACTATTAGAAATGGGAGGAACTTGTAAAAGAGGTTGTAAATCTGAAAAAAAAAAACATGGCTCAAAGTCCAGCCCAGCCCTTTAAATAGAAACAGTCATGTTACCGTACCTTATAGTGTAGTGCCCCAGTTGTTTGTTCCCAGTGCAAGAACGAAGCTTTTTTTGGGTGGGTTCTCAGCTTTTAAAATATTGTCTTATTATTTGTCCTTTGTCCCATCTCCCTTCTCAGTCTACATCCTTCCTCCCACAGCAGCCACACACCTTAAGTACAAATGTCTTTTCTCTCACTGTTAAGGTAATTCATATTTTAAAACTACACCTTCAGTTTGGGCTATAAATGATCTTTCCTCTGTGTGTGTGTGTGTGTGTGTGTGTGTGTGTGTGTGTGTGTGTGTGTGTTTTCCCCTTTGCTTTGTAAGGGAAAGGTAGCAGTGGTGTAAGTCTGCCTGTGGCTGTGGGCATCCACATGTTGCAGTACTGCTGCCCTGCTGTCTTTGGCACTGTAGGCATTTGGACTGTGTGAGTATTTAGCTTCCAAATTTATGAACACATTCTTGCTTGTTTTCATAGGTACTTGCGATGTTATAATCTTATCTCAAAACTGAACCACAGAGGAGGAGGGGGGTCGGGGGTTATGTCAACAGCAAACAGAGAAGCATTTACCACTTCAGTAAAGCCCAGACAGTTATCATGGGTCAGTTCCATTACAAGACTATTAAAAAATAAAAGTGATGAATAAAAATAATTATTTTTATTATAATTAAAATGTGTAAAGACTGCAAACAATTTACTGGTTATTTATGTGTATTGCAATGCTTAGTACTTACGCCTGCCAGGTAGAAGATAAGTAGGACAGGGAATAAGGGACAGTAAGGAGGGACCCAGCAATTGGTTATATGTATACATACAGACACATAAATCCTCTTGTCTTCCTCCCATACTGTTTCAGTATGTATACCCAGTATTTATTGATACCCTATATATATACTAAATTATAATATAATTTTGGGAACATTAATATAAAGCAGGGGTTCCCAAACTATATCAGATCAAGATACAATAGAGACATTTGGTGTCTCACAAAATTACAATATAAATCGCCATGACGCCTACATTTATAAACTACTGATTAAGAAGACTACAAACAATGAACTGAACTGTATATGATGTCATGAAAGTATGTTTCTTACTATCTCATAACAAACTTTCACTGAAAAATGAGGATGTAGAAGCAATAAGGCAATACGCTCAGTATTTCAGCTAGAGTTCAGGGTGCAGTCCTCTAGGAAGTAGAGATCCACAGATGAGGGAGAGAGAGAAAGAAAGAGACTATTTCTCTTCCCCTGACCCGCTGGAACAACCTCCCTGTGTTCTGGGATTTCCTGATTGCTAAATCAGCGGGGGGCTGGAGCCAATCCCAGCTAACATTGGGTGAAAGGCGGGGTACACCCTGGACAGGTCACCAATCTCGCCAGAAAGACTGGTCTATTTAGATTTATTAAATTGAATTCATAGGCCTAACAAAAAAACAAACCCAAACAGTTCTTCAAAACATAAAAAGTGACACATCGTTAATGTCTGAACTGCTGGCAACAAAAGTGAGTACACCCCTAAGTGATAATGCCCAAATTGGGCCCAATTAGCCATTTTCCCTTCTGATGTCATGTGACTTGTTAGTGTTACAAGGTCTCAGGTGTGAATGGGGAGCAGGTGTATTAAATTTGGTGTTATTGCTCTCACACTCCCTCATATTAGTCACTCGTAGTTTAACATGAAACCTCATGGCAAAGAACTCTCTGAGGATCTGAAAAAAATAATTTTGCTGCACATAAGGATGGCCTAAGCTACACGAACATTGGCAAGACCCCTAAAATGAGCTACAGTACGGTGGCCAAGACCATACAGCAGTTCAACAGGACAGGATCCACTCAGAACAGGCCTCAAATTGGTCTGCATGGCTGTCATCCCAGAAGGACGGCTTTGTTTAATTTGAATTAACGGCTGTGTGATGTGTTGTTTTGAGGAGACAGCAAAGTTATACAAGCTGTACACTCACTACTTTACATTGTAGCAAAGTGTCATTTCGTCAGTGTTGTTATATGAAAAGATATAAACAAATATTTACAAAAAAATGTACTCACTTTTGCGAGATACTGTATATATAGACATATGAAGCATGAATTGTAACTTAACTGTAATAATAATAATAATAATAATAATAATAATAATAATAATAAAACTAAAAACTTATATATCTTTTTTCTAATCCATAGCACTCTGTGCTCACTAAAATCCATTCTCCCTTTCACAATTTAGCAATCAGTCTAAATTAAAAAGAGAATTCATGTTTCAGGAGCATTACTGACTTTCTTCCTCGGCTTGGCCTACTTCTGGGTACAGCTGTTTCTGACCTCGGACTCAGCCATCACAGGACCGATGCTGTGTTGGGCCTGCCAGGGCCACCTGCTGCACCCTCTGTACCGTCCTGGCCATCGTTAGTATCCTTCCCATCCTATGTATCTGATAGTATCAGACAAAGTATATTAGGTGAATATACAATCCTGGCTTATAAGTTGATTCTTATTTTCCTTCATCACCCCGTTCCACATGTTTTAATTTGAACTGACTTTTAAACTGGATGTTATTTAACACTTATCTTACAATTTTATTCACTTTGTTTAACCATCTATTTCAACCTTTATGATATAGTAAATAATAAGTTTACATGCAGGATTCTGGAGTGCATGAGAATAATTTCTGAGATCCGTATGGACTCAAAAAGATGCAGTAGCTGTCCAGACTATTGGTTATCTTTTTAAATGACAGATTTTGCTCAAAGTGAATGGCACTGTATAAAGTGTTAGATTTTGAAAGGTTCCTCACATTATTTGTGACTTCATAACCAATACACCAGGAACAGGAAACTACAGACAGAGAGGTACAAAAGGAAGGGGCTGAGAATACAAACATGCACCCAAATACCCATTTTGAAGTGTCAATTAACTTTTTAAGACAAAAATCACATTTTTACAACATATTCAGATTTATTACGACATGCATTTATTGAGAGTTTAGCTCCTTGACCGTCCTCCCCTGCTTCATTGTCCGTTCTCCACAATACAGGCTATCCCTCTGGGGCTGCTGTATGTGAATGGGCCTTGGTCATGTTGTTCTTCTATCTCTTTGGCCTTTTTGCAGCTGAGTTCAGACACATCGACTGCCACCACCTTACTGTACCGAAACAAGCTCCTGAGAATGACTGCAACATTACATCAGTAGAAATGACTGGTTAAGTCGCAAATGGCTGAACACAAACAATTACGATCAAGTGCATGTAGTTCAAAAACAACAATCTTCTTGGACTGTACCTACAGTTGCCATATTTCTTCTCACTTTACAATGCCATGTGCACTAGATTCATAATGTACACATTCAATTACTGTATAGAATATTGCTTATTTAGTATCTGTATTTGGCATTTTGAAAGATGCTGTATTTACAGATTTGTTTGATTTAATAAGTTTGGTTTACTCACATAAGACAAAAAACAGAAAAGCCCACAACTCAGAAGCTGAACCTATAGAAGTTTAGACTTGAGAAATGACTTGAACAATTATTCAATTATCAAAATAGTTGGTTATTATTTTTCTGAAATCGATTCATTGACTCACTGTTTTGCAAGTCAATGATAAAAGGTGTCTTGGCCTAAACAGCAATTAATGTAAACTAACACATGGTGGCACCATTCAACTATCATTAACTCTGCACAGTGTTTTGACTTCTGTTCATGACTTCTGTAAATGGAACTGTGTTATAAGAACAATGTATTCATAGTTCAATCACTTCTGAAAATTATTCATGCATATATCTGTTCTGACATTTGTTCCCAATAAACTCCCCTTGTCCCTCTCTCAGCACGGTATTTTATACTCATGAAGTCATGATTAGTGCATGGACAGTGAATACCAGGAAAAGTCTGGTATTTCTCTCCACCTGTCAGCTGGGTAACACAATAGAGGAAGGGAAAAGAAAAGGAGGATGGAGGTATGAAGGAAAGGTTTTGTTAGCAAGAGAGAAAAAAGTTTCTGCATGATATAATGCACAATGACAGTTATAACGGTTATCCACATTTTAAGTGGTTTTATTTTGAAGCACTAATCAAAGCTCTGTAATACAAATCAAAATGCATGTTATTTCAGTTCAGCTGAAGTTCAGTTCTTCAGATCATCTCTCCAAAACACAACAGAATCTCCCTTTATTTTAAATCTTGTCTGCATGTCGAAGATGCCCTTCACATCTTCAGAAACAGCACTGACCATCAGGGGCGCTGTGGAGCAACGCTGGCTGATAATCATTTCACTGATGGGAAAATGCAGTTCTGGCGCCGTGCCAACATGTTTTTGGAAGATGCCTCTAGTTTAAACAGAGGTTCTACATTCAGCACAATTTGTCAGGGCTATTTGAGATGGGCAAAACAATGGTGCTCTCTCACAGCCATGCTGATAGTGGGAGAGGTCCTACTCTTGGCTCCAGCACTCAAACTATTTCTCTCATCCAAGTTCTCTGTTTATTTAAACATATTGTCTTGGGGTTGCTTGGCGTGGACCTTGGTCGCACTTTTTGATCAAATCTTCACTTTTGTTTGTATTTTTTATTGATGCCTTTAAAAAAATCATAGGGGACATGTAGAGAAGCTTAAGATGGGAATACTGCCCCCCCCCAGTGTCCTGCTTGCTATATCTCGAAAGCATTCTTTCACATACTCCATGCTGCGTGATCACCAGAGGGGGGCTTTGACGAGCGGGCAAAGGGATCAGACGGACAGCTTGGCATTCTATGGGAATTTCTCAAGGGTTGTTAGTTACCAGTGTTTTTGCTGCAGACAGCATGCAGATTTACACTTGTGCTTAAACAATGCTGTCTGGGGTGTCTGATAAATTTGTTTACTTCAGCTGATTGGCAACATGAACTTGAGGTTTCTCTTGTGATGCCTGTATTTACTGCCAAAAATGCACACGTGTACAGGGGTAGAAAGGACATGTTTACTCAAAACCAGAGACCTTAGTTTGCATACAAACGTTTGAGCCAGTTGCAGGATCTGACACACGTTCGTCTCAGATGGTGTGAATATTTGGTTGAAAGTGCAATCTACCTCAGCTAGGCCTGCTGAAATGACACAATGTTCTTGAATTATTCAGCAGCTCATACAGAGGAATTCAGAGGGAAAGCTTTGGCACCAAAACACCCTTAACCCTGCTGTTTTCATTAGTGAGCATAAAAGGCCTCTGATAAAAACTCATAAAATCACCTGTAGCGGCATGCAAAGATTGAGAGGCCCTTGATGTAACTGTCAGACAAAAGTCTGGATCATCTATTGTAGTGTAGGAGGACATGGTTTATGTGACACCTGCCTTGTTGCTTTTGACTTTGAATCAAGAAGGAGGTAATAGCAGACATGCTTATACTGTAATCTCTGCTAACACCTGCTCATGCTCTGGCCTCTCTTATCCTCTCAGCAGCTCTCGTCCAGAAACAATAGCAATGCTTTCCAATCATGCAGTGGAGCGGTTGCCCCCAAGTCCACTATCAGACATCGGTGTGGTAGCCCAGTGCAGTCTGTCAGCTCTTATCATTGTAGAGCCAAATCCTGCGCATTCCATCTCTCGAAAGGCCACTTTATCTGGAAGACAGCTGGATTTGCCAAACTTGAAGCTTTAGAACAGACGGGGACTTAAGTGTTGGAGAGAACATGGCTGTTTGAGAGGAAGACGAGGAGGTGGAGGAAGAGCGACGGGGCAAGAATGGCAGTCACAGAAGAGAGATGGGATTGTCCAGAAGTGAGAGAGAGCTAGAAGAAAGGCTCAGCAAGATGGTGTGATAGGGACAGAAGAGAGAGAAAATGAAGAGTGGGCACCAGCAACCGTGATCTCACCCTCCTCTCCTCTCCTTTGGCAGTGGCCTCCAGAAAGCTGCCCTTTCGCTGAAAAATGCCAAGCACACCGCATTCCACCGGCCACACAAAGGCCCTCCCTCGTCTCAGCTGCACAGGGCACAATCAGACAAGGGATAATTATATAATTAGGCTGGCTGGTGCAGACAGGGACCCTCAGATGGTGTGTTGGTGTGTCATATTTATGTTATCAGACAATGAAGAGAGTCTAGGCCCTATCAGGGGAGGCAGCAGAGTGTGTGGGGGGGCTCCAGCTGTGGCACTTAGGAACAGATTGTCACGATAGAGAATAACGGGGTCAATAGAATGCCCTTCAGCCGGTGGCATGGTCAAGATTATGCGTGTGTGTTGGGATCCTGTGATATGTGAAGAGGTGGGGGACTTTTGAGGCAACCAGACATTGTAAACTGACAGGAGGTGACAAACATAGAAGACTAAAGTTAAACAGAGAACATTTGTGCAGATATTCTACTCCACTACTTCCAAATCTTTCCACATACCCCTGGCAACTGTAGAAGTACCTCCAGTTGGGGAATCGTACTAAATGACGGCTAGAATTTACAGCCAAACAGACAAGACCCCCTCTTCCCTTGGGTCGAGGCAGGATCCACGCTCCCAGACGAGAATCGAGCTAGTGTCCCGCTCAGTTGGCTGCCGCCCAAAAATCTCCCCTCACACCGTGGCCTTGGCTTTGGGTGTGTCTCCACTCGCACAGGACAGCACAGAATAGACTATTGTTGAGCGCACAAGACAGAGAGCCAGGGGAAGAAGGAGGGGTGGTGGTGGGGGACAGGAGATTGTGAGGGCAGAAATTAGCTTTTAACGAGCAAGCGAGAAGCACATGGACAATGAGGGATGGCTCCCCGCCCACTTACATGTGTGTGCACTGATGCAGTGCCACTGGACATTTATTCTCACTTACAGACACACACATGCACATGTTTCTCTTCTGTCAGTGTTTCCAGATAACTGGAGCACCACAAGGTCATGCCAAACACCAGGCATCTGATTTGTCATAAAAAGCATAAAGTCCAGAAGCTGGCAACGCCATGTGAAACTTTTTGTAAAGCTAAAAGAGCTTCCCAGTGATGTGCATCAATTTATACACATCATTATAAAACACTTAAGAATTGTGCAAATCATCAGGTAGCTTCAGAAAATTCACCCTTTTGGGTAAAACACCTTTTCAGTCTCTTGCAAGGAGTTATATGACAAGATCGATTCCACTCTCATATAATTAAGGTAAATAAGCTACACCTGGCAGTAAGCTTGGCATAGCACACCACACTAAAAAAATACCTTCCAGGACATTACATTACATTTAGCTGACGCTTTTATCCAGAGCGACTTACAATTGCTGTACATGTCAGAGGTCGCACACCTCTGGAGCAGCTAGGGGTTATTGTGCGTCTTGTTGTGTGTCTTAAGTGTCTTGTTCAGGGACACTTTGGTGGAGGGTCACAGTGGGAATTGAACCACACCAAAGGCAGGTGTCTTATCCACTGCTCTACACTTTATAGCTTGTTTATTTAAATTTTACAATACCATATCTTCCAAAAATTGCAAAGAAACAAATTTCTTCATTAGAAACATTAAAAACCTAATGGATATGGAAAAGATGTTTTGATTTCAGTTTATTTTACCACTGACAGCATAAATTCAGTTTAAGCTACTTCCTGACATAAGTTCATTTTCACAACAACATTGGAGTTAATCTATCATCTTATAGCTGGAAGATCTTAGAAATCTGAGAAATTGGATAAGGCTGAAGGAAAACACTGGATGACCGGGTGCATGTGTGTCGCTTGGCAACACATGGCACTATGGATGCACTATGGGATGAAGGCAAGCTACTACTACTTTGGGCAATGTTCTGCTGGGAAACCTCGGGTCCTGCCTTCATGTGAATGTTACTTTGACACGTAGCACCTACCTAAGCATTGTTGCAGGCCTTTACACCCTTTCATGGAAACGGTATTCCCTGATGGCTGTGGCCTCTTTTAGCAGGATAATGTGCAAAAATAAAACTTTCTAAGGAAAATCTCCTGCTTCCTTTTAACAGACTAACATACACTGCTGAACATTGCTGGGAAAAATGTAAACATAGGCTCTTCCGGTCTATGTGCTGTAAATCGTTTCCTCTGAATTTGAAAGGAAATCTGACCTGGTGACAGACATGAAGAATAACTCTATGAAAATAACCAATCTTCTCCCCCACGGACTTGTTTGCTTCTGTATTTCATCTAGAAGCGTAAGTATAAAATTGAAATTGTTTCATAACCAGTTAAAAACTCCTTGTACTTTAATATCCACTTCATGTTGAACACTTAATATTCAAAAACAGATAACAATGCTCAGTTTAGGAGAAATCTTTCCAGAGCAACTGACAAGTTTGAAAATACAAAGAAAAGATCATTGAAGGGTGTATCTGCCGAATCAGAGACTGTCAAACATCTATTATAGTATAGCTGTCTTGAAATGACTCCTGACATAAGCCTGAACCTTGCAGACCTCTGCAAAATCTTCAAGTGAAAATTGTGAGGTGGCTGTATGAGGCTAACTTTATAATTATTTACATTAAAAATCTGTGATGTTCAGTGGACTTTTAGTTGTCCCCACTTTCAACAAATTGTTTTGCATCTAAGAGTCATTCAGCTTAGTCAAATTGCAACTGTAATTTTGTGTAAGATTCTGTTAATTTAAATGGACCATGTGTATGGTTTTGCATATTTTAGCCAATGAACTTTAAATTTCCTTAAATAATTTACATGAGGTCTGACCATTTTTCAAAGGGCACCATAGATTTTCAGATAGATTTTTAACTTCTGTGCAAACTTCTATTTAGAATAGAGGAAGAAAATCAATGAAATGCATGGTGTGCTTTAGAAAAGAAATGTGAACCATCATAACTAAAGAGCAAAAGCATGCAGTTCTTTACATTCCATGCACTATACTTAGGGTATTTTCTCCTTTTATGGTGCATCATCATAACACACATGCATAAATGCCCTAACACACACACACACACACACACACACACACACACACACACACACACACACACACACACACACACACACACACACACACACACACACACACACACACACACACACACACGCGCGAGCAGATGAGTAACTGAAGACTTTCTTTGTCTGGCATAACCACAGGTGACTGTTTTCCTCAAACATCAGCAAACAGTCATTTCTTCAACACTTACGAGGCTCCAATTGTCTGTCTCTTTGGTGAGATTACTGCTTATGAATGTGTGGAAAAACAGATCTTACGGTAGAAAGTATCACTCTCATGGCAACAAAAACAAACCTCTTCACTTGCAGATTCTCATCCCTTCTTGGAGAAGATATTCACATGTAACCCTGGTTTGCAAAACTATATTTGGGGCTTTAGAAGTTTTTTGAGATGGTGAGAAACAATCCAAGTAGAAATGGCAGCCATCACCAAGGCTTTCTGTTTTTAATAATGCTGTATTTAGATGTTGGCAACAATCTCTTATGCTTTGTTTGTCCCCAGAGGTCTGCATTACTTTGGAGATTTGGAACATTTTCCAATGGAGAAAACGAAAGGTCAAGCTTATTGGCATTGAACATGAATTAAAAATAAAATAAATGGCATTTCATGTTATTTTGACGGGTGTCTCTAAGAAGAAAATGATAGAATCCATCATTTGTGTGATTCAGTGAAACAATGTAAAATGACTAAAGTGTCAAATTAGTCACTTTTTATGACAGAGATCTGAGGCACCCTCTGAGGTCTCAGTTGATGCCTCAAACGTCCAGTTGCCCACTCACTATACCATTTTAACAAAGCCAGACTCAGGCTTGAATACACAACTCCACTTACAGACAAACTGTGACATAATCAGTAAGTCAGGTCAGAGAGTGGGGATTAAGGTCATTTTCTCATTGTCCAAATTCCCTTTGTCCATGCTAACCTTTTGATGATGCTAGGCTCCCCTCTCTAATGTCTTGACTTTTTTGTCCAGTTAGAAGACTTCAGAGACCGGAGAGGGGTACAGCTGGTGTGCCACGACGGAAAATACATGCAGGGATTATGTAAGGGCCGTGACATTTTGGTGTGGGCTGTGACCTGCTCTGCTCCTTTACTGCTTTGAGGATCTGTCAGACATTCGCTCAGACAGACCCTTGAGGTCGGCGCCACTCTTGGGCTGAATTGACGTCTTGATACGGCATCAGTAGAGTTACAGTAGAAAGGCTCGTCATGGGCTCAGTCTGCATGTTGTAAGACAACAAAGACATCATTATCTATGCAGTACAGTACCTTATATGGCAAATTGGCAGTGCATCGTCAGTCATCTCTGATGAAGGTTAAAGTCCTCCTTTACGCAAAAAATTGCTTTTTATTGTTACCTTGTGTTTGACTCTCACTGTGTGTGCAGAGTTTACACTAGAAGGCATTCATCTAACATTAAAGAATGTGTATGTGCGAATGTGACTTTGTGATGTCACACTAGGCTGGCACAAATTGTGGTCCAATACACAACTCGAAACCTCTGGCGCACAACCAGGAATGGACAGTTATGTAGGAGACAGCTGGTGTCCAATGACTTTTGTAAGGACCTGTATTTTGTGTGCATCAGTTTGCAGTGTCAGTTAGCTGTGGAGGCTGTTGTACAGTAGCTCCGAAGGCTCAGTACAGGATTATTTTTTAAGGACTACTTTTGCGTTACCTTGCAATATGTTTTGCATTCCCTCGCAATACTTTTCTTCTTCTGTTTTGTTGAAGTATAGCTGTGTCTGCGGACTGGTAAAGTTCTACAGGTTAGAACTTTTCTGCTGATATGGAGGAGTAATTGTAAAGTTTTTAGGTTTCTGGGATAGAAGAAAATGGGACTACAAAATGAAGGCTATTTGTTGATCAGTATATCTTTACCTTATCAGTAAAGACAAATTCACACATAAAATGTGTTTATCTGGTCCCTCCTGTTGTTTCTGTAAAAAAACAAGTTGAAACCATTTCACAAAGCAGCACCAGGTTCTTTCATTTTTGCTGTACTTTGAAGGACAGCCATAAATATTTAAATCTTACATTTGTTGTTAGCTGGTACCTGCATGTTGTTTTCATGGCAATTAATAGTCTGGTATGTGGACACAGGCAGATGTCCAGCAGATTGGCACCTGACCAAAGATCAGAGATGAACCTGAAGTCCAACCCAAGGCCGGGCCAGGCCATGGGAAACGTCAAAGAAGTTCACCCTCCAAAATAAGTAACCCTTTTCCCCCTCTCTTTTCTGGTCTGGCCTGCATTTTCATATTTCTTTGGTATTTCCGGATGGCTCCCACATTTGCAAAATAAAGGCCATCAGAGTAATCATTATAATGTTGAACAATAATAACTGGGGGAACTGAATGAAAGCTTGGAGAGGCTTGTTGACCTTTCCGAGCTAAACTGGTCCTGGCTTCTGTCTGTGCACTGCTGAGCCCATTGTGTTCCCAGACCTTATCATTGTGTTGCAGTTTCCTCTCCCTGCTGCGTGTGCGCACATGTGCATGTGTGAGAGGGAGCGTATGAGTTGATGTGTGTGCAGGGGTCCTGTCCTTGTGTATATATGTGTGTGTGTTTGTGTTTTAGTGAACTGGGCCAGCATACAACAAAGTTACAGAGGCTTGAAGAGCGATACATGCTGTTTCACACTTACTGGACTTCTCACACGCACGCACACACACACACACATGCACGCACGAACGCACACACGCACACACACACACACACACACACACACACACACACACACACACACACACACACACACACACACAAGACAGTTCAGAGTGCTCAGTGCCTAATAAACTAGCTGTCTCCTGGATGGGGACACACATGATGACACCTTGTGGTGATGTCATTTAACACTAAAACAGATGCAACAAGATGAAATGTAGCACACACATTTTAAATCTATTTTTTAAAGGCCAATAACCCAAACTATTTTTCATTCAAGAGTGAATATGATGTCACGGATGTGTCAACCTATCACAGTAACACGAGTGCACAGAAAAGCACATACACACATGCACGGCAGAGCTGGTAGATGTCATAGAGAGAACCAACAGAAAGATTTTTCTTCCCTTGGCATCACATCTCACTCAATGCTCTTGCTAAATCCTACTGAAAAAAAAACTTTAACAGTGAGGCTCATTCATAAAAGTTAATAGCTGATGATGGCTGCAGTTATCAGACTACGACTCAAGGAATGAGTGACGGATTCTGCTTTCACCAGAAGTAGTCTATCCCTGATGTTAAAAAAGAAAGGAAGAAAAAGGAATGAAGAGAGAACCACCGCCTCCACCTGTTAATTCCCGTTACTTCCACTGACTGGTGTAGGAGAGAGATGTCCTATGATGTCACAGTCTGCTCTGTTCTTCCAGACAATACACCCACACCTCCGGGGTTTCCCCTGCCCCGGCTACAGGGGGAGCTGTTGTGTCCTGGAGGTATGTGTGCTATGACTCAACGCCTCCTTTCTCCCACGCAGGACACACACACACACACACACACACACACACACACACATATACAAACACACACACACACACACACACACACACACACACACACACACACACACACACAAACACAGATGCTTAAACAGCCGTACACAGCTGCTGTCAGCCAGAGCTCCATAGTGACACACAGACACACACATACACAAACACATGGTGCATCAGTGGGTATACAGTGCAGGGCATAGACTAAAGGGGACAGGGGCTACATGTAGGATGTGGGGGCGGACCGATGGAGATGTTGCCTGGGGCAACAGATATCCCAACACAGCTCTGACCCTAGTAACGCCCTGTATTGATACACATGGAGCGAGTGAGACAACAGAGGAAAGGAACGAGAGGATAGAAAAGAACAGTGTATGTGTGATTAAGTGCTGAGTTTGTCTGCTTTGATTTGTTTGTGTGCTTTCAGTGTTTTCACCAAAAACTGTTGAAACTCAGAGCCCTGCATGATGTGTGTAGTTATGCGTGTTCTGACCTTGTTAGCATGTGTGTGCGTGATTGTCTAAGGAACAAATGTGTGCTAGTGTTGGTGAACTAAAGAAATCACTCCAAGCATTTTATACACAGTATGATACAGAGTTGTATCCTGTCATCAGCCAAAACTATTTCTGATTATCACAACAGCTAAAAAGGAAAACATACAGTGGATTTCTTGCGCTGTATGACACTGCACTGAAGCTGTAAAATGTTTAAGAAGCCATGCTCCTTATGTTCAATTATATAGTCTTTTGCATCATTTCATGCACATTTGCCTAAAATTAATCCTGACACACTTGTTTGGAAATTTTGAGATACTGATTAAAACTGTATTGTGTATACTTGGCTGTGCAATACCACAGGTGAGCCCAAAGTTAAGGAACCTAAAAAATGTTTAAACCCACAGCCTTTTAATATGACAACTTAAACAATATGGGTTTACAAACTCAAAAAGAAAAGCATGTGGCAGTATTGAAGCAGTATTAATAGAGTTTTTGGCTCATGGGGGCAAAGGAACGAGCTGTAGCA
Source organism: Lepomis macrochirus (assembly GCA_024633595.2). NCBI lineage: Eukaryota > Metazoa > Chordata > Actinopteri > Centrarchiformes > Centrarchidae > Lepomis > Lepomis macrochirus. The sequence continues at coordinate 26,770,462 of JALXJV020000007.1, read as the reverse complement.
CTATCAGTGTGTAAAGTTGTCAATAGTGCCTAATTATACACCAAACAGACAAAGAACAATATTAATTTAAAGTATTTCTGGCCATCCAGTAAATTTAAGTCTGATATGATAAGTCTGATAAAAGCTCTGCTTTTGGTTTCCACAAACTCCTGAGGGAAAGATTCAGCTGATAAATGCTCCGCTATATTCACCAGCTAGTCACTGACTTTGTCTGTTTGTTATTTGCAGGTAGTGTACAGTGAGTTTATCAGAGTTCTTTGCAGAAAACAGCTGCCTGATGCTGGAATCATGACTGATGAAAAAAGGTGAAACAGAAGTCAAAGTGTAAAACTAAAACAATGAGATGAAAGATGCTAAAACTCTTCATGGAACAGTCAGATGCTGATTCTCTGTTCATCACTGTGCAAACCCTATACATAACTATATATACAGTGGGCTTATATTTGATTAATTGTTAAGATATTTGAAAAAGTAATTTGGTCAGCTTTAATTTGATTACAAATGGAAAATACTTGAAATACACTGATAAATAGTATATCATTTTAAAACAAGGTTGTTTCCTTTAACTTGAAATGTTGAAATGGAACGAACAAGGTAAAAGAGGCACCTCATATAATAAACCTAAAGCTTCGTGAAATCAGGCACAGCAACCAAATAATCTGCTGTTAAGGAGGAAGTAGCCAGTAAATGATACAAAAAACATAATGAAGTTTAAACTAAACTGTAGCACACAAAACCTAAATCACTATGCATATAACTGACCAACATGGGGATATTCACACAAATGCACTCTTGAAACAATTTTAATCATAAGAGAAAGCTTGCGACAACAAGCCATTTGTTAGGTCTGCAATTGCACGTCATCCATACATCCTGACATCCTGACATTGGTTAAAGCTAAAGCTGTTCCATATAGTAGGATGCTGCCAGGATCTATAGCTGATCTGGTGATGTCAGGGCTGATAAGGGAGTATCTACAATAAACCACCTCTGGCCATCAAAGCTATCCCACTATTGTTCCCCCATGCACAGGAAACAAGGTTTGTTGTGTTATTGTTGGATGAAGAAAGGAGGAGGGAGCTGGAATAAGGCTGTGTGTGTGTGTGTGTGTGTGTGTGTGTGTGTGCATGCGCGTGCACGTGTGCACATGTGCATGTATTTGCGACTGCGTATGCGTGATGTACTACAGTATGTCTGTGTATGAATTTGATTAATGTGTATGTGGGATCCGCCTGTGTTTCAGTATGTGAACAATGCGTGACGTGTGTATATTGATCAGTGTGTTGGTGCATGGCAGCGAGGGGAAGCCACTGGTATACTGTACCTGAGTCAGAACGGAAGAGGAGCTTAAGCGGAACATGGAGCCATGCAGGAAAACACCTGGGAGCTGAGGGAGAACAAACAAACCCGGAGGAGGGAAGAGGAAGAAGAGGGAGAGGAGAGGCAGGATGAGGAGGGGTATTAAAACAGAAAGAGAGAGAGAGAGAGAGGCAGAGCAGCTGCTGTTGCAACCATGTGGAGTCCAGGAAGAAGGAAGAGAGCGTTTCCGGTTTATACATCAGCGTAGCATCACTGAGATTGAGCTGCTGTAGAATAAGTTGGTTTGTGAGTGATCAGAGCAGTTTTCTAATCATAGGCTTTCATGAATGCTCTTGCTCTTTCAGATTGCTCTCTGGTTCCAAATCCACACAAGTTCTCAGTATATACAGTATGTCATAAATGTGAGTGTTCACTCGACACAAGTTGTGCAAGTGTTCCAGTTCAAGTGAAAATATGCTTTCTTGCAGAGAGTTAGACGGGAAGATACCACTTTTATACATGCGCATGTTGTTTATCTTGTTTTTTAAATACTTTTGTGAGGATAAAAAACCCCAAGACGACATATAGCATGTTTTGCTACCTTTTTGTGATTAAAGTCGTCTGTGAAAATACAGGGTTGTTGCAGGACACAAAACAATCCTGAAACAGTTTGTCACTGTGTGGCTCAAGATAAAAACAGGAAAAAGAAGGTTTTGTTGACTGTTAAAAATCTGACTGATTGACACAAAGTAGCACAGACACCATAGACTGGCCCTTCCTATGAAACGAGACAGACAGAGGGCCTAGTCTGTTGTCCAGACATCACATCCTTGACACCGTTCCCTGGCTGCCATGCATCTGAACTGGGCCACTCTAAAGTTTCTTCCCACTCTGTCTCTGCAGATGGCATTGTTTTGAGACACAATTTTCATTGTATCTTGAGTAGGAGGGGATGGAAATCTGCTGCAGCAGACGCCAGGCTGTGTTGTACCCAGCGACCCTCATCAGCAGTCAAGAGTCAGTTGTGGGTCTTCTTGCCTGCACCTCCCCATCATCTCCCCTTCTCCACCCCTCCCACCCCGGTCTTCTGGGAGGTAAAGCCTGGATTTCCCCGTCTCCACTCTCCCTAGCTCTTTAACAACTAACGCCTTGCTCTCACCCTCTCATTTAGCACCACTCCTCTCATTTCCTCTCCTCCCCCTGTTGAACCATTATGTCCTTTTATTCAAACGACTTCCTCCTCCCCTTTTTCTCTGTGCCTACCTGCTCTGATTACTGAACCTGTCCCCACGGCATTATAAACATACTTACAAAAGCATATTTTCCCTTCATTTTTCATTGCGCCAATTATATCGTACCAAAATCTCCCAGCCTTAGTTTTAAAGTTGTGTATATATGTGTGTGTATATAAACATGTATACGTATGCATGTGAGAGAATCTATCTTCCTCTCTTTATGACTCTTTTCTTACCTTGGGGACAACCACCTTGATAGAAAGTTTGCTCTTTTCCTTTTCTTCTCTCCCCACAAATCCATCGGATAAGTAATTACCTCTATAATGTAATTAGCAGGTACGGCAGAGATATTTAAGGCATTTTTGGTTGCAGTTTGGTATTTGCTGAGTGTTCCCTCTGCACCACTCTTGTGCTGTCTGGACCTGCCTAATTGTTCACTTTGATTACAGGGTCCTTTGCTCCACTAAAGTATTAAAATGTGTGTCTGCCCACTATATGTGTGGCTGTGAATGCAGGTGTGCACACTCTCTTTCTATAAAAGCCTTCTAAGAATCTGTGCAAAAGATTTGACATCTGTGTGATTTATGGTGTGGATTTTCAACTTTCAGTGAGCAGCTGCATGGCAAAGCAGGAGATAGAAGTGCTACCAAATTACAAAGGTGTCAAGGTGTCAAGCTACTGTGCAGCTCCTCTCAGTTGTTCTTCAACTCAGGGGGTGTGCGCAGAACGAACACGTTAACTTGACTCTTACGCAACTGTATATGCACCATACAGAGCCAGGACTTGCCAATAAAGTCAATTTGTTCCTCTTTATGAGTCACTCAAAAGGAACTATTTGTTTTTCTTAGTAATTACACTGCTAATTATTCAGTAGTTACTTACTTTACTTGTTACTTAACTTTCCTTACTAAGCACAACTAGATCATTTAAACAACTCCAAAGAGTTTGAGAGTAAATCCAAAGATACTCTGAATTTAACACATGTAGAAACATTTACAAGGACACTGCCTACAGTTTGGAGGTATTTACTTATCATTGTCGACTACACTTGTATCGCACTTTCATCCAAAAGGCTTTCCGAATTTACCTCTCATTTTTTACCACTCATGCTCTCTCACATCGATGGCAGCGAGCTTCCATGTCCAAGGACAATTTGTCATGTGGACCAGAGGAACTGTGGATTCAACCCACAACACTGTGATCGATGGACAACTCGCTCTATCTCCTGAGCCACAGCTGCCCCAAGTCTGCAATGGACTTATAGTATGTTGCACAGGCAATGAAATAATAATAGTTGGTGTTATCAAGCTAAAATATGAGATTCAGAGTGACACTGGGCGATAAAATAATGATGCTTCAGCTGCACTGAGAATTTCCACTCAAATTGATCCGTCTTCTGAACCTGTAAGTGGTGATCACATTCCAAAGGTGAAATAAAAAGGGCTCCTTGATATAAGCGAGCTAGATTAGATGGTAGATTTCTTACTGTCATGTGTTTGCTTGTGCTACTTGTTCACATCTAAGAACTCGTTCAGTTTCCTCTCACTGTGGCATCAACCCCTTTTTGTAGGTATATCAAAACAGATACTTTAAATTTACTGGTATTTGGGTGTCAATTTCCCATTTTTGTTCTGGCCAAAAAGATCAACAATTTCAAATGAGTCATAAAGTTGGAGAACAATGTCATGTCCTCTGTTCCAGGACATGTACCTACATACAGGTCAGCTTAGGCCCACAGATTTAGAAAAGAGGACTCCTCACCAAAAGGTTGATGATAGGAATCTTGAACCAGAGATGGTATGAGAAGGACAGTGTGTATCAGAAATTTATCACGGTTCTGTGGAGCATTTAGTAAGGACAAGATGAAATGATAAATCAACACACAGCATACACACAGTCGTCCTGATTCTTGAGAGGAATACCAGATGACGGACCATGACACATGCAGCACAACGTCATCAGGAAGCAACATTGTAAACAGGAATGACTGGGAGGGGGCTCAGACACAGAGGCATTTTTAGATTGAACGCCACAAATACACCTGTAATCCTGCCCCCTCCTGCCTTTCAAATTCTATTTTCATTTCTATTTCTGTCATGTGATGAATCTCAACCGCCTTTTTGCCTTTCTGTCTGACACACAGTCCCCGTATACCCCCTCACATGCTCAACTCTCTCACCTTATCCTTTTCACTTCCTTTGCACTTTAGGCTGTTGGACACATGTATAACACTGTGTAATGCAGAATAGGCACCTACACCATGTTGTTTTCTTTCTGTTTGAACCCAAAATTGAAATTAAACACAGTATAATGAATAATGAACAAAAATTAAATTAGATACATTTTTTTCTCAAATACTACATCAAGATCAATCAAGAATAATAAAACATAATCGATTTGTAATGTCAAATGCATTTCCTGCATTATTTTGTGCTTTCCATTAACTTGATACTTTCCATTGACTTGATACTTGATACTTACAGAGTTGAAATCAAACATTAAACAATTAAAACCAGAGTTGATTAAAGTATAAATTCAATCAGCCGTGATAGCGGCTCTATAAGGCTATACCTATTGGCACAGCGGTGCTTTGAGGTCAATACTATCATGCTGATGTTTAGCAGATATACATGGTCACCATCTTGGTTTACAGTAGCATGTAGCAGCAACAAACTTAAAATTTGATGATGTAGCTAGATGAAAAGTTAAGTTAATCCTGAGGGGGATATAAATGTCTACACCAAGGTAATCCATCCAATTGTTGTTGAGATGTTTCAGTCTGGACCAAATTGGTGGTAGTTAGCTGACAGCCTGTATGTGATGAAATTGGGTCGCATTTTCCACGAAATCTATTGGTTTACTGATTCTGAATTCAACAGCAACAGTGCAGCAAACAAAATTGAGTCCGCTAACACCAAAAAACGACTGGCTCCCAGCACAACATAGACTCCACCACAAACTAAGGATAAAAAACAACACAAAAGTTTTATGTGCTGAATCCCGTCAGGCCAAATGAAAATCAGTTCAGTCTAGCTCACTAAGCGTTTTCTTTATCATCCAGTAAATTTAGGCAGGCTAGCTAACGCTGACATTTCATGTTGGCTAAATGCAGGCAATCTAATGTTTTAATGTAAAGACTATGGATTAGTTCAACGTATAAATGTTTTACTTTAATGTTGCAGTGGGAGTTTACCTCAGTTTCCATCATTTTCTGTGATTCCATCTCAGTTTTATCAGTCTCTGTTATGGCTCGCTCATGAGTTTGAGCCATAGAGGCTCGAGCATGCACACTAGCACAAGCTTGGGAAGGCAGTGGTTGCAACCTGAAACCTCACCGCTGGAGGCTGCTGAAAACTACACATGGCCCATTTAATGCATTTGCAAACATCTTTTTTTCTGACTGTGTGTGCTATTCATCCTTTAAAGTTTGCATGGACGCTTGCATTTTGAATCTCTAACTACAATGTGGCCTTGAGTGGCTAGCCAGCAAGTGTTCTCTGTGCAGATAGGTGTGGCTTATGATTGATGAGTTGGCGCATGCATGATTGAAAATAAAGGATCAGACTCATGCACACTTCAATGACAGCATTAAATTCACTGTTTGAGTGTTTGTTTGAAGATAAAAGTCGAGGCTGTCAGAGTGAAAACAAATTAAAGTGTGAGTCCAGCTTTAACAGGACAAAGGTAATTCATTAGTACAAGCTGCATTGGAAATATTAATAACACAACTATTTACAGTACAGTAGGCCTATGTGGTGTTCATTAGAGTAGTCTCAGTACAGTAGCGAGCAGGGAAGTCCCCTGTGAACCAGGATAGGGAGGGGAGGCTGGCAGAGGAATGCTGTTGTATTCAGCCTCTTGGAGCTGAACAAAACCAGGCATTCCTCATGGAGGTGTTTATACTCTGCAGCGTGGTGTGGTCCATCCTCACTGGGTCTGTTAGTGTCTTCATACTGTCATCGTCAGCAGCATGCTCATCCAACAGAAATAAAACACATTTAGAAAAGAAATGTTGACACATTGTGAACAGCTTGGTTGGCGCCTGTGTGAAGAAACATAAAACTCCAGATTGTGGTTCTCGCCATTTTTACAAAGATTCAAAAATAAATTAATGAAGACATTTCTGGTTACAATGTTTCCTTTGAAGATTGAGAGTCTCTTCTTCATCCATTTCGAAACCGAAGTTGTTAACTCTTAGCTCATAAACCTCTCATTGAATGGTAGATACAATGTCAATATTTTGTTTTTGCAGTGAGCATTGTGGTGATCACTGCACATGCCAACATGTGGGACTTTCATGTTCCTTTTCCACGATATACCAATGAACCTGTACTTTTAGACTTTGTTCTAATGTCACATTACGTGACAAGTTTTGCTGTAAGAGACTATAAGCAATGCTGCATCAGCCAGTGGTCCATGTGCTTTTGAATGGAAGAATGAGTTGCAGAGGTTTACATATCCCCTTTGCCCTTCGCAAAATCTATGTTTACTGCACCGCTTATAACCTGATGGTACAGACATGTGGGGTTGACCACGACCTTAGATGCACCAAGAGTACAGGCCTACTTGTGTATAGGATGCCTGAAACAATCCATATCAGCTGTGAGAGTTATATGGCTGTAAATTAGCCTCACTTGCAATAGCGGGGCTACAGACTTCAGAGGGACTGCTGCTGGCTCTGGTCCAAAGGCACTCTGAGAGAAACCGACTGACTGTGTGTGTTCTCCTCTCTCAGACATGTGCCCCCACCTGGATTTGCTATGGCTTTTACCTCGGTTTCAGTCTATTTTGTGTGTCTTTCTGTCTGTCTGACTTTCCTTTTCTATACCTCTCTCTCTCTCTCTCTCTCTCCAGCCTTGTTTCAATAGAGTGCATTCCAACAATTCCTTACTGTCAGTCTCTCGCTCTCTTCCTCGGTCAGACCCATTCGTTAGCTGCTGTTGACAGGTCCCGGCTGAGACATGCCACTTTAACTGTGCTCTTTCCTGCCAGGATATAAAAATTAATAAAATGCATATGTAATACTACTACTACTACTACTACTACTACTGCTACTACTACTACTACTACTCATAATAATAATAAAAATAATAGACACCATTGTATTATCGCCTTGGTAGTGCTATAATTCAGTATTTGGTTTTTCCTCATGCCTTTGCTGAGTAGTAATAAATCAGCTACTGGTCTCTGCACCTGAATCTGGCCACATTCCTCCCTCTGAAATTGGGAAACCTGAGAGCTGGGGTGAGTGGTCATACTCCAGGCTCGAGGGGCCAACTAATGACCTCCCATTAGACCATTTGGTCTACATGATCCTCTATTATCTCAGAGACACGCGCTGGAGAGAGACAATCCCCACGACTAATCGAGGGTCAACTGTCTCCCCTCTAAACACTGATGCATGTGAAAGCAGCCAAAGGTGCACCTCTGCACACAAACCCATAGACCCTATGTACAATACAAATACAGTAGATTCATACTTTTCATCTAGAAAAGTTGACTGTGGTGGTGGTGGCGCAACTATGCGATGACTGCGTCAAATTAACCACTGAATCTTTTCAGCAAATGACGGAAGAACGCATGAAATCAAATGCCATCATTGTTCAATAGGAGATTAGTTCAGGGTGCTCTGACCTTCTCCGGATCTTCTGAAAAGCTCTTAAATATTTGAGCAAGTGCTGTCATTTCTCTCTCAATTGTTGAGCATATAGAGGGCCCTCTGTCCTCCGAAATTGGTTGTCAGCTCGGGACAGTGTGTGTGTGTGTGTGTGTGTGCATGAGCCAATATTTGAGGGGGTGTGATCTGTTCCACACAAGAATGCTCTTCATGTGCAACTTCCTTGAGTCTCTGTGTATTTGTGTATGCAAGTGTGTGTGTGTGTGCATGTGTAAGAATTTAACTTCCCTAAGATGCACGTATGAGGCCGACATGTGCGATTTTACACACACATACATTACTGAGCATAGACAGTATTTTTATGAATGTTTCTTATTAAGTTGTCGCCCCTGTGGAAAATGATGGATGGCCTTCTCTCAGTGGGATTGTGGTGAGATGGTACAGTCGCAGGTGTGAGTTTGGTGTTTGAGAGAGAGCTATAGTGTGATATGAATGCAGGTCCCTTTGGGAAAATCCCTACCTCTAGTCAAGAACCTGTCCCCCCACCCCACCTCCTCATCCTCCTCTTCCTTCTCCTCCGCCTTTTCCCTTTCTCCTTAGAAACCAAACACATTGCACGCTCATGTTTTGGGAGCCACAACCTTTGCACAAAATAAAATGTGTTTTGACGTGTAGGGTCATAAAATAGGCAACACTGAGCATCAAAGCAAGTTTATTTTAGTCGTCTTTTTCAAATTTAAACTTCAAGCCCACATTTAACTCATCATGGTCATGTCTACAGACCAAACTGAAGAAATAGTCCTCTAGTAAAAACAAGTAAATGTTTTAAAAATTAAGAAATTAAAAAAATAAATAAAAAGAAGCTTTTCTAAAATGTATATCTAAATGTAATATATATCTAAAAGCTTTGGGCTTTTAGATATAAAACAAAGAAATCTACATACACAATAAGATCTATCATGTAGTTTGATCATTTCACTTCACATTGACACCATTTCCTTAGTGTTGTATTGCGCTGGTATCCTAAGTCACAATTGTTAGCCCAATTGTTACTACCAATGGCCTTGGCCAAACGTGCGAATATGAAACGGAGTGTAAATATAGCTCCATAGCTCATGTTGTTTCCTCCATTGACTCTTGTTAGAAAAACAATGGCATCCTATTATTCACGAGCCATGATTGAAATGGAAGAAAAGACTTAACTAACTGTGGGGACATTGTTCACAGCTACAGTGGTGTTTGAGAAAAATATGAGGACCTGTCTAAAGCGCCTTAAGGCAGAAATTAAATGAACACTTTTGTTCTTTTACGCTTCACCTTTCAAATGTTTTTTTTTTTCCATGATGAAAAGTTTCTTGCTCTTTTCTGCCTGTCACTTATTGTTATTGTTATTATGGGTGCTCGAGGTTGGCCCGCTCACACACTATTTCTGGGGCCTGGGTCGTCTGAGTTTGAAACATGCCGAGTCACCGTCAGGCATTGTTCAAAAATGTTCCCTAAACATGAGTGACCGTCAAAGGTCAGGACTCTGAGAATAACTACTGTGATATTTAGAAACACCTTTTGTTTCCTGATCACCCAGCTAGCGGTGATGCTGAAGTAACAAGAGGAGTCAGTCGGCATGGCAACTATCCCGTGACCTCTCCAGCAACAGTAGCTGCATAAAGGTCTGTTATGCAATAGGCTGAATTTAGGGTCATGGGCTATTCATAAATGTTGGCTTTGCTTAAAGCATCTCTTGTTTTACATTCATTTCATGAACTGAAACAGTGAATGCAAGTTGATCACACATGTTTAACTGTTAAGTGAAAAGTCACATGGGCTGCGTCCAGACTGCAGTCCAAAGGGACCCAAATCTGTTTTTGTTTTACTCATATATGACTCAGATCTGATTCTTTCATAACAGCGTGAACGGACCAAGTCACGTGGAATCTGATCTTTTCCAATTTGGATTTGGGCCACTTTAATATGTGTTAAAATCAGATACAGTCTGGACAGTCAGATTGGAAGTCATGCGGCTCTGACATCACCCTAGAGACAATTTTGCGCTAGCAAGAGCTGCACCAGAGCACACCTCAGTACTGAAGTAGCAGCCATCGCTCCACAAAAAGATATAATTAAATATTTGGCTTGCTTTCTCCTCATCCTCGGTATTGTTTGCTCACAAATTCCCTTTCTTCCACCTGAAATCACCTTAAGAATAGAACTATAGAAGCTACGAGTAGTGGTGGCGAAATGGATAAGACTTCATTGTGTCCCTGAGCAGGACACTTAAGCCCTAGTTGCTCCAGAGGCGTGCGACCTCTGACATAAATTGTAAGTTGCTTTGGATAAAGCGTCAGCTAAGGCTGTTAAATTAATAAATGTAATGTAGCTAATCTCTCAGGCCTCCATGTTTACTGTTGAAAGTATGCTACAAGTCACATTATTAGTATTATCCTTTGGAGCATTCGAATCATTTTCAGGCCGTGGCCAGTTAACATTGGAGTCTGAGATAAGAATTTGAAAAATCGGATCTTGGCAATAAATCTGAATTGAGCATTTAGGCATACAGTGTGAACTTAGCCTTAAATGCATGTGGGGCAACATGGCCAAGTGTCAGTCTTACTAACATAGCGAAGCTGCTCACTGTTTATAAATGTTATTATTATTATGACTTAGAAAATGTTATTTAAGTGGCCGTGGCATGTCTTGTATAAAATGGATGTGTTGTGAACTCATAAACAGTAGTGGAGGGACTATTCAGATCGTGAGTGTTCAGATACCACAATTGGAAAGTATTCCATTACAAGTTAAAGTGCAGCACTGAAAATCTTACTCAGATAAAGGTTCATGAATGTCCTTAAATAATTAAGAGTAAAAATAGTCAGTGTGCAAAAAAATGGATTGTATTATTAATTCAAGATTAATGAATGTTTAAGTAGCATTTTACTGTTGTAGTTTGTCAAATTGGAGTAAATTTAAACTACTTTATATACTTTTGGATAGATTAATACAAGCACCACATTTCATAACCAGATCATATGTTTTGTATATAAAAATCTTAATCTGAAAAGTAACTAGCAACAAAAGCTGTTAAATTTATGTAGTGGAGTAAAACAATATCTCCCTCTGAAATGTAGTGGAGTATTAAAACTCAAGTAAAATACCTCACAACACTCACAATAGGTTAATATTTGTATCCCTCAGAGTTAATGACACTTCTAAGATCAGATCAGATCATGTGGCTGAAACAGAATCAACAGACAAACCCACAGGAGTTGGCCATGCCTCAGGAATATCTGCATAAATTATTGTCGACAGAGGAGATATTGCTCAGAGTAGCTGGTGTGAGGCTTTGTGGACTAACGATTATCACCCATTCCTCAGGCAGGGGGCGGGAGAGAGATACTGACCAACAGCAGACTCTTGCAAATCTGCTCTTCCCCTCGCCACCACCTCCACCACCATCATCACCGCTGCGTAATCAGGCAGGTCCAGGGCTGAGGCGCACCGAGCCACACAGAGCTCTGCTTATTGATAAGACTCCTTGGAAGAAGAGGACCGCAAACCACCGTGCTGACCTGCGACGTTAGTTGCGACGCGTCACGGTTAAAGAGACCCTTGACTACTGGAAACAAGAGAAGTCAACTGGATTTTTAATTTGTTGTATTTTAAAGAAATCGGAACATCATCGGAATGATTTAAACTTCACTTACTTTCTGAGTGCCCTGGATAGTTTTGTCTTGAGAAGTGTGGACCTGTGTTGCGTGGAAATGTCAAGTCTTTTGTTAATTAGGCCTAAATGTTCTGCTGTCCAATTGGGCAAGGTGGAGTAAAGAAGACTGAGCATCTCGTTGAAGATAAAGTGCCTGACTTAAAACCTGGAGGTGTATTGTTCAGCCAGCACTGCGGAGCTTTTCTTTTTCACGAGGGGGACTTAAAAGTTCTTCTTCTTCGGATATCTCTGCTGGAGAGACGACAGCGTGGACAGTCTACGCGCGCGAAGTTCCGCAGGGCGAGCCGCTGTCCCCGCGCGCGCAGTGCTCCGGAGAGAGGGACTCTCGCGCTTCCATAAATGCCCTGTCCGTCGAAGAGGCTCGAGGCTGGGCAGCAAGATGAGCTCGTGGGTACAGCTGCTGCTCGTGTTACTGGCGACGTGTCTGCGGTTTGGCGTAGCCGAGGTGAGTTTGCATCAATCACAGTTTGACGAAGTTCAGGTGATGGTTAACCTTTACTGGAAGTAGGCACCAAATATAGCAAAACGTGGAGTAGCCTAAGTTTTATTGAACCTTTTACAGGATGTAAAATAAGATAAATGTTTGCTAGCCAATATAAACTTACTACTATTTTAAGTGAATTCATTTTATATAATTGTATACCACTGCAGCAACTTTTTCCTTAGAATTACTATTTCAAAAAGTTTAAATATGGTCAAATACTAATAAATGTCAAATGTCATTACCCATAATTCTGTTGCATTTCATTCTGCTTTAAATCCAAATTAATGAGTAACAATGTCAAGAGCATAAACACTACAGACAAACAGGATCCCATTCATGTGTTTAAAAAAAAACAACATAAAAAACTTGGAGTTAGTGCACCTGCAAAATCCAGTCTTGCCCTTATAGCTTCTGAGAGGGATGGGATCCTTACAGAAAATAACTGTTATTCCTCCCATTAACTTGCATTATGAATGGATGCCTAGGGGCACACACACACACACACACACACACACACACACACACCCACACACACACACAACACACACACATGCAGAGGTCGTCCTCTGTGGGTGATGAGCTGATGAGCCAGGAAACAGTGGCTGCCATGATAGGCTCTTTTGCCGTTGGATGCTCCATGTGGTTAGGTGGAGGATTCATGGATGCTGTTCCAGATGTTGTGCAAGGCCATAAATCTGTCAACAACCACCATCATATTGTAACATCATGCTGTAGAAATGCCACATGTACAGTAGGCGACCAGAAGAAACCACAGCGGCAGTGACACTTTTTTAAATACCTTTGAAGCCTGGATGAAATGCATGTGGGAGGCAAGATGACACAGAATAAGTGTTGTGGTGTGACATATTTGTAAATCAAAAGCACAATGTAAATCATGTGTCTTGCTGAATATTGGACGTCTAAAAACACATCCATTACTGATTTAAATGGAGTGCAGAATATCAAGACACTTTTAGCTGAAAATGTTGACTTTTAAAGTTTGGGAAAGGGATATTGCTATGTAAATGCAAATGATGCACTTATTACTGCTGGTTCAACCTCCAATGACCCACTTCCCATTCCAATACATATCTGGCACAAATAGGCCTACACAAATGTCCTTTAAGACCTGTGAAACAGAACAGGCCGTTTGAAATATGGATGTAGGATAGATGGGTAAAGTCTGAGTGTCTGCTGAGGTCAAACAGGAAGACAAAACTTAACTCAGGGTCTTTAGGTCAAGTGAGGCTTGACAATAACTGACATTTTCGTCATTTACAAAAACATCTTGGCCTTTTTTGCTTAAACAAAGTCTATAGACGTTCAGACGCACATTGAATCTGATGTTATCTGTATTTCTGCCTCTGTTCCGATTTCATCTCTCTTTCTGGCAATTCACCTCCAGAATAAACTGCCAGTGTCAGTCACTTGTAAAACTAAATGGGGTCAAAACACACACAATTAACAAGTCAGTCATGGGAAGTGGCAATTTAAACAAGTCAACAAAGAGGGCACAGCCATTTGTGAGTTTGCCTTATTTCATCCAGTCAGATGGAGGCGGTTTGCTCCCTGGACTGAGCAACTTTTGGGAACTATTACCTGTCAATTAAAGTAAAAACAATATAAGAGAAGGGAAAGAATACAAACACATCGTTTCTGCAGGATGTAAACTGTTAATGTAATGAACAAAACCTCCAGCTTCTTATCAAGATTAGCCGCCGCAAGTGGTTTCATTCCTCCTTTCATTCACTAAAAACGTACAATTTAGTGTATGCATGTAGTCTACCTACTACTCTACTCACCATGGTTACTTCACATAAAGGTACATTTAGGGTGAAACCTATTTATGATGGATGACTAAATTCCTGTCACCAACCTGTCTTTTTGTTTTATGGCCTCTGTAGGCACCACATGTAAAAGAAAACTCAAATTTGACAAGCCAAGTGTTTTACAGGCAGAAAGTTGCAAAGGCTTTGTGGTATACAACCAGGAATTCCCCATGTTTAATCTTAAAGTTATAGTATGGCAGCTGTGAAATGCAGGAGTCTGTAAGTGAGATTCACCCGCATCTCTTATAAGAAGACAGTGATCCCGACAGGATGGGTTGGGTTTTTAAGACACCTCTCTCTAGTCTTGAGAGTGAATAAAAAAGTAAGTCTGCTAATATATAAAGTGCTACCTATAATGAGCGTATGCTTTCAACTATGGACCACCAAAGCCACTATCAAACGCAAACTCATCATTATCCTTAATTACACCAGGCACCTTTCCAACTCAGAGGCAAATTACTTTTGTGAAATACTCACACAATAAATTACATTTATTGTGTGAGTATTTCTCACGAGTAGGCATACTTTCAGTGACTAATTGTGAAACCTCACACGTGCACCATGGCTGTTCCTGTTGTTTCGGCAGCACACTCGACCCCCTAATTATGTACGATTAGCCATTCCCTCTCCTCCCCTGACCACTGCAGCCCGTTGTCTGTACCTGGCATTCCTCAATATGTCCAATTGGCCTTCAGGGGATAGGAAGTTTGCCTTAGGTGATAATGCTGGAATCTGTCAAAATTAGTACAAAGGACAACCTAAAGTCTGATGACATGAACAACAATACAGGGAACTATACAAGACAGTTTCTAAGAAGTAAGACTGAAAGTCTTCTGTGTTGCTGTCTCTTTCAAAATGAGTGGGGTGCTTCTATGAGATACTCATAGCCTCTTTACATATCAGGCTCAGTGATATCTACCTTTCAAGCTCTTGTGTCTAAGTACAGGTCACATAAAATTCCCCTGTAAGCGGCTATTTTATTGTCTTGATATATTGAACGTATCATAATCTTTATCCCATAGTTGCACGTTGAACATTATCAGCGTATGTTTACATTTTTTGAAACAGTTTACATCTGTTTTGTTTATCAGAACCAAAGTGTTTATTCAGTATTTCCTGCTAAGACACAAATCGTCATGACAGCAGGCACCACTGCGAACAAAAGGCACACGTCCTATAATTAACATCAGACACAATTAGAGGAGCAGGCAGATTTGCTCCGTTGGCGAAGGGAAGAAATCATCGTGATGACTCCTCAGGGGCATCGGCAGCTCTGCAACAGAGATGTAAGTGTAATACAGAAGGCATTTCCCTGCTGTATAATTTGACTCTCTGAAAAGCCAACCAACAATGGAGGAAAGTCAATGGCATATAGTAGGGGCAGGATGAGAATAGATGTCCATGCATGGATGGCTGCTTCCTTTGGCCAAAACCTGCTTCCCGTAGGGATTAATTATGTTCTCTGCTACCTGAATGAAATCTCACACACAGTTGTGTTCACTGGACTGGATTGGCACTATAAAATCAACCTGTATTTAAAGAAAATTTCACATATTGTGTATTTCCAAAAGCATGTGTATGATTATTACAGAGATTGTGCTTATCGATGGACTAGCCAGACCCCATTTGCCCCTTTGAGATCATCTTGGTTCCATTTCACTGTGAGCTGGTAAAGCAAATGAAGCACATCCACAGCATTTAAACCAATGTGAGGAAGTGTCTCGACCCATGTCTGATCCCTGTCCATTTTAACCCGTCTTTTATTCATCTATTATCCCTCTTTTTTTTCAGATGTACCTCCCTTCTCTCCTCCACTCTCTATCACTCCTTCCCCCACTTCCTGACTCCTTCCTGACTCCTTTGACCCCTAAATGTTAGCAGATGAGAAGACACAAGGCCAATAGTCATTCACCCTGTTCTTAGTGACCATTGTGTGTCTGCTTTGGTTAATACCCCCCACCTCCCCACTTGCCACCCCCACCCCTCAGCTTTCTTATCCATTAATGACTAGGGGGGGGTTAAACCCACAGTCAGTCCATAGAATCACTTGTGTGATGTGGTGGTGTGGAAATATTTGGTCAAATGCATGTTTTTTAAGGATAAGGCTAATGTTATCTTATCATTTTTTATGATCAAATCCAAAGAAAAACAAACCCAGAAATTAATTTTCCTACCAGCAAGTATTTCCTGTGGAGACACCAGCAGATATTGTTCATGCCTCCTCCATGCTATAAAACTCCATTGTCTTCTAAAAGCACATGAAAGAGCCACCTTTGAGTGATATATGCCTTCACTGTGAGTCGGAATTTGAGGAGAGCATTACAAACCTAGATTTAGTTATTATGTTAGTCGTTGTATTAAAAGACCTGTCAATTTGAGAGTGATAGCGAGATCAAGTTACCAATCTTGGGTTTTGGCCCTTGATAGAAAAAGATTCCATTTTTTACATTTTGATCTCCTATTGGGACTCAGTCAAGCAGATTGAAACACTTGTGAAATGTTTGCTGCAGACGTACTGCAGTTTTACTCTGTTTCCTCAGAGGAATTGTTTGGAAAACTGTGTGATGCCTAAAGCAGGATGGATACAGAATGGGAAACTCTCAAATAGCTGTTCTTCTAGTCATGTGCACTGCTGAGAAAATGTCTAGATGGATACGTGCCTTTTCCCTTTGTACCATAATTAGAGTTATGTGTCCTATACGTTTGATCTCTTTCATTTATTTATATATATATTCTTGTGTGTTTCAGGGGGACCCTCTGCCTGCAGCCCTGGTGGAGCTGGTTAGAAACAGCCCCATCTCCTCCATAGAGGACCTTCAGATGCTGCTGCTCACTGACTCCGTAGGTAAAGGCCAGCGCTTTCTTATATTACTGTTGATACAGTACTTACACTGAAACTACACTCAGTATTGGGGGTGTTATTATGAATCCTAACACAGGTGTCTGCCCACATTAACCTAACCTTAATTTTTTAAAATCTAAATCCAATTTTTAATTTAAAAAAATTTAATAAAAATACACAAAGTAAGAAAACTAGGTCTGTATATAATTCTTTATGCATGTGTCAGTCACACCTGACATTAACTACCCCCACACCTTCTTTGTTTCTCCATTTTCTTTTCTATCTTCTTGTGCATGCTCACATTTACTCACCCACATGCAAGTAACTGGGCTCATGTTTACATACAGAGGGCGCTAGAAGGCAGTAGAATAAAATATACACCACATGCCAAAAACAGACCATCAGTTGCCATGTTTACGTAAGTCAAAAGCTGTATTTGTTTGTTTTGTCTCAGATGAGGAGGATGGGACTTCTGCAGCCAATGGAGGTCATAGACTACCAAGGAGCCTTGGTGAGCTTAGCCTCCCTCCTTCCTTTTTATTCCTCCAGAGTGTCATTGGAAAGATTGGGGTTTTTTGTTTTGCAGTCAAGATGTGAATTTATTCTTTACCATTAAAAAGAGAGAGTCATCACTGCTTTTACACTCACATGACTTCTGTACATCTTCAAAAAAGGATGTGTCAGTTTGTGTGGATAAATATCTACCTATTCACACTCAACAAATGGGTTAATAGAAGGTTGTAGTGCTGGCATGGAGGATTCCTGATTTTCATCATGAAAGTACGCCATCCTCATTAGTGTAAGACTGCGGGCATGTACAACCCGCCTTCTTGGAAGTTGATTAATGTTATAAGCATGGTTTTAGTGACACGGTAATATCCTTCCCATTAACCTCTTTTGGCTAGTATGATAAAGCAGATGTCTGAATTACTAGACATCAATCTACAACAGTCTGGATGACTCCTGGATTCCCTCTAACATAGGGTAATGGCCCTTCATTAATTCTCATGTAAACTATGCCCAATATCTTGTCTGTGAAACAAAAGACAAATACAGAGCAATTATCAACAAAGAATGATTGTAAGAAGTTTTAGCATATCTACTCATTTCAAATGCATGAGTTTCACATTATGATCTGCCTGCTTGTCTCTGCTCTGCAAGAGTTAGAAACAGACTGAAATGGATGCCCTGGTGCTAATGCAGGATTTTATAAAATGGTAAATTGGGTTTCAATGACAAAAGCTTGTTTCACACTATACCATAAATACACTTGCTTGTAAACAAGCGAGAGCACTGTGGATGAATGAGTTTGCTTAACACAACTGAATGTAAATAGATCTCTGATATTTATCAGACAGTTTTCTCCTAGCGACTTGTGAGAGTTTAGACAGTGTGCATTTTATGTTTCGTCTGTTACTTGTTGGTACAACAAACACATACACAAAGATAAGGGGTTTTACAAAGTCTTAGAAGTCCCTTGGGCTTGACCTGTGATGTGTCACAGAAGACACAATATTACTCTTCTGGTCTGTGCCTAGGGGCCCATTGTTTCATAATCCATACATGCTCACACTCGTCATATCTCATCCCTCAGACGCCCAGCCAGCTCAGCAGGCTCTATGTAAAGTTCGTACGGAGGTGGTTGAGGTCACAAGGGCGATGTTGGACCGTAGCAACGCTAACTTCTTGTTATGGCCTCCCTGTGTCGAGGTGCAGCGCTGCTCTGGCTGCTGCAACACCAAGAGCCTGCAGTGTGTCCCTGTCGTACGCACACCCGATACTTGCAGGTAAACATGCACAAGCACACACACAAAAAAGCCAAAGCCAAATGTCTGAACATGCACATTGACAACATCCTGGAAAGGCTGCCCTATGTTTGTGTTATACTTAGAATGATGTCCTCAGGCTCCTCCTCATTCTCAACTTCTCCAGGTCATGAAAATCGAGTACATCAATAAAAGACCCACTTATGCTAAAGCAGTGGTGTCAGTGGTTGATCATGTGGAGTGCCGATGTCAGCCCGCTCCACGGCCCCCTGCGCTCAAGAAAAAATCATCTCGCAGACAGCACAACCACCAGCATCGAAACCAGACACTCAGCCAAGGACATGGACAGGTAATGGATACAGTAACAATGATACAAAATAATGTCAGGAAAGTGTCTCTGTTTTATGTATCCCAACATTGAAAAACTTTGGGTCTTGTCTTAACATTAGACTGAGGTAGCACACAATGTGTAATCCATTTTCCTTTTTGGATAATTTTTTTTGTCAAACACTTTCCAGAAGAGTTGAGTTCATATTGTTTTCATGCCTCTATTGTTGTTAAATGTAGTTTGTAGTTTAATGCAACAGATGGAATTTAAAGTATAGGTATGGACTCATTCTAACATTAGACAATACATATATTGAAAATCCTTACTCTAATGTTGTGTGACTGTCATACAAATGCCTAGAAAACAGTGAGTATATTATCTGTCTACTCATTATGGTCTCCTTTTGTGGCATTGAATGTACTTAAATGTTTTTGATTTTTAAAATCTAAATTTTAGCAGAGAATTTTGATTGAGTGTCTGTGGACTAAGCTGAGATTTAGCTGAATTGAATTTTATTGAATTTTATTGCCATAGGTCAAAGTGCACTCCAAGGATGAACTCCATCAGTGGGATGAGCTGAAACAGAACCAGAGGACCCACCTGGAGGATCTCTTGGAGCAGCACTGGAGCCCCAGAGGAGACACCTTCACTCAGCCTGGGGAAGGGTACAGCCTGGCTGGGGAGGACACATCCCGCTCTGGAGAGGCTGTTCTTTTCGCTCCACAGTGGGCCCATAATGCCACCAGACTCCTTGGGACTAAAGACCAAACTGACAATCTGGAGAATGTGGAGAGGAAGAATGGTGGGCTCTCAGACAGCAACAAGACTGTTTCCTCCGTGGATAATGTTGGCGTTGAGGCAAAGAATAAGTTGGTAGATGGTGGGGATGGGCCGCTGTTTAAATTAACTAAAGGGAAAGTGAATGAGGGAAACCGGAGCAATGATGAAGGCACACAAACACAGAGTCCATTATGGCAAGAAGACAAATCCAAATTTTCAAAGAGCCACACGAGTGGCTTCTCTCACCCTGTTACCCAGAATCCTCAAGACAAGCTCAGTCATATCAAGGAACCCAGTGAGAGAGTTGGGAGCAGGTTTCGACCGACCAAAGAGCCAAATCCAGATCCTCGAGAACTGGCGAGACGGAGAGACAATGAGACTCCTGATGAGGTGAGGATATTACAGATTGAGGAGGAAAAACTGGAACAGGAGAGAAAAGAGCTTCTACTTCTTCACAAGAGGCTTGATCAAGAGAAGGAGTTACTGAGACAACAGCAGATGAAGCAGGAAGAGGAGGGAAGGCCTAAAGGAAAGGAAACAGACAGTCAACATCACCTGCATGGTAAACACCATCATCATCTGCAAACAATAACAACACAGAAACCAGGTAATATATATTATGGAATAATTTGGGTTATACTTTGTGTATTTTTGGTATTTTTTTTAGTAATATGAAAATCTTATTCTGACAGCAACAACGTCCTCACGCACCCCACTGCAGCCATCAACTCCAGCAGGCCCCAGACCCCCAGCCCATCCAAAGAGAAGGATAAGGAAGAATCGCAAACGCATCAGTAAAGCAGCTATGAGAGCAATGCTAATGTAGAACTAAAATAAACCAAGGTGAGTTCACTGAATGTTTAGATAAAAGACAAAACAAGTTTTGAATATGTGAATGTAATATTTTGATTTATTGATTATGAATGCACTTTGTCTTTGATTCACTGTGCTAGTTTGTATGAAATTTAAAATCTGTCTTCCTGTGTTTTCCCCCCAGGGACACAAAGTGAACTTGGTATATTTTGTGGATCCAGAGGTGAAGCAGAGTGACTCCCTTCATATTAGTATTTATTCATTTGTCAGTAACCTGTGAGATCTCCTCCGTAACACTACTAATGACTGTCTGGTGAAGCTGTAACTACACCTGTGTGGAGTAAGAGGAGGGTAAGAAGAAAATGGAATAATAGTAAAAGGTGGACCTTGTCAAGAGAACACTGTCCTCTACGATTGACAAACTGCGTAAGCACAGTACCTGTGGGAGACTGAAACTGCATCGCTGTAGAACTGTGGACAATAGTGCAATTTCAAAACTATTCTTGAAACCTTGTTTTGATATCAACAGCGAGAAACTGCACTTATATGTTGACAGAACTGAGTCTATATGGGGTCTAAATGACAAAGTTTGTTGCTTAAAGACTTGATTTTGTGCTGACCACAATCAGACTGGACTGCAAAGTGACATAAAAAATGGACATTAACTCTTTTGTGTCATTGAAGAATCTGTTTTATTGTAATTGGATAATCTTAGAGACAATCATCAATAGGCTGCAACAGGTAATGTTGACTAAAATGAGCAGTATTATGTGTGATAGAATTTACATACATACAGGGCTCAGTGTTTGGAAGATAATGCTGTGTAGATTTAAAGTACCAAGGCCTGATATCATTTATGAGTTTTGTAAAACAGGCATTGTCTCTCTTTAACCATATTTTAATTATATGTAACTCAATGCAAACACTGAAATCAGAGAACAAAAACATAAAATGTTGCATTAGTGAGTTTTGTCTGTTTCAATGTCTCATCACAGGTGTGAAAAAAGGTGCTGTCTGAATACTAGCTTATAGTGTTACACCTGTGACCTGTCATTGTGCTATGTTTCTTATTTATTTATCTCTGCCATTACTGTGGATTGACCTGTACAAATACTGCAAACAAGATGTGGTTGAGATATGTAACAGTGCTTCATGATGGCTGGGTGGTTCAAACATACAGAACAAGATGTAAAAAAGAAATCTTCATGAATCGATCAATTGATCAATAGATCATGCAGTGTTTAACTTCCATGTCAAGTGTGAGCATGCATGTTTGTGTCGTTTGACTATGGGCAGTGGCCCACGCCTACACATCTGTCATGCATCTCAATACTCATGTAGAAGCATATATCTGTTTCTCTCTTTCTGTCTTTCTGGTAAAGAAGTGTCTTTGTTCCACTGATTACTTTTTTTGTAGAAACAATCACATTCCTTTAAAACTCTGGGAGAAAAAAAAACTACCTACAACATAATTTGTGTCCCCACTGTATTTGTTTTATTAACGTTCAATTTACAGGAAACTAAAAGGGTCAAAGCAAGTAAAGCAATAGTTAGTCACTTAAAAGGACAGCAAAAGGCCAGACATTGCAAATGTAGATATTTGTTTTTGTGTCCTATATTTCCATTAGTAACAACATGTAGAAACAGGTGATGCTATTTGTGTCCAATAATCCATAATCTGCCAAACATCTTATTTAAGTTATTGAAAAACATGGCATGTATGTTCTTCATGCCAACTTACAACTGTTACTGATTTTGTTTGATTTATTAAAAGATATGATAAAAAAACTGAATGTTTGTGATAACTTTGCCACCTCATGCTTTTTCCATATGGGTATAAGAACCTAATGTGCTTGAGTATACTTTGTATATGTGTTTTTATTCCTCTTCATCAATTTTCCTTCTAAATTTATAAATTAGCTTCCAAAAGGCCAAAGTTTTCTTTTAGTGTGCAATATACTTTGCTAGCTTAGAGCTAACATGCTTGAAATGACAATTGCTGATGATAATGTTTACCGTGTTTAGCGTCTTAGTTGAACCTGTTAGCATGTTAACATTTGCTAATTAGTACTGAACATAATAAAGTACAGCTGACGCTGATGAGAGTGTCATTAGTTTTGTGAGTATTTAATCTCGTTTAGTAAATTAAGGTAGTGGGCAAATGTGTCTCATATTGTCCTTTTGGTCTAAGATGCTTTAAATAAAAAACTGTTTTAGCTGTTTAACTTTTGTAATCAGTAAGCAGGTATTTTTTTAAACACCAGCCTCCATAAGGACACATGGAGCAGAAAAGTTCCATGGATAAACTGACTTTTCTATGACACCATGAACTCTGAGTTTCTTACCATCTCATGAGCCCAGGTGGATTTATTTACTGTGCCTGTTTGGCAGGCTGTGTCACTGCAGCTCTCTGGAGATGTAATATTGACTCCTTAAATGCACACGAGTTTAGTGCTGCCTTGTATTGAGTGTTAGTCCCAGAGATGAACACAATTGTTCAATCTGACAAAAGAGAGAGACAGAGAACATGGGGGTTGGTGTGCTGTAGGTGAACTCTGGCACACACTCTCTTTGTGGTTTGTTTTTCACATTTACCCACTTGACTCTTGGCTGAAAAAACTCCACGACTCAGCAGCTAGCTGCAAAGTTATGTCTGCTAATTACCAAGTCAAGAAGTCATCTGCTCCCCTGTGTAATTGGAATCATACGTGGAATGGCTTTGAAGCACAATAATGCTAATGTCTTCACAGATTTAAAGTATCTTTACAGTACAGGGAGCTTACTTACATGTTTGTAGCTTAAAGACTCACGTTCTTCATATTTATGTGACATATTTGCATAAGTTACTAGGTTAAATTACTGTACCACCCTTAATCCCCCGGTATGTGAAATTAAATGTGTATTCGTGTATTACTTCCCGTTGCCCTACTGTCAATCTCACACAGACGTCCTACTTCTAAACAGCAGACCATCTCCAAATTTAGCATTGAGGTGGGATGCCTGTTTTTTCGCGGGTGTCTGAGCAGCTCCCGGCCCCCCATGGACTTCAAATAAGAGCGGGGAAGAGAAGTGGCGTGGAGGCTTGTTGACTGTGACAAACACACACAGGCATGCTCACACTCATTCAAACACACACAAGGGTCAACTACCATGACGACGTGGGAGGGTCTCTGAGGGACAAGAGGCTGTCACTAAAGACACGAGATGGTTCATAGCCGACCGGTTGACCCTAAAAAATGATATGGCTTGTTGGGTCTCTACAACACTGCTACTTAACCAGCAAACAACCAATGGAACGATACAATGAAGGATCTTGACCAGAACCGGGCAATTTCACAAAGACCAACCTGATTACGAAGCATGACCCAACCATTATCATCAGTTAGTTCCAATCAAATCCTGTTACATAATATTAACTGTTGGAATTCATTAGTGATTTGTTCCTTGGGTTTACGTGCTCATTCTGCACCATTGACTACTTGTATATTTGTGAATTAAGAAATCTAATGCTAAAAGAATTAGCATCAACATTAAATACAACTACACTATGTTTCAAATGTGGATAAAAAGATGGTCATCATAAAGAGCAGCGAGGCAAGACTTGCAAGACTTTCGCACAGCCTTTCCTGGTCAACATTTCGGGTTGCACTCGTTTGTACTCATGAAAAGTACCACAAATAGTTGTGTATAGAATGAAGAAAGAGAAGATCAAACCCTGCTTACTGTTTGACCTCCGCACACCCAGCCAATCACTGTATGAAGTGGGTGTGCCTGTTGGATTTTCAATCCAACATCTTCAAGCTGTGTGCGGAGGAGGGTTTCAGATAGTGTTCGACCAACCGACAAGCACTTCAGTTGCAGCGTACTGGTGCCTCATGCTGCAGGGACATGAATCACAGTCACATTGTGGAGAGTTATCTTAGTTTTGGAAACATAGAGCACATCCCCAAATGGTTGTTTTGAAATTTGGTTAAGGTTAGGATACAGGTTTAGGTGAAGCATAAAGTGGCTATGGTTAAGGTTAGGTTATGTCTCTAGAGAATTAATGAATGTGATATCCTCTAAAGTAATCGGAAGAAGTTTGTGTTTGTGAAATCAGGCATTTGCAACTTGTGGTGGAAAGCTCTATTCTTACTTTCAACTACTCTCGTTGAGGACGGGGGACACGCACCATTTTTTAAACTGTCAGGATATAATTTTTAAAACATCAATGAGAAAGCATCACTGCAATTTCAATAAAACACTGCTGCATTTCTGGGTCTTCTCCATTAGCAAATAAGCTGTTATGTCACATGTAAACACAGAAGTGAATGTTTAGCAAGGTTTCTTACACCTGTCTCTTTCTGAATGCAAGATAATGTAGTATACGTAAAATAATAAAGAACTTAAAAAGAAACAAAAAGCAAACAGAGGAACCCAGTGCTGCCCTGACAAAATGCATCTAATTGTCCAAACTGCTTACGAAGACATTTCTTTGGAATAAGAGTCTCTGTTTCGGTATGACCTGATTCCCTCATGTACAGTAGTGAGGAAACGGGAGGCCTTTGAACAGGAGGTTACACAAGCATCCGTGTGGCGTCACGCACTCCCTACACCTTCCAGCACTTTTATTTTCCTGTTTTTATGCACGACAAAGGACAGGGACATGCAGTACACAGATGACAACACAACACATCATCAAGCACATACACCTCCATTAACCCTGACCTTTATCCGTTCTTTCTCTTTTCACTGATGAAGATCAATAAGAATCACTCGTTCACTCAGTCACTTAAAGCACTCTCCCGCTCCAGAGAACAATAATCCCCAGATGGTGATTGTGAAGTATGTGATAGTTCTTTTGGGGGGGCTAAGCATCTGAAAAAGCAAGGAATGCTGGGAAAACACATCAAATTGGCTTCCCATCGCCTTCCACTACCATGGTCAAGGCCAAGTAGACGTGTGCGTTAGCGTCTTCACGGGCATCATGACTCTGTCGCTGTGTGTCAAACCTCCTCAGCCTCATCAGACAGGAAGTTGTACCTTGCGATGGGCTGAAAACACAGGATGTCGATATCAGCATGCCTGGAATTCCAGCATTGTGTTCTCTCTGCAGACACAAGAAAGACTTATGCATCGCTCAGGAACAAAATGTTAATGGTATAAATGTGTTCCAATAATATTGCACTGCAAGCTCAAACATACACCACATATGCATTACACACTAACACCTGCATCTTCAAAAGGACAGACCCTGAATACTCTGCTCAAGTCAGGCTAGACAGATGTGCAGAAAACAGAGCAATAAATTAGATAACATTGTGAATTTGTGTGTGTGTGTGAGAGAGAGAGACAGCGAGAGAGTGTGTTTAGTTATGCAGAGTGATATCCACCTTCTGATCTGGACCTCAGCTGCCAGATTACTGTACACACATGTCTAACAAATACATACACACACTGGCCATGTCCCTAGTTAAACAAGGGAGAAAAACTTTATGCTCAGTCAGACCCATTTTCCCCCCCATGGATAGAAACTATTTTAAGCAAAATGTGAGGAATAGAAACTAACTGGGTGACCAGCTGATGTTTGTCATAAATTGGTAAATTGTTACGTTTGTGTAAACTGTTGAAAATTGGAAAAAAGAAAAATCTGCAAAAAATGCATTTCCATTTACTACCATTATGAGTTCATTAGAAGCTGATTCGTCGAGAACAGCTGGTGGTGGTCATTTTCCAGTTGGGTGCCATTAGACCATTGTAGCGTAAGAGGACGCAGCAATTTGACGTAATTAGATGAGCACCAGTCAACCCTCAAATGGTGAAAAACAATGTTGAAAACATGATGGGAAAATTGCATTTATGTTTATTCCTTTGAAGAAGATTAGTCTCCAGATCTGATATCTGCAGCAATTTTTTGCGATATGTTGATTTTCGTCTGTTTTTTTATGCCCACATTGAAAATGCACTTAGAGACAAGTGGATAGAAACCCATCTAGTGAAAGATACAGATTACAGAATAATGGACGACAGCTAAAAGTAGCCTACGGTGGCCAAGTGTGATGTGTATAGACGGAAGGGACAGTTATGTCAAAGTCAAAACACAGTAATTACAAGTATTATGCCATAAAAAATATTTATTATAAATATAATTTGCAGTATCTGCTCTAAAAAAAAATTGCTTAATTCACTTTCTCTAAACAAAACTAGCGTATATCAAGCAAAAGCCAGCTGTAGAGATAGCCACTACTAGGCTTAGGTAAATCCATCCATCATCAACCGCTTATGCGTACAGGGTCGCGGGGGTGCTGGAGCCTATCCCAGCTGACATTGGGCGAAAGGCGGGGTACACCCTGGACAGGTCGCCAGTCCATCGCAGGGCCACACATAGACGGACAACCACTCACACTCACATCCACACCTAAGGACAATTTAGAGACACCAATTAACCTAGCCTGCATGTCTTTGGATGGTGGGAAGAAGCCAGAGCACCTGGAGAGAACCCATGCGGACACAGGGAGAACATGCAAACTCCACACAGAAAGGCCGGGGCAACCGGGATTTAAACCCACAACCTTCTTGCTGTGAGGCGACAGTGCTAACCACTGCACCACCGTGCCGCCGGCTTAGGTAACATTAAAGCTAAATTTACTTGTAAAATAGCAAACTTCTTATGTTACCAGAAAATTAAAAAGGGTATTTTGATGAACTGAGATCTTGGTAAAAAATCAGTTAGTTATTAACTAATGAGACAACAGGCAAATCTAATCATGTTGTCGAAAACCCTTGCTCAAAGGTATTCATGCAATTTTAAATCACATACTTAATGTAGATTAATTCAGGATAAATATTGTTAATAGTCAGACTGCCGCCATTCATGTAAATGCAGTGGACAAAATAATAGAAACACCTGTCAGTATAATACAATGCAATTATAATAAAACCTTGAAAACTTCATGAAGGTAAGATTGATTGCAGAATTGTTGTATTAGTTTTAGCTCGGCTTGCCTAATAAACTACCAAGAGAGTGCATGTTAAGCAGTTTGCCAGCCAGCCTGAAAACTTACAAGCCAGTTCATATTTGTTTGTGTGTGTATGCTATGAGTAGGGGTGTGTAAGTCATTCATAAAACAGAGATAAACATTTTACAAGTTTACTATCACCATACAAAAGTGCAGGCAGATGATAAATTGCTGACATCAAGGTAGATTTAACATATTTGAATTCTCTTGTCTAAAACCAAAAACTTGCGTACAGTGACAGTGCCAGTACCACGCAACATAGCAGTATCAGCACATCAACGTGTAAAGAACATACTTTATATTTAGCAACACAAATGGCTAGAAAATTGACAACAATGTCCGAACTCGCACACCTTTGTGCAAACGTGCATACATATACAACGAATTTGGCAGTCAGCAAAATTACACACCTTTTCCATGAGATGCTGTTTGTATAATTATGCTTCTTACCTCAGCTGTGAGAGCGACAGTAAATTTGAGGAAGTAATAAAATAGACCACATTTCAACACATTTCTTAAGAGCCTGCGGTTAGATATGTGTGTGAAACGCCTTACATGGCTGGGAAAAACTGCAAAGAAGTAAATAATCTTTTGCTGAGAACATCTGACCATTAAAAATTCTGAACTTCCCGTAGTTTGTATAGACAGCAGTTATATTGTTACATATTTGTTTATTTCATTTTGACTTAAAATGTGTCAGGAAGGTTCCAAAAAAAGTTCAAAAGGAAATAATTACCTTGTGTGCCATATTGGAAGTCCATCCCTTAAAATTTACTTGCACCATAGTCACAGGCTAAGCTCACTACTGCCCTCCACTGGTCAGAAATCCAACCTAATGGTAGGTCAGAAGACATGAAACCAAGCAAAATGGTTCCTAAAAATCCTTTCTAAAGTTTAAAAACCCATTTATGTAAACCCAGTGATTGCATTTTTTCACATGGAAACATAAAAGGCTTAAAATAAAGTGCAAAGCTCATGTAAAAAAACTGATTGGTTGCTATGTCTGCTGAGAAAGCCTGATAGGTCTCTTTGAAATGCTCTTCTCTTGCTCATAGCAGGTTACTTTTCTGCTGTCATGTGGGCTGTGGGGAGGTGGCAGTACCCCGAGGCCTGTATGGTGTCCCCTTGAGGCCAGGGAGTGAAAAGTCCTGAGGTGTAGGCTGGAGGTTGGTCGCTGCTGGTGGGCTCGCTAAGGCCTGTCTGGTCATCCGTCTCATCTGGACGCTGTTGTTCCTGCTCAGCGCTGTTGTGCCTGTGTGCGTTTGTGTTGGCATCGCTGTGAGATACAAGATCCTGTGTGGACCTGGAGATGCTGCGGCTGGGCAGACACACATAACCTTCCCCGAAAAGGCCGAAATTCACAGGGGAAGGAGATGAAGAGTCAACTGACGGGGTTTCTTCCTCTTCCTCTTCACACTTCACATCGACTGACTTGCATTTCAGGTCTGGTGACTGTAGGACAGAAACACTTCTGTTCAGTATGACATTTAATGGCTGCAAGCTAATTAATATTATGTATATTGATAATCATAGCTTGCTAATTGTCATTTGCTCATTTAAAAACTGCTATGCAGCATGTGCAAGTGGCTATCTTCTTAATTGTTTTTGTTCTCAAAATATTTCCCAGGTACTCAAGTTGTAATATAACATTTAATGTGATTTCATTGTAATTAAAGGAATAGTTAAAACTTTTGGGAAATACACTTATTTGCTTTCTTGCTAAGAGTTAGATGACAAGATTGATTCCACATGTCTGGATGCTAAATATGAAGCTGCAGCAAGCAGCCACTAAGCTTAGCTTAGCATAAAGAATGGAAACAGCTAGCCTGGTGCTGTTGCCAACCAGCACCTCGGAAGCTCACTCATTAACATGTTATATCTTGTTTGTTAAATTTGTAGCATTCTGGTTTTATGGGGGTTGCGCTATTTCTTGTCCTGTAACAGAGACTTCTTACAACTACACCTGGCCAAGAACAGTCTGGTACATAACCCACTGTAAAACCACAACATGTCACTTTTAGACTGTTTTCTAGATCTTCTCATCTAACTGTTGGAAAGTATACAAATGAGTATTCTGAATTTCCTAAAATATCAAACAATTCCCTCAAGGCCGGTGTTCATCTGCAGTTCCTGGCAGATGTCATCGAAGGCAAAGAATTTAAATCAAATATCTGATGCCATTTTAGGATTGACTTATCAGACAGTATTTCAGCAGATGTAAAACATGAACATGTTGAACATTCAGATTCAGCTGAATTTCTGTGCTTTTGTGTGAGTGCTTGAGAAATTCTCAGCACCTGGATACCTGACAAATGACAATGACACTGCGACCGTGAGTAACTGACCAGGCAGAAGATGTACGGCCCACTGAAGCTCATGGAGGATGTGTCAGAGCTGTTAACCTTCTCAGCAGGGGAGGGCAGGTTATCACACCTCCAGCAGCCCTCATCCTGCTCCAAAAGCTTTTTTTCACCTTCTTTGGTTGGCCACAGCGAAATGTCTGAGGAGCTGCAGGGAGAGACAGAGCAGGAAGTGTTTTTGCCGGAGAGCAGAGAATCATCACATAATTTATCCATACATGCACCAGAAGCATTTGTTCTTATTGTCTGTCAGGAAATGTCAAGGGTGAAACGTTTTACCATGTCGATAAGCTGTCCATGTGCTGCACTTTGCACATGGACGTGTTCTCGCTCTGCATGAGGGTCCAGCTGTTGGCAGACTGGATCACAAAAAATGGTTTTGATGAATGATTTATACAAAATACAATCAGACAAACAACAATATGCAGATTTCTTGATACACCAATTCAACCAAGCTGTAGAATTAGCCAGTCTCACCTTGATCTCAGACAGGATTTTGCTTTTGCCAGGTGAAGGAACTGAGTCCACCCACAGAACTACCCTCCTATTTGTTGAAAATACACCATGTAAAAAGAGTGCTTTATTACAATGAAATATCCATGCTTGAAAACACGCTTGTTATTTATAAAACCTTCTTTGGAGTATAAGTAAAGCATGTCAAATGTTTTAGGGCAGAGGTTAATCAAAGCGGGAGGCTCAGCGAAAACATATTACATTAGTTATTAAAATGAGATCACATAGAACATCTGAAATGTGTCTGATTTGTTTAAAGAGATAGTTCAGAGATACAGTAGTTTGATGAATTTTTACTGTCCCAGTGTCAGAAACAATACATGTATTAGGGGATATCTTTTCATGTATTTGTTGTAGTCTGAAGTTATGTCAAACAGCAAGATTAGTATCCATAGCATCAGATAACATAATCATGATCCGATAGTTATCTAGGATTTGAGGGAAATTAACCAAGTAAACTAAGCCGGGTGAGGGGGAGCGTTTTTGTTCAAGCTTTGTCTGAGGGGCTGCCCACAGTCTCAGACTTTGAAAACCCCTAGTTTAGAGTGCTCCTTTAATGTTTTATACTATACGCAATATGTTTCCATAATGGAAACCTTTGTAGGTGTGAAGTAAGGACAGATATTGGTGCACAATGTTGTATGTCAATGTCAAAGACTTATTATTGCACTTATTGCATTTCAGGTGTATTATGTATGTACCCTTTTCCATTTATCTAATGTGCTGTAGTTACATTTTATTTAACAGGACTTTAAATAAAGTGTTCAGAAGAATACATAAATAAAATACCTTCGACAAGCTGGAATGGTGCAGTAGAATGTGAAGAAGACTGTGGTCACAAACACACAGATGGAGACATAGATCAGGGCGGTTATGGACCAGGAGGCTGTCAGAGGACAGGGAACAGAATCAATTATTATTATGATAATAATAATTGAAATAATCATTCATGATATGATGATTTTGTTTTTTGAGATCATGCACTTGTGCGTTGCCTTTTTTTATGTGCACGCTGTACACGCTGTATAGTACCTTCATGCGAGGTCCAGTCGACAGGCTGGGTCCATTCAGAGGGGATTCCCTTGTAGCTGGAGTCTTTTTCAGGGACGAGTGACCGGACCTTGACCTGGTAGCGCTGGGATGGGGCCAGAGAAGAGTCCAGGATAGTCAGGGACATGGAACCCCCAGGAACGTTCAGCAGGATAGAGGATCCCTGAAAAAGGAATGCACATAAATCCATTAACATTTGCCGGCTGTGGCATTTTTAAGGACTAGATTTCATGAGATGCATTTTTGCAAACATGAAACAGCTAAAAATGAATACTTTTATTCTCTTACATACCAGTTTCTCACCTGATCATTTGCCCTGTAATAGCAGACCTGATAATACAGTCTGGGTTTTGAAGCCTTGTTTGGGTTAGTCCATTCCACCATCCACTTGCTGTCCTTCTCCCTCACTTTTACATTCTCTGGTGGGTTTGGACGAACTGTGCAACAAGAGTAGTTTGTAGCATCAAGTGACTCATGATGGAAACATTTACAATTAAATAAAAAAAGTTACAGTAACTTGTAGTTTTTATCACATAATGCTTCAAATGTATGTGTAACAAATCATTATTTGCTGCATAGTTTGCATGTCCACGTTTCATATCGGATTGAACCTTTGTTTGGTGATTGTTTTATGATGAATATGTGGACAAGCATGTGATTTGTAAGTTGTTTTATGACAGCATAAAACCAAACCATCTTAAGTTATGTTGTCTCATGGTAACAAACAGACATGGATGCAGTAGTGCCATTCAAACACTAGGTGGGGGCACTCAAACACATCGAAGCTGCTCTGCTCACCGCCGTGTGTCTGCACAGCTTTTATTGCCTCAATTGTCTGTTTTATTTTAGCTCCAATCTCTCACATAATGTTGTGGCTTCTGTCCACTCACTGTGTTGGTGGACTTTGAAACTTTTGCCATGGTGTGTTGGTAGGAGCTCCACCAGCAGATGTGCAGGGTCTGCTTCAGTCAGTGAGCAGCTGTACCTCAGCACCATTCTGCTGAGGTCAGAAGTGACAGTCAGGTTCACACAGCAGCTCTTAGACCTAAAGGCAGATATTAACAGGAAAGGAGGGGAATAATTAAATGACTACTGGATTCATTTTTTTAACCTCAAACAGGTGGTATTGTCAGCGCCACACTCGACTCACTCTGCAGTTTGATTGTGTCGACAGGCCAGCTGGTAGGTAATGAAGTGAGCCAGCTCGTTGCTCACCTCCCAGCTACACATCACCTCCTTCTCTCCATCCAGCACACAATGCAAACTGGGAACCTGCCCAGGTTCTAGAGAGAGAGGAAGAAAGAGCTAATAACAACAGCTGCAGAGTTTTCCCATAAAAATGGACAGAGGGAGAAGATTGGAAATGCAAGGAGGAGAGATAAGAAGCAGGGTCTGTATCAGAAGAAGACCATCCCAGATTAAAATGATCCAATACATAAAAGATGGCAAGCCAAATTGTTTACTCAGAATGTCAGAGTTAAAGCAAAATTGTGCAACATACAGGAAAGGACTTGCAGTTTTGTCAGTGGATTGCATTTAGGTTATTTTCTCTGACTCACCGTCTTCAGTCTGCCAGGTCACCACGGGACTCCAGAGGCTCCAGTGACCCATGCTGGCCTGGGCCCTCACCCTGGCTTCATACCTGAGACCTGGAAGCAACAATTGCTTGTCTAGTTTTGTGCTGGTGTTTGTGACGTCCACAGTCTGTGGAGAGATAAAAAGTGATGCGTGTGAGTTCTGGCTCCCAAAATATTTAATGTACAGTTTTTGTTTCTGCTTTCAGTGTGTGGTGAAACACAGAACAGCAGGTTTTAACTCTACAATGCCTTTATTCAGCAAATATTAGCAAGTGCGTATGCTAAACTAAGATTTGAAACAGGATAAACATTACACCCGCTAAACATCAGCTTTGTCATAATGAGCGTAGTTAGCATGCTGACATTAGCATTTAACTCAAAACACTGTAGTGCTTAAATAAAGCCTTACATAGCCACTAGCATAGCAATGTATGCTAGTGTACAGTGTGTTTAGGATATTTATGTGCTTCATTATAACATCATCAAGACTGTGTTTGGGAACTGATACTGCACAAATGCCCAAAAATGCTGCTCTTGTCTAGTTTCAGTTTGAATTTTTGACATTTACACAGTTTCACTTCACTACAGTGATTGCTGGTAACATATGTTTGATGCTGACCGTCCAGTTGTCCTGTGTCTCTGTCCTGTAGCTGAGCTGATAAGTGATGTTTTCGTTTAAGGGGGAGGAGGGGGGGTAGGGGCTGGACCAGCTGAGCCGTCGGCCTCCATCACCTGCATCGTGTGTGAACAGATTCACAGGTGGACGTGCTCTCACTGTACAACACAAAAACACACAGCTCACAGTTGAAGTGATGTCGCCACTTAATGCAACTGTTATTATTTACTTATATGTATTATACTTATATGTATTCATTTTACTCAATAGCGCAATGTATTTCTCTCGTAATCATCAGTAACAGTTATGTTAGTCATGTAAACTCACAATGCTGTGAAAGCTCCAGAAGCTTGTGTGGGGCAGATGAGCAGATGGGCAGTGTCTTCTCCTTGAGGAAGAAGACTGTGTGTTTGATGCCGATGGAAAATGTACTAGTATTATATCTACACTGAACAGTCCTGTGCTCGCTTGCTTCTTGTACTGCAGCACCTTCAGGCACACACTGTATCCTGCAAGGACATGGACACAGAGCTGTGATACAGAAAACATTGACATTATGTTTTACCACATAATCCCACATTATATTCTATGTTTTGACTGATAATCAGTTTTCATCTTTCAACAAGTTGCCATACATAAAGCATTTAGTTTTATTTCAGTCTCCACAACCATCCAGCCCGCCCCGTGTTGCTTAACGTCCTCTTGGTCCCCCTGCCGTCCCGTCCTCTCTACTGTTTTTACCTGTTTTTTTCTGTCTTGAACCAGAGCTGCAGTGTTGTGTTTCTGTGTTCCCTCCACTTGCAGAGGACATAGGACTCGTAGTCGTTATGGCACCGTAAGGATTTTAGCCATGGAGACTCTGGGTGGAAAGGGAGAAGTGTTGTTTTAAAGTGACTGCTCAATTATTTTGCTAAATTACCCTTAATTGCTATTGTTTTATGCTCAGTAGATACTGTGAAAAGCAATTACATGTTGTAGTTAAGTACGATTAGTAGTAATTATGGAAAAAACACTCAATTACAAGTGAAGGTCCTGCATACAAAATCTTACTCAAGTAAAAGTATGGACATATTAGGAGCAAAATGTACTTTAAAAAATGTACATTATGCTTTCTGAGTATTATATATAGGATTATTAACACCAGTGCCTGTGTGAAAAGCATTTTTGGGTAGCAGTTTACAATAAAGGACACAAAATACATAACTAACTGCTTGTGAACCATTAATTAATGAGTAACTCTAATCAAATTTTATAGAGAAACATGTGAAGAAACAATCAGAGCAACTTTATTATGGATAAGCCGTTAACGAGTACTTCCCATATATTTCCTGATGGAGGATTACGTAGTAGATAATAATGAGCAGCGCAGATGGGCGTACCCTATATATATGAATCATTAGGCAATGATTAGTTCATGAACATCTGTGGATTGATCATTGTGACCACTGTAATATAATGAGACACATTCACTCCGGTTAAAGGGAAAAGGACGTACACGACTACATAAGATGTGGAGAACGAGAGTAAGGTTAATTAAACTATATCACTGTGTTCCGGGTGTTCTTTCATCATACTGGAGCCAAACGTGAAAGGTAAGGTAAGGTACAGTAGACTTTATTGTCACCTACATATACATGTAGCGAAATTCATCTCTGCATTTAACCCATCCCTCAAGGGAGCTGGGGACCAACTCCAGATCTGAGGCTGTGTCACTGGTAAATGGCACTGACTGGAGAACCTAACATGTTTTTGCAGGTGGAGGAAACCGAAGCGCCAGGAGGAATCCCACGCAGACACAGGGAGAACATGTAAACTCTGCACAGTAGACGATTGGTGGTTGTAACTTTTTTGACATTTCTGTCTGCATCTCGGAGCTCTTGCCAGATCATTCAGTGTGATACATTTTTCCTTCTAAAATTGGCAGTGCCTAAACTGGGCATGTGCAAAGGGATTCAGGTGATTAGTAACTTGTTTCTGATTGGAGATATTGGATGTGTTACAACTAGGGATGTCCAGATCCGATCATGAGATCGGGAAATCGGGCCCGATCACGTTGTTTCAGACTCGATCGGAATCGGACGGACCTCCCAATCAGGACGCAGATATAAATGTACTGTATATATATATATATATATACTCTGTATATATATACATATATATATCGATACAGAGTATATATATACTCTGTATTGATAGATACTCAAAATCAGATAACTCGGACTTGGACTCGAGGGCAAACCATCCCTGGTCTCCCTATTGACTAACCACCCTGATGCACTGCTTTACTTGATGGGACACAGAACAGCTAAGTAATTGTAAGATGATGATGAAGTAATGAGGGACTGCTTAGTAACTACTCAGTGTTATGTTTCACTTTTCTTGGGCTGCACGAAAGTAATTAGTAATGTAGAAATTGTTACCAGTTTTGGGCTGTTCACCGTCCGGTTCAGAGTTAATCAGGAACGATTCATTAAGAAAATGGTCAGTATGAGCATTCACAGAAATTAACAAATCATTACCTAATGATTCATTAATATCTCTCAGGTAACTCAACATTACCTTCAGTCCTCCATTCAGGATGTACTCATTAATAATCAAGTTGTTTCAAATCCGTTCCTCACTCGTTTCCTAAAGCTTGGGTTGGCAAATTTGGAGAAACTATCAAGAGAAATCTAGATTACGAAAGTGTCCAATCAAAATAATCCCACCACCTCCCTTCACATCTCCCTCCAAAGTGACTCCCCCAAAACACATTTTCATGTGCAGTGAGTGAAAAAGCAAAGTGTTCACAGGTAGGCCAGCCTATCATTTAATTTGAGCAAATGAAACAACATGTTTTTTCAGTAAAACTTTAAATATTTGCAAAATATGCAAAGTAAAAAGAAAATGTAAAATGTAAATGTAGTGGAGTAAAAAGTACAATATTTCCCTCTGTAGTGGAGTAGAAGTATAGAGTTGCAGAAAAAGTATGTCACTTCACAAGACCTTCAAAACTGTGTTTGAGTACAGTACTCGAGTGAATGTATTTTCCACCACTGACTTTTAACACACCTTATATTTACATAATAATAATCACACAAACTAGAAAAAAGCATCCCATGACAGATTCAGCTGAGCAGTGATCCCATTTATAATCTCAAATATTCAAAATGGAAAATTTCAAAGGATTTAATTCCAAAACAATTCTGATTGTTCCAGGTGAACACTGCAGAGACTCACCGCTCTGTAAGCTGCTGTTCTCGTGGACCGTACAACGTTCTGGACCAGAGGAAAGTGCCAGAGACAGAGAGAGTGTTGACCAAAGCGCAACCCAGAAGAGAGACATCATTCCTGCAGACAGACAGGGCTGGGAGCCTCTTTTTTTCTCAGTTTGTTTTAGGAAACTTCACATCACATCAAGAATTCTGTAGCTGAGGTGAGTTTGGGCATATACAGAGAGAGAGAGAGAGAGAGAGAAAGAATTAGTTCATTTACTAGAAATAATGAAGAAATGCGTCATGACCACACTACCAGCACTCACTTCTGCTTTGAGTTTGTGCTTGTTGTGGGATGTCACCACACATCCGCTGCGTCTTATCTCTCTGTTTCACATGTGATGTCTCCTGATAGAAAGAATACCCGCTCTGTCCCTGGGGACACGCACCAAAAAAATACCAAATGCTGGTGAGATAACTTAAATATATAACCTGGCACTAATCACTCCTTGGAGAAAATGCTTAACAAACAGCAGCATCTCTAAGAAAAGGCGTCAAAACAGCCAGAATGAAGCAGCAGTTACTGGAGACATGGAGTGTTGATACAACATAACAAACACACTATGAACTATGAAAGTTGATTGACAGGACATG
The DNA here is from genome assembly GCA_024633595.2 of Lepomis macrochirus. NCBI lineage: Eukaryota > Metazoa > Chordata > Actinopteri > Centrarchiformes > Centrarchidae > Lepomis > Lepomis macrochirus. The sequence goes on along the minus strand of JALXJV020000007.1, from coordinate 26,732,789 downwards.
ATATTAGAATTAAATATTTTGTCTGAGAGTGACATAATCTTTTTAAAATGATATTATTTACTAAAGTTCAATGTAGTTAATTAGTTTTGTTATTTTTCTCAGCACCCAAAAGCAGTCGGCACCCAAAGTGGCCGATTCAATAAATCCAACATGCATCCATCCTGCATCCTAAAACTCAGCAAAGATCCAGAATCAGCTTTATGTCTACAAGGAGTTTGGTTTGGTGTTTTGGTGCTTAACAATGAACATAGTAGGTAGAAAAATATAAGAAGGATAAAGACAGACCAAGCACTGCAAGTCAAGAATCATAAATATAAAATAGACAATAAGATGTGAAAAAAAGATAAAAGAATAATAATAAAGGATGTGTTGGTGCAGTGTCTGATAATCTCATTAACCCTTCTGAATGGTAACTGATGATAACCACAGGCTGAATATGAAACCTGAGTAGCTGAAATGTTGAACACATATTTGTTGTTTTTAGTTAATTCATTTGTTGATTAGTTAGCTTCCTATTAAAACATTATTATCTTACAATGGTTTGTTGTAACATATTTAACTGCAGATCTCAAGCACACAAATAATGAGAAATGTTTGAAAAATTATTTTTTTTATCTTTAATCTTATCTTCAAATACAGCAAGAGATATACAATTAAACAAAAGGCAAATATTGTGAAAAGATAACATAGTTTAAGAAAAAGGAGAAAAATATAGTGGAGACGTAATCATTTCAGCGCTAAAATAAATGACAAACTTATGGGGGGGATTTTAAGGGTCACTCAGGCATAACAGACTCCACTTCTGTCTTTCTAGCTGCTGTTTACAGTAGCAGGTTTGGGGAAAACCCCAGCAGTAGGATAGTGGGAAGCCAACACTGACTTTGAAACCAGTTAACCTTTTGTTGTCTGCGGTGCTGCAGACCTCACCGTGATCCTGAGGTAAAAACACACTGCCACATCAAATCAAAGGCGGGAGTAGATTAATCCAAATATAAACATGGATAATCTGCATGAAATGGCAGAATGAATAAAGCATCTGCGATGAAGAAACCCCCTTATTATAAGATTATACAACTGTTGGCTGACTTTGCTTGGTGGTTTTTGATTTATATGATCAGCTTTGGCATGTAAACAAGCTACATTGCAACATTTCTGTCAGGATTTTGTCTAAATCATCATGGTGAGTGTCACTATATTACACAATCCTTGTCTGATTATGAAAATTCACTGTAACTAACGTCATGTATCTGAGTCACAGGATGTCAAGAAATGGGATTTTATGTCAACACACATGCATACAGCACATTTTATCATCAGCTCTAATGAAGACTAACAAGTCCAGCTGCCTTTTACTTCCTCCTGTCCTGATATCAGTTTGCCAAATTACTGCGGAATATACCGTACATAAACCTCACAATACACAACTGTTGTTTTCTACAGTGATATTGACAGCATACTGACAATTTCAATGTTCTGTGACATGAAAAAAATAATTCAGTATAGGTGTGAGCCATGTGACACAACTTTCACTCCGAGACTACGTTTGTATTGACGAGCCCTCCACAAAAACACATGCAGTAAATCACCTTGTCCTACCTCACATGATGAAGCCTGGATTTCCTTTGTCCGTCTGTCACCAGTGGTTCCTTCTTGTCAGCCGGCTCCTCACAAACACTTGTGAGAAGTCTGTGGGAGTTTCCTCTGTGACGAGTTCAGTTTCCCCTTTCTGTCCACAGTGACAATTCATGTCATTATCACTTTAATACACGTTCAGACGTTTTAATTGGCAGGCTCCAAAACACTGTAGTTACTGGCTGCAACAGAAACCTCAAATTATTCTGGAGACACAGCTACTTAAAGACAGATGCAACAATACACAAATATCTTGGTAAAAAAGGTGGAAAAACAGCAGTTAAAAGTAAATGTAAAATAAAAGCTGCTAGAAACAATTCTTGAGCCATGTACCACTTTCTTACTTTTACATTTTCTGTTTAAAGGCAATAAATCAAACCAATATTGCTTTCTGACATCACGAAGGATACATATTTTGGTTTCGTGATACAACCTACTCAAGGTCTACCAACAAAATAGTAAGTATCAGTGGTAAATCAACCGCATGCTTTGAGATAACAGCACAGTTGCACATTTCCTCCATGAAGCGTTGCCCCGTGCAGCTGAAACCTCTGTTTCATGTTCCATTTCGTTACATTTTATAACACTTACAATATATTCATTTACATTACTGTGTGTAGCTATTTTCCTGTAAACTGTCTTACTTAAACCATTACTTCAAATACTCTACAGTTTCCTACAAGTCACTTTAAACACCTTACCGAATAAAGCCCAACCTCGCTGCTGACAATCAAAGGTGGGCGTAGTGAAGGCATCCTCAAAGCGTGATCATTCGGTGCCTTTTCATGCGGCGCACCCACTTCTTTTGAGGGGGAACAGTTTCATAACTCCATGTTAGTAAAATGTGACATTTTTTGCCTTAATTCAGAATTTATTTGCATTCAAAGTATGAGTGTATAGATTAGATCACATTAGATCAGATCAGATTACATTAGATTAGATTGACAAAATAGTAAAATAATGAGACACTGAAATGCACTATTTAATTTATTCATTCTTTCATTCATTCATTATCTGGGTGATGAAGACAAAGTCCCATCTATATTCTCCTGTTGTCAGTGAAGTAAGCATATTTGCAGGGGTGGAAAGTAAATTAACTTTTGAAGTAGTTGCACTTTACGTGAGTATCTCTCTATTTTATGCTACTTTAGGCCTTTACTCCAGTACAACTCAGTACAGAGGGAAATATTGTACTTTTTATTCCACTACATTTATCTGACTTTACAGATTAAGATTTTTGCAAATAGAACTGTGTCACGATTTGGTGCAGGGTAGCAGGTTGTGTGTGGAGTGCAGGGCAGAGCAGGTGAGGACCCAAATGCAGGACACACAGGGCAGAGCAGGTACAGTTCAAAAGGTTTATTTAGCAACAAAAGGCGAGCACACTTACGGCTGAGTGGCTGATAAAACATAGTCCAAAACAGGGGTAATCCAAAACCGAATGCAAAATCAAAAACAAAACCAGAGATCCAAAAGGGAAACTCAAAAAGCAAACTCCAATAAACCAAAGACAGGGCAGGACAGGGCATGAGACGAGACAGAGCAATGAAGGCAACACACTGAGACTTACTGTGACAAACTGTGCACTCTGAACAATGACCGGGCAGGGAATGAACAGAAACACCAAACATTTATACAAAGGGACTAACGAGCAGGGCGGGAGCAAAACAGGTGAGTGGGATCAGGGATAACGAGGCAGGTAGAGAGACAGCATGGAAAACAGAGACAAGTAGGCGGGCAGAGAGACAGCAGGGGGAAAGAGAGAGACACACACACAGATGCAAAACACAAGACCATACATTAACTGGAACACAAGGTATTAGTGGAAAAGCAAAAGGAACAGAGGAACTACAGGAGGAACAGACACCAGCAAACAGATCACAAATAAGTACAAGGAACACAGACTGAAGCTGAGAACTAAACAGAACTCAGGCAGACATGGGGCAAAATAACACAGACCAGAAGTAAACTGTAAGACATGAACTGCGACACTGAACTAACAGAACACAAGACCAGAAACATGACAACTGACAAACAGGACGGAGTACGAACAGAGACGGGACCAACTGGAAAACAGGACTGGGACTAAAACACTAGACAAGACAGATACTAAGTAACTAATACATGAAATTGTGACAGAACTGAAATCAGGAAAATACCAAAACACAGACTAACAGATACAGGAATAAACTCAGAACTAAACAGAACAGATGACAAGACTAACATGCAGCTACAAAACCACAACCCTCAGAACAAAACCCAAAAACACAGCACACAGGACAGGATCGTGACAAACTGTACTGTTATAGATGAGATTACAGACAATCAGGATATCAAGTAGTTCAAATTAGCTCCACCAGTAGCAGTTACAGCATTAAATTGGCATCTACAAGTTAAAGCATTACTAATAATGTAACACTCTTATTGCACTATAATGCAAACTAATAATTTGCTTAAAGAGTACATTTACTTTTGATACTTTAAGTTTATTTTGCTAATTCTGCTTTCAGAGATTATGAGCACAGGAATTTTAGTTGTGATAGCGTCTTTACACTGTCCAATTGCTACTTTTACTTAAGTAAAGAATCTGAATTCTTCTTCTACCACTGCAGATTACTGACATGGATGGACGGAGAGGGAAAGACACTGATTTTTGTAAACCATTTGGGATTTGATATGTTTATTCAGTTCAAATATGTATTGTTGTACACCTGCAGTATGTTGTTAAGTGTTCCATTTTAAATAAGAACTCATTGCTGTTTATCTGCTTTCCTGTTATGATACTTATTCAGGTTTCAGGTCCACTAAAGCAATGAGACAGAACCCATATTGGGTCAGAACATTTCACCCACCAACCCATGTTGGTCACACAACCACTAAATAAAGATCATTACTTACCTTTTCACTCATCATAAATACACACATCTCTTGCACCCAGTACCTCTTTAGACTAATAAAGAGTGAAATGTACACACTTATGATAAAGCTACCTTTTCACCTGTTTTGGTCAGTTTTGGTTTGAGTTTGATTAAAGTTCCTCTTTGTGACTACATGTATTGAATTGACAATGCATCTGCACTTGCAACCCAAGTCATTTACCTGTCAATATTAATTCCTGAAAAACAAATTAGAAACCGAACTCTGACTCTGACTGGACTCTGACTCAAACATGTGTCTCAGTTTCTCCTTTCTTTGAAAGATTAGAAGGTAACTACACACTTTAAGCCTCAGTGTCTTGCTTGAGGACATTTGGCACACCGTTCCTCCAGTGGATTACACAGCGTGCTATTTAATGCTACAGTTTCACTTATCTGTTCAATTTAACTTTAAAGTTATCTGACAGACTCAGCAGTTTGCTTGTCCTGGATCGTGACCCACACCACTGTCTGATGGCAGTCTTGATTTGATGCATTTCAGTAATGAAGAAGGCAAAAATTTTAAGCTCATGTAGGAAAAGCCAGAAACATGCATGCACATCACAAGAGGTTTATGATCTCAGAAATAACTCCACTGATGCTATCTGCTGGTGAGTTAGCTGTCTATTGTTTCTGATAGACATCAAAAGACAGTTTATTATGCTAGAACTCAAAGGTTCAGCTGACCTTTCTCTTTGTCTTTGTCTCTCTTGCCCTCTGACTTCCTGCTAACATGTCTTTAACGCCTCGGTCTGAGCAAAGTTGATGATGAGTGAAGATATAGCATAACCAATTCCTCATTTCAACTGCTGCCACTTTGCTGTGACTCGCCCAATGCACATTTGCAATATGTTTTTTAAGATTTTGATTTTAAAAGTACTGGCCGCTGACCTACAGCTACTACTGTATGTTAATACTGTGTCAGGCATACAGAGACCTGGAGTTGTAATCTGAACGTAACAGTACCATAAACAAACCATTTATTGAATCCAAGTAGATTTAAAACAATTTTTAATGCCACATGCACAAGGGGCAAAAAAGAAAACAATGAAATTATTTTTCGTCGCAATACAAACGCAAACAGATCAACAGATATATCTCTGGCAACTGCTGTGGCCACAGAGCTGTCAATATTAATGCTTCACAGCGGGTTTGGCATGGTTCCAGACAAGTTGGGAAGACTAGAATAGCTTCTTTCTCTAGAGACCTTAAGAAAGAAAAAAAGCCCTTCCTCTGATTCTCAGAAACAATGAGGAACTCACCAATCAACTTGCTGATCTCTACATGTCAGCTACTTGAGGTTTGCATGTGTCAAGAATCACATATGGTCAACACTTGGTGTGGTGGAATGATAGAGCGTGAACTCACATGTTTATTTTCTGAAAACATATAGCAGAACATGTTGTTTTTCAAAACACAAGCTATATAAATCATTTACGTGTGGCCTCAAAACAAGAGAACATGATGATGAACTACGTAGAAGTGAGAAGGAGCAGCGAGTGAACAGTGCCAACAGTGGGGTTGGACTGTAAAGATACTGGCCATATAGGTCACTCTTCTACTAATATGCAGTGCATTTGGGGTTTAAGGGTGTATTACAGTGAAGGAAGAAGTACTCATATATTTTACTTAAGCAATACGCTCTGTAAAAATACTCTATTACTAATAAAAGTCCTACAGTCAATATTCACTTATAATCATTAAAGTAAAAGTTTTATTGGGTAGAATGGTCCATCAGAGAGTCATATGTATGTATATATGTATATATATATATATATATATATATATATATATATATATATATATATATATATATATATACACCTAAGCAGCATTTTAATGTCACAGCACATTTTAACTATTTGATGTCTTGTTGTTTAGTTTTATTTAAAGCACAGTAACATTTTATAACTTGATCACATGTTTAGATCACATGTTAGTGGAACAAGTGGTAAAAAATTGAACCCCTCGAGCAAGAAAAAGTACCTCAGTACTTGAGTAAATGTGGACACTTGCATTCCTGGGATTCTACCATAATCATGCAATAATAAAACAGTTACAGTTACTAAACATTTTTCAAAAAATGTCACAACAACTTTCCAGGCAGCTTGGCGATGGCTTTTCAACCTCAATCGTGCCACCTAGTGATTGCAAACTACAAGTGCTGTTAAGTATGCTGACACCTCTGCTGTGGATGGAAGGATGCATGATAATGAGTGGAGTTATTGATGGAAACAAACAATGGTTCAAAATCCAGTTTCAATAATTAATTTCAATCTTTGTGCAAAATATTTGTTCTTAAACTAAACACTAGACTGAACTGGACAGCAAAAACACCCAGCAATGCTGAGTGCAAGAGGTTTGGAGTGAGAGTAACTATCATCATGCAACTATAAACTATCATCAATCATGCAACAACCTCTCTGGGGGTTCAAATTAGTTTCTGTTTGAATGACTTCATCTGCCTGTTAAATCAGGTAAATCAGTCATCAGTCTCAGAGACCATCATCTCAGAAATCCCCCAAAACAGCCACAATGTGTTTCCCTTTCAATTTAATAAAGAGAAAACACATTCTTATTAACTAAACTTCTTTCATTCCAAGAAATACAATCCATTCTATTTTTAAGGCTCCTACGTACTTATGAAGCAAACTATACCCGCTCTTCATAGCATGTTTGCAGCAGCCTATCAGAATCCAGACAAAGTGCTTATCATTTAAAATTCATTTGTCCAGAAATTGTGTGCCAAATATGCTTAAATGCACATTTTCAACTTGATTAAAGTTTAAGGAACTATGCCAGTTTGAAGGTTAAAGCCGTAAACTGAGTTTTCCAGTAATGCAGTGTATGTTGACATGATTTACATGACTGAGCAGGAACCAACTGGAAACTTTTATTTCCTCTTCACCACTAACAGCTTCACCACCATGCATCCTGTTCAGACTCATTGGCAGATGTACAGAAAAACAACAATGAAAGACATCATATTAGGATTCGTTTATTAATTTTTTTTTTGTCTTTGAGGGTTATTACATGTCACAGTAGTTTGTCACAGCATTTTACTAAACGCACATCCAGCTTTCTCTGGTGAGGTAATGGGTTGGGCAGTACTTTTAAATTACAGTTTCAAATGCTGTCCAATCTTGCGATTTCTACTGATAAGAAAAGATGCGCCCTTATAAATCCTGCCTTGTACAGCTTTAACAGTGTATGGGGGCATTGATTTCTGTCCTCAATTACAGGTCTTGTGATTTCACAGAGATATATTTGTCCTTTTTGGCAATTTTGGGCACCTACATGCAACAGTATTTACATTATGTAATTGAATTGCAAAAACAAACAATGTAATTGAAAGCAGGCAGTTTGATTTCCACAGACAAGTCATATTAAAAGATTGTATCCTGCATCTTAAATAATTGTTTTAGGGCATTTATTTACAAATTTAAAAAATAACATTCATCTACAGGAACAAAAGGATTTGATTACTTTGAAAAAAAACCCCTCAACTGCCAAATCAGTGCTAATGGCATTTATACACAGCATGAGCCGAATGATTGGACCAATCTGTTTTTTGTTGACTAATAGCGTTGCTCTCACAATTGCACAGCCATCATCCTGCTGGTGTAAAATGAAATACCCTTTGAGGCTAATGAGAATGTAATGTAAATTAATGAGATCAATAGTGAGTGAGTGTGTGTGAGAGAGAGGGGAATACAGCAGGAGAAATAAGGCAGAGTCAATTCTTGGACTCTTTGTTAAGAAAGGCACACTTGTCCAATAAGAATACATTATAGTAATTATAAAGTAGTTGTAGTTTAATCTGAGCAGAGTGCTCTGGGCTGATAAACAGCTGCAGGAGACACGCATTGCTCTCTTTCTCCTGTCTCATTAATTTTGTGCCTTCTCTTTCTATCAGACACACACACCCACGGACACACACACACAAACACACACACACGGACACACACGCTCTCTTGATGTTATTACCGTCACAGCACAGTTGCACTCCATTACTGCCTGTTTCCCAAAATCACTTGAGAACAATGAAATCAAAAGCAAGACTAGAAATCACATTGAAACTTATGCTAGTGTCAGCAGTGGTGCATGCAGCCATTTAAATGACACAAGCACACAAAAGCAATCACTTAACAATGCATGTAATAGCCTGGGAGCAATGATCACTTCCCTTGTCTCAAGTTTTCCTTTAGATAGAGTTAGGAAACATCTAGAAATACACAATGACATTGTTTTTTTTCTGAACAAATCATTTCTGATGTTGGGCTTCTGAGAGTATGCAGTGCACTCACTTCATCTTTTATTGCCAGTGGTGCATGTGCAGGACTGGCAGCCAGAGTCTGATCTGGGATGTTGAAGCTGCAGCTCTGGAGTTGAGCGAAATGAGGCGAAATCCCTCAAAGCTGGAACTGCGCCCAAATCTCTTGCTCTCTCTTGCTGTCCATCTATTTTACAAATACAAAATGTGCAAGCAGGCTGTGCTTGCAGCACAAATCCATGCACACACAGATGTACAATACACACATTCTGGAGGGTGATTTGCCAGAGAGTCTCGCAGGGGCGAATCCCATGGTGCAGCACATTAGTGTGTGGAAAAGAACACATTGCAGGCCAGCCTTTGGGGCATTTTTTTTGAAGCTTTATGTACTTGACTTTAGCAGATTTTTATGAAAATGGTATGCCACTGTCAACAGTTTGCTTAAACAGCTGAGTGAAGCCATTTAAAGGGTGACAAGAAGTCAAAGGATTAAGCCTAGCATCCACTCTGCTGAAGTGTCCTTGAGCAACCTAATCCTCACCTTGCGAAAATGAATTCTGACATGGTCAGTTCCAGAGTACTTTAGCTGATCCAGACGTCTGACACTGAATCCAAAAAGAGATTTTCAAATGCATCACATCTCTATTATCACAGCCCCTTTTATGGCCCTCGGGTCCTACTGTGGTGAATGAGACCTGACCCCTTATTTGAAATCAGTACCTTTTTTCAAAACCATGTCCGGAAGGTACTTTACTATGCTGCCCTTTTTAAGTGCATTCAGCGATGGATTTATTTGCCTGCAAAGGTACAATACAAAAAGAACACCTAGAGATGCACTATGTCAACAAAGTGACACAAAATGACCACAAAAAAGACAAACAACTACAAAGAGAAACAAAACAACTGCAAAGAGAAGCATAATGACTACAAAACAACAGCAAAGAGACATAAAACTAAACAACTGAAAAGGCTTTCTGCCAGCAGCCCGGTGCGTCAACGGGCTATGATAAAGCGTCGGTATTCGATGACCTGGGAAGGAGAACGGGCTGTCTGTCCATGACTGTAAAGTGCTCTGAGGTACAGTGCCACTTCACAGAACATTACGATTCACACGTGACCCATTACCCTGCCTAAACTCTCTGAAAGGCACATGACAGATCAGTGGATTTTCACAATAACATCTTTCACCATGCATCCTTCTTTTATCTTTCCTCCCTTTCTTTCCATCGCTCTTCTTTACCACCCTTTCATTGCTCAGCGCATTAAGCCAAAGGCCAATCTGCTCCTCTTTCCCTGCTCTACACGTCTGTCATCCTTTTCTTAGTGTTCCCCGATTCCATTTTTGTCAGCTCTCTTGCCTTTCTCCTTCTTTTTTTCCCTCCCAGCCCTCTCGTCCTCTGGCTCCTGTAAGTTATTGCTCCAAAGGTGATTGCAGTATCCATGCTGCAACGTACCAACACAGGATTGGATTAAACTGAGATTTAATGGATGGAAGGACATTTTCTCGACTCTGAAATGGATTGTCTCCAGGGACCGTCGGTATGTGGCGGCTTGACATGAGTTGAACTTGTCGTTTTTGGTGGCTGTGAAAGGTTACAGCTATAATGGAGTAAAGACATGGTTGTGTTGTGAAATCTGATGGTTTCACTTATTTTCCTCTAACAAATTAAAGTCCCCTGGATGACAAAGTGAACATACCTGTCTCTGATCTCTTTACCTCTTCCTTTCTTTTGTCTCTGCAACCTTACCCTTCCTTCCTCCCTCCTCTCTCCAACTTTCCTCTCCGTCCATTCCCTGCAATCCCTCCTCCTCCTCTTCCTCCTCCTCCTCCTCTCAAACATCACACAATCCCCTCCTATCCCAATCCAGCGCACCCTCACTCTCTCCCTCCCTCTTCCTTTATCTCTCCCTCCCTCTCTCTTTCTCCCCTTCATCTCACCTCCAGCCAGCCGGAGCACCCTCCTCCTCCTCTTCGCACTGCCTGCCTTCTCTCATCCACTTTCTCTCTCTCTCTCTCTTTATAGCTATCACTCTCTGCTGTCTCTTGTCTTTTTATCTCTCTTTCTGTCTCTTTCTCTCTTTCTATCTCCCACTTCTCTTCCACCGCCAGAAGCTTGCCGGCTCGCTGCTCTTCCTTCAACCACTGAGGATTCAGAAGCACCCGGGACGAAGACTCTGTCACAGGAGGTAAGTGTCCACAGTATGACTGTACGTGTTGTTGGTTGTCAGTATCCTTGCATGCATCAGCTGCTGCTATAGGAAGCAAATGGGGTGACTGGTGAAAAGAAGAGAATAAAGGAAGAGAGAGTAAAATAGAGGCAATCAGGGCTAGATGATGATGATGATGATGATGGTGAGAATGGCGATGGCGATGACAGTAATGGTGTGTCAGGGGAAAAGTAGAAGAGAAGCGCTGAAAAAGATAGGCTATTTTGAAAAATCAAAAAAATCTTTAAAAAGAGTTATAGAGAGAGTTCAAGGAGATGGAAAGAAAAGCAAAAATGGAAATAAGGGCGCGAGATAAAACAGACAAACCAAAACATCAAAATTTGAACTAGAGAGCAGCCAACATAGAGTGAGATGAACATTTAACATAAGTAAAGGATGGAAAAATGAGAATGGGGTGGTGATGCTTCCCTGGTGTAGCAGCTGCGTGCCTACAAATGCAGCGGTGCCTGCCTCCTCCTCCTCCTCTCCCGTAAAAATCCCATTCACAAACAGGACCTGAAAACAGTCGATGGTGATTGGTTCCCCCGAGCGCCGTGTGTCTGTGTGTACTTCATTGCGTGTGAATGTGTGTGAAAGAAAATGAGGGAGGGGGGGGTGATGGAGATGGTGGTGGGGAATTACATTCCTGTGCGGGTGATGCTGAGGCTTCGAGCAAAGGCTTGAATGAAACTGCAGGGTTTGCAGTTGTGCATCAACAGTAGAAAACAGTCCATACTGTACAGGAATGTGAGAGCTGTGTAGTGACACTGCATTTTCATTTGTGGATCCATCTTTTTATTGGCACAACATAACGTCATAATGACAGACAGACAGACGGCAGCACGAGTGGTGATTTTGCACCAGACTCAAACTTCTTATTTTCCTAACTCTTTCTCCCTCATTGCGTCACACGCACTGCTGTTCCAGTTTGTCATCCCTCTACTTGCCACCGCCACTGCCACAATCTTTGCTGCTGTTGCCAACCCTCCCAAATTAACAGCTGTCCAAATAGCAATGTTCCCCTGCATCGCCAATACTAGCAAATTAGAAAGTGACATTTGTTTGGGGTGGGGCCAAGGGCTGTCAGGGTTAGGAGTGGACCGACAAAGCAACATTGCCCTCCCTAGAACCTTGGATAAATGATTTATAAGAAACATTCAAAAAAATGTAAATTATATAATATTGTCCTAAAGAGATACCATCATACAAGACAGTGAAAAGCCAGTTTTAAAATAAGTGTTTTTAGCTGTCATTTAAAGGGAAATACAGAGGAAGAGATGCAGATTGTGAATGGCAATTCATTGGTGCCATGGTAGAAAATGTATGGTCCCACTTGGTTTCATTTCTAGTAGGAACAACAAGTAGAGCTTATTTTGCTGAAGTGTGTGTCTTTGTATGAAGGAGCTTTGGAGGTCAGACACATAGCTAGGAGGCAATCCATTTAGTGAATCATATGTGAATAATACAATGTTGAACTGTGTTCTGGATGCAATGGGAAATCAATGAAGGAATGCTAAAACTGAGGTAATGTGTTTTCTTCTCATAGTCCCAGTTTTATGATGATGATTTAGTGTGTTTTTACTGAAGGCATATTACAATAATCCAGACAGAATAAATGATTTTCTACTGGTCAAGGGCAGACAGAAATAGTTTTGCTTCAGAAATATTTCTGAACTGATAAAATCACAACTTAATAACCCTTTATACTTGGTTGTCAAAGCTCAGGTTTCCAAAGGCTGCTTGGTCTGGGGCAGCATGAAACCAAGTTGTCCCTCTGGGTGAGGGAAATATAATTCAGTCTTGTCCTCATTAAACTGGCGAAGGAGGATACTTAATGTCCTCAAGTGATCCTTTAGGGCAGTCAAACAACACAAATCAGTGGGGTTGACAGGAAGATATTATTGTGCATCATCTGCATATACACAAAACAATATATTGACCATGGGAAAGCGTGCAAAAGAAAAAATATAAGGTCCCAGAATCGACCCTTGAGGTACAGTGCAAGTAGATGAGGAAATGGAACTGCCAAGTTCCATAGAAAAAATGCCTGTCAGAGATTTGAACCACTCAGATAATTTGGGAAAGAGATGATGACCCATGCTGGAACATGAAGAGAAGAAGGCAGAGAAAGAGTAGGAGAGAGGCAAGAATTTTAGTCAGCCTCACTTCAGAAGAGAGCACAAGTGGTTCATACGGTCAAAAAACAAAGTCCTCTTATTTCCAGCGAGCAGGATGCTATACATACAGACTATACTTTGATCACCCACACACTCTTCTGGACCCTCCCTCCTGCCCCTTGGGCTATCTCTCTCCACTCTTAAACCCACACAACATACATCCTCATAAACTTTATCACCACCACCACTTCCCCATTAGATATAAAACTCAGGCGTGAAGCACAGCGGCATTTCTTCTCCTGATTTCATGGGAATTCAGTGATTTAATGAGCATGGAGCTCTGTGGAGTGTGAAATACCCAGGTATGACATAATACTCCTGGAGGAGGAGACCTCACAGTGTGGGTATGGGACATTTGTGTGCGCAGGAGATGGTTATGTACATCTGTGTGTGCGCTCACCAAGGAAGATTAGAAGACTGACAGACTGGTGGAACCGTGGATGAGTGTGTGTGAGAACGACAAAGAGATATAGTAAGAGAAGGATGTGTGTCTGTGTGTAGCTGTGTAGTACTGATGCTGGTGTGTTTAGGGAAGCGAGAGAGCCAGTGTTGAGAGAAATTTCAGACTGGAGTCAGTGAGATTGGGAGAAGTGCACTGGGATGGATATTCAAGTACCGTTAAAGCCATACTGGGGATGCATGATGCGTGATGTATGTTTGTATGTTGGTGTGTATAGTGACAATATGTGGTCTAGGTGGTCCTATTAAGCGCTCTGAGGAGCTCAGAGTGCAGCTAAATGCTGGTTTGAGGTGGCTCTTGTGGCCTGTCAGCTGAGATGAAAAAAGAAAGTCTGTGTGCACTTATCGCTCTGTCACAGTTCATGGATGTAGACAAAATCCTTCACGCTGACACATTGTCCCCTTGTATATCCAAGTTTTGTCTGGTTCAGGGCTGGGGTGATTATAGGATCAGACCTGTAGGGGGGGCTCAGCCTCTAATGAGAATGTGACATATATCAATCTTGGCTTCACTGTCTGTCCACTTTCTCCCCTAGTTCTTCCATCCATCTCTTTTCCTCTGTGCACTCACCCACAAACATATTGTATTCAGCTAGAACCAACCAAAAAAATGACACCGGTAAGATGGGGCACAAATTAAGCCTGTAATCTAATGGTAGAAGGTTAAAAATATTTCAGAAAATAATTATTATAATTATTATACTAATTATTTTCTGAAATGTTTTTATCATAATATTATTAATATATAATCATAATTGTAATATAAAAACAATTGTTTTAGGGGGGCTGAGATGACATTTAGGTGTGCTTGAGCACCATCTTCTAAACTGTACAGACATCTTTATGTAAAATTGTCAATATTGAATGAATATCAGGTCAACAAATTGATTTGATATCTCGATGCATCACAATCCATCACCTCAAGAGTGGGAATTTCTAGTCACCTCATTACGATTATGAGGCTACGATGTGATTGTAAAAAGAATTGGATAAAGATATAATTGTCTCACTGTATGACTACTTGTTACTTTCAAAGTATTTGTAACAATCCAAACAAGCAGATAGGAATGAAATGCAGATATTTAATGTTACTTAATTTACATGTAGCTAACTTTGCATAGCATTACATTATTACAGCATTGTTACAGACCTCTGCTGCTGCTATTTTTATTTCTGACACTGCTGTTATTAGCTCTAACTGCCTTCACTTTTCCAGCAGTTGGAAAACAACAGACAGATTTTAATTAACAGACACAATGTGACCTACAGTGTACATTTACAGCCAGACTGAAACATAGCGCTCATGTTTTCCTCTGCTCTGCTGCTTTCACCGTCATATAGTTCCGCCTGTCATGTAGATATCCTATGAAGAATGAGGAGACGATGTTAGGTAAGCGCTACCGTGCTGCACAGTGTGCAGCTGAAAATCATTAGTTAGTTAGTTGTACATTGATCATGTGAACGTTTAGTACCAGCAGTCATTCACTAAACAGATGCCTGTCTGTGCCAAACAGGGAGAACCGCATTTGTGAATCAATTCATAATGAAGTGAATGATCCAAAGAAGGTTTTAAAATGTGTGACTGAGTCATTACACTTAATAATTATCATGCATGTAGATATCTACCCCGTTCCTACAAATTAAAAATCAATCTAAAACTGTGAAATAATTTAAAATATAACAAGGTTTAAGGTTGGGTCGTTTCAAATGAAAATCTCAACTGACTGAATTTTGGACTCTTTCAAATGGTAATAATTTTAAACAAGACTGAATCTCCAGCCGTGCTAGCAGTAGCTATGCTGTGCTGCTAACTTTAGTATGCTAATATGCTCTCAATGCTTGTAATGACAAGGGATATTTAGCAAGTAGAATATTTACCATGTTCACCATCTTACTTTAGCATGTTAGCTAGCATTTGCAAATTAGTACCAAACAGCAGCTGAGGCTCTTGTGAATGCCATTTGTTTTGCAGGCAGCTATAAATGGAAATCCATTAGTCTATAAATCGCTAAGACATTGTATACACAAACAACAACAATAACAACAACAAAAAAAAGCAACACAAACAAATGAACATATGCAACAAATGTCATGGTAATCTATCCAATAGTTTTACAGCAGCTGCACATGTATTTTGCAAATAGAAATGGATTTATTAGCTGTCACTACCTTGTCTGCATTGTGCAGACTTGTAGTCATACTTGATTGAAATCACACACAATGAAAAAAATGGTGGCAGGTTGACAATTGTGTGTAGGCATTCAGATGTTAGTGTATATACATACCAGAAATGCTCACAAGTCTTTGAGCTAGAGTCCAAGTCAAGTCTCAAGTCTCTCGTGCTTATTACGAATGTTGTATCACCTGCTGCATTCAATCCAGGTTGCTGCATAGCTATAAGGAATGTAACTGTAACCTCTTTTTCATTTACAGAGCACAACCATGTAATGTGAAATGCAATTATTGACGGTTTACTGTAAGTCAAAACACTCCCCAGACTCTTAAACCTAGTGTAACGTTAACTAAATAAAACTGTGATGTTGCATAATCAACAATAAACCTGCAACCTGTTTTAGAGAGCACAACCATGCAGTCTAATGTATAATGCGTCTACAATTAATGACGGCTTATAAACTACTGTAAGTCCACAAACCCTGTTGATTTTCAAACCCAGTGTAAAGTTAACTAAATAAAACTGTAAAGTAACATGGCCAACAATAAAGCTGTAACTTGGTTCTAACTTAAAGAGCACAATGTGCACTGCGGTTAATGACAGCTTATAAACTACTGTATGTCAACACATCCCCCAGACTCTCAAAACAACAAAGCTGTAACCTGTTTTTAACTTACAGAGCAGAGCACAACCTTAATGTGCAATGCAATTAATGACAGCTTAAAGAGGTGGTATTATGCTTTTTGTCTTTTCCCTCTCCTTTATTGAGTTATATATCTCTTTTGTGCATGTAACAGGTTTGCAAACTGAAAAAGCCCAAAGTCTAGCCCAAAGGGAGTTCCCAACTCCCACAGAAAGCTCTGCTCTGAACCGCTTGAAAACACCTCGTTTCTAGTCCAGTCCTTCACTTCCTTTACTTGTGATGTCACAATAAAAACGCGTCACAAAGCTTCCCAATTGGCTAGCGGGGGTCAGGCACGCCCTCAAACCAAGCTAGTCTGAGCAGAGGCCCTTTGGCTCACTCGCCTTTGTTTGGGTTTCCATTGTAGAAATGTTGTACCCCCTGCTTCCAAGTACTATTTTTTTGTTCCAAGCGAGCTGAGGGATACTAAAATGTAACGTGAAAACACAACAGACTGCTTATTGGTCAGAGAGAATGTTCACTATTCACTGCATCATCATTGCACCAGACAGGCCAGCAACAGAAAGTTTAAAATTTTACAGTTTTCATATGGATTTACATCACTAAATCGACTTCTGAGAAGTTTTGAGGTGAGAAATCAGCTGTGTAGATTTTGAATATTGACAGTTTTACGAGAAGTGATGGCAGAACAAAAATGTGACAAGTATTTTCAGAGTTGAGGAGCTCCGCAAATGGCTGTGGGGGAAGCCGGGAAGGGCGTGTGAGTCCGGCCAGCCGGACGCATACACAGACCTCTGCTCCCGCTGTCACACAGACCGCTGCAGCAACAACAGCAGAGGAAAACACAGCTGGAAGGTTTTCATACAGCTTATCTGTCTTTACGTTCTGAGGAATATTCAAACGTTTTAACCGTAGACTGTATATATTTCAAGAGCTGTGTGGATCATTGGTGTGTGTGTCGCATTGAACATTACATTGCGGCGTTGTGTGTGCCGTCGCAATCTTTGGGTACTATCTGCAATGGAAAACTGAGCAAGGCCGAGTAGAGTCGAGGCTATCAATTTGCGCTATGGAAGAATTTTTGGCAAGGCAGCATAGATCATCAGAAAACCGGCAACAGTTCAACGTTAGTCCTGATGGTAAGATGTGGAACAATGATGTTGTGTAGTTGTGGACTGGTAATAACTTAAACCATCTGCTAGGTTACGGTCACAGTCTGAAGCGGTTTTGTTTTGGATCACACCTTGTTTCTTACGACTTCTTCTCTGTTTCTGATTGGGTAGTAGTCCTTACCTAGGAACTGGGCATGTGCAACTCCCAACAAAGATTTTGTACAAGTAAGATGCACCACTCTGTAGCTCAGGAGTGGAGCGTATAACACATAGGGTGAAAAGAGGAGCTGGAGCAATGAGCAGTATGAGAAAAATATGGTGTTTTTTGAAAATTAAATAATCAATATTTAATTAAATAATTTAATTAATAAATTAATAATGTTAATGTGCATTCCTGTTTCCTGCTGGGGAGCTTTTTATTGGTCCTACATTGCCGGTTGTGCATTTCTCTCCTGTGCTCTGCATTGTTGTCTGAAGACTTAAATGGGAGTGAGTAAGATGGAAGCCTGCCAGCGGGTAGACTGGATAGGGACATGTCATTTTACTGGGAAAGATGGAGGGGTGGTTGTTCGTGTGGGCTTGTTATTGTAGGTGTAAGAGAAAAGGTCTGGGTAGCCAGAAGGAAGCACGGTGCTTGTGTGGGCAAACATCTATGGAAAGATGCACCCTGGGAAATGGAAGAAACATTTTCTCTGGTGCATTTCTTTTGATTTTGGTTTTTCTTCTTGACCTTTTTTGTTTCAATTATGCAACATCACCATCATCTTTTTCCTATTATTTTTCCTCTCCTCCCTATTTTAAATTCCCTACTTTTCATTTCACTTGTTTAAATCTGCTTTGTGTGTTAATCTTTTTCTCCCTTTTCTTCACATCCTCCACCACCTGTGAGCTGATTTATAACTATAGATGGGTGCTGAGCATATGGCCATCTCGTCACTACGCTTTCTCCACCACTTAAGAGGTTGTCTGGATAATTAAAACACCATCTCCAGCCACGGCACTGAGGTTGCTCAGACCCAATTTGCATTTGCGCTGATATTGTCATGAGAAGCACAATTAACCCGGCGTTCAGGGCCCTTGTTAAAAGCCATTAATTAAAACACAGATTTTGATAAAAGAGAATGAAGAAGAGGATGCCACACTTTTTTGCTGAGGTGACTGGTTTGAGAAAATATGGCAAACTGGAGATTTTGCTGGCAATGAGAAACACTCAAACAGTATGCTGCATGCAAAGTCATCTAGACTGATAACACACACAGTTTATGATAGAATGTAGCATCACAGGTCACTGAACCTTGTCCCGCAGATGCAAACTGATACAAACATGCTTAAACACGTGCACACAAAGATAAACTGTGTACTGATGCATGGCAGGTCACACATGACGTTACTTTATACCCCTCCCCAACCCTTCCACCGACCACCAAATCCACTCAACACATATACAACACGCATACCCGTTAATAAATTACATTATAATTGAACTAGACAGAAGGTTGTGATAGGCAGGTGATACAAGACTTGTGAGTCTTCATTGCCAAGGTCAAGGACAGATGTTGTTTGAGGCGGCTGGAGTGCACTTGATGGTCCCACTGATAGGCAGGATGATCAGTGAAAAAAAAAAAAGCTGCCAGCTTTGAGCTTATTATTATGTGTCTCTGCACAAGTCATTGTTTGTGTGGGCGGCACCGGTGCTGGAATCGTGCCACCTGCTAATAAGGAATTATGAGCATGAAGTGAACAGCAGCTATTGAATTATCAGATGTTGAGGTTCAGCTAATATTTGAATAAGTGATGGGATTGTAGTGGTGCACAGTCTTTTGCGTGACAGTGCTCAGCTGGACTTTGTGAAGTCATATGAAGGAGTTGTACACAGTCACAATGAATGGAAAGGTCTCATTTGTTATGCTCGCCTATGGTGGCTAAATTGCGAAACCAGCAGTAGTCCCTGTGCCTTTGGTCAAAGGTTGTGTAGCTCATTTCTGTCCCCTCTTCTTAAGACCTCTCTCACTGTAGCTTTTCACACTTCCTCGTTTCCTCCCTTTGTTCATCTCTTTCATGCATCATATGTTGAAGTAAGGTCAAAAACATGCATAAAAACACACATACCCAAATGCACGCTAAAGAGCAACTGACCTTTTTTCAAATGTTCTTCATGCAAAGTGCTTTTTTTTCTCCTTAAGGGAGGACTTAGGTCCAAAGCTATTTGAAGCACGCTGAGCTGTCTGAAGGTTTGGGAACTGTTTCAGCGGTGACACAAGTGTGAGTATTTTTACTGAGGTCAAAAAGTCCCTACTAACTTTAGACTGTCACAGAGGTCAGCGCAGTGCAACAGGAGTCAGCCCACTTCCAATTAGAAAACCTGTGACCTCTTAAATGAGATCATTAATGAACCCATGGTCAGATGGGAGAGAGAGCGAGCAAAAATGGATTGAGACTTTTCTTATTACAGAGCTTGGACTTTTTTTAGAAAAGAAAAATGAAACAAGATGAGTATTTGACCTATTTTGTCAAAGCCACTTAAAGTCTCCATCTTTGGGGAACAACGTGATGGTATATATACATTTATAAGCAGTGAATTGTATCTGTCCTAAGGTTAAACGTTTACTCGGTCAACAAATGTAATTTTCTTCTCAATTAGGTTGTGCAACATCAGTACTGAAATATACAAATTCTGGTCTTTTATTGGTTCTTCTTTTAAGGTGACTTTCATCTAGTTTTATATTTTTAGGATAAATAAAAATTAAAACCCTATCAGTAGATAAGTTTTATATATACACATGCAATTCTAATATTAATGGATTCTTTATTTTAAAATTAATCCTAGTCATTCTGTTGTCTTTTTTTATTATATCTTCTTCTTCTTCTTCTTCTTCTTCTTATTATTATTATTATTATCTTCAGCTCTGGTATCTGGTTGTGTTCCTCAGTGTGTGCATGACATGTGAACACAAGGTATGAGAAGGAAGGCAAGAACATCAAATCAAAATCATTGCATTGCCTATAGACCAACCCCCCTGAAACAACACACAAATGGAATAAGACGGGAGTCATTCTTGCAGGATTGGGACAAGACAGGAGTATTTTTGTGGGAGTGGGATGGAAGGGGAGTGGAAATGTCATGTGTCACACTCTACCACACTTGTGGCCTTGCAAAGCAGCATTCATTGTGAATAATATCCATCAATCCCTGTTGAATGTCATATCCCAGGTTACATTCTGCCCCTCAGGAACAAGAGCCAGGAAAGCTGCAGGGAAGTTTTCCTTCTATTTATCGCACCATCCTCTTACAGTACTCCCCTTTCGCCTGACCTTCATTTCCAGTTCCCTGACTCTACATTTAATTTAATCCACACTCCTTATCCTATTACCCATACTGTCTCTTCTCTGCCTCAATCTCCGCATTATCGGCTGCTTTGCTACTTAGTTTAATGCAGAAACATTCCCAGCAGAGTTGGGATTCAGAGTCTGATTCATTCAGGCCAGAGCCTGCTCACATCTGACCTAATGCTGACCCGAACCCAAAGCCAATGTTTGACCATCAAAACTTCTCCCTCCTCTCTGCCTCTCTACCTCACTCTCTCTCGTGTGCTCTCTTGCTCAGGAGTGAATGGGTTTAAAGGTGTGATCAGGCAAGGGGTGTGCATAGAAGGAGCAACATTTTTTCAGCAATCACTTAATATATTTACGTCCTGTAATTACCTGTCTACACTGTAGTTTTCATTGTTAGTGGTGGAGTCTGCTATTCCTGTGCTGGATTCAATTTGATGTCTTTGGATCCTTTTGGATACCTGACCAAAATGTCTAAGTTCACAGTATTGATTTGTGAGAACAGGGCTGTTGAGAGGTCTGTGGAATTGAAAAATAAACATTTTGACCCTCACAGATCCATATGGAACACCAAGGCTCTATACCTCTGTAAAATGCAGCAAATAATATGACTGAAGGATTCACATCAGTGAACTGATCCAACGGGAGAAAGAAAAGCCCACAGCAGAAGAAACTCTCAGTGACAGTGTTTATTCCATATTGCACTCCTTCATGAGACCCATTCACTTCAGTGTCATATTCAATCTGGCAACGCCAGGCTGAGGCCTGGGTTATCATCAGTAAGAAACATTAGATTGGAGACAGAAGATGCTTTGATGACCTCTGAAGCTGACTTTTGTTACGGGGGTTTGAGGGCACAAGTTTCTGTGCTTTTCTGTGGAAGTCTGTGTGAATGTGACAGCATTACATAGCAGTGTAATACACATTACCTTACATGTACAGAAGCTGTATGCTTATAGAGGTGAAGCACTTTTGTTCTCGGGTGTATATGTGCCTCTACACATCTATGCAAGTGTATACCATCATAGAAGTGTGCAGGAGTTTGTCTGTCTATTGACTCCCTTCCCTTGAAGCTCAGTTCCACTGTCTCTCTCTCTTGTGGCTTTATGAATGACTGCACAATTCTTTCCTTCATGTGAATGTGCATATTCCATCCTCAACTCCCTGCCCTGTGCCCATTTTCCTTCCTGCTCGCTTTTCTCTTGCTTTGTAAGAAGGCTGGCCACGGCAAACTGGCCTGAGGCGAGTCCAAGGCTGTAGAGTGTGGGCCTTGTGTGAGAATGAACATGAGAGACTGAGAGGGTGTGTGTGTGCTGTGTATGCCCCTGTTGAAGTCTTTGTGCATGAGCAGTCGAGAGTCTACTACTACTACTTTAACTGTTACTGCTTTCTGCTGCAAGGTCAAAGGAGCGCTGCCCCCGCCCCCCGCATGTCTCCCTCTCGTAGCACTGCAGGAGTTGCTGTCAGTGACAAGAGGGCGTCAGCTGCTGCTGCTGACCAGGCATCACTGCCGGGGTTAGGGATACAGGGCAACACACGTACTGGCACAAACTGGCATCCGCGTGTACACACATGCGGGACAGCTTTGCTCACTCACGCAAATACAAATTGAAATGCGTGTACAGACACCATGCCACCACAGTTGAAAACAAGTGTATTGATGAGCACTTGAGCTGCGATGTGTGGATAGCCATCCCACTTACTCTCCTGCACCGCTGAATGCATCATAATCCAACTATGAGGATTCACTGCGTGTCTAGATTTAGTCAATCCTTAACGACCACCGGCCAACTCAAGTGCAGTGAAGACTAGTCTAGTGTCAGTTTACAAACCAAGTGTGTAATGATGCATAAAATTTGATGGATGAATAGTACTCTATAAGATTAATTCCTGATTACAAGTAGAGGCAGAATCATTATTATGATGTAAAGTGGAAGACAGTGTAGTGAAGTACCTTCTCTCCGCGTTAGTTGTATTTTGGCTTGCCGACTCAAGGTCAAACTTTCCTCTTTAAGAAGAAACAAATCTGCTGACAATGTGGGTGAATGCCCCCAGACACCAGAATTTATGTACAATGAATTTAACCACTCTTCAAACTGTGACTTTAACAACCCCTCCTCCCCTCGCTTGATCCCCTCCCCCCCCTCTTCACCCTCTCTTCTTTTCTCTCGCATCACAGACGTGGTCCAGAATACAAATTGTATTTTCCTTTCTTTATTTGGGTAGCCTATAATGCTGTAGGCCAGAGGAGAATGGGAGACGGGAGTGAATGCGTCCCGCCAAAAGAAAAGGGAGGCAACAATAGGTTGGGAAAGCTGCTCTACAGACAAAAAGAGGAGAACACAAAGAGGGGTAGAAATAGAGACAGACAGAGAGGGAGAGAAAGTGTAGAGATGAATGGAAGATACAGGAACAGAGAGAGAAAGGGAGAAAACCTCAGAAGACAAAAGGCAAAATAATGATAAAGGAGGTTATACTTAAGATGTGTTCAATAAACGATAGGCTGTTCAAAGATGTAGCTAATTGTTTTGTCCAAGCAACGATGACAAAGTATTTTCACTAGTGACCGAAAGTTGCATAGTGGCTGATTCTCAGTGGAATCGGCAGTACAAGTGACCCTTTCACATTATAGTGGGTCATTAGATTGTGTGCTCAGATCAAAAATATTGATCAATGAAGCTTTGAATTTTACCTGTAAGATAATGCAACACACCAGGTGTTGCCTGAGTCTGCATTCAGAGGTACATCAGTTGTAACTCTAGCTTTAAAATGAGCAACAAGAAGCAGTGTCCTGTGACAAATTCAAACTTTAGAATGAGAATCAAACTATTTCTTTCCCATTGGTAGTTTTTTTAAAGTGTGCACAGATGAGACATAAGACATGCTAATGTGTAGCATTAGCATATGTAGCGTGACTTGCATGCCAGACCTTAATGCAGGGATTTTACTTTTGTTAACTTGTTGATTTATTATTGTATTTATGTATGTATTGTTAATTAATTGTATTTCCCACAGTAGCTGCATTAGATTCAAATAACTTCTACTTCCACTGGATCTTAAGTTTCTCGTAATGCAACTCAATAGCATTTTTCATTAAACTCTTTCTGCCTCCTAAATGCTCACTTCCATTGAACCCCACACCTTCAGCTTGTGACATTTTGAAACTTTGGAAAGCTCTTTCCAGAGCCACAGAGAGCTTCATACAACTGTTTCCACTGGCTGAGTAATATTCTGCATGAGGACCTAACTGAACTTCAGGTGTATAATTGCCCCCCTTTAACAATTTCTAAATAAATGGGAAAAGAAAACCCTTCATTAGTCTATCAATGACCTAGAGAAAACACAGAACTCACATTTGAACTTCATGGATTTTCTGTGTGATTGCACTGGGAAAGTTATGTGTGTGTCCTCCAGGCTTTTGAAGCATCAGTATAACATTGTGAGTAGAAAGACTTTTTCTGTATGAGCAAGTGTCTGCCTGAAGTGCCTTTGAGCAGGACCCCAAAAGAGGATGTCCCTTCCTGTCAAGGACGAGACCTGTGATTTACCGACCGTGGCACTGATGAGGTAAACCGTTACTCTTAACTAGGCAAGGTTGTGCTGTGCCCATCACACACAGTATGTGGTGAGTCACATCTCGGAGTCCATCAACCCTTATTAAAATCAACTGAAACAAGCCTGTGTGCCACTCACCCCATTGGATTCCTTGCTTTGTCCGCCGGACAGAAGGGTAAACACTGTCAATGTTTCACTCAAGCTGGCCCGCTGCGTGTGGCGGCTGGCAGGGAGCAAGACAGATCGACAGCACTGGGGGAAACAAAGCGGAGAAAGGATGAGAGAGAAGCGACGATCGCCACCAAAAAGGCCAATGGTGTTTTGTGTGTGTGATGAATGCTTATGCACCACTGCCCTGAGGAGATGTGTGTCTGTATGAGTAAAGAAAGGCGTCATGTGACTCTCATGACTGTCTCTGACCCCATTTAGTCAGGGCTCAAATTGTGTTTTGCATTGCCACACCAGCTACCACACACACACATACATACATGTGCACGCGCACAGGGTGGTACGATCGACGCCTGTCTCCTTTGATTTAATGTTTTCCCCAAACAAAGCCCAGCCAAACTGGACTCCATCACTAAAGAAGCAGAGGAAAAATAGGCCCTTACATCACACTGCTGTGAGCCAGCCAGGCATGACGAAGACTGCAGTATTTTCAGCTGGGGAGACACAACCCCCCTCCACACACACACACACACACACACACACACACACACACACACACACACACACACACACACACACACACACACACACACACACACTATAATGCTGCACCTTAAGTGACAGCTAATAGTATCTAGAGGTTCTTATACTGGAGTGTAACTTAGAGAGGAAAAGCATGAATGTTTTCTCAGTGCAGTCGCAGGTGAAGGTTACAGTTACACTTTGATGCTCTTCCACCTGGCAGCACTTTTTT
This sequence comes from Lepomis macrochirus, assembly GCA_024633595.2. NCBI lineage: Eukaryota > Metazoa > Chordata > Actinopteri > Centrarchiformes > Centrarchidae > Lepomis > Lepomis macrochirus. Next base: position 26,707,390 of record JALXJV020000007.1, on the reverse strand, counting down.
AGTTTTTCCATTGCACCAATCCATCACTGTCAAAGAAAATTACATACGTGAAGCAATTCATCTTAGGATAACAGAATAATGTACACGTGTGTTATAGATGCTCCAGTGTGTGACAATGCTTTCAAAAGACCTGCTTCCTGCTGAAACAAAGTGCTTTCCGGCCAGTGCCATGTCCAGCAGCCGTGCCATTCACAAGTGTGTGTACAGTATGTGTGTCTTATTGTATTTGTGTGTCTAAGAGTGCATGCATGAGTGTGTGGGTAGATCTTTGAGTGTGTGTGTGTGTTTTTGCAGCACCCTGGCCTTCAGGCTCTCTGTCCTGCAATGCTGAAGAATAAAACAAGAGAAGAAGATGGTAAAAAGGATGAGGCAGCACAGTAAAGAGACAGAGGAGGGATGATCACTCAGACCGACATGCAGCCCTCAGGATGGTGACACCGATCACAGAGAACACTTAAAAACAGACATTTCAGAGTCAAAGTCAAGGTTATCTGGGATCACTTGAATTAGAAAAGTTCTGCTGGGCCGTTACTGTGTCGAGTTAGTGAGTTTCCTTCCACGCTCCAAAAACATGCAGGTTTTTAGATGAATTAGGGGCTGTAAATTGCTATCAGGTGTTTGTGTTTTTATCATATACTGTATGTGTCAGCCATGTGATGGACTGGATAATCTGCATCTCGCCCAATGCATGCCAAGATCGGCTACACCGAAAAGGATGAAATTAGTATAAAAGATGAACGAAAACCAACTCCGTAAAAACATTTTCATATTCCACATTCCTTGCAGACACTCACTGTCAACAGCGCACAGCACATGATTCAAACCTTTTTTTACTGCTCCAATGAGCAAATAAGAAAATTAAAAAAGGGTGTAAAATATATGCAGGCGGGCCCGTTGAGACTGACTGACTTCCATTGATAAAACACATTTGCAGGGGATGAGATGAGGAGCGAAGTACAGGTCAGAAAGAGCAACAGATTATCCACATATAATCTGTAAAGCGTATCTGGCAGCTTTATTACACATTTAACATTGACGTTCTATATTTATTTCTGTGGGTGGATCGTCAGGCGCGTTCATTTGCTCCCTCTCAGTTTCCACGAACTGGTCTGTTTCCTGTATTATTCCAGAGTAGACCGTTTCTCTGCAGCTTGACACATAGTACATCCTAAACCCATTCTCTTTTGTGCTTGGTGGAGCAACAGAAGAGGCTCATCACAATGTTTCAGGTTTTATTACACTAGAGTTATTTGCTCCCAGAAAATGATGCCAGTACGAGTACATGCTATGACTGAAAGAAAGAGTCATTTTGCACAACAAGTTCAAGTAATTTCATGCAGTGACACCGAACATACTTGACAAAGAATGACTGGAGTAAAACTATTGTTTAGCAGATGTGGGGACTGCATAAATCATATATTTAATGTCTTGTCTGCAATGCATTGCTGGTTTGCTCTGCATTTCAAAACCTTTTATCTACTTTGCCTGACTAAACTTATTAACAATGGAGCAAAATTTCCATTTTGTGATAAATGTAAAAAAAATGCATAAATCTGTCCCTCAAGTCAGCCGCATGCAAATATCAATATGAGAAGTAATTAATTCAGAAATTCTCTTCGACGGCTCCAAATGTCTGACTGATTTCTACCATAAAAGATTACCTCCATTCAGAAACTCCCTTTTAGATACAATGATTTGTCTGTCTTCGCCAACAAGTTATAATAGCCATTTTTACACCTCATTGAGCTCAGAGGCAAACTTATGATAGCAGAGTCTTGAAAACTATTGATGCTGCTGTCTTTTTAATCGGCTAGATGAATTAATCTATTTGGAATGAGAAGAAGAGAGAGAAGAGGAGAGGAGGAGGCAGTAATGGCTTGGCAGGGAACCTAGTGGACGAGGAGATGGCATGGAAAGCACATTTGTCACATGTGTCTCCTCAAAAGGGTTGGACCATACTTGTTTGTGTGTTTCTGGGTGTGTGGGTTAGCATGTTTATATTTAAATGTCAAACTAATTAACTATAGTCATGAACTATATAAGCCCACTTATCAGCCACAGAGTGAAAACATTATGGTCTGAAACAAGAATTTTGGCAGAGGCTGACTGGCAAAACATGAGAGATAGTTATCCTGGAACGAGAGGAAAGAAAGATTGGTGCATTGATAGGGCCATTGGCTGCTCACTGTGTGTGTGTGTGTGTGTGTGTGTGTGTGTGTGTGTGTGAGCGAGCGAAGCCACATGGTCTTCCTGTGGTCATCATTCAATACAGCACACCTGGAGTATAAGTGCTCTGCTGCGGCCAAATGATCCTGCCAAAGGGGTGGAGGGACACAGGAATGGAAGAAGAGAGATAAAAGGGATGGAGGAGGGGAGGAGGGGGTCAAGGATTTAGGGATGAGAGAATGGGAAATGCAAAATGTGCCAGGAGAGGAGGATGATGCGACCACATAAATGTGTGTTGCTAAGAGAAAATGAAAGCGAAAAAATTAATATAAGGAGAGTTGGAGAGGGGAAGAAGAGAGAGAGAGAGAGAGGCTCCGGGAAGGACAGCCAAATGAGAGAGAGGAGATGGATGGAGAGGCAGCGAGATAGATGAGTGTTAATTTAGGTTGCAGGAGCACATTGTCTCTACAGCTTCAAGAGGATGGAGAGAGGCCACACAGACAAATGAGGGAAATGAAATTAAAAAAAGAAAACAGAAAAACAAAGCAAAAACAGAGAATGGAGGAGAGGATGAAGCCAAACTTTAACTGAAATAAGATGCAAAACAAAAAATAGAAAGAACAGGTAGGAAAGCCTCTTTGTATTGTATCATTCAGCTGCCCAGCCTGGCTCTATTCCTAATGTATGATATCAGAGTGCTGCTTTGGAGGTGCTCTAACATTATTCTGGCATTAAATTGAGAAAGTTTGATCCAAGGACACCCCCCCCACACACACACACACACAGACACACACAAACTCACACTCACTCACACTCACTCACTCTAAAAGCATCTTTCAAAATGTGTAGCTGGCAGAGCCAGACCGTCGCAGTGTGTAATTACTTTGTAATCTGGAGACCATGAAGACTCTTGGTAGAAAGCTTTTCTTTAGGTTGATTCTCTTACTTTGGTGTGAAATGGAAACAAATGACGTCTTAGAGACCAAGTTACAGTCAGTTCAAAGGACAGAGGGCCTCACACAAGAGCATTTTTGTATTCTTATCAAAAGTCTGACCAGTGCATAAACTTGGCTTATCCAAAGACTTAGTTCTTTCTGTAGAATTTCATTTACTAGTATTTTACAAAACCCTCTGAACTGCACAAAATTGTCTTAAATCATGAGGAGGTGCACCTTCATGAGATTTGATTAATATCATAATCAACACCCCAAAGCTCCGCTGTTGGATATCACCAGACCAAAACATTACATGTTCAGCAATGTGTTAGAGGACTAGAAAACAATTGGCTAGGAATTATTAATGCAGCTGCCACTGATGCATCATCAGAGCAGAGCCCCACTGTGACAGAAATAGACTGAATAGTTTATTAAAGTCACTAAAAACATTTTTGCTCAGGCAAAGCGGCCCATGAGTTACAGGGGAGGCAGTGACTGTCAAGGAGATGAACCAGAGAATATTATATACAGTAGGTGATGTTACAGTGTCAGGTGTCAGAGTGAATTTTTCTAAATAAATGTCGAAGCTCATAGTTAACTGGCAAGACTTGATGATTGAAATGTTTAACATTACATTTATTTTATTTTATATTTTATTGTAACATACAGTATTTAAACTCCAAATTCAGATTAAGGCTTTAGAGTGCCTTTAGTCAAAGAAGTGTGTTTCCCCTTGTGAAGAAAGGCAGACGATCTGTACACAACTCAGATGATAGGTCTGGGCTTCAGGTGATTTTTGGCGAACGTGACAAATTCTCTTAAATCACATTTGTTTATTTACTAATAATGTAATAAACTGATCAGTTAGTCATTGGTTCTTATCTCTTCCCTACTGCGGAAATGCATTGGTCTACTTTTTGCATTTATGCTACTGTATTTTTGATGTACTTAACACCAGGCCAAAGAATACATAAAAAGGGTCTATATGATGCCGACTTTTCTTGCTCTACATTTGACCGTTTGGCAATATGTGCTTGGCATGAACAATCAGTAACTACTTGAGATGCAAAGAGACCCCCGCCCATGGAGGCACAGCATCTGATCTCGTCTCACCTGAATAGACAATGGCGTGATGAAATGAGAAAAATGAGAAACCCATCATAGACCTCGACGAAACTGACAGCTGGCAGCATCCAGCTGAGAGAGAGAGAGAAATAGAGAGAGAGACAGATGTTTCTCCCAGAGAGAACGAAAGAAAGAACAAATTCCTGTGGCCTGGCACCAGATGTTACCTTGGCAAGAAAAGAAGAGTGGGGAGGAGTGGAGAGAACATGGGATGGTATGGAGATACAACAGAAAAGAAGAAGAGATGATGAGGAAGAAGTGGTGGGAAAATAAGGGTAGAGAAAAGTAATAAGCTCAAAGCTTAAGCCTAGAAAATTGCGAGCCATTTTGAAAATTCAGTTGCAGGCAATTTAGTGACTGTCATTGGAAAAATGTCAGCCTATGGAAACGTCACGTCTGGAGGATTTTAGGTTGGGTAAAAAGAAGTTTTCCTGAGCTTTGAATCAGACTCACTGCTGAATGACAGCAGTCCTGCTATATTTTCTCTTTCACCCCACCTTCCCTCTCTCTTCTTTCTGTCTCATCTCTACCATCTCCTTCCTGCATCACCTCTCTCCAGCATCACATGCCTCTCCTGATTACTTCCCGTGTCCGTCTCCTTGTCTCCCTTTCTCTCCTCACTCCTCTCCTCACCTGCCTCATCTGTCACCTCTGATTCCATGTTGGGAACTTTCATTGGCAGGCCTGATTCAACAACTACTACAACCGAAATCCTCTGTGTGCGGGTGTGTGTGTCTGTCCCTGTGGGTGTGTGCGATGTGATTTGAGAGAGGGGGGAAAGCGTGTGTGAATTGATGTGTGTGTCCTAACTCCTGGCAGCTGCTATTAGTGCAGGCAGGGAAGACAGACAAACCGCGGGTGAACGAATGATAAACCAAAGCCTAGTGAGGAGACAAGGGGATCAGAGGAAATCATTGTTACTCAAACACACCTTCTGCTCCTTCTCTTCTTGCCATCCACTCCCTTTGTTTCCTGCTCTCTCTTTCTCTCTTTAACCTACAATCTTATTGGACCTCTTATCATCTCTTTTTGTACCATGAGATGACAGAAGTAGAGCCAAGAATCTACAGAGTACTGTACAGTAAGTAGGAAGTACTGTATACCCTACAGCTTTCTGTATGCTGCCCCCCCACACACACACACACACACAGAAAAATATTGTGTGTGAATGCTGACATGTAGTAGTGAGGTGTTTGAGTTTTGATTTTAGCGGCTAGGTGCTGACTCCCTTCAGTGCAGCAGCTACCCTTCAGGTGGCAACAACAAAGGTCAGAGTATTGATCATTAGTCATTCTCACAAGCTCTCTGAATTAGTGAGCAATGTCTCTCTCTCTCTCTGACACACACACACACACACACACACACACACACACACACACACACACACACACACACACACACACACACACACACATAGTTTCTTTATTGATCCCCCATAGGGGAAATTCAAATTGGCACCGCAGCCTAGTGGAATGTAGCGTTTAAAGTATAAAGAAGAACAAAATACAATAAATTAGAATCAGTGATTATCAGGATCAAATGTATAAAATATTAAGTCACATGCTCACATATACAATACATGCATGTGTTGATGCCTACACGAACACGTAATTGGACCCCTACTCTGCTCAAAACATGTATAATGGACATTATGCAATACTTCCCCCAAGGCTGCCAGAGTTGATGCACATTAACACTGTGAGGTGTATGTGTGTTTTATGTGTGTGTGTGTGTGGGGGGGCTTTGTGTGTGTTATTGTAGTGTAGCAGGTACAGGTCAGGGAGGTTAATGTAAAAGTATAATAACTGAGTCATGACATTATTGTGACAAGTACCAGTGGATTGAAGTGAGTATTGTGTCTGTAGAGGGAAGAACAGGCCGAAGGGTAAGCCAGTGGCAGACAAAGTCACATTTGGAGGAGTCTGTTTGATCCAAAGCAAGCTATGCATGAAAGCATGAGAAAAGAAACAGAAGATAAAATTGAATCCTGAGGCTGTTTGATGCTGTTTTTTTTGCCACAGTGGAGCTCTGACAAAACATTTTTTTTCTGTTCTCTTTTCTTCCCTTCTCTTCCATATAATTAAATTTGATATATAGTTATATTTCAATCAAAACATACCTCATTGTATTAATATTTAAAATCCCCACTGGCCAACTTCTTTCAACTTTCCATTAGCGGCATAACATCAATAACATCAACACTAACCACTTTGTATGGCGACATACACTCAAGAGTATCAAATTAATGTATGACATTAACATATTTGCCAAGTAATGTTCCAAAATCCAAGATAATACAGTCTCTGTCTACAGTCTTCATTAATCAAGACTTTCATGTGTTCCTGCAGAGGGAACGGAGAAAGCCATTCGCCGAAAGATTAATTGCATTGGTTTCCCAAGAAGTCATGAATGATGCAGTTTGTTCAAAGGCTGGGCGACACCTCACCCAAACTGCTCAATTATAACTACACTCCACTATCTCTTCCATAAAATGCAATGCAGCTAGTCGTGGGTGAACTCATTTTAATACAGGAACTTAAAGTAAGCCAATTTCTCTTTTTGCGGGGAATAAAATGAAACACGGTTTGACTTTGTCACGTTACAATAAGAAGACTTTCCTGGGCTCCACAATAGCAATTTCCATCTTTACTGTGACTACCGTTGTGTTTAGTGACTGTTACCAATGGAACAGCGTGCAGGTTGAGTGAGTGCCCTCTAATCAGATCATACTGTAGTTGTAGGTGTGTACTTAATAAGTCTAACAAGCCATGGTGCCATGGGACATTAGCAGGGAGTGGATTGATGCACATGAGATGCCAGTGCATTAACTTGACTTAATTATAATGACTTTCTACTCTCTAGTGCCAAACCCCACCTCTTCCCTCCTTGCAACACATGGATACACACATATGCTTGGTTACTAGTTTATTAGGTATAAGTAGCTAACACTAATGAATGTTATAAGGTTCCGTTTTAGAGAGGTGTTACTGGTCAGCTGTATGGTCATTTGTTTCTATGTTTTTGTCCTCCCCATTTCTATCAATGAGGGTTGGCTTGATAACAAAAGCAGTACTACACAGTTCCCGTTGGCTAGAGCAACAACAGGGTTGAAAAATCTCAAACCAAAACAACTGCCTAGCTTTCTAACCTGCTTGCTAACACTGCTAGCTCTGCCTCCGCACTCTCACAACCCTGCCTAGCTAGTTAGCCAGCTGGGTGGTTAGCATGTGCGGCCTCATTAAGCTAAATAAAAGTAGAGGACACTATTAGTAGATTCAGGATTACTTTTGCATTACTCTATCTAGCAGAAGCTAACTGGCTAAATGAAAACATGTTGTGCCCCTTTGTGGTGAGATTCACAAGGGGCACATTCTGTGCTCCGAATGAATTTATCGACACACTTTCACACACACACACACACACACACACACACACACACACACACACACACACACACACTACTCTTAATGGCCTCATTTTGTTGTTTAATTGATTGATGGATATAATGATATCTAGGCTCCTCCTTTCTGCCTTGCAAACTGGCAGTGTTGTCCAGAAGAATCCTTCACCCGAGTGAGTCCTTGACTTAAATTAGATTTTAACTGCAATGCGGCTGGCTTTCAGTGCATAGCACAGAATTAGCCGGTTAGTATAATGTGTGTTAATGGACCGTCCACTTCCACAAATTATTCTTAAATATAAACTGTCCATAAAGAGCAAACCCACACATCTGGATGACAAGAGTTCCGAGCAGGTGCCAGCCTTGTTTTTGTGCTAATGTTTTTATAATGTGCAGCATTTCCTAAGTTGCCCTTGGATTAACAAAAGGAACACATGAATGTCAGGCTGTCTGTGACAGACAGTCGTTGTTGGTTATTATCATAACGTGCAGATGTGGCCCTGTGCCGCTGATGTAATTCAAGCTTGAGAGGATTTAAGGGTGGAATAATCTTCAGAGATTTTCTCTTTTTTATTGCCTGACACTAGTGATTTGTTGGAATTCGATATACTTTACTGCTCACACCCCACACATACCATAGCAAATGCATTTCCTTGGACACACTGAACTTCAAGGTCAAACGCTTCTTTGTTCATTTCTCGAATATGCATGTGTGTAGGTCTACTGTGTGTATTTGCATACTTACATGTATATGTTAGCAAATATGTGTGGGTGTTCACAACTGAGAGCAGGAGGTTACATGCAGTATATTGAAGTGTGTGAGTGTGTGTTTATGTGTGTGTGTATATACTATCCCACAATATGTAAGCATATTATAATATGGATAATTTTCTATATTTTAAAGGATTATTATGTAAAAATATTAATATATCTACTCATACGTTATTATATACAATATTTATATGCACATGCTTTTGAAATTGGCAAGTCCTGATGTTTGAAATATTTAACATTACTTTTTTTATTTAGTTGATGTTGGTATCAAATTAACACTCCAAATACATTCACATAAACAAAATAAAATGTTATATCGATTGAAATGATCCTTGAATGCCTTATTAAGAATATTTTCACTGTATGACAAAATTGTATTTACATACAATCATGGAGTCATTTTTATTGTTAAAGTTTGACAGATATGTTATCTTCACTTCTACCAGCTTGGGTGTTTCACCAGAGGCGTTTTCCATTGTCTGAAATTGGAAGAAAAAACAATCTAATTTGAATTTATTTTATTTATTTTATTTATTTATTTATTTGATGGGGACAAGTGGGAACAATTAACATGCACCACACTACAACATTTATAGCCAAGGCTAATTTGCAATGTCTGTCCCCAGATGGGCTTTTCACATAACATTATTTACATACATAAAATACAAAAAATAATACATTTACATTTACAAAATCATTACTTCAATCTAAATTGAATAAAGAAATGTGCATAGGAGCTCAAACTATCAATGATTGCATTTGATTTGAATGAAGAACTTCACCCAAAATAAATTAAGTACTGAACATAAAATTAGTGAGCTGTGATTTTGCCAGAGATTAGGTTGCTTGTCACTACATTCAAATCATGTTTTGCAGATACTGTAAACCTCCTCTAGGGACACCAGTGGCCACACACACTCTGTCTAGTATATATATACTAAGTATATGAGGGTCTAGACTCTAGACTCTCATATACTCAGTGGTAGCTTTCATTTTACCACTTTTCACTTTACCTATTTTGTTTTCTTTTATCTCCATACATCTATCTTTGCCTCTTCTGCACTCTTTTCTTCTCAGTTTTTGCTTTACCACCAGCATTTTGCTGTCAGAAATACTTCCTCTTCCTCTCTCATCAACATCCCGTTTACCAGTGATATGTCAAACCCAACTTTTCAACTTTTTTACTTTGGTCGAAAATTGAACTTTTCTAAAACTTGGTTAAAAGTTTTGCTTCTCTTTGTTCTCCACTCTCTCTCTCTCTCTTTGAATATTCACCGGCTCTCATATTACAGTGCTTGAACTCATATTGCTTCTGAAGTCAGTCTCAAATATTCCCAGACACCTGTTGCTGGGGTTCACACTATTCTGCCAGCAAAGGCCGGCACCAGATACTGTGTGAATCACACAATCACCCCCCTCATCTCTCATGTAGACCCTGCACTTCACACACTGCCACTCTCCTCAACATTCCCAGTGTGTTTGTGTGTGTGTATGTGTGTGTGTGTTGGAGGGGGTCTAGTGCCCATTTTGATCATATCACTCTATATATATAAATATTCTCTACCATTTCAGCTATGATAGTTGCGTGGCTCTAAGGAAGGCAAAGTCAGTCAGTCCTCAGTCAAGACGTCTCAGTCTGCTAGGCCAGCAGCGACATGATGATGATGATGATGACAGTGGCGATATAGTGATGAAAGTAATAAAGATGAACATGATAAAGATGTCGTTGATGACAACAACCTTGACACTTCATGGCTTGGATAGTTCCAACACTGACCTGAGAGATATCATTTTCCGGACTGTCTAGAGAAACTGACAGACACATCGAAAGTTGTCGTACACGATTCTGTCACCACACTCATGCATCTTCCTCTCTAAATCACATCCAACAAATCTATTTTTCCTTGTGCAGCCTTTTGCCTCCTCTTTTTGCCCTCCATCATCCTCTCTGCCAAGGTTTCCTCTTTGTGTATAGAGACAGGTCAATCATTCTTCTGGTCTCTTGGTATCTCTGGACTTCTGATATCTCCAAGCCCTGCAGCGAGGAGTGTTCCTTTGCATCAAAAGGATCTGATTATAAAGTAAGGTGTGGAAGTTGGAGGGCGTTCATCTTAATGCCTCAGTATTTACAGAGAAAGAACAATGATTAAGCAGGTGGATCATGCTGCGAACATACACACATTCGACATACACATACACAGATACAGACAGAAGGCGAGATTGGATTGGATTAACAGTTTTTTGCTGTGCTGTATAAAGTTCTCCTATCTATCTATCTATCTATCTATCTATCTATCTATCTATCTATCTATCTATCTATCTATCTATCTATCTATCTATCTATCTATCTATCTATCTATCTATCTATCTATCTATCTATCTATCTATCTATCTATCTATCGTTACTCCAGTCTCCCTGCTTGGCATGTCATTTGTTCCATTTTTCTTCTATTCCCAGATTCACTTCCTCTTTACTTTTTCATCCATCTCTGTCTTTCATGTTTCCGTTGCCATTCTTCGTCTCTTTCACTTTGCAATTTTTCAATGTGAGAGAGACAGATGGGGAAAAAATGCTGAGAAATAGTAATATAATAGTGTACTGTATGTGGAGGACAATATAACAGCTCTTCTTTCTCTATCTGTCTCTCACAGACACTTACCTGTGTGTGTGGTCTGATACCTTTTGGAAAAGTGTGTCTTCACCTAGGAAATTTCACGTATTTACATATTTCCTACGTTCAGTGTTTTCTTATGGATTTTATGTTCCTTGCTGTCACTGACAAAACACATAAAGGTGATTTGATGATGGTACAATGTAATATTGGCATAACAAAGCATCCCCAAATGACCCATGTCATTATTTGTGTACAAGCACAACATCAAAATCTTTGAGCATGCTTTTTTTGCTTCAAAAGTATTTCAGTATTGTTCCTGTTAGATGCACTTAAACTGAAGTTAGTCTCAACTACATCTTTTTCTTTATCATGTCTTTCTCCCTCTATCATGTTTGTGTCTATCAAACCCGCCACTTTGCAAAAACTTCAGCACTTGAGCACTACTCTGGACTAAATAAATCAAGCAGATTGACTATATCTGCATGCAAAACCTTGTCAAAAAGATGCTGATGATGAAACTTTACTTTAAAGGCATAATTTGATCAGATGTTAAGAGCATTTCTGCCGTGTGGTGACAACCTGCACAGTGCTGAAGGGAAGCAATAAAACCTGCAACCCCAGCTCCTCTAGGCATGTAGCAGACAGTTATTCAGCGACCATTAGAGTACGGTAACGGTAAAGAAAATTAATCTGCTCTAATTTATGTATTAACAGGATAAGTCATCTGGAAATGTAATGTGTTACATAAACAATTAGTGCCACAACATTACAGTAATAAAAAAGCTGTTATCAGCAGGCTGATAACCAATAACAGTAATGTGTGTGTAGTAGCCGAGCACAAGGCTGAGGAGCAAATGTAGAGCCGAATCAGTGAGCTGTATGGGAGTACAGGCTAATGTCATGCAGCTAAAAATATTTATGTACATTTCTTAATGAGGCAGGATCTGACATTAAACATGAAGAGAGCAAAGCTTGTTCCAATAAAGGCACTTAAAAGCTGAAAAATTTCATGTTCGACAAACTGCAGCAGAACAATTTGCCAACATGTTGGAGGAGGAGCTCACCCTCTAGAAGATGTAGGACTCACAAATTAAGTAACAGGAAATAGTAGGTGACATCCAGTATTCCCATGCACTGATGCTATGATCGATTCTGTATGATAATACACCTTCTATCTTATAATGCAATAAGATGTTTGTCAAGGATTAGGAAACGAAGCAGGTTGAGGAGGACAAGTGAATATTTCTGTCAGGCATACCCAAGGTCAGGAAGGACAAGTAGATTAGAGCATAGCAGGACAGTGGCTTCTCATATCTACATCTACAAAGATGAAATTCAACAGATGACAACAGTGTGCTTGGATCCTTCTTGAATTGTGATTTTAAGATGAAGGGACCTGGTGTATACTGCGTAGCGTTAGGACAAAGGTTTGTGCGCCTGATGGAGAACACATGCAGTGAGGAAAGACACCTGCTCCATGAAACTGAACTGCTCAGACTGTAAGATTGTAAGTACTGGTGGACAGTGTCAAAACAGCAGACAAGATGAGCAAGACAAAAATGCAAAATGCTTGAGTAGTCAAGAGAGGAGGATAGAAGGGATAGAAGAGAAAAGAGTAAGCATAGAACATGGATACATTTCAGCCATTTATGATTTTTAGGTGTTCTCACACGTTTCTGGCTTACCCATGCACAAAATCAAAATGTGCTGAAACAAGATGCCTGGAAACATACTTTCTGTGATTCTCTATGCTACCCTCAAATAGGTTCACAATGTGTCTGCATTATGTTGGCTTACCTGGACTCAGTTTCAAAGGCATTCCTCTCTCTCCTGTCTTCTACCTTTTCTTATCAGCATCACATTTTCTCTCTTCTTTTCCTCCCTGGGATTCATCCTTATACTATTTCTCATCCTCTGAGTTGATCCCAGGCCTAACTTCCCTTTCTTCTAAGTTACAAGATGTAATTTACATGTAATCTCACGTTTTACTCAAAACCTGTACTGGAAAAAGTTTGATAAGAAGTTTCTATAGTATGTAAAAGAAGACAATGCATTTAATATTCATAGAATTTAGTAGAGTCACAATACTCACATGTAAGCTTAAACTGGAAAACTAATTAGCTAAATATTGTTTAAAATTTTGAACCACATGTTTGTTCTGCACCACAAATGCTTGATTATTATTTGACTAACAAACTAAAGTGAGATACCCTCAGGGGAATTTCCGAATGAGCAGTGCTTGTTTGCGTAATTAACAATAAATGTGGTGATCTGGTTTGCATGACTGCCAAGAAAACCCCATTGGCAAACAACATACACTGTAAATGAACCAGTGAGGAAGGTTGTAATTTTCTGGCTTAATAAGCCAGTCAGTCAGCACACAGCTACGGTATCTCACATATCCATTTGAAACTTCTTCAAACAAACCATTAAGAACAGGAGTCCCATAAGTAATCACACAAGCCAAAAGTATTTTTAATGATAGGGATGCAGAGATAATCAAATCATTTGAAGCAGTGGGACAAGTGGGACTGAAATTGAGATAATGTTTAGCAAACAGAAGCTTGTTTTCATTATTAAGTGTGCCATGTTGCCGTCTATGAGGGAATAGAAGAAAGAAAATGTCTTTGAAAGGTTTCCATTTTGTCCAGCAACCCCTGATGGTTTTCCATGCCAGGCCACGCAGGCTTTGGGTGAGATAAAACCTTACCCATGATTAGAATTCCTCTTACTCATTTAGCTTTCTCATCCCCACCCTCCACTTCTGTTCATACCTCATCGACATTCCCTTGTGAGACCCGTTGTCGACCTCGAGCCCCCTACTACTTCACTGGCTTCATCTCTCCCTTTTTACTTTTCTCTTTTGCTCTGTCAGCATTCCTCTTTTAATCTCTCCTCTTTTATCATCCACCTCTATCCCCCTCCCGGCTTCACTTGTCACTACTCCATCACCTCCTCCTCTACTTCCATCCTTCTTCCTGTCCCCCTGCTGAGCCCCTTCTCAGGAACTGCAAGAAGCACCCTGGCACATCATGGGATCAAGGCAACCCCCTCTGCGGCCCTTTGGCTGCTGTGAGAGGGCTGGAGAAGGTGATAAATTTAGAGGAGTGAACCAGCAAATGGGTAGATGGAGGGAGAGGACGACTTGTCACAAGGTTGCATCAAAATTAGACAAAGATGGTTGAGGGAGAGATAAAAGAGGAAGGACATGGGATGGTTACAAAGATCTAAGGGGAAGATTTGTGAATTGGACTGGGAGTGATGTCCATGTGCAGCTATATCAGTGGGGAATAGTGAGTAGAGCACAGAAAGAGACAAAGAGAAAGAGAGAGCAAAAGTTTCATACAGCTAAACAGATCAACCAGTCCTCATATGTAAAAACAAATAGTTCATTTTTTATTGTGTAATATACTATTAATACTATATATTTATAAAATGCAAAAAATGTTTGATTATTAAGAAATTGTTGAAGTTTGGATTACGTAAAAAAGAAAACAGTGTTGACTTTTGGTTGGACACAGGACCAGTGTTGGGCAAGTTACTCAGAAATTATAAATTACTAGTTACTTCTTAAAAAAGTAATAATATTACTTTACTTATTACCTGCTTAAATAAAAAAATAAAGCATGTAAATTGAACTACTTTTGAACTACTGTTTTTCTGCATATATAGCCTAGAGCAGTGATCAGTATTTTTACAAAACATCACGTTGCGTTAACGCCACTTTCTCCCAACGAGTCCAAGCATCAGTGACAGTAGCAGCTGGAGTTTTTTCTGTTAAGTTTCACGTTGCTGTGCTGCTTCAGCAGATGCCTCAATAAATTAAATGTAGAATTTTTCGCTTTGCTGGTCGCACAAAGTTTACGGACGATAATGTTCTTTGCATCTTAGACTGACACAATGGCAGTAGCTACTTACAGCTGTGGAAAGAACGTCTCTCTAACAGTTGACATGAACATCATATGGCCCAGTGCTGCTGACTCACATGCGTTGCACATTCACATCAAGGATGGTGAGTTCAGTAACGCAGCGTTACTTGGATAAGTAACTGTAATAATATTACTGTTTTGGAAAAGTAATCTGTTAAACTACTAGTTACTGGGAAAAGTAATAATAATAATAATAATAATAATAATAATAATAATAATAATAATAATAATAATAATAATAATAATAATAATAATAAATTACAGTAACACGTTACTGCCCAACACTGCACAGGATACGGACTGCCACTTGTTCATCCTGATCTCCTCCCTAAGGTCATGCTTGGACAGACAGCAGGACTGCCTGAAAATAGTGGCCTCGTCATTAATTTCAGTGAGACTGGCTCTGGCAAAAAAAGCTGAACCCCAACTTTTTCCACAACGCAATGCAACATCATCCAATAAGGCGCTGTGTTGGCCAATCAAGTGTGTGCAAATGCTCATTTCAGATAGACCACTTGTTATCATGAATGCTGTATTCCTAATGTTTCCCTCATGGTCATTGTGACAAGGGATAAAAAGTCATGATAATCTTCATGACTCTGCATAGTACTATAAACCGCTGGGCAGTGTCTTGGCCTCTGATAATTAAACTAAAACTAAACTGTGTTACTGGCCTTCCTGGTGTTGTTTCACCATTACCTGAAGCAACATGCCCCGAACAACCTGCTGCTCATGTTTTTAACAGTCTGAACAGCCAGGAAGAAGTTTTGTGATGGTGTCTTTGCTCCTTAGAGATGCCGATAACCGTTCGTACATCATTCACAATAATTTGCTCAAATAACCCATCTTGTCATTTTTCTGTTGAGAACTGTCTCTGGCATTATTAAGTTGCAAAGACAATATATCACTGCCACTCTGTCATCCAATGGCATCATAAAATTGATAGTGGTCTCATAAATATAAAACCTTGACAGTAACTGAGATAATACCACCTGTTGTTGAAAGTCGCTCCACAGCAGACAACACCAGTCCCTGTTTTTGTGTCTCATGCACACTCACATCATTCCCCAGAACCCAGTACACACTCACACATTCACAACACAAACACAGAAGAACACATGTATCCATCTCTCCAAATAAAACCTTTTTATAGCTTGTACAGGCAGTAGCCCTTAAATCTCATGTTGGCCTTTCCCAACCAACACTTCCTAAAGGTCAGAGTGAGATATTCTTCAGTAATACCACTGATTGAAATCAATGTTTGCTGTGATCTATAATCACATCACATCTATAAGTGAGTCTCTGGGAGGATTCCTGGCAATAGGGTGCATGCACTACTCTTCATGCATAGCCTGGCAATGCATGAAGAGCAATGTGGCCTTGCAGATTCTTTCTCTGCAATGTACTTTGGCCTGTTTAGTGGTCCATGGCGGTTTTATGGATCCCTGCTCATTTTAGTCTAGCTATTGCTTTCACATAAGACTACAAATCCAATAAACTTATTGTTTAATTCAACCCCTGAGGAAAAATGATCCAAATGGAAACAACCTTTAAGATTATCAATTAACCATTCACTAACCCCCTCCCCTGAACAGCAATTGTCTAATTATGGCTTAGCATAAGAAGGCATGGCAGGTCTGTCAAGCTTTGGATTTCTGCACAAGCCAAATTGGTGTGCATGGGCTGTAAAGAGAGTGATGGAGTGTGAAGGGTTATGACTTTTTTTAGCCTTTATGAAATCAAAAGTGATGGCTTAAACAGTGTTTTTATCTGCTCTAATGTAACCTGCAAGGGTTAGCATGTCCTACTAGCTTAACAGTAGGGTAGAAGCCCAGCTATGGCCAAAGAGAGAAATTTACATCAGCTGGTGTGACCTGACATTTTTCCTTATCATACCAAACTATTTACTTCCATATCCTATCTGCATCACTGTAACGTGTCATAATGCTCCCCTACAAGCTAGTGTGGCATGCCCCAAAAAACACTGGTGGAGAAACGCACTGAGCTGCAGCCCACACAGTGACAAGACGCCACTGCTGCTGGCTCCCCTCACCCCTACCCTCCTTACTGAATGTTAGATACCAGTGCACAGTAAAAATGATAAGTATGAAAGATACATTTGTTACAAATGAACAACTTAGGGCTCTGAAACTCTTGTTGTAGTCTATGTTATGAAGCTGGTTCTGGTTCTTCTGTGTTTTGGGATTATGTACAGTTGAACTGAACTGACTCTGTTAAGGATCACACTACCTTGCTTGTCAGGAACTGTCCTATTCTGCTGTTGATTAGCTAGTAACACAGCTGAAACAGAGCATTCAACACACAGAGTGAAAAGAACTGCTTCAAAATATAGTGTTTTTTTGAAAATTTACCCATGTAAACCTATTCTGGTACAATCCCTAAATAAAATTATAAACCTGAAAATGAGCGTAGTATGACCTTTAAAGGTTTAGTGTGTAGGTTTTAGTGGCATCTAGTGGTGAGGGTTGTGAATTGCAACCAGAGGCTTACAGTGCATTCACATGCTCCTCGTATGGTCCCTTTTCCCTAGTTGTGAAGTGTTCATGTGCTCTTAAATCGGAATGTGAAATCGACATGAACACTGCTACAAAGATGTGTTGGATCAGCATTATCAGAGCATATCAACACCAAGCAGACATCTAGTTCACTCTATATTGACAGCAAACTAACCGTTATCACCACATTACAAATTACGTTACATTACATTCAAAATATGTACATGCAATACGTGATTTTGCACACATCAAAATTCTGCACACTTCTTTGTTCTTCTTTGCACGTATTCAACGTAGTGACAAAACACACTCTTATAGAGCCATTTGTCCGTTTGGGCTACTGTAGAAACATGTCGGAGCACTATGGAGAAATCCATGTAAGAGGACTTGCGGTGTATTTAGATATAAGGCAATAAAAACGGAACAGTTTATTATAAAAGGTCTTTCTAGACCACTGAAAACATAGTTATGGATATTAAATTGTGTTTCATTCAATAGATCTTCCTAAATATTACACACTGAGGCTTTAAGCACAATAACATGCATGCATTAAAGAAAAAAAATATTAAAAGAAGGTTTTTTCCGATTACTTCCAACTTCATAATATTTTAGATAAGGGTTAGAGAACAAACCACTAGTAAGGATGTCTGGGCCTTATAATTTGTCACTGATGATGCTGAATGCCTTAAAGGAGGAAATGGTAGATGAGAATTAAAAATGAAAATTAAAAGTTTAAGAGAAGAGAGACACAGAGTGGCAAAGAGAAAGTGAAGGGCTAGAGATCGGATCAGAGGGGTATTATAGGACTGAGCGAGGTCCCTCGGGTGGAAAGTGTGAGAAAATGAGGTGGAGTAATGGCTGGAAGGAGGGAGTGTTAGAGGAAGGGAGGGCAAGAAAAGAAGTCTGAGAGGTGGAGATGGATGATTATTAATAGTAATGTTTGATTAGCATGGTTTTCAGTCAGGAAAGCGATACGGGCTGGCCTAACCGTCTAACATCACTGACCCCATGCTGAACTGGGTGACCATTTTTCATCCCAAAATAGTTGGAGAGGGCATGTATAAAACAGAAAGAGCAGAGCCACTGATCTTTTACTGGAAGTCCCTCTTGCACCTATCTGGCTTCACCTCAACATCTGTCAGCCAGTAACCAGGTAAGAGGAAGAAAATTAAATATTTGAGATATTGTGTGGAAGTGCTATGTGATCAAATGCAGCAATCGATGAAACTAATAGGAGAGGTGATAAATAGAGAAACGTGTGAAGAAATGCAATTTGTCTTCTTGTACAGGCTCTATAAAAAGACATTAGATCCCGATACAGAGACAGTATATATAAATATATATATAGGGTAATTACTTTCTGATAGCAATGCCATCAAAATATGAGGAACAAGCATTTTGTTGCAGTGCTTAGTTGTGATATCTTTCAAGGTCAAAAATTTTAATTTCACCTAATGAGATTGAACACATCTCCACTCACGCTTCAGGGTAACGTATCTTTGTCAAAATGCTAATGCAGTGAAAGGCATGAAATTCCTCTTGAGAGTGAATCTCAGTGCATTTCTGATACTATGGCTGATCAAAGAGATTTTAAAAATTGTTGCATGTACTCACAGAGGAGATGCATTGTAGATCATGAATATTCATACATGGAACAATACTTAAGAGGATGCAGTCTCGGTTAATTATTAAAGGGGATGCATAATATTTTGTTTGTGTGTCACAATGAAATATGCTTTTTAACACTCTTAACATTATTGCTTTCAATGGCAGATTAAATGGAATTTACATCTTTAATTTGTTTCGTAATATGTTATGCAAATGTATACTGAGTTGGAATACTTTCATTGGTTTTTGCAAAGTCATCTCATTACAGCCTGTGGCCTTATTAGATTATGAATCTTAGTGGTGTATGCTGAGTGGTAGTGTGTAACCATGGCAAGGCTTCATACATGTATATTTACACAGCCATATTTTAGCTATGCTGGCAGCATCTAGGGACTGACTGTGATATATGTCAACATCTATTGGAGGGATTGCCATGAAATTATTATGTTCCCCTGAGGATGAATCCTGTGATCGATTGCCAATTATTCGATAAATTGCTAATAAAAGTAGACATTCATGTTCCACTCAGGGTGAATCTACAAAACTTTGGTGATCTGACTTTTGCTCCTGCAACGCTAATGACATTCCCATCAGCGCTGTACTTCGTCTTAAGTGATGATTAGAAAATGTTAGCATAACTAAAATAGTGACCATGATATATACCTGCTTCATATCAGCATGTTAGCATTACCCTTGTGAACATGTTGCCATGCTGATGTTAGCATTTAGCTCAAGTACAGCCTCACAGTGCCAGGAGCATGGATGTTGACTTTTTGGTCTTGTTTTCACTCATACCAAAATATTAGTTACAGAGTTTGATATTACAACACATTGACTTAAATGTGAAGAGGAGCCAGAACAGAGACTGAAAGCACAAATAATCTACAAGATTGCCCAGGTGTGCCTGGGGAACAGGCAGTGCACGGCATGCTGTGTGTCCAGCGTGTATACATGAGAGTAGTTGAACGAAACGGGAGAATGTTTTTATGTATTTCTTAAGATGAATAGAATAGTGTAACAGTGTTTTAATTGAGCAGCCTGGGTTCCCCTAACTAAAAACTTAATAAGGAAACAATAAACAGGACTAAGTCTAAACTTAAACAAAAAATAAACATTATCATTTATTTATTTTTTTTGTGTAACACACAATAACACCCCTGCCTATCCATCCATCCTTCTTCATCCGCTTATCCGGGGTCGGGTCGCGGGACCCCTGCCTATGTACTTCCAAAAAAACAAAACAAGAGTTGAATCTCACTCATCGGTCCCATCTCGTATTGTGTCTAACTTTAGTGGATCATAACATTTCAAGTATGGAATTCATCTACAGATACTCCAGTTCAAGATGAGATCAAATTTTTTTATGGATGTCAGTTTTTGACGCCAAAATGTGGCCTGCATCAGACTAGGTAAGACTTGTTTTTAGATTAGCCGATTGTCAGAAATTCCTTTTGCTATGATGTAAAATGGTGAACACTGCTGTAAAGATGAAAGCTAAGCTTTACAATAGGCTCAATTAATGACAATTATGCATGAACATGAATGTGACAGCGCCCCAAAAGTGAAGCCAAAACATCTGGATCACCCCCTGGTGGGTGCAGTATAGGCCATAAACCCAACCCCTTGTGAGTATGAGTCGGCCGGGTGTATGGGCAGTACCTCGAAACCATTGCTCTAGCCTCTATCGCTACTGCATAGACTCTGGCTCCAAATGTCACCAGCACAAGATTTTGTGCATTGGGAGGAGGTGGATAAGCATTGTCCATCTTTTTATGCAGTTAATAGGACTTTCAAAAATGTCACAGCAACCATGAGTAGTCCTTGAGCATACAGTCATAAATGATCTAGTTAGATTAGCTGAGGTCAGACACACACCACAATTACGCTTGGTGGAGATAATAATACATTTATAATTCACAAACTGACTCAGTCAATCGGGAAGACAATTAAATACTGTACAGCTATGAACACTCACACACACACACACACACACACACACACACACACACACACACACACACACACACAGAGGATTATTGTTGTTGCCAAGCTGGAACTATGTGGTGAAGCAATCCTGTCCTGTACCTGCCAGTGGATTAGACAGTGGGCAGTGGTGATAACAGCCAGATGATCCCCAGGCCTCTGCATTACTTTTATCAAATCCATTCTTTTTTTTGAATGAACACCATTGTACATTCTCTCTATGCTGCTCTGCTCTATACAATCAATAGGTGGTGTAATGCACACTGAAAACTCAACTTTGGCTACATTCAACCACCAGGCTTATTTGAAGGTCAACTGTGCAGATCTGTGGCAATACAGATAAAAAGCTTTTATTGAAGAAGAAAATCACTGGGGCCCATTTGATTCAGGTAATGTGCCTGTAAAGAGTTATTGAAATTCTTCAGATTAATGGTGCAACTTTAGCAGCTTTTCTTTTTTTAAATCATGATCAAAGACGTAAGGTGGCCATGAATAATAATGTTATACTCAAAGTTTATGGTACAATTCAACATTTGCATTCATTATTTTAGAACCATAATGCACTGAGTAAATCTCATATGATTATAAGAAAAATGACTTTATCACTGTATTCTATTATATGTATTTTAAGCTGTCAACACAGTCTTCATATAAGTAAGCAAAGATGCATACAGAGGGAAATCCTTTTTCTACAGTCATTCATTGCAAAAGAAATTCCTTGTTGGTGACCTCAGTTTAAACTTTAAACTGCATAATGCTGGAGGAGTGTATGAGTCGCATAAAAACAATGATTCTATAAAACAATACTCACTGTTAAATGCCACATAGCAGTACACTGGCATTGCAGCATAAAAGGAAAACTCAACACACAACACCTTCAAAGCCTATTTCTGTAGAGGACAAGAGTTCACCCCCAGTTCACAAACTGAAGAGGCATATTTTTCTGCAGTATGCTTCCCTTTCTCCTTAACCTTACCTTGTGTTGTCCAAGTCTAACACATACGCACATGATTTTTACAGAGTGCGCCACAAACATGAGACAACTGTCAAATGAGCACAAGGGACTCAGGTTTCTTGAAATGCGAGTGCATTCTTCTTTAAGCCTTCCACCTCTTCACCCTTGCCTGCTTGGCACCCTCTAGAACACTCATAAAAACTTGCATGACCGCACACATATTCACACCTTCATGCATCTGTTACAGTAGACTGGGGAGTTGGCCCTGCAGCATGGTTAGATTTCCCACACGTAGAGAGACCATCAGGGTGATGGGACTTTCCACAAAGGAAACCCCAGTTTCACAAACTGTAGTGTACTTTACTTCAAAGGGATACAGGTCAGCCTCACGTAGGGGAGATCCTGCAGAAAGTTTTAATGTAATATGTTTATGTCACATATTGTGAGCTTATTCCCCTAATTCCCCTAAAAACAGCTGGACACACCCACACATAAAAACACACAGTAATTATAACCACTGATTAGTAATTTGCCTGTATTGAAGAAACCACACTTTGTGTCTGTTCAATATGATGGAGACGTCTGAGCAGGCTCTTCGTGCATTATGTCTTGTGTCAGCATTGTGTTTCAGTCATGAAAATGTTGACAGACGAGATGTAAACATCACACCTCAGGCACAGGGTTTCAAGACTGCAGAAGTCAGTGTGGTAAACAGTAAGAAAAAAAGGCAAGGGCATCTAGTACAACTCTAGTCAAAACATTTGATCAAAGATAAGGTTATAGATGATGGCAACAACTAAACAATGAGTGCATTATATCAGCAGTGCAGCACAACAGATAACCTTGGAGTCTGATTGATGCTCAAATCACGCCTACTTATATTCAGATGGGAGTTTAGAAGGGAAAAGGATTGCTTATTGCTTACTTATTATCAGTATTATACATTATTAGACAAAGGATCAGAATTCAGAATCATCTTAAAGCTTTAATAATATTTGATGATTGAATCATCTGGGTCTGTGAAATATTGACTGCATAAGATGCATACTGTATAGCGTCATCTAAAGAAACATATAAGACTTGAAGCTTGAGACACTGAGCATTAATAAATATCAGAATTAGAAACCAGAACCAATACTCTAAAGTTTTACTTCAGGCATTACTGGCACTACCATATTACCAATCAAAAAGCTATTGATTTTGAAGACTCCTAATGTTTCTTTATTCTTTTATGTCCATTTGAGGCTTGCTGCTTCATCATTCTAAATTACACCCACACCAACACAGTCAAGCCTTACTGTCCTATATTTTTCACATAAACATACTGTATCATCTTAGGTGGTAGAAAGGGTCAACCGTTATTTGAAGGGCTGCTGGCTGCTGGTATGTTACCAATGATACTTTTATCTATAACTCTCCTTTATTTCCCAAAATATCAAACTTAAATGAAAGCCTTATTACGTTTGGCTATAAATGCCTCAAAGTTTTAAATGTTTTAAGTGGCTACAAATTGCTATTCTTATAATAATATATTGTTGCTCGGCTTCAGCTAATTGTTTAACCGTCCGTCCCACAACTTAACTGTTTTTGTTCACTCTCACTGCTCTTATAACGCAATTTTCAGCTGAAGGAGGCATTTGTTTTCAGCAGAAAGCTCCAAAAACCCACTGTACACTACCTGCTCAGCAACAGCAGACAGACAGAGTTCGCAACTGGTGAATATAGTGAAGCACTTAGCAGCTAAAGGGCCAGATATTTCCCTTAGGAGTTGGTAGTGTCTAAAAACAGAACTAAAAGAGAGGGAATATTGGGCTTGACTTTCATCAATTGTACACAAACACAACTCCATTTGATTGATAATGTCGCTTAGTAGCTGTTGGATGTGTAAATAAGCAACTGTAACTATTTCGAAATATAACGGCAATGATATGTCAGGTGTGTGTTCACAACTTGTTTCCACTGCCCCCCAGCACAACCACAATTGGTCTTTATATTTCCCTTAAAGTAAATCAATGTATCACAGTTCCACTGGCAGCACACTGAACGAGATATCTCAGTAAATCAATCTTATCCTCCTCATTTCACGGCAAATTGTTTCTTTTCCCCACAGACACCTTTGTGGTAAAGGTCAGAGAAGGAGGCAGTGCCTTTTTAACGATAAAAGATTGAATGTGTGGCCCACAAGTTGAGCAGCGCTCACTATTGATCTGTGTGTGCAGCAGTATGTAACTGAAGTAGATAACACCAAAAGAAGCTAATACATCACTAAGACACTGAGTTTGACACCAATGGAAGAAATCTATGAACTACGTCTAATAGTGGTTAACACTGCATGTAGCTGTAAGTATCAAAAACAACCTAAAAGATCTAGATACATGTTATCATTTTTTTACCATGGGCATATTTATCATCTTCTAAAATATGCCTTAATTTCACACAAAATATGATCATTTTCTTTACAAGAGCCCTGTCAGGTCATGAACTGATGATTTCCCCTCACTGTAGTAAATATTTCACAATGGATCCCAGATGAACAACAGTGTTTTTGTGGCTATTTGCAGCCAAATAAAACCACAGCATAGACTGAGAAGTACATGATATTAAAATAGTTGGACTGCTTGAGACGTGATGCAACAAAATGTGATAGCATGAGTGGTTTATAAAGTGTGGAAACTCACAGGCAAGGGCGGAAATTTCATGTCACTGTTGGTGGGGATAATAAAACATCTTCCAGAGGAAGATATTTAGAAATAAAGTTGCTGAGCTCCTTAAACAGGAAGACAGAAGACCAAACCACTGTGAAGCAAATGCTGATGGACAACAGTGGTTATATTTATTTTTTTTGATCAAATTTATTGCTAGGGTACAATTCAGTAGTCGCTGGATATTGGTAGGGACGTATCCCTAAATTCTACGCCCTTGCGATCAGGCAACTCAGACTGTATGTTTTGTCACTGAGAAGGACAGAGCTACAGTATTGGCCAGCTCAGCATTATGTGCTGTACAGAGAGGCCACAGTTATGATGGTGCTACAAGGATGATAGTGATACAGTGTCATTACAATGACCTTTGTGCGAGACATTGCTCTTCTACCTGCTTTACTTTGCTTTGCATCACATCACGGCTTGCCATGAAACTTGGTACAGACATTGAGGTTGCACTCAAGATGAATTGTAAAAACTTTGGCATTTCCCTGACCATTCATTCAGCGCCATCATCAGGATGATTTCAAATTGTCCAATACTTCAGTTTATGGTAAAATCTGATGATTACGCATGATTTCTCATGTTTGTTGAACTTATTTTCTTAAGTTCACTTAACTCAATAATGGTTTTACATGTTTAGAACTCAATAAGGTGAATTTGAACTACTTATTCAACCTTTCATTTTTAAGTTGAACCAGCTCAAAATGATTCACTCTGCACCTTTTTTGTTTTGCACTCATTAGAAAATAGCATGCTAACATTCTTTACTAAGATGTAGCATGTTGAACTCTGAATGGCCTTCTTTCAACTCAAATGTATTCATAAACTGATGTCAGAGGAAAAAGCAATCTATTCTCACTCTCAAGTCGTCACTTATGGATACATGGTCAAGACCCTTTGACATCAGTTTCTAACGAACTGGGAAGCCCTTTAGCTTCATTTATGAACATTAAAAGTATGTGTGGGATGTAAAAAACAGAAAAGTCTAAGTAAGGAGGTGGTTGGGGTGGACAGGTGGGTTAGAAACTGGACTTTATGTAGTTTACGTATCTACACATATTAAGTTATATGACAAAGTACCATAGTCATTTTAAGCCAAACTATGGTGTTTTAAAGCCTATACCTAACCAAGTACTTTTGTTGTCTAAACCAAATCGTGACATTTCACGTTACTTAGTTTAACCGGACATTGCATGTTTATTATTGCTAACTTGACAAAACAAAAGCAACCCTAAAGGGGTACCCAAGGCATTAAAAAGCAATGCTTCACCAAGTGTCCATATGTGACAAGATGGGAGTGAGAATTTGTTGCCAGCTGTGTTTTTCCTGGTTAACTGGAAGCAAAGACCACTGACTGCTCAACAAGTTGCCTGTGCCTTCAGTCAGCTGGAGGCGCGGTTTGCTCAGTCACAGTCAATAATAGCATGCTTGAAATAATGTGTGTCCCAAGCAAATCTCTGTTAAGGTTTGCCAGATCATAATGAGTGAAGTTCAATCAGAGCACCATGTCCTCTAATCCACGTCACTCACTGCGCCTCAAGACTCCTGCTCTTTGTGCTTGCCCTTCTCTGTGTTCAACTGCAAGTGTGTGCACGCTGTATACTGTATGTGTGACAGCAACAGAGGAGAGGAGGGCATCAGTCAAAGTCAGGGGGTGGAGGGTGACAACTTCATAAACAGTGATCGGGTTCAGTCACACACATGGAGAGAAAATCCAAAGCGCTGTTAAGTCCCAGGCTCACCTTTCATAGTGTGAGGTGCAGGAAGATACTCCATCTAGACTGGGCTGACAAACTGAATTCTCCTGTGGTATTTCAGACACAGCAGAAGACTCAGGTGGCCTGTTAAAGCCTTGCTGAGTTGGCCTCTGGCCTTGTGCCCTTCTTTCATCTGTAACAGTTCAATGATATCACACAAATAAAATGGAAAACACTGATATGGACACCACACTGGCTGTTCTGTCCATCTGTCCCTTCCGTCGCCGCTCTCCTTTATTCTAATATTTCCTTAATATCTTCTCTCAACACCATCCTTCTACGGTATCTTCCTCTCTCTCCACCTCCACCACATCGCCTTCTCCTCCCTCCCTTTGTCACCCCTCCTCGACTGTCACCGATTCACTCTGTCACTTGCCACCACCCTCTCGCATGTCCTGGTTTCCTGCTCCATTTCTAGAGTGTCACCAGTGTAATACGAGAATGTCTCCGTGTTCTCTCTCTGCTCTCTATCGACCTTGTTTTTAACCTTGTCCCCTCTCTGTCCTTCTCTTCCTTCTCTTTCTCCCTCCCCGCTTTCCCCTCTTTTTTCCTACAGCCAAGATGGCAATGAGCAGCATCCTCAACGCTGATGACATCAAGAAAGCTCTAGATGCATTTGCAGGTAAAACTTTCGTCAAGGATAAATCCTGGGGTTCGGGGTTTCCTAGCGTGATGAGCTGATTGCAGCTGGTGGGGAATGGACACTCTGCTGTGTTTTGTCTCTAGTATGTGAGCCAGATCTGGACCATATATAATCTCCCAGATTTGGTTAAATCTTGGGGATATGGACTGTGTATGATTTGTTCTGAGAATCAGCTCAGAGAATGCATTACTACTGGTTTTAGACTGGACCAGTATTACCTGTCCCCCCTGTCACAGTAGACCAATGTTTCAGGCTCCAAATTTTGCAGACAGCCAGCAGTTTTAATTATTTCAACTTTGTTTCAGATCAATCATATTTTTTCCATCCATTTTGGTATGGCAGATGGCTCAAAATACTACAATACCCGTGAGCCTCAGCCCCATGGATCAGAACAGAAAAATTTGGAGCTGAATTGATCCAAAAGTGACCCATGATTGTGTTTTCACTTTTCTCAAAACCATAATATTTAGTTTCCACTTCCACTCGCCTAACATAATGTTAAGCTATGCGGTAGATGTCTCTTGCCAAAATGCACCATGGGAGTCATAGTTAACTTCTACCTTGAAATTTCTATGTACACAGGCTCATTTTCTCACACATAGCTGTTAATCTTTTGTACTAAAGAGTTTCATGCTGGTCAACGCTCCAACAGTGAGTTGCATAACACTGTCTATAGGAAAAATGAATAGGACTTTCACTTCTGGAACCCCGGGCTCCTGAAATAGCTCCTCCAACAACTGATATGACTTACATTTACAAGCTTCCAAATACTGTTTTGAGTTCCTTTTGCATACATGTATAACTCTAGTTAGTGTGTTTGCATGTTACACACAGACAGAGGAGATAGACAGAGATCCATGACCCAGAACTGATTGCTCCTCTGGCAAACACATGTTCTCAATTTATATCTGTCACACAGTTAGAAGGCTGTCTTATTACAATTAAAATTTTGCCTTTGGGCCTCATCACCCAGAGAACACATGACAAGAAACTTTCAGCAACTCAAAGTTACTTTCAGAGTGCTTCAGTAATTATGCGCACTTACCTTAGGGAGTAGTTTTCATGCCCACTTTCTTTGGTGTCCAACAGAAACTTTTGTCTGTTTATAATTCAAATATTAGAAGCACCTATAAGTCAGAGTAGCCTAGTTGAAAAACATGTCATCAAGT
This sequence comes from Lepomis macrochirus, assembly GCA_024633595.2. Taxonomy (NCBI): domain Eukaryota; kingdom Metazoa; phylum Chordata; class Actinopteri; order Centrarchiformes; family Centrarchidae; genus Lepomis; species Lepomis macrochirus. The sequence continues at coordinate 26,679,110 of JALXJV020000007.1, read as the reverse complement.
GTCAGTCAGTAGCTGTCACAAGGAGCATCCAAGGTGGACGTTTTGGAGTGCTAGCAAAGTGCTGAAAAGTGCTGAAATTTTGTATCATTGTGCTTGCATGCCTGTGTGCCTCCTTGTTTGTGTGTGTGCAGTTGCTGGCTCTTTTGACCATAAGAAGTTTTTCGACATGGTGGGTCTGAAGGCCAAGTCTTCTGATGACGTGAAGAAGGTCTTCACGAGTGCTGGACGCCGACAACAGCGGCTTCATTGAGGAGGAGGAGCTAAAGTGAGACAAACATTCACAGATACACACATGATTCCTTTAATGCACATTAATGACCTGTGACATAGATCCGTTCTGCTTTTCTGTCCCCGGCCAGATACGTCCTGAAGGGTTTCACCAAAGATGGCAGGGACCTGACAGATGCAGAAACCAAAGCATTTCTAAAAGCAGCCGACAAGGATGGAGACGGCAAGATTGGAGTCGATGGTAAACATCAAATTCCATTAGTGGGAGTGTCGCAAGGTCACGCAAACACCAAGCAGCATAAACGAACACACACACACACACACACACACACACACACACACACACACACAGATGGATTGTCTTCATTCACTTTCACATTCTGCAGTGTATAGTTGTGTACCATATGTTTATTTATTGGCCATTTATTAAGACTTTCAATGTGGTTTTATTGTTTTGAACTTTTGTAGCGAAAGTTTCAGAGTTCAACATCAGTGTCATTATAACTAAGTGATTGTACATTGCAGTCATATTTTGTAGTTGATTTGAATTTCCATGCCAAACAAACAAACCTTAATTTTACAGGTACCTTGATGCAGTTAATTGGCATCACTTTTTCACTGACATTGTCATGAGGTGTTCAGAATAACTGAACCATAAAGCATGTAGTATTTTAAGCAATCTAAGTATGATTAAAGTTGCTCAGAGAGTAGACAGAGGAGCTGATTGACCTTCAGCATTATAATGTTTTAACTTTTTGCAATAGTAGAACAGGTTGGGTTGTGTTGAACGTAAATTATAGTTAAGGTTAACGCTAGGCTATATGATACATTTAACTTTACCGGAGGTCAGAGAAAACTGAAGGTGGCTTTTTAGAAAGATAATCTCTGACTAAAGATCCACATCTACTTTTTCTCATTTTCATAACCATTATCATTATTATGATGCACATAAGGTATGTTTTTGAAATAACTATTTTGATGTAACTATTCACCTTTTATTGTGAAGTAAATTTCACAAGAAAAGGTAAAATTAAATATAAATCTGTGGTATGGAAAAATTAAAGACCTTCCCGTACAGTACAGTTCAGCAAAAGAAAATACTCATAGTCCTCCCCCTTTTTGACCCCACCTTCACACCCTAAGAATTTTCACAAATTGTGTACACTTTATATTACTGTTGAGCATTTTCATTTTCCAAAGGATGCCATAACTTTTTCTTTAAGTTTTTTCTTTAAAGAGCGGAAATAACTCAAACATCCTGACAACTCTTTCTTCCTCTCTTTCAGAGTTTGCTGCCCTGGTGAAAGAATAAATAGTCACCCCATGTGTGACTGCCTAGCACTCGAAGATCAACCCCTAACCACATCCTGACCCCCCGCTCTCCTTGGCACCTACACCTTACCACCACATCCTGACTCCCAGCCTACCAGACTGCAGCCAACTAATGCACTCCTCTTCCTCAACCTCTCCCCCACTGCTGTATTCACTAAGTGCAATGCTGCACTATAGGAAGTAAGCTGTGGTGTGCCACCCCCTCACACACACAGACACACACACACACACACACACACACCCTCCTCAAATGTCCACACAGCTATATTCATCCTATTTATTTTATCCTTTTTATACAAACTTCTTGTTCTTCTGTTAATGTATAGATAAAAAACATGCCTGTAGGAATGAACCTCACATTTTAAAGCATAACGTAGATATTTTAAAAAAAATAGAGATTATTATAGAAAGACCCTCATTTCCTTCTGTATTTCTGACCTTATCTTCTTTCTTATCTCTTCATTTTCTATGCCAGAACCTCCGCTCACTTTTTCTTTCTCCCTTTTTCTGTTTTTCTCTCTGTCGATTTAACTTGTGACACTGTTCCCTTCCTGCATTCGCGCCCCTCTGTCCCTCTCACACAACCGCCCATCCATCCATCCATCCATCCATCCATCCATCCATCCACCTATCCATCCACCCCTTTATCCTCTGGTAATGAGCTGTTGTAAAACATACCAAAAGAAGAAAGAGGTCAAGCTGTGAAAGAATCAAATAAAGAAAATTCAAAGCCTCGAGAACACTGACTCACTAATACTCTGTTAATCCCTTTCTTTGATGTGATTCTTCTATCTGATTTTACACTCAATCAGTTCTTTCCTTCCTTTCTCTATTCTGCTGTCACTTTTACTCTTATCAAGCAAAAATGAGGGAAGCATATCGTAGCAGCAACCTAATAACATATAAAAGGCTGCACTTTAAAAGGCTTTTGTCTTTAAAAAGGTCAAAATTATCCTTCAGTGTCATGTGTTGGTGTTCATTAGCATTGACTGTGTCATCTAAGCAGTGACTGGAGAAGAAACTGCATAAAGACAAGGTCTGTGCAATTACAGATCACTGAGGAGTCTCTCACTGGCAGCGTTTGCTTCACTGTCCATACTACATTATGAATGTAACTCCACTGAAAGAGAAAAAGGAGGCGGAGGCCACATTATCCCACTTGCCTAAGTGTCTTTACTCAGAAGTGCCGTGCTAGTTTAACTGAACCATGCTGTCAAGCCATTAGCAGAATTGGATTCACACTGAGGTTCAATTTGGGTTAAGTATCCCCAGCGGAGGACCCAAACTGGGAATCCTGATCTTCTTTAGTAGGCCATTTTACTGCCTGAGCAAATAAACACAGATCTGAAGCTTAGAGGCTATCACTTGAAAAAAACTGATGAGCACAGAACTGTTCAGTTTAGTGCGGCTCAAACAAGCTCACTATTGCTCCCGAAAGACCGTTAAGATTAGTGTCAATCACAACAAAGAGAAATGGTCTGGAAACTGGAGAGAAAGACAAGGTTGTGGGAAATGGCTGTGGAAAGAAAACATGTGACAAAGAACTGCTCAAAAGTAGTGAAGCGAAGTGTCAAAGTATTGTAAAATTTCCCTTTACTAAATACATGAAAAATGCTATTTTCTGGAAAAGGTGATGTCACACGCAGTAGGTCCGGGGACCAATCAGAATTCGGCAACATTTGGATCAGAACCTGAAGACAGTTGATGGGTTGTTTGCTTATGTTGACAGGCCACTGTCAATCAAACCACACACACAAACACACACACACATGCACACACACACACAGTCCTGATGAAGCAGATCTGTGTAAAATTCTTAAAAAATAACATCTTAGAGTGTTTTGTTCAGAACTTTAGTTTTTATTGTTTCTTATTTAATAGTCAATATTTAAGTTGTCAGGGACTTTAACTGATAATGTAATACCTGTATCTTTTATTACGTAATAAACTACATTTTTACTGCTGTATACTGCATTATAGATCAATACTTTCATTATGCCATCAGTAAAATATGCCACTGGCAAATCAAGTGAGGCACATTGGCTTAAGTAATTATATGATACTATAAAGATGGTATTACATTATCCATGAATGCACTGCATTTTTCATTACATTTCTGGCTCAGACATTTTATCCTATTTTTTTTTTACAAGGTATTACATTATCTGTCACAGGTTACATTTTCATTTTCTACAAGCCATTTTCCAAAGTAAATTAGTAATGCAATTAATATGTATTCTTGGACTTAATTCAGTAGACCAGGAAGAGAAAAATGGTAGAGATGCAATACAATGGATATAAAACCAAAAAACCTAGAAATAGATGATGTAAGCAACTGTCCAGTATGCATCCCTGAGCTATAAATGACAGATAAGAAAAGGTTAATTTTGTTGCACACCAACACATTCTTAGCGCTTATTCCTAAAGTCAACTGTACACTACAGTAATCATTTATTTCCAAATGGACAAGATCAAAGTCATTCACATGTCAGAATGTCAGTGCTTATGAAGAAGCATTTCAGAGAAGGACTGATTATTTAACACCTCTAAGATCAATGTACTTATAAGTTTATGCCACGTAAACACATTTGTCACGGAAGAATCACAGTGATTCATTCTTAATATTTTACAAATCACAAAACCATTGATAATTATGAAAAAGGTTACAGAAAAACACAAATAGATGCTGGCTGTTGGTTTAAAAATATATATATACATACATATCTACAGTTACACCTTTGTGCAAACCCAAGAAGTCTGAAATATCTATAAAACATTTCATCCTCTTTCTCCAACTTTGTGTGGATCAATGCAGAAGGACATGGCAATCAGAGGACTGTCAGAAGTATGAAAACACTAGTTCACAAAAACAACCTCCACTCAAGGTCCACGTTCTCACTTTCGTCTATACATACTGCTATTTCCGAGGGCAAGAATAAACTATCAAGCTCAATGAAAGCATTTGTTTGAGGGTTAAGATGTCATCTTCGATATAAACGTGGGGCCGATCTGTCATTGGTGGACGTGGGCTTCAGCTTCACTGTGGCAAATGGGTTGGTACCCCTTTGAATAAAAAAAAAAGTCAAAGAGATTGGGAAATACATGTTGGAGAAGGAGAAAAATACAGAGACAGATTGGAGAAAACCAATGTCAGAAAATGCTCTGGCCCTCAATAACATCACCGAATCCAACAATAAAGGTTATAACAAGAGAAATGAGCACTGCATTTCAAACAGTACAAGCATCATCTAGTGAACTGTTCACCTGTAGTGAGAGTGAGAGTCACAGTTCCCAAATGGCCATAACTGAAATGGTTTCAGTACTAAACTGCACTTCAAACTGTAATGGAAGGAAAGCGATTCGGTTCCATCTAGATCACTGCCCTCGTATGTGTGTTGTCTGATTTAATGGGTTCGTGACATACTTCAAAAATATCATTAGCTTCTGTAGAAGAGAACCTGAGGGCTTCCATTTAAACATTTCACAACCTGTCTGCGCTTTTTAAAGCGGAGCCACAGTTACATTAATCTTACCTTGGGAAGAGTTCTGGTGGTGATCCATGTTGTTTCGATCTCTGTAGAAAGTAATATGAGAAAGGCATGGGTGAGTGAAGGCCGATCCAAACCACAAAATGTGGACACATGCACTAATGGAGGATCAGCAGGCCCTTGACCTCTTGCCCTTTTACTTTCAGCTGGTCCTCCCACAAGCTGCTCATTGATGTGTTGTGCCAAGCAGCCCCACACATACTCCAAAGTGTGTCCAGTTAACACAAGAGAGCAACAACAACAGAGCCCATGCAGAGACATCAAGGGAAAATGCATCAATGCCACAATGAAAAAAACAATATAAGAAATAATAAATCTGCCTTTTCATTTGCATTGTTGACTTTAGAACATGTTTCACAAGGAAATACTTTGAGCGTCACAGAAGCAGCCCACATTTCCAGTATGAATATGTCCAAAACCTCAGTAGACAGTTCACGAGCGAACTGCCACACCGAATGAATTGTTATGAAATGTATGTGTAATGCATGAGTTGTGACTGGCGGAGGGCCTTCCTGCCTGTTAAAATCTCAATATATGACCCTGAAATGCTACTCAAGCCCCTGAGTGCTTGGATAGCAGCAAAGAGAAAAGACCTTGACAGTAATATCACACTGCAGCACCCCGAAGGTTACGACTAGACCTATTTAGTTGCAAGGACTTCAAATAGGTCTTCACTTTAATAGTCTCAAGTTATAGCATGCCAAAACAAGAGCACGCACATGCACACCACCTCCTCATACACCGTCAGCAGCTGGAGCTTCCTCCCTGCATCCACCAGAAAGAGGGGTGAGGTGCCATTGAGAACAGCACCTTGCCGCAGTGCCCCTGCTGGACAGACTGGGAAATACCATCAAAGATTTACATGCTGCACTACATCTCTCATCAGAGCTGTCCCTTATAATTTTGTTTGTTGACTGAAATAAACGTCTCTAATCTCTTTGTCCCTGCTTAGGTTGATGTGAAATGATTCCAGGGAACCTTTTGATAGTGAAGCTAATTAAATATTGACATATTAGAGGAACGTAATACACATTGACAGCAACTAAAAAAGCCAAAACAAACCCAATGCCAAACAGTACCACGTTCTAAAAAGGCACTTACATGAAAATTTTGAGAAAAATACAATCAGATCTCAGCAAACTACATTTCAGTGTCCATTCGTAGACCACGTTTAAAAAAGACTGATATTCTTTTAATAGTGAGTGTGAGAGATAACTGATTGATGTGAGCTACACTGATCGATAATCAGACAGAGCTGATTGATAAGCATACCTTGTTTTCTGAATTAGACTCAGCCCTTCTGTCAGGGGTCGGTGTGACTGGTTGCATCTCAGACTGTTTGTTTGAAGATAGATTTGGTGGTGGAGGCGGAGGGGGCGGGGCTCCACTGTGACTGCTGCTTCCCTGTTGGTCGAGCAGGTTGCTCATGCTGCTACTGCCTCGGAGAGTGGAGTTACTGAAATTACCAAAAAATTTTCTTTGCTTAAGTAAAGTAAACACAGAGCTCACTTGACACTTGAGCTTTCTTTGCTCTGTTCATACTTAAAGGATGTTAGATTTCTAAAAACAAATATGACGTAAAGCACATTTTGCTTTTGGAAGTATGGGAGATTCCACATCGAATACATACTGTATGTGCAGTGTATTTGATCTACATTAACATTCACATTTTAGGCATTTAGCAGTGGCATGTGTCCACAGTGAGTGGGCAAAGTTTTAGTTTAAAAACCCTTACTGGTTTTCCTCACAGCGATGGGTCACCCAAATATCTTAAATAGTCCATGTTATTATTCTACGCCTGAGTTCCATGCTGACCTTCTTTTAAAAATGTTGGGCCCATAAAACAATAAGGACGGCCTGGGGGAGCTGCAAACCACATTCTGTATCAGCTTTTAAAGGGAAACATTATGCAGAAGGTTTAGTATTTGGATTAACATCTCTCCATTTGTTCTTAATGGCTGCAACACACATACAGATCATTTTAGTTAAGCAAATTTATACGGAGAGTAACATGGGTGCAGCTGTAGTTCTGTTTGTAGTTTAGCAACGCAACCTTAAACCTGCCTTCTTTCTATTGACCACAAGGTGATGACTCCACAGTTACAAAGAAAAATAGCTTACTTAGATGTCTATGAGAAAAGGACCCTACTTCTCACAAGATGTATTATCTCAGTTTCCTAATGTGTTTATGGTCTCAAATGCTAGTTTCAAGTCAGCGTGATGTTCAGTTTATAAACTGTGAGGCTTCAAAACAGAAGCCCACAAACCAATGTCTGATGTACACGCTGACTACGTCCACTTCTTTTATACAGTCTATGATAATTAGATGAACATTTTTGTCCACCTGCTTGTCATGTAATTATGACTACGGCAACTTGCTTAGCAGAGTAACCAGTCATAGTCAATATACAACAAATCCCACTCTTCAAATCATGGATATTCAAAATGCTCAGTAACATGTTAGATGGAAAATTTTGTTACAGTTGGACAGAGCAAGGCAAGATGTTTGCCCCTGATTCCAGTCTTTATGCAAAGCTATCTTGCCTAGTCTCTCAATATGATGTCAGGCATAGTAAGAGTCAGTAAGGAATAAAAATATGTTTCTTTAAAAGCCTTTTTTACCCAGAGCTGGTTGTCTTTGGAGGATCATCCACTGCTTCCACATATGAGGCTGGAAACCATCCCTGACTGAAAACAAAAGAGCCACAATGTTAAGATGGCAGGTTTGTGGGTTAGGCGTTAAAATTACATATACTTAAAAAGATTACTGAGGACAAATAACACTTTTTCATGTAAAAAATGTTTTCGGTTGTTGCAATGATAATATCAGCCGGCTGATCCACCACTTAGATTTGAAATGAAATATATCAACAACTTTTGCCATGACCTTTTGTAGAGATATTCATAGTCCCCAGATGACTGTGTCTAAGTCCTGGATTTGACACATCTCTCCACCCGATCCACCTCTTTACATGGACTGTCTTGCTAACTATAATATGTCAAGCGACATCCTCCATTGCCGCCTTCTTACAGCCACTAGAGGTCGCTGCCACAGTAAATGTAAACATGTGTAACGATATAGTAATAATTTACTTCAATTTATATGGCTGTTTTTCTGGTGAGGACAAGCTGAACAATTGCCAAGCCATTTTTTAGAGATATTCATGTTTCCCAGATGATGAATAAATCTTTCTTAACTTTAGTTTAACTTTTCCCTTTTGCATAATCATCAAATTGTTGTGTGTACAACATTTTGATTTATGACCAAATAAATTCAAATCCAATGACATTCCCTCCAGCCTCAGCTGTACTTTATATTTAGTGCTATTTAGCTATGCTAGCGGGCTAGCGTGCTAGCGTGCTAGCATGCTAGCGTGCTAACATGCTCAACTAAGATGGTAAATAGCAGACTAGCTTACTGTATATTTTACAAAAGGAATGTTTACATGTTTACAGTGGGTACAGATGGTTAAGCAAGATATATGCTTCCACATTCATACAAATACAAACTAACAAGGGAACATCACTCACCGTGAACTGCTGCCAGCACGTCCAAACAGCCAGCCGTTCCTTGGCTGATGGACCAGCGCAGTGATCATCTCTCCTTTGCTGAAGGGCAGCAGGGTGGGGTAGGAGCCACCAGGCTCATGGGCCACCCGGGCCCTCATGGATCTGCCTCCACCACCACCCACCAATGACTGTGCTGTAGAGCGAGAAATGCTTCCCTGGGGAGACGGGGCTGGAGAGATTACAAATAAACACATGGGCAGAGAAAACAGTTTGTAATGGCAAAGAATGATCTCTGGCAAAATGATTAATCAAAAAAATATAAACGATTGTGGAAGTGCTATTTAAAGTTGTTTATTGTCTGTTCATTACTTTGTCTATTTTTACTCTAGATAAGCAAGCCAAATAATTAGACAGACTTTCTGCAGAGGGCAGTACAAATGAGGAGGTATGAAGTGGATGATATACAAAATTATGATGAGGGAGAGAAAGATGGATGAGAGAGGGAATCAGAGATAACAACTAAAGAACGACAGAGCGGGTGGTGGAAGGCAAAATGAGCACTGATATATAGGCAGATGAATTATGCGATACAAACTGTTTATCACAGAAATACTTTCACTCTAAAACTGGCAATGTGGTCCCAAAGTAAAAACTAAATCTGTTTATGTTATTGTTCTTAGGTGTTTTGAGTGCTTGAACAGCGAAAAGGATGGTAGTGTAAATGTATCTTCTGTGTTCAAACATGGTGCCAGTAAAAATTCACTCTCTTCACGCTTCACTCAGAACAAATACAGAGCTTTGTAATGAAGCCTGCTTCAAATTACAGTACCCACTCACCCCTTGAAGGTACGTTTCCGAGGGTCAGCTCCTCTCTGCTCTTCCCGATCTCCTCCTCCTTCATCCTCACCTTTACAACCAAGAACACATTAGATGTGCACAGGCACAAACAGCTTGATCTGCGCAGAGTTGTAATGTTAATATATCTGTGCAAACATCAGGAAGTACTGCAGTCACAAAGGCAAACTGCAAATTCATATCTGAATAAACAATAATCAAAAGAAGCAGCCCAAGGGTGAGCAGTTAATGTTATCTTACATATACAGGTTCAATGTGGAGGATCTACTATGTTACAAAGAGTAATGTGTAGGCTAGCACGTCCGATTGCAGAAGCGTAACTCAAATATCTGTGTAAAGTCTCTGTTATAAGCGAGGATAAATCCCTCATCAAACCAAAATAAACACAGAATCCATATTAATCCTCTGATTGTTATTACTGTAGGATGTGGGATCTGTGGGGTTCATCGGCACGTCACCTTCCAATGAGGAACAGACTGAAACTGAGAGTTTATCTCAGGGGCGTCTGCATTGTTTACTTGCTTTTTTGCAGCCTTCATGCAAAGTACCATATGGCATCAGTCTGTGAATGGTCCATAATGTTAATCCCACTGTTTTGAGATCCAGTTGTCTGAATTCATACTTAAAGAAGCTTAACATTCATTCTGATGATGGGTATGGCTCAGATTTCAATAGAAGATACTATTTGGACAGGAAACATAAAGTACTTATATCCTTATCATGATCACATATCACATTATTCATGCCAGAAATTCTGTAATCTCTGTCAGCTACAGGTTTAATCCTCCTCAGAAAGCTTCCCTTGAACAGCCCTATGCCTCATGCCAGAGGTGTGATCGTTCTAATGGTTTCAATTTAAATCAAGCTCCAACCAGCAGAGGGCTCCCTGGTAACAAAAATATTATTGTAATAATTCACTGCTTTCCCTATTACATACTGTTTGTGTACAACTACTATCCATTTCCTGGTGCAAGGTTACACCCAGTTCCGTCATAATAAGCTTTTTAATCTATTTTTTTCTTTGTATATGTATATAAGTTCAGACACTTTAAAGCAAAGTATTGAACATATTTCCCCCTAGATGGGATTACATCTTATACCAATAGCACATTCTTAGAGTTTTGAAAGGTTCAAATGCAACCCAGCTCTGACCCTGCTTGTATAATTCAGTAAACACAAGTGATTTCTGCAAACTCCCCACTGAACTCACAGAGTTGTCCACAGTAGTGGGCCGCCTGGCCTCTGGTCCTCTGGTGGTGTTCACCTCCTCTGTCCAGGCATCAGCTCTCTGCTGCAGAGAACCTCCTGTCTGCCACACCACACGTACACATGTAGAAAGAAAATTTAAAAAAATGCCATTAAGGATTAATAGAGTTACCAGCTTACGTTCCAGCAGTTTATGCTTATTTAGCAAAAAAATGCCTCACATACATGCATGTATGTTCAATGTTGCATTACGAGATAAGTGATGTAAACAGTTATTCACATATAACAAACAGTGGTCTCCCTCGATTTATAGCATGTAAATGTGCATGCTGTTGTTGTTGCCATAGAAAAAAGGCCTCTGTGCACCATTTCTATTACACTACTGTCTCTTTGTATGTGAGAAACAAACCTGTACTGGTCAAACAGGGTAAAGCTGCAGAATTAAAAGGTATTTATGGGAGCTCATTTCTGTCATTAAAAAATGCTCCTAATAAGTCAAAACATTTATATATTTATCATAACTTTGACTTAATATCTCAGCATTTTTACATTTTAACTCATAATTTTCACTTTTCATGAGCTGTTCTTTTTTGCCATGACTAAATGTCCATCAATTTTATTTTCCAGGTGGGAATGGCCTTCCATAGATACCTATTTCATTTAAACAAAGTTGATTATTTGTATCTTAATTATCTGGTAAATTCTTTTAGACACAATGAGCCCTGTATTTACATTGTTATCACCAGTAGGTTTAACAGAAGTATTAAAAAGGAAAAGTTTATTTAGGTGGCCCATGGGCCGCTATTTAGCCTATAAAGTACAGAGGGTTAAACAAACAAGCACACACGTGTCACATCAGTCCTAAACCACTAGCACAGTCTCAAAGGGCTTCATTATGAGATCCAGGGCTGGTTTATTGCACGAAAGTTGTCAGTCACAGTGAAATGTTTACAGTAATTGGGTGAGTACAGTGATGTGATAAAAAGTGAGCAGAGAGTCCAAAGTTCCAACAGACGACCTGCTAGTGTGGCAGCTGAGGAAACTGAATCTCTACCTCCAAAGCTAATGATCTGTGGTTGACGCCTGTTGTAAAAGGAGAGGACTTTCCCTAGGTTGGCCGCTAAAGTCTCACATAATCATTACACGTTATTGTGAATTCTCTTTCCTGTCATTGTGCTTCTCACTGCAATGAGTTGTATGGCAAAACCCGGCCTATTTGGCATATGTAGTCAGTAAACGAAACAAACCCATAAAATATTGAATTAAAAAATTTGTAAGTAAGTTGTGTACTTTATTCATGAGTTGGGCGATGGACTGTATCAGGCCACAGTGTTTCTCAGCCAGAAAGCGGTGTCGTCTCTCCTCCTCCTTCAGTGCCTCGCCATGGCTCTCCCTGAGGAACTGCACATATTCGCTAGAATCCTGAGGATATACATATTTGTCAGTAGATATAAACACTGTACAAGGACACTCACACATTAGTGCTGAATTTTTCTCCCAGGTGCTGAAAGAGAGAAACCACAAACCTGGTTAGCTCCTCTCCTCAGCTGTCTCTCCAGAGCTGCTGCCTGGTTGTGGACTTCCATCTCATAGTACTTCCTACTACCCTGTATGACAGAGAATTCACATCACGTCTGTGTAAATACATTCTAGTCATCCAGCTGCTGTAGGACAATGTCAGGTCAAAATTAGCAATCCAGTGGAAATAAAGACAAAGACGTTTTCCCATTAATTCTAATTGCTTCTTCAGTTTTAATGACTGATTCTTTATCGTCTGGGAGGTAAGTGAGCTATGTATCAATATTCATTTATCAGATAACTCACTCCAGGGTGACACAAACTATTACTAGGTTCATAACTACTCTGGTGATACCTCACATTAATTTTGCTTTTTATTCCTGGAAATAATTCTGATAACAGCTTGTCATGAGTCCCCTTTTACTTTGTAGTTCCCCTGCTTGGCCCTGACTCACTGAGATGTAATCTTTGTCCAGTCTAATGTTATTGTCCATCTCCTGAAGGACCTCCACACTGAACCAGCGGAACTGGAAAGAGACACACACAACCATATTAAACCCATGAGGAAATGTAGCAGGCAAGAGTTTGATAAAGCATGGACAGATTAGCGTAGTGTCAGTGTAACTTACTACTCCCTCCAGCTCCAAGGTCAGTCTCCTTTGGCTCTCAGAGATCTGAATCAGGACATCTCCTTAAAGACAATAACATTACATGTTAAATTATACTAAATACGTTACTAGAAAACAATAGCATTATTTAACTTTTCCCCTTTGTTCATGCTGGGACCTCACAGGGACCTCACATTTAAGGCTGTTCATTTGTTATCACAACTAAACTTTTATCATGTGTCATTGAACTCAGTTTCCCAGGAATCCTTCAGAAAGCACGCACGAGAAGCTACAGTGGTCAACGTGCTCTGTTGGCTCTTGTGCTAAATAAGACTCTTCTTACTTCTAACAAACCAGACATCTTCTACTACTACTTCTTCTCTCTTCTTCTTTGTATTTATTCAACGTAGTGACAAAATACTCTCTGTAGCCGTTTGGGCTACTGTAGAAACATGCTGGTGCAACATGTTGACCAAGTGTGAGATAAAATGGCTCATTCTAAGGTAATAAAATATAACAGGTCATTATGTAAGCTCTTTATACACCACTGAAAGCATAGTTATGGATGTTATATTGCATTTCTGTCAATAGACCCTCCTAAATATTACACACTGGAACTTTAACTGTGACATTACTTGGCTAAGCACAGGACTGTGCAGACACATCGGCCTTTGCATGCTAACTAACTCCTTTCAAATTGGCTCCGTTACACAGATCACATAAACATAAAACTAAACTGATTTGACCACATTGAGTCCAGAACAAAGAGACAAAGTCATCAACACAAACCTCTGTCCTACATCTCTGTTCTGTAGTTCAGTATCCCTTTAGTTACATTTAGCTTGTGTGTTTTCCATTGTCAATTTTGTCATATAAATGCTGGTTACTTTTAATGTTGCATAGGAATCAATATATTGCCAACCTCCTCTGCGCAAAACTCCAAATCCTTCAACCCACTATGTATAAATGGCAATTTTGTTATAGTTATTAATTTAATTATTAACCACAACTCCAAATAGTTATGTAAAACTTCAATTAGAAGCCTAGCACCAATTAAACGCCTGTCCCTGTTACTGGTCTGGTGTAGCTACATGCTTTGATAAATAAACGCCTCAAAAAAGGTCTCAATTGACCCTTCGCTAAGCCAGGGCCCCCTTAGTTACTATTGACACACTTTCAGCACAGCGGTGCCGCTATTTATTACTGCACTCCCCGGAGAAATATTGTCTAATTTTTGGAAAACTCTATCTCAGAAAGAAGCAGACAGTTTTGCATTTGCATTGTGCATTTGAAGGTTGTATTCATGTTGTCAAACAGACTCAAACTGATGTGAAAAAAAAGACAGAGGCTAAAGTCTACTGATCACAGAGTAAAAGTACCATATTATCTGACTACTGAGAAAAAGGACAACAATATTAAGGATCAACACTATCCCTGTACGGGTGGGTAGGTCTCTGTTCACTATTACAATTATAAAAAAGCAGAACAGTAGGGCTTTATAACATTACATTCAGTAGTAAGTTAGCTAGTGTTAGCTAACTAACATTACATTAGGAACAATCCACAGCCTACATTATTCTGGATTTGTTTTAGGTTTTGGAAAGAGAATAAATCGTACTTCTCCTTTCCACCTCTCTGGGTAGTGACTGTGATTTTTATAAGTGCTCCACAAACAGTATTTGACCATATCTTGGAAAAATACGGCAAAAAAAGCAAGAAAACAACTCATTTTGCATTAGAGCCAATGGAGTGCAGCCATGAAGGTGTCGGACGGACCTCAGTTAGAGCAAGTAGGATACTGCGCTGTGATTGGTCAGCCACGTGTTCGGGGCATGGCTTAGCGAAGGGTCAATTAGATGTCTGGTCTGATTTTTATAGAAGTTGTTTGGATCTATAAAACATTAGTCAATATGGACATGCTACACATCATTGGATCAGATGGTTCTAGTTTAGGGTGGACTTTTTCACTTTGCCAACCAATTCCATGCACAAAATATATACAATAAAGAAAATAAATAATAAATAAATAAATAAAAATGGAAAATAGAAGGGACAAAGCCAAAAAGCACAATATGACCTCTTTACCCCGACTCAAATGTAATGCTTATACATGAGAGGCACAAACTGGAGGAGCTATATTATTATTATTTGTTAACTTAGTTTTTCTGTGATCAGTATACTGCTAGCCAAACTAGCCAATATGCTAGCTGTCTGTATTTCTAATTTACTATTGGGATAACTGTTAAGTATTTTACTGTTCTGACTTATTGCTATAGTTTTTCCATGACATGAAGCCCAATTTAACTCGACAGCTAATCTGTGCTTCTATTAATCTAGTGCCCTTCTTCTTATGCCAATTATTGCACTGCCTTTCATTTATTTAGGTGTTTATGATCTATGATGATGTTTATGGAAACATCAAACATCATTATCCATCATCGTATTAGTTGCCAAATGGTGTTGTAACAGTTTCACAATCGCCTCTAGTAAAAGGCCAACATGCTGTCTTCAAATGCTGCTGGAACTTTAGTTCCCTGCTGTGCACCTACGTAGTGAGGGACAGAAGAGGGACCTAAATATTTCATAAAATCTCAAAAAAGAGCAGCTGAATGATCCAGTTTGGACGATGTCAACTCCAGCCAGCAAACCTGACATGACTCCCCTTTAGAGTGGCTGGGTTAAGTGAACGGCGCATGGCCCGCTGCCTGTCATCGTCTATTATTCATGTTACCTGTTGCCATCTGATAACCACTCTACAAACACCCTTGGCATGAACTCACATGAAAACCAGAGTCAAACATATACTGTGTTGCAATTTAAATTTAAACCTAAATGTTGCCGTAAGTAGAAATATAATCAGACAGTTCTGCAACACTCCTGACTTGACCTGAGCCCAATACAAATATCACCTCAGTCTGAGCTGCAGGCAAAAGTATTTTAGGCTTTGTGTTGTAGATACTGTAAATACATTAAATGAATAACTTCTCACACTATGTCTTACTTAAAAATCAAAGACTACACTAATCACACACACACATTACATGTTCTGGGTGTGAAAGGAGTAATCAAGTGTCGCCTGAGGGTAAACTTTGGTCTTAATGACACGGAAGAACACTATTTCAGAAGTTTAATAAATGGCCATAAACAGATCACAAAATGCTCACATCCTGGATTGTAGATACAGAAATAATTTCTTTGTGTTTCCACTCGGTAATCATTAGATTGCACAAGCCCAGCTATGCATGAATACATGATCACACATACCCAGAGAACGTGAGGACATGGTGTGGAGAGCCTTCTCTCCAATCTTTGAAAGTGCACTGAAGTAGGCCTCACTTGTCACAGCAAGCGCTGAAACACACACAAACACAACAGCACGTTAAATTTGAGGTTAACAAAGCACAAAAAGTTACATTGGTTCTTGTTGTTGGCTTGACCTCGTCAGCATATCATTATGGCTCTACAGTGAACACACGGAGGGAATTTAATTGTCTTTGTGCAGGTGGCAACAAAAAACATCATAATCTGTATTTTATGTCTGCTGGGCTTTTGGTGCAGTGGTGCTACTATGAATCACTTGTTGATGATGTAGCATTGGTGATGTTGCATATATTAACAAAAACACCAATAATGTATAAAAGCGCCACCCCACTGTGTAAAACTGCTTCTGTATTTCCTGAATTTGCATTTCAGCATTTTAAAGGCCTTTCACAATAATTGCACTGCACGGGGATTATAGGTGATTATGATCTGGATAATTAAGACATAAAATATAGACACAATTGCTGAACATTCAGATTCAAATTAAAAATATAATCCCAGCTCTGAAATGACCTCATCTCTTCCTTACAGGACTTAAAGGAAACACAGCCTGATACAGAGCTTAGAAATAAATATGTATTATGTGGAAATCAAATACAGTTCCTTGTGTGTCTGTTGACAATGCAGTCATTAACTCAGCAGGCCTTAGTTACAGACCCATATCCAAAGCTATAAAAGCATCAGGATATTCCCAAACCATATGGACTTTGGAATTAGGTCTAGTTAAACAGATGCCTGATAGCTCCCATATCCTGTGTACTGCCATTAGAGTTTGATTAGTTCACACTTATAAAGGTAGGTGTGTGAATTTCACCCACAAATGATCAACATTTGAGACATTATCATAAGCAGATTGTCTTTCTTTCTTTCTTACCATGGAAAGCTTGGACATAGCTGTTACCCAGGGATACTAGTTTCTGAAGGCTTGGATTGAACTCGTCCATCAAGCTCTGTTTGGGAAATACAGAGAAACTTTTAGACCCACCTAAAGAAGAATCAATGACATCCATCTTTAATTCAATCTGTATTTATGAGCACAAATTCTCCATCCCAACACCGAAGCACAGCCTAAGACTTAAATCTCTGGTGTGATGAAGCACAGGAAATACTCCTTGAATTTGAAACTGTGAATTCACGTCATGTTTGCTTGATTACATTAAAAAGTTGAACTGAGCTTTACTCCTCAGTAACCAAGGAATGTTTCCATGTTCTCCAGAAATAGTCTCTCTTTCCTGAAGAAATCACAGCGCAGGCCACACCACTTTTACAAGTTCTCTTACTCATGTTGTCTCACAGGTTAAGTTTGTTGTCTAATTTGAGCCACTAGCCAGCACAAAGTATCTGTTACTTACCGAGTAAATCCCCAAGGTGGAGCGATGCAACTGATCACTATTCATCCCCGACATGTTTAAATCCGGAAGAGTGCAATGAAATGTCAAAGAAACCTTGGGTCTGCAGGTCTTAAATCATCCGGCAAAATGTACCAAAGCCTCTGTATGAGAGAGAGAGTTAATTGTATTAAGCTGGACGTGGAGCTCAGCAGAGGATGCAGCTCAGGGTGTTTGTAATCGACACTACTGTGGCCTGAGAAAGACTGGAGTAAATAATTAAACATGGCTCAACCATAAAACACACTGACATACGTTATAAACCTTGACTGTCAGGGCGTGTGTGTGTGTGTATTTGCCACACTGTATGTTTTATTCAAGACTATAAGAGAGATCTATTTTCACTGAATATTTACAGCAGCAAGATGGTGCATGTGGGATGGCCATATTCATTTTAACGTATCTGTCATATCAAAAGGAACAATTGCAACGTTGTGACTTACTTATTTGTTGTTAATAGAGCGCTGCCATGGATTGCAGTGTTGGTGCATATTTAGTCTATACACAAAAAAGGACTTTTCGTTGCAATGCAATGAGTGACCACTGACCACAAACTTGGATGTACAGATTGATAAATAGATGGATAGCTAGATAGTGTTGCGGTTTACAGTTATAAAACATACACAACACAAAACAAGCATGAGGTCAAAAAATATAATTAACAAATTACAGGAATGAGTCCTAAAACCCAGAAATGAGTTAGCATTTTGTCTTGAAGTTAAGGGGCATTTTGGGGGTCTTTGGTTGGATGCCTTAAATAAGGTATGTGGTTAACACAAGCTTACAAGATTCCATGCTTAAAACATGAAATAAATTTACAATAATATAAAAATGTTAGAATATAATATGCCAGTAAATACCCTACTCATAAACTTTGAAGCTTTAATTTGTCTTAAATAAGCTAACACGTGGCTAAATAGGACTATAGAGCTTGTCTGCAAAACTCATCTACTCACTAGTCCTTTTATAGCCTTGTTATATTTGTACTCATGCTCTTGCAAACTATTTAACTCAAACGCTCCAACTTATACATTTATCAATTTATAGCATATATAGCATTCACGACCTCTAGCGAGATCAGCTCACACTAACTAGGAAAGGTTTGATTTTTATGTCTGGTGATCCTATCTTCAAAGATCTTAAAAGCAGTGTTTATTTGTGAAGATTATTTTGCTGAACAAAATGTGTAAGTATCATAAACCTTTGTTTACCAGAGAGCTTATTTTCCGCAATAATCTAAAATCCAGTGGAAAAATCCTATTGGCTTTTTTGTCGAGGGAACCAGGGCGTTGCTAACTTCCAGGTTGGTCTACAACAATACGTCATCCATGCAGCACAGTTTTTAGACTTTGGCCCAGAGAAATAATCTATATCAGGCTTTGGATGCGCAGACAATACTTGTTTGTAGAATCACTTCATTGTTGACTTTGGTTTTTTTTATGGGATTTACAGAAAAATACAGCATATCACCAGAGTTTTCCTTTAATATAATATTATAATATAGTTCTTTAAATACAGGGTTTACACCCAAAGATGGGTCATAACAAAATCTGTGTTCAGTGTGGACTGAGAACAACTAATTGTCTGTAGAAACCTACAATAGCAGTTTAGTAGTTTTGTAGAGACCTAAGTGCCTGAAAATGACCTACACACACAGCCATGGAGCTGACATAATTTCAGTAGGAAACAAGAGTGAAAAATTCTTATGCTGTACAGATTGTAAAGTTGTCTGAGGCAAATTTGTCATTTTGCGCTGTATAAATTAAACTGACATGACTTGATAAATATAAAAAAACACAAAATGCACTTGTGTGTCGAACATTTGTAAATCCATGATTTACTTAATTCCAGTTTACTTAATTACAGTAATATCACTAATATTCCTCTTTTTTGATTGGTTAACACAGAATTCAGTGGTCATATGTGCTAAAAATCCTATAATCCTCGTACTTTAATCACTTGAGATGAAAAAATCCTACTTGCACAAAATGTACAATTCAAAAACAAAGCACTGGTGTCCCTATACATTTTTAGATGAAATACAGAAAAGAGAGTTGCTCTACCATATTTGATCAGTGAGTGGAAAGGACGTTTTTAATTTATTTCCTTACAGCCATCAGCCAAGAGAGGTGCAGGTGCCACATACACAGATATGTATATACTTCATGAATGGTTGTACGGTTGTATTTTATTGTATTCAAAGCATATATGTGAGAGAATCCAGACAGGAAGTAGAGAAGCAGCCTACACTGTGAAACCTTTGGTTCCCAGTTTAATTGTTTATGGTTTAATAAATAACAGGCCCTTGCAGAGAGACAGAGAGAGAGAGAGAGACTCTTGCACACTAGATGGCACCATAAACTAACTGGAGACATGACTGGAATATTAAAAAGCTTCATAACACACACGTATTTAATCTCTTTCTTGTTCCCTCTTCTCTCTCATTTTCTCTTGATAAAGTGATATTAACTTTGGTTCAATATTTCAGGTGTTAGCACAAACATCCCCTCTGCCTACCAAGACTTTCTTATCAAAGAAGAGCATAGATCTTGTGCAACATATATTATCTGAAAGACCACCACTGGTGGAAAACATAGCCTATGCAGACCCATATATCTGACCAAGTAAAAGTACCAGTAGGCAATTTAAAAATACAACCTGCAGAAGAAGTCAGCGACAAAATCCACGAAAGGAGTCAAGTAAACTTAGTCCCAAGTGGGAGAAAGCCAAAAGCAATGTGTTTTAACATGTTAATTGAGGTCATGAAGCTCTCATATCACTACAACACATAACATAAAGGTCAAGGGTTAAGTCGATGATAAATGGAGCTCAGACTTGCTGACCACAGAGTCTCCCACAGAGGCTTTTATAGACATCATACATCAGCAGTGTATTTCGATCATTAACTGGGCGGCAGTGTCCAGAATCCTTCATCCAGACTGGCCTTTTATTATAGCTCAGACTCACTGGACTAAACATGGACTGTGCTGCAGTGTTGAGCAATAATTTAGCTCCACAAGAAACCAGAGAAAACATTTTATAATTGTATACCTTAATACCTTAAACCCCAAAAACATTCATGTGCAGATCCGGTGTTTACACTTCCATCGTCCTAAAACATGGAAATAAAAACCAGTTTAAGCTACAGTCATCATTAGGTGTATTATGGCGACAAGCATGGGGAAAACAATAAGAACCCACTCTACTGCTGCAAAGCTATATAAAGCCAAAAACATTGTGAATACAAATGTGTGGATCTCAGACATCATGTGTGAGCTGTAAATGTTTTGTGTTTGCTTTTTCCAGGCTCTTGTTCCCATCTCTACAGGAGTACTTAACAGTGTGCTCTACTATTCTAGTTTTCCAGTGAAGACTGAGCGCTCCAGCTATTTTCTGCTGCAGACATGTTGGATGTCTTCTCACCCATCTTATATTAGGGCTTTCAGCGCCTGCCACTTTGAGAAGCATTTGCTTAAACCCCCTTTAATACTTGCGTGAGAATGCACATCACACTCTAATTTTATACAGACAAGGGCTGCTTCCCTCACAGCAAAGATTTTTCTCACACCTGTCTTTGTCTGTGTGTGTGTGTGTGTGTGTGTGTGTGTGTGTGTGTGTGTGTGTGTGTGTGTGTGTGTGTGTGTGTGTTTGACTTCTGCTAACTTAGGAGACACATTTCAGACTAAAGACAGGTTGACTGGGTATGGCTTGTCCAATCTGGGACAAAAGCTATATGGCCTCTCCTGCACGCTCCTATATGCATTTTTTAATCATGCATGTGTGTACATAGCCATCACACTGAGATTAACATGAATTTTACTGGCATGCCTGGTTTAATGAAACACGCTAATGGCACAAGGGCACCCACACACTCACACACAAACACACACACATACATACACTAGGGCCATGATTCTGTCATCTCTGCAGCTCTAAAGCTGTTCTATTTGGAACCTTGAGGCTAACTTATGGCCATCTACACATCACATCAGAAGGCCTGCAAGAGCAAAAAAAGTATTAAGCCAAGGGGAGGGGGCATTCATTCTTTCATCTTCACTGAAAGCTTGAGAAAAAAAGTCACAGAATAGACAAAAAAATTACCCTTTTCTTTGAATCAGCATGCCTTTTGCACACTCTGCAACATTTGTGCGATAGAAAAACTGTTGGGAGAATGGGAGAAAAATGTTTGATATTCCTATATCCCTGTCCACAGTTGTAAAAAAAACAGACTATAGTTTAAACGCTGCTGGAAAAGTTAGCTTTAGGCAACAGGAAGAAGACAAAATGAACAAAAAGTGTGCTATATGACTGCATGGAGCAGTCTCTCTCTCTCTCTCCCTCCATCTCTCGCCCCCTCATTCTGCCTCAGTATTAACAGGCTGGATTTTGCCTGACTACCGAGGACATGCGCGCTGAACGGGGGAGGAGGTGTATAACACAGACTGCCTGCTTCTGATGTTTTGACTCCATGATTACTCAATTATAGTGCCGAATTCTCATTTTCTAATCGCTTGTTCTTGTAGAAAAGGAGCAAAGTGAGGGGGAATTTTTTTTCCTTTTACACAGGCCTACAAGAAAATAATTTGACACTTTTGTTGTTTTGGCGCTTTTAGTTTCTTACGGACTCAGAGTCTTATTATTAGATATTTCTAATAATTGCTCGCCCCCGCCGCCACCCTGAAGTTCATTGTCATTATCTTAGCCGCCGGGATGGTGGCCTTCATTGGAGCGGTTATCTGCATCATCGCAGCAGTCCACACCGGATCATCCAGGGCTGCCGCGACACAACAGCAACCAGCAACCGACAACCACTCGCTTTATCCGGACGCGGCGGGGCAGAGCCCCGCTGCGGGGAGCTCCGTAGCCAGGGTGGGATCTTTGGGCGCTCTCCATGGTTCTGAAACGCCCGACTCAGAAGCACCAACCTTCAACATCGGGCTCGGAGGGCTGGACGGGGTCACTGGACTGACCGGGCATGACCCAACGGTCAGTCGACTCATCTGCACGCCGATCCCCGCCGGGGAGTGCAACCCCAAAAACTTTCAGCAACAAGCGGATGACCCGTCGCTGTACGCGGGCGAAGATTGGGGCTACCTCCGCACCACCGCGGAGGAGCTCCGGCAGACCGTTCTGCAGCAAAAGGACCAGATATTAACAGACCAGCGGACCATCAGAGAGCTCACGGGGAAGCTGTCCGAGTGTGAGAAGGGGCTGGACGGCAGCAGCAGCCGCGCAGACAGACGCGGAGGCGCTGCGGGGCTGTTGGGGGGCAAAAGCACGGCGGAGGAGACTCACCTGGAGCGGATCATGGTGCGGGACAGCCCGGCATCGACGCCCGAGAGTGCCCACTTGCTCACCGTCAGAGCTGTGGATGAACTGGAGCAGGCTATCACTCAGCTCAAAGACCGCATAGAGAAACTGGAGGTATGTAAAGTGTGTTGAAAAAAAATCACCTCATCGCACAAAAATAATCTTCATCATGAAAAAAACACACGATATGAATCCCAAGGAGCAGTCTTTTGCCCCACAATGGCATTTTGAAGGAGGATCTCTCTCTTTAACCGAGAATGGTGTTTTATGGTCTGATAACAGCTTTGAATATTAATGTACTATAACTCCAGCTACATTTTGTATCATTAAGTGATTATAAGAGTTGACATTAATGGCTATATTTGGCTATATTCACTCTATTGTCCCTTTTAGCATTTGTGGGAATGCATGAGTGGTTTATGAAAGCCTGGTTGTTGAATTTTGAATGAGAACAAGTGAGTTACCTAAAGGGTTTCATGTGTGATATTGGATATTGGCAGCCCTTTTTGTGAAAAACATCAAGTGAAACCTATTGAAAATAGCCTAATACTTTTCACAACAGTGGAAAAGGAACAAGTTAAGACTCTCTTCTTTTTTCTCTGCACACCAACACTATAATCAATGAAATGGATCATGTGATTCAATCTGAAAATTATGCTGATGTTACAATGACATAAAGTCTTGTTCATTTTGTATAATCATAACTTTCTCTTCTGTTAGTGCCTTTAATAATACATGAACTAATTACTTTGGCAATGTTGCTAATTCATCATGCCAAAAAAACAGATTGAGATTTGAAATTAAAAGAAAAACATAGATGAAAAGTGAGGCAAGGGAACAGAGAGAAACAGGGGGGAAGGGAGATGAGGATAAAGATGGGGGTGGGGGTGCTGATGGAAGAGAGAAGTATACCAGTAACATGAAGCGTGCCCCTATCTGACCAGAATCCAATGATGTATAACCTCATTTTTGGCTGAAGAAATACCATACATAATTTATGAGTTGCCTATATTTGTTGAAAGCGCAGACAAACGTGCCTCTCTGCAGTGTTGTACTCCTCACTCGGTGTGAGTTTATGTAGGACATGTCTGTATTAGGTCATTTTCCTTGTGGATTATGCACCATTTGTCTCTTTTCCATATTGCTGCTCTCAGATGAAAACCTCCATAATGCAAATAAATTAAATAATCTCCATGTTTGAAATGAGGAAATGGGGAATCAGACTCACATTTTCCTTTAACAGAATAAGATCTGATTCAATGTTACAGGTCTCAGGGTGATATGAAGTCAAACCTAAAACATAATACTGTAGCCTATGCTGCTGCTTTTACCATCACACGTCTGTACTGGAGGTACTTGGCCTACTTCAGTACAGTGTGGTGTTTACATCAGAGCCTGTGCACTGGTAAATATATACAAGAAGAGTACTCATCTGGGAATAAAATGCAGGTCAAATAACGGCATTAAATGCCTACCTCCCCATCTCTCTTGTTGTGTGTGATCTGCAAGTGTTTTTCTGATCACGCATCATGCACACTGGCTAGATACCCACATCTCTCTCTACAACCAGAAAACCTATAATGCCATCCCACCTTTACATGTCAGAAGCCTAACTAAATTCACAATTAACAATCACCCATTCACCATTCAACCGCACAATAGTCTCTCTACGTCCTCATGAACAATATCTGACATGAGGCAAACAAGGTAATGTGGTTGCAAATAATGCGAATGTGCAGGAACTTCAATGGTTTTCCATTTCTAGCAAGTACGCTTGGTACCATAGCCTCTGATAGCAGTTTGAGCAATTATGTTTTTTTTTCCTGCAACATCAGTGTGAATTCCATTATGACCAAAGGCCCAATGATAGTCAGCGTTCTGTAATATCATGCTGAGGCAGCTACAATGTGGTGATCCTTCATACACACTGTAAAAAATGCCTGTGAAATCCACAGTAATTTGCTGTGATTTGTTTCACAGTAAGTTGCTTGTCAATTGCTGCCAGTTATTTACTGTGAATTTCACAGTAGGTTTCTTACAGTGCATGCTTCACCTTCAGTTCGGGCTGTGTTTGAAAAAACAGTGTGAGGAACAATGTCTTCCAGCTATGGATATAGTTTTTGTTAAATTCCTCAACAGACAAACACATTTAGAAATCATGAATTCTATGACTGGAAAAAACTGCAGAAAACCTGTTTCCATAAAAAACAATGCTAGCTGCTCTGTGTGGCTTAGGCAAAGTGGTGGTTTGAGCTAAATGCTAACTTCAGAATGCTAACAGGCTCACAGTGACAGTGCTAACATGCTTACGTTCAGCAGTTTAGCTGGTAATCTTGACCATGTTCTACTTAGTTAAGTGTGTTAGCATGCTAATGTTTGCCAATTAACACTACTTGACAACTTGACTGAGGCTGACGGGAATGTACTCGGTTTAATTAGGCATTTAGTCAAAAACCAACATGGAACAAATAAAATTTTTGACAAGATGGTGGCGCTGCATGAAAAGTGAAGGCATCAACAAAGTTATTGCAGTTCATTCTGTGGGCAACAAAAAATAGTTGTACCAAATTTCATGGTCTAAACCACAAATGTCAATTTCATGGTCACGCCTTCATCACACATCTGCCACTATAGATTTATTTTGTATGGGTCTACATATATAGAGAGCATAATGCAATTTTGTTTTCTCTAAAAATGTTTGGCATCTGTACATGTAAATACCTGTCCTGGAGCCTAACCCCAGGCTCGATAAAAGAACTGTCAAATATATTTGAGGATAAATCGCCATTAGCCTACATATTATTTAAGCACATGCATTATAGTGCTAGTCCAGAGAAACTTGCATACCTGTAATTTTGGATTCAGTTCTAACAGACATCAACAGTTACAGCAAATATGATCATGCCTGACGATCATGACATATTGACAAAACTGACAAAAGGCCGGTTGACAATTTTGTTGTTGATTCTACCACAAAATGTAACTATATATGTCCCTGGATAAAAGTGTTTCTAGGGATAGAGTGATGATTCTAAAAACAGTAGGATGAACTGAGTATTATATTGGAAATTACCCCCATCGTGTCTCTTTTTTGGGTCAAAAATATAATATAATAACACCTGAACCATTTCAGAATCTTGAACTCTATATTTAATATCTTTTTTTAACCACAGTTAACATTAATGTCAGTCTTATTCTACAACATGTGTTATTACCTTCCCCTAGATCCTTAGTACAATATAGGTCACAAATTGTACACAGTATCACTTTATGTTGTGTTCAAATGTACTACATTTATTCCCCCATGGTGTCTTTGTATTTCTACTGAATACTGTTAAATAATGTTCTTGGTGAATGTATTGGACCAGGCAAGTTTCAGGAATCTTGCAGAGTCTGTATTTCCCATATTTCTTCCCTTGTGGTTCTGGTGTTTATTTCAGTGAACCATTAAGCAGCAGGGCCCCAGCAATTTGTTGTTGACTGAAATGGTTCATTCTCTAGGCAGCCTTTTTTGACTTGCAATTATTTGTTGTGTTGTACTTAATTAAAAAAATCCCTGAAGACATAAGATGGGTTAGCTTAATGAAGATCTGTTCATAAACAAAACTTTATGTGGTTGACACATTTTTGTTAGTTTCTCTCTGAAATTCTATGTCACACTTTTTAAAGATGAAACAATAACTCCAGCATATGGAAACCTTATTAAATCAGTCCCAATCCCCAGGTGAGATGTAATTTTCAGCAAAATCAATTATTAATTAGGCGTAATAACTTTTCCTTGCGTAGGCACGCAACCGACATAATGTTGACAATGACTGCTACAGCTGGGATGTGCATTTGCATGAAGCAGTTAATACATTATATTACCTGAACAACAGCAAGAGTACTTCGATTGTAAAACCCACACTGTGAACTACTTTTCATCCACTGCCTCCCTCCTCTGCAGTCAGACATTGGCCCATTTCCTCACAACCAGACGGACAGCAACACCTCAGGAGTGCCAGAGGAAGGCGGGATGTCTGGCGGACCAGAAAGGTTGGCTAATCCTGGACACAGAGCTGGTGCTGACAAGGCCTCGAGGATTGAGGACTTGGAGGGGGAGCTGGAGAGGAAGGTGGAGCTGCTGGACAAAGAGAGAAAAGCCCTGAGGCTGGAAACGGAGAAAAACAGACAGGAAATCGACCGGGGCATCAATAAACTACACCACCGACTCTCAGGACTGGAGGAAGGTTGGTATCAACAGAGAGGGAAAAAACAGAAAGATGTGTGTATTTGTGGGTGTATTTTCTGTGTAGATTAAATTTATAATCTATATAAGCTATAAAAAATGTTAAGAATAATGATAAGCAAATGTGATTAATCACTTGCATGATGTCTTGAGTCACTAATGATGAGAAATAATCTGGTTACCTCAGATATTTCATTTATATATGAGCCTACACTTAATCAAATCATGCCATGGGGTTTCTTTATGATGAATAAATTATGTTTAACTTATGTAAAAGGCAAAAAACATCAGAAAGACTATGAAATTTCTGCCCTGCTTTAACAAAAAAACAGAAAGTGCAGATACAGTATGTGAGAAAGGCAGGAAATATATTTGATCCTTCATTCATTTCTCCTTGCCTTCTTTACCCCTTTTTATTTCCAAATTCATGCTCTCCCAGGTATCTCTGGGCATTCTTTCCCAGAGGGATACAGATTGTCCTTCCCAACTCGTACAAACTACATGTACGCTGCTGTGAAACACTCCATCCCAGCATTGCGGGCCTTCACCATCTGCCTGTGGCTGCGGCCCGCAGAAGGAGGAATCGGGACACCTCTTTCCTACGCTGTTCCTGAGCAACCCAACGAACTGGTGCTGCTGCAAGGCCTGCATAGCCCCACTGAGCTGCTCATCAATGACAAGGTATCAAGCTGCATCTGCTGTATATCTGAGCTGATCTGTGCTGATGCTGAATACCAAATATGCAAAGGAAATATATTTTTCAGATATCTGCACTGTACATATTGACATACTGACATGTTCATATTTTCAATTACAGATTAATTACAGGCAATCATTCTGCAATATGTGAAGCAACATATTGGCAGGATACATTACTCAATATGTCAATTACTATAAGAAAAAAATCTACTTAGCGTGCATTTTGAAATATGTGGAGAGTCCCCTCACGTATGTCTTTTAATATACAAATGTTTGTGTTATTTGGGAACCTGTTACAGTGAATTTATGTGCTCACTAAAACATTCAAAAAGTTTTCTTTAAAGGAGCTATATGTTGTAAATAATAAAAGTGAATAATTCATAATAAAAAATGATTAATGAATCATTTTTATTATGAATTATTCACCTCTATATTTGTGAACAGGTTGTAATCTCACATAAAAATTAACCTCCTTTCTCGGTCACTTGAAACAGCCTCTATGCAGCGTCTTATGTGAATGGCACATACACAGCGACAACACTGCAGCTAACGGCAAAATATTACTGTCTCACAGCACAACACAAACTCCAACACAAACTCCACATAAAAAACAACATGGAGAGACATCTACTTTGTTTTGCATATAAAAACTGACCCAGAGTTGTGTTCCATCCAATTGGACAAGCAAAATAACATTACAGCAAAGCATGTGAAAAAATGTTGTGCTTTAGTTGGCTCAAATTAGATAATGCCAACCAGTTGCTAACATCATCCGTTGCAAAATACTAGCCTACAGTTGTATCGCTTGCCACATTACTTCAACAGCTAACCCTGGAACTGGTATCGCCTGCAAAGTGATTCACCATCTGCACCCTCCTCCCCGTTTCTGCACTTTAATGATTCTCTTTTGCACCATTGCTATGATCACAATGCCATTTGCATTCCTATTAATATTCCAAATCCCTCAGACACATACTAGCTCATACAATGCTTTTGAACATTTTGAGCATTTTCATTTTCATACAATACATTTAGGTATTCCGAAATTGCTGAGCCTCTTTGGTGAAAGAAACACTAATACTTACTGACAAACTGTCATATAAATGCAATGTAATGTTATCATGTAACAAGCATGGATTAGTTAAACGTCAAGATGATATAAATATTACTGTAACATTGCAGTGGAACAGTTAATCTCATTGTCTGATGCCATCTCAGGTATGTCAGTCTCTTCGACTTCGGGCATGCGCATAAGTATCCGCTTGGGAAGGTTTAATAAAAAAGCAAAAAGGATAGCATACAAAGGTTTTCAAACACAGATAGCTAACTCTTTATAAATTCCCTATAAAGGCAGAGCAACCAATGCACATATCTTTGTTTTTTGGTAATTTATTAATCACCCTAAAAGAGTTCACCGCTTTCAATAAGGTTAATCCACTTTTTGAAATTCTACCAGTTGTGCTGTAGATAAAAAGCATTATAGTCTTGAGTGGATTTTTTCCTGCCTATTACAGAAGATATAGCGACCTGTATTAGCATACAATTATGTAGAACACATCATATGAAAGAGCCAATAGGAGACAGGCTAAATAGCCCCATTCATGTGTTTTAATGACTAACTAATGTACCACCTTGGCTGCATTGCACAGAAGGGTAGTGCAGTGGCTTCAGATATAATTCAACAAAGTCATTATGATAATAGATGCCCAGAGGAAACGTTCTATGTCCTTGGAGGTAGCAGAATGTCTCTGGGATTGAGGAAATACTGTCAAGCCCGAAGACCTGAGAATGCGAGACACGCAGAAATATCAGAATACAGTCATGCACTTCATTTGAACTGCCCTTTTGCTCTTCTGTTCCTAGGTGGCGCACTTGCCTCTAAATCTCTCCAGAGGCAGCTGGCAACACATCTGTGTGAGCTGGAGCCAGAAGGGAGGAGCCTGGCAGGCCTATCAGGGGGGAAAGCTGAGGGGCGAGGGTCACACACTGGCAGCGGGACATCACATCAGACCCGGAGGAATGCTCATACTGGGGCAGGAGCAGGTGAATGCACAATTAAGGGAGTGAAAGGCTGAATTAATTAAGTTTTAACTGATGAGCGGCAGGTAAGGCAGGCAGGTTACTCCAGGAGAAATCTAATTTGGTATGCCCTTCAGGCTACTGCTTACTACAGCGCTGTAAGCAAATAATTAACCCAATGCAGCTATGGCCCTAATCAGATCCCCATGAGTTGTAAGTAAAATGGAACACTTTGAGAGTCTTTGTGAAAGTAAACACAGAAAATCTAAGTTTGATTAGGTTTAGAGTATACTGCTAGGCAAATTGTTGAAGTGGTGTGTGTGTATGGTCATGAGCAACAAGGGTAGTAGCCTAAGGGACTCTGATCCACAACTAAAAAAGCCCTCCCATTTGGCTTCTTCATTCTGTAGTCCCGCATTCATACTGGTCATTTTCTATCACTTCTCCTTCATCTCCCCTAAAGCAAGTCCATAGTCTTGCCCAAGGCAGCAAAACAGTTGAAACTGAGTGTGTCTATAAACCATAGTGTTTTTGACTTTAATCACCAGGCTCCTTTCAAGCTTCCTTCCTGTAATCCATCAAACTTCACTCTTCTCGATCTCTAGGATTCCCTGGGTGGAGGTTTTGACTCATCCCAAGCCCTGGTTGGAGAGTTGTCCCAGGTGGGTCTTTGGGACCGGGTCCTGTCTTCCAGCCAGGTGGCAAACTTGGCACGCTGCGGCAGAGTAACCCAGGGCTGTGTGGCCCCCTGGAGCGAGAACGGAGTCGAGGTTTACGGTGGAGCAACCAAGGACCCAGGGGAGCCTTGTAGTAAACACAACAGGAGTTCTCAATGACTGATGGGGGCTTTGAGGAAAGTAGAAGTGAAAGAAGGGTGGAGGGAGGGGTAAAGTTGTAATGCATTCAAGAAGATAGAGTTTCCTCTGCCCAGGATTTTCTAAACAATTCTATGCGGCATGGACTAACAAGTATGTAGAAAATGGAAAATGAATGCTATTTATTTATATGACCTGGATAGAGGGTTTGCAGTTACTTCAGCAAACTTCTAGCAACCACAGCCGATGTCATCATGGAGGTCCACTGGTGAACTGTGCAAGACAAGATGAGATTTTTAATAAATTTAGCTGTAGTATGGATATAGATCATATTTTGTAAGTTACAGTTCCTACTTTCTTTGTTAGCAAACCAGCTAGCGGCCTAATTATTGAAAACTAAAAATGTTAATTTTAATATGAATATACTAGCAAATAATTGAACCCTCTCTATTAGGGTACTAATATGATTAGTTAGCTAACAAACTGCCATTATCTAACCGGTTGCTTAAACATTGCCTTCTTGAAGAGAGTAAGATGGGGTACCACTCTTCTCAGCAGTCAGTTATAGTAATTAAGCTTAGCATGAAAATTAAAATCAGGGGCATCAATGGCTAGCCTGGCTCTGTTCAACAGTAACAAAGTCCAAACAAGACGTGTTTATAAGTGAGCTTTGGAGGTGAAAAATTGTTACCTCTGGACATAGGCAGGCTATCTTTTAGCCCATTACCCGTCTTTATGCCAAGCTAAGTTAGCCGGCAGCTGGCGGTAGCTTCAAGCGTGAGTAATATCAATATTCTAATCAAACTCTCAGCAAGAAAGTGAATATGTATATTTCCCAAAATGTTGAACTTTTCCTTTAAAGTGATCAGATCACTGAAGATGATGCCATTTAACAGCTAAAACTGTGCAGAAATCACCACTGTCTATTTATCTTGTTAAGCCTGGTTGTGAAAAACTCAAAGAGTTGACCTCCGCTATGGCTGCCGGAATTTGTGTCAAGCCAGCTGAAATCCCTCCGTGAGTGCAGCAGGGTCAGAGTGAAGTTAATTAAGGGCTGCGACAGCTTTAGAGTCGGGAGTCAATGTAAGGTGATGAAAAATGTTGGAGGAAGTGCTGGGAATATTAAGTAGTAGGCTAGATGGCAGCAAGGAGTAGATGATGAAAGAGAAAGGAAAGAGGGAGGAAGGGCAAAAAATAGATAGATCAGGCACTTTTAAGGAGTGATGCTACATTGTTTTCATCTCTGCATGATGTATTCATCTACCTGTAATGTCTTGCCACTGCACTTTCACATAGGAGAACAGTGCCTCCAGTATCCATGGCTGTCTTTGTGTTTGTCTATAGAGGCCAGAGGGTCTCTTTTATTCCCTAAAGATGTTACTGAAAAAATGAAAGGAAATTATCACCTCTGGCAGAATGTTTTGGGGGTTTGGTTTTCAGTTTTGCACTCACAGTAATTTTAACATTCTTATATATTGACTGTTTCCTTTTTGCAATTGTGTACATGCAACCACTCAGTAATGTGGTTTAACAAATGAACAACCTGCAACCTCCGACTCTTCCAACCTTCCTACATTCCATGCATGATTTGTACTATATGTTTGCGTCGGTGCATCCAGTATGTTTCTGGAAATCCATGTCTGATCATGTTTGTACTCCAAAGCCATTTTGATGACTATTCTCAACTGTTGTATGAGACATGATGTTAAATGCAGATTGTTCATTTCAGAAGTTCTAAAACTCTGGCTCTCCCTAGCATAAAAATAATCCTTGATGGAAAGTGCCTGTCAGGGTGTTTGTGCCCATGTAAAAATAAAAAAAAATCATCAAATGTTTTATCCTGATGGAAAATTTACACTGCAAGATATTTTCAACTAATTAAGCATCAGTGTTTCTGTGAATTCCCAGGTGATTTTTTCAGAGGTTTGATTAAAAAAACATTTGAAAACAGTGACAGAGGACTTCTGCGTCTGATGCTCGATCTGGTCAAAATCATCTTGCTGTGCCTCACAGTGTCTTTGAAGATGCCTCTTAATCTGCAGCGTTATTGTCAATATTATGCCTGATGTCTCTTCGGCTCATGTCAGAGCTTATTTTTTTGAGCTTTTTTGATAGTGATGTGGCATTATTCTGTTTACAGTTATTGGAATTGAAAGCTTTTAAACTCTATTGGCAATGTTTGTCTTTACATGTCAGTTCTGTTTTTTTTCACTGTATGCATTGGTAACAGTCTATTTCATGTTGTCTGTATAAATACCGTATGTCCATGTCTTGTATGGTGTTGTATTATTGCTGCATATGTGCCGTGTAAAAACCTCAAATCTTTATTAAAGTCCTAATTTTCAGATGTAAAGAATGCAGTCATTTTCTTGATATCAAATACGCTATTAGCTTTGGAAAAAGTGGAGTGAATTAAAAGACAAGATTCTGTCAGCAACTCTTTTATCCAAGGACATCCACAAATATACACACATACTTGTAATTTAAGTGGAGCAGTAAGAGAACCTGCTGTGAGAGCAAACCCTCCTACAGTGCTTTTCAGACTCCACAAGAAAAATACTTTTTTTCCCAATGACAGAAAAGACAGTATTTCTTCCCCTAGTCTTCTTTTCGTTCTCCTTCCAAGCAAATTTCACGAGAGAGTTCAAGGAGAGACGCCTGGAGCCTTCTCCCTCGGGTGCAGCGGGTGTAGATGTAAGTTAAGAGTAAACTGAGGATTTAAGAGCCCAAGTCAGCTGTTGGGTCTCAGCTACTCATCTAGACGTGAAAAAATGGCTCTGGTTCTTTAGCATATGATGTTGAGGCATATTGAGGTTCAGACCATCACATTCGGTCTTAATTGGACAGAAGTCATATGAAATTCACAAGATAGGACAGCTTTCTGTATCCACTGAAGAGTATTTATTGTTTAGGTCTGTCAAGACAGCTACATTTTTTATGCACTCTGATGCTTTTATATCCAAAACCATCAAATCCAAAGAACCAGACAGGCAATTTTGGGGAAGCTAACAGATGGGTTTTTTATGCATTTGAAAAAAAGATTACTGATTTTTCACTTCTTAAGCTTGATACCACTGACATATCTGTCCACTAAATATAAGGCTACAGCGAGCTTGACTTAATATAAAATCTGGAAACAGGAAGAAACAGTTAACCTCGTTCTGTCCAAAGGTAACAAAATCTGCCTACCAGCAGCTCTAAAGGTCATTGCTTAACATGTTGTATCTTGTTTGTTTAATCGGTAGAAAAACTGAAAACAACATTGCAATTTCATGAGATCATTTTAAGGGACGCTATTTCTAGGCTAGGAGAAGTGGCTTCATCAGCTATAGAGGTACTTGTGGTTGTTATAGGTGGAATTTACAAATCACTTCTCTGATTTGAATAATTTTTATCAGTTCACTTTAAAGATATGTATAGATTGAAGATAGAAGATATGTAGTCACTCAGTAAGTAGTTTGTTCACTTACGTCCTAGCTGCATCACCTACAGCCTGATGTTCAGTGCTGATCTGTTTTTATTTCAGTAATATGCAGTTTAACTTTTTGTTGTTGTCGTTATTTTCAGTACAAAACCAGGTATATATAGCACTTTACATAAGGTTATTAGCTCAGAAGTTATTACAGTTATCACATCGTCATTGTTTCTGCAGCTCTCAAGGTCTCTTAATAAGTTTTTAACGAGGGAGTATCTGCGTACCACAGCTGAGCTGTGTGAGGAGCTCAACTGCTAAAAGCTAATTCTGTCAGTGACAACAGTGATCCAGTATAGTCAGTTCACTTGAAATATTCTGTCAAGATTGCTTCATGTACTGAACACACCTGGTGTGCATATTATTAAACTTTGGACAGAGCTGTTCTAGGGTTTTCTCTCTATTTCCAGTCTAGATTATGCTTAGCTACACAACTGCTATAGCCAATGTCTGCTTTTACAGGAGCAAATATGGGAGTGGTATCATTTCCCGAAACAATGCCAAGAAAACCATATGGAGGATTTCCCAAAATGTTGAACTATTGCTTTAAGTTCACAACATAAATTCATGTCTTAATATCATGGGCAGATTTAGGCCACCCTATTGTGCTATATTGTGGCTAGTACTTATTACATCCTTCTAATTGGATGCTAGCTATGAGCACAGCTAGGCTGTTTTTTTCATAAAATAGGAAGGATCTGATTAGTTAATTACCACACTATGATACTTCTAAGGGGTATGCTTAAAGATAATAAGCATAGCCTTTTCCCTAGATAAAATTACAAATGTTTTATTTTAATGCTTTAATTTTAAATAATTTTGCCTATCTTGTAATCTTATACAGTTTTCTAAACCTTTGTTTCTCTTGATGGCAACACATGGTTCATTGAAAAAAGTTACGGTTATGAATACATGATTTACTGTATCTAATTACACAAGATAATTGTACGATCTAGGTGAATAAACTATGTATAGAAAAACTTAAGGTGAAATCTATCAAATTGTACAGTTGTTTATTTTATTGTATCTATCCCTGTATCCCATTACTATATAATCACCATGTCACTGTATATATTAAAATAGACACATTCAATTCTCACTCTGCTGTCATTCTCTCCACCTCTCTGTCATCCTCCATTCTCACCCTCCTCTCATCTTCTCACTCCCGCTCTCCTCCTCTCAGTGACATTTCCACTTCAGACCCCCGCGTCTTCCTCCTCCCCCTCTTTACTCAGTCACTGCACTCCTACTGTCGCATTTCTCAACCATTTCTTCAGCCAAGGATGAAGAGTACGGTCTAGCCCTGATGTGAATAAAAGTGCCCTGAGCTAACTTCTGTTATGTTTTGGCGCTATATAAATAAAAATGAATTTAATTGAGAGACATCCTCAGCACATACTGACAAAAATAATTGAGATGCATACACAACACGAGGCGCTGACTCTTCAAGGTTGTCGTAATGAAACTGCTATTTTTACAGATATGTTGGAAAGAAATTAAAGGGAGAAAGCATATAAGGGATTTGTAAAAAGCAATAGCTATGAGCAGGGATTTAAAAGCAAATCCATTTATCTATGCTTCTCCGCCTAAAGACACAAGTCATGCAACATAATTGTTTTAGTCTTGAGTTTCTCTTGGGCCTGTGTACAAACACACTGTCGTGATTGACAAGTCATTAAGTGACTGATAAATTTCCCACCAATGAGTTAAGCCACTAACAGATACTGTGCTGAGTGGCACAGAACACAACAGCAATATCTGTAATCCCTAATTAGCATGAGTCAATCCGTTCAACCATTCCAGTGGATAAGACCCAACTGGTTCATGCTATCCTCTCTTATAGTAATGGACTTACAACTTAAGTCTGCTATGTGTGGGAAACTAACTCTGACTGATTTACCTGTTCAACACTGATGTTACACATTTTACTGAGGCCATGTCGTGTTTTTATTGCAAGGGTGAAATATGAAACTATAACAAATCTGTATCTGTAATGCATTTGCAGACTTCTTTTTACCATTCATGTAGTAGTGGGCCAAGCACTGAGTCAGTCTTGGCTGAAGAGGTTAAAACATTTGAATCATGTCATGAAACAGGGTTTTTGTTTTTACTATGTGTCTCCCACTTGCTATACTGTGGCTTCAACCAAATTGCCTGTCACAGCCAGCTTCTAACTGCATTTGGCAGGCTGGTTCTTTCTCAGCACTGTCAACATTTCTCAGAGGCAGCAAACGGAAGAGACGTAGGAGGAGACACAATTTCATGTGTTATTCTCACACATGAATTCAGATCCCTTTTTCTCAGTTTATGTTTTTTTTTCCTGTTTTGACACCCAAAACAAAGGTATTGCAGTTAGGAATTGGTGTCGCGCTAAAACACAGAAATTCTGAGTAGAGTGGCAGCCTGCAGCATTGGGTGTGAAGAAAAATAAGTCACAGGACACTGTGACAGGAATGGAACATGGAACATCAGGGATTTCACCTCTGACCTTCCGGTTCCTGTAAAACCTTTATGACTTCCAGGATGACTGCCTTTACCATTCAAAACATGTTATCTACAGCCATAATGATATTCCCTGATGGATTACCAATCCCTGTCTAATCCATAATGTTCCATCTAGGAATGGACAGATTGTAATCCCATATAATCCATGAAATGGATGGACCAACAAACAGAGTTTGCCTCGTATTAAATGAACTCTCAGGCCGCCAAACTACTTCATGCTAAAAGAGTCCATTAGTCCATAGTTCACCATGTCACTGCATGTGCTAAACTGTAAAATGAAGCTCACTGCTCAACAGATCTTTTTCACTCCAAATCAAATGAGCTGCAAGTGTAGAATGTAATGCAAAGTCAATTAGATTAATAAGCATGTTAGGGCTGAAACGATTAATCGATTAAATTGATTAATTAAATGCATCACTGTTTAATCCATGTAACTATAGTATTGTGCACTGTTTCGCACAGGCATTTATTACTGTGGCACATCACACTTACACTGTGAACATGACGTGATTATAATGGTGCCTTTTGCAAAGTGGAGGAAGAGAGAAAAAATAGCGAGGGACAAAGAAGAAAGTTTCCAAAGTATGGGATTTTTTCAAGCTAAAGAAAACAACTCATAACGTTACCGTCTGTCCACCGTAAAATGAAACTTAGGTCGCCTCAGCAACTGCACGACGGCACCTGATCAGAAAGCAGCCGGTGTTCTGCCAGCGGACTAAATACAAGGTAATAGTAACCAGACACGTGCAGAAGGGGGTGCAATGGGTGCTTGAGCACCAGCCCTTTTGCCCTTTGCTGCCCAAAGTGCCCTTTTTCAAACACAAAATTTCCTTCATTTTATTTATTTTAAAATTTGTGAAGGCCTACTATCGGTAAAATGAATTAACAATAATTTCACAGTAAATAAAATGATCTAATTGATGACCTTTCACCTGATGACCTCATCCGTGACGAGCCCTCCCGTTCAGACACCGTTAGTGATTCAGCAGCACTGTCTACAGGACGCCTTCGAACCTCTGTAAGAGAGGTTTGCCACAATGTGTTTGTTGAGATTGTTGCAAAGAGAGCATGCACAATTGTTGTGTATATTGCTGGTTGTCGCCAGCCTGTAGAAGAAATATCAGCTGCCGGTGTTCTGTCGATTTATGCTACCTATCGAGATGTGCTACTTAGCGGTTCTGCACAAGCGCATGACTCACAAGCGCGGTCTTTTTTCCACGCAGAATATACTACCCCTGATATCTTAAATAAAGATGTTATAATATAGTATTTCAGTATACTCCCCATCTCCTTACAGTAGACATGGAGTGAGTCATGGTGCAATATAAAATCATTCTGTAGTGGGAGCATTATTTGATAGGGGAAATTAGTCCATCAGAATACGCTACCCCTGAAATGATGTTATAATATAATCAAAAAACAGAGGACGTCATAATACTGTAAGAGTTGGACCTTATGGGAACACACTAGGTAGCATTTTTCTTGTTCCAGATTCAAAAACATTTCATACATTTTTCTGAAGGCCCGTTTCTTCTTCACTCTTTACATTGATGTCAGAAATATTATAAAAGATTATTGCTAGTTTATTTATTTAGATATATGATTAGATATATAGTCAATAAAAATCCAAATACATCTCAGATTCACAATGCAATATATAAAATCATTGTCACAATTTTGCATACTGTAGACACACAAGCAAGCAACACAGACACACACACTTCTGTCTATAGATTTGTTTATCTCACTTTTACCCCTGCCATGGCCACCCTCATCCTTTCCCCATTAATGTTTCCCTCTCAGATTATTTCCCACACTTTTTTAAATCTGGTATCTTATTTCCTCTACCTGCAGCTCTTGGTGTGCAGCTCTGTGAGCAGTCAGCCTTGGTAGTGGCTGCAGTATTACAGCAGGTCAGTCACTGTGAGGTAGTCCCAAACACTCAACAATCTTTTTATGGTCACATAATTGTTTAATCAGCTATTATATATCATATAGTTGTTTTTTTTAATATTTAATATTATTATAATATTTTAATATTTGTAGTCACAGATCACCTCCAGTAGTATCAGCAACAACACAACAGCAGCAGCTGTTCCCTGTAAGTTATGTCATCCCACAGTGTTTTAAAGCTAGAGTTGGGGACTCCCTGTTTCTTTTTGCGTCACAGCATTTGCTAATGTATCGATACAGAAGCATCTGTATGTGTGTCAACAAGGAATACATAACGAAATATTTCTATGTCAATAGTATGAGAAGAGTCCTATTTAAATCCTTGTTCCATGTGCCCTTTTTATACTTTGAGAACCTGCCCTTCCAAAGGTCTCTGCACGGCCCTGATAGCAACAGTAACTTTAGCATTTAACTGAAATCATGATTGATTGTAGAGTTGAAGTCCATGGGATTTTGTCTGGAAATATTAACACTAATGAGCAGTTGGATCAATTTCGCCCTGTTGAGCTTAACTTTTGGGTTTGCTGAAACTATTCTTGGTGAGTTGAACGGTTTCTGAATGGGAAATTGTTAAGCTAAACTGACAACAGCAATATGCTAATGGATAACACTGTTAACTAAGAATGTGAAACTATGAAATTGTAAACTCTGGATTACAAGGTGTAATTAGCTTTTTGACGCCACACAGTCGCCATTTTGAGGCTTCAGGAGAGCTCAAGTTCTTGTTCCCTTTGGTCAGATTTTTTTTTTGTGATGTACTGTATAATTCGAAACCATTCCAGTTCAAAGACGGCAAACCAATGTACCAGGATTCACTGTGATGACAACTGAGATCTAAGAGGAAATTTGGAATTTGTTTGGAAATCCAACTTGTTAATTACATAGGTTATCAATGACATCGTCTATCCTAGTGTTTCATTGTTGACATTGTCCAATGCCAGTTTTGTAGATATCACTCAATTTCAGCTCTAATTTGAATACATTGATTTACTCTTCAAGTAATTTTGTGACCGCATTTCCTTTGTGCATTTCTTTTTTTAAGTGGTGATGTAGGTTTAACATTCCATTCATAATCGTCTTAAAAAGGTCTTAAATTTGACCAGGTGAAACCTGCAGAAACCATGATATTGTTTCATTACCTTGTCTACCTGACTTAAAAATTTGCATAGTGTGGAACTTCTTATTTTAAACAATCTTTATTAGCTATCTATATTTTATCATGATTCCATAAAACTCCACATTTAAAACTCCCTTTTATATTATTAAAGTAAAAGTGCTGCTGATGGAATAAAATTATGCATAATCACTTTTTCTACAAAACACAGTAAAATAAGTAGTAAAAGGAAATTTTATTTAGCTCAAGATTCAAAAAATCTCATTAATAGAGAATGTTTAACATTGCAAAGAAGAATGAAAACAAATTGATTATCAAAATTGTTGCTTGTTAATAATCTGATCAAGCAGTCAGTTACTTTGTCTATTCAGCTTTATGCAAGATGTGCCTTATTTTGTGTTAAATGTAGAAATGGCCGAAGATGTTGTGAGAAGATGATACTAATAAAGGGGAACTTGAAATGTAATAATGGAGTTGCATTTGTATGGGCATTGTAAATTACTTGTAAAATAAGTTTACTAGTAATTTTGTTGAGTGAGTTTCCATTAGTATTTGAGTTTCACAATTAATTTTTTTGAGAATAAGTTGTGCACAATTATATTTATTGAGTAAAGAATAAGTAGAATTTAATTTTAATATGCATCAGTGAATCAATGTAATTTCGAATGCAGAAATTAAATGTTTTTTTTTAAAATGTATAATATTTAAGTTAAGGTTTACTCAAAAATATTATGACCACTACTTAAAAAGTTTGAGGTAATCTGTTTCAACAAAGATTTTGGGTATTCTGAACTTATTTGGGTTTACAGTGTTCAATAGATGTTGACATGCAACTAAACCCTCTGAGTTGGTCTCATTAATTTTCCATCCTGCTCTGGTAGTTGAACCTTACAATTTGGCCCTATGTCTCATACACACCCATTTGTGGGCGTCTCCTGTACATGCAGAATTGACCTTTTGCATGAAAATAAATAAGCCTTTCAAGCATGTACATATGACACCTAAGATGAGAACAGGCTTGTTTTGCGAAAGTGGCTTGAGAGGGAGGCCTGAAGAAGGATTTTTTAAATTGAACACTTAATTTGGATGAATCTTGCTGTCTCTTGCTAATTTCTCCATTACTTAACGTAGTTTTAAAGTTGTAATCTTCAAAATTTCAGTTATAGTGTCACCTGTGTTTACTGATACTGACTAACAAAAAGTGTGAAAACCAACAGTGAATGACATGCTTGATCATTTTTGGGTGAATCCCTTGTGTGAAGGTAGGTTATTTGAATCCAGCAGGGGATGGACTAAACCGCTACAAATGGCAACCACTATAACGAAGCAGAATGTTAAAAAAAATCTTCATTGGGCTACTATTTTACTTCCATAACTCAAAGATGGCAGCTTGTTTGTACCTGTGTCTCTCGTGTCTGTCTCATATCTGTTGGTTTTCAAAAGAGTGAATGACATATTGACTGACTGACGTCTTCACAAGCCACGCTGGTTGTGTATTTTTAGGTTGTGACACTGTTCTGCTGAACGGGATTTTATCGCTTTTATGCTGGCTTGTCCGTTGTTGGAATCCAAATCGTCTGAGTTTTGCCATAGCTGCGGGTGAGTCCTTGGTCAGCTTGTGGGTGGATAATTTTGGACGCTTTTCTTGGAGGTATGTTGTCTGGGGGCATCTAATTCTCCACACAACTGTTTTTACCCATCGCTGGTCTCCAGTAGAGTGGTCACTCATCAGGGCTGAGTCACCAGCTTCCCCGTGGGAGGGTGTCCCATCTCTGTGCTAGTCCGTTTGTGACTCTTTTAATCATACCCAGGTGATTGATAGTCCAACTCACCCAAACCCCAAATGTCCTGAAAAGTCCTCTTTACTTGATTTGTTTTTAACAAATGCACAAATTCTCAGATATAGGTGTGTTTGCTAAAGACCTGAGGATCATTGTACAATACCAGCAGTTGCTAGAATCCTGAAACAGAGGCCTCAGATTATTTTCAAAAGGGATATGAAGCTTTTCTGTGAACAAGCCTTTTCACATGACCTGTTTCATTTTGATTGGAACAAAATCTTTCTTATAGATGAAGTAGAATTGGTCTGTAACTATGATGGTTTTAGGATCATAGATAAGCATTCTCCTGTATGCAAATTTAGAGTCAAAGGCCGAAACAATCCCTGGTTTTCTCCTGAGATTTCCTGCCTTCCTGCCAAGTTCTGTAAAATCATAAAGCCTTCTTTGGAAACATTAGTTATAGTAAACCCCCTCACGTTATGATTGATTCCGGCAAGGTGACTGATTAATCAATAATGTTAGCTTGCTTTGAGCACTTTCTTTATTCAGGATCCTTATTTAACCCTCCATGTCTTGCTTCGTCTGGTCCCAGTGTGCAGGTGCACCCCATTTGACCCATGCTTACCTCCTGACAAACTATTTTATATGTCAAATGATGCCTAATCCCCTTTCAATCTGGTTTTAGGAAACAACACAGCACTATATCTGCAGCATTGAAAGTGATAAATGATATTGTTGGGGCACTGGATAACAAAAACTGTTCATAGTTCACTGTTCATAGATCTATCAAAGCTTTTGCTCACTGCACTCTGGCAAATAGACTACCGAGCATTGGCCTGTCTAAGCATTCTAAGCAAAGAGCCAATATGGGCCCAAGTGCTGAGCCTCAAGGCTCAGCACTTGGGCCCATATTGTTTTCAATTTATGTAAACAATCTTTGTGATAATCTATCAAATTTTATGTATCATTTTTATGCTGATGAAAGTGTTAGTTACTGTACTGCATCATCTACTGCACAAGCCCTTGATCTTTTGAAGTCTGCTTTCAATATTGTTAAGAACTGTTTAAAACAGCTTAAGTTGGTCTTAAATGTATAAAAGTCCAAAGTAATGGTATTCACAAACTCAAGACAACTTCCAGTTACTGCTTCAAGCATCTCAACTTTTGAAAGAAATGAAATTGTGTTAGTTAACAGTTAATAAATATTTAGGTATAATCATTGATTGTAAACTGTGTTTCAGAACTCATATTAGCGTTCTGGTTTTTAAAATCAAGATAAAGCTTGGCTTTTCTCCACAGATCAAAACCATGCTCCATTCGAGCTAGAAAATATCTGGTGACAACCACTTTTCTTCCCATATTAGATTGTGGTGATCAGGGCTGGACTTGGACAAAAAATCCATCCTGGCATTTTCGACCTTGGCGGCCCACCAAAGTCTGTCAGACTCCTCTTACCAATACACCATTGTTTCATTTAGTGGGTCAGATTAGGGGTGTGATGAAACACTGAGACGTGACATTGCACAAAATTGATGTCCATGACTACAAGACAAGAATACATTGTAATAGACCTACAATTTTTTTTTTTTAAATATGTAGTTGAAATATTGAATAGGGGGGTCTGTGGGCCCCTCCCCCAGAAGATTCTGAGCATTAAACAGTTAATGTCCTGCATTCTGGAGACATTTCCTGCACCAATTTCCGGGGGAGAGTAGA
This sequence comes from Lepomis macrochirus, assembly GCA_024633595.2. NCBI lineage: Eukaryota > Metazoa > Chordata > Actinopteri > Centrarchiformes > Centrarchidae > Lepomis > Lepomis macrochirus. The sequence goes on along the minus strand of JALXJV020000007.1, from coordinate 26,635,984 downwards.
GGGGGTGCAGACTAGTAAGAGAGGTGATCGGGCCGGCCCAGTGTCAGTACAGAAAATGACCCAATGGGCCGCTGTCCATGATTTATGGGCCGATTATTTTTAAAAAACAATTATATAAGTAAAAAATTTACGTTACACCAGCCCTAATGGTGTGTTGGCCCACCGGGCATTTGCCCGGTGTACCAGATTACCTGTCCAGACCTGAGATCTGATATATATGAATGCTTCTGCTCAATGCCTACACAAATTGGATGTTGGGTGTCATTGTGAATTGTGTTTTTTCACTGGCTGTAATTATAAGACACATCACTGTACCCTTTACGATAAAGCTAAATTGCACCCTCTCTATGCAAGAAGGTACACTCATTGGCTGTGTTTTATAAGGCACTTTTTGGACTTGCTCCTACCTATTTGAGTATCTTTTTAACAAGTACTCAAGGCCATTATGGATTACGTTCAAAGGACGTCCTACACTTGTTGGTCCCCTGTGTCTGAACAGAATTAGGTAACAAAAGCCTTCATGTTTCCTGCACCTTCTGCTTGGAACCTTCTTCAGAACTTGTTGAAACTGACTGCAAGGATATGGAGCAGGTGAACATTGGACATTGTCACTGTTTATAAAGTTATATTCTGCTTATTCAACACAGGGGCTTGTGTTACTTATGTATGTATGATTGATATCTTTTATATGTTGGAAGCTTGTCCTTTGTGTTCTTGTATGCTGTGTCTTGCCCAGGTCTCTCTTGCAAAAGAGATTTTAATCTCAATGAGACTCACCTGGTTAAATAAAGGTTAAATTAAAAAAAACTTTAAATGTCTACTGGTGCAAAAATGACACCCAGAAAAAATGGATTTCATGTCATGAATTATAACTGTAATATAGTATTCACACCAGACAGGAGCATTTTGACGTTTTGGGGTCATCATTATAACAACTTTCTATCAAAATCCTTAAATCCACCTACTCATCACTTTCCCTTTTGAACCAGAGTAGGTAATCCACCTACTCAGCCTCCACATGGCAGTGTACCAGAATCGTTACTCTACACCCACACACACACACACACACACACACACACACACACACACACACACACACAGTCCAAAATTCCCACAGAGGCTCCATCTGGACAGGAACACGCTTTGCTCTTCCTCCATCTTTGTCACCCACTTTGCATCTCATATTCCTCCCTCGCTCCCTCGCTTATCCTGCCTGGTTTAAGGCAATATTCTTTCAAGTGCCTTGTAGGTGGACTTGTATAACTCCAAGGGCAAAGCATGGTTGTAACACTGCCAAAGTCAATGGGTTTCCTCTGAGATCACTCGTGTTAAAAATGTATCCACTCATGGTGCTATAAAACCATAACAAATTACTTATTTAGTGACAAATAAACATGTAATAGTGTGTTTCATCTCCCTTTAGTTTAATTAAAAAAGCACCCAGGTTCTTGTTATTTGGCGTATTGCAGCTGCTTTGTTTCCTGATATGTTTGATGCTACTTGTTGGTAAAAATACTCCAGCAGTCTTGACTCACTTGAGGTTGTGCAAGCCATGTTATCTCAGGCAGTCAATCTGTATTTTGTTAGAAAAAGCTTTATTTCACATGTTTTCCCATGGTTTATTGTTTTATTGGTTATTTAGTCAATTCTCTGTTGCTGAAAGAATTCTCAAATATGCAGACTATGCCCACGTAAAATTGGCTGGGCAGTGAGTGGGAGGCATCTCACATTCATGCCAATATCTCAGTTTAACTGGAGATGAATAGCAGTATTTAGTATTAACTGATAGAAAAGGAGCAACACAGAAGACCCCTTAAGACCCCCTTAAGGCTCCATAAACATAATTGTTAAAGATATTTTATCATTAAAATATACTCAGGTAACACTTACTACCCCATTTCACAACTGTAAAGATACACAACCTAGATTGCAGGGAAAAATGAAAAAAGGCAACATATTGGTGCCACACACACCAAATTCACAGTGTTCTTTGTTAATAGAAATTGATAAAATAGACTTTATTAAAGTTCATATTACAGTTACACACTGTACACTAATATACAAACTACCATGCATTTTTATCACCAGACAAAGTGGGCCTTCTTGAGCAGCTACTTCCACAATAATGTAATCTCTTCCTGACATTTCCCTATAGAACTCCCTCTCTCCGTTGACTTTCTCTCTGCATCAAATTACATCTCTGTTGCCTCCTCTTTCTCAACCTTTCGTCTCACGCTTTTTCCAATTCCATTGTGATGAAGTGAGCAGATGCATGATAATTTTGGAAGCATGTGACTCAATTCAGAGAGGGCTTTGGCTCTGCTCTCAAGTGTGTGTATCTGTGTGTGTGATTGTGTATGTGTTTAAACACATTCTGTGACAATCCACTCTGTGCCTTCATTTATTTATTAACACGTCCTGAATTTGTACATTGTACTTTTTAAATGTTTAAACTTGAGGACTTGAGGTCAAACTTCTTCATGAATGCGCTTGTTTAAATGCTGACCTTTTCTTTATATTTTGAACTAAAATAAACATGGTGTGTGTCTCCAGGCCAAAGACACGTTTCTTTTTAAATTTTAAACCTTTATGTTAAAAGTTCACCTTCAATTTTTTTGATATATAACGCTAATATATTTTGCAAATCCATCACTCTTAGCATTTATATAAACAACAAGAAAAAGGAAACAAATGGATAATGCAAGCATGGTGTGAAGACAAATGAGTGGCAGAAGATGAGTGGGGGAGTGAGAAGATGAGTGTGCGAATGAAGAAGGGTGAGAAATGCAGAGTGACAACACAATAGTTGAACGTGTCCAATTTCATACATACAAAGAATATTATGAAGTGATATGCAATGTTATTAGAACAAAAATGATACAGTGTGTACATGACAGAGATCAGTCTAGAAGCCAAAGAGGAGCGATGCTGTGTATTTAAATACTTTAAAAACTAAAATATAAATGTGTTGTGCCCTGAGTTGCCCTTCAATATTCTTGTGTGTGTGTGAGAGAGAGAGAAAGAGTAGACCTGTTTAAAAATGCATCTGTCTCTGTGTTTTGTCCTCCAAATATTTTCTGAGCGAGCACACAAACGTATCCTCTGAGGGCTTTTCATGCCATCTGCTGGAAATCAATTTTCTGCCGGGTAGAAAGATACACACAAACATAGGCACACACACACAGTCTTGGCTTTTTGCTGACAACTTCTTCTTGAGAAAATTAAAAATGACTCCCCCCCCCCCATGCGTCCTCTCAGTCTCTCTTCTCATCAGTGTTTGAAAATTCCAGTCAAGAAAAAAGAACACAACCCACGTCTTCAGTCTGACTTCAGGAGTAGTAGATCATCCAAAACAGTCACTCTAAATAAAACTCAGTTATGCATTTATTGCATGTATTAGCTGGACGACACTACATCTTTGTACACTCTTACTATGTGTCTCGAATGTTTCTGTCTCTCTCCGCTTATATTTCTGCACTGTAACGTCTGCTGGGTGAGTGATTTTTGGGCAGCTGTGAAGTAGAAAAGAGTCATCACCACTGTGGGATGCTGCCAGTCCCAGTGTCACTATATCCTCATCCTAACTGTGTCATGCCGCTGTAAGCCATCCTCTTCAAAGGCCTACATTTTGCTTCATCACAGACCACCTGAGGCTCTGTTTGTCAGCTGTGGTGACCTCTGACCTCTCCCATAGCTCTGTGGAAATAATCTTGCTCTCACTACCACCTCTAATGCTTTACTGACAAACAAGCCCAGAGTGTCAAGCACTCTGGGCTTGTTTGAATCAGAATCAGTTTCAGAAGAATCAAAATCAGTTTTATTGCAGGGTACATTTTCACATGTGAGGAATTTTTCTTTGGTATAAACAGGTGCTTACAGTTCACATGAACATAAATAGAAATAGAAATATATAAAAAGTAAGGAGATCAAAAAAGTGTACAAAAATTACAATAATACTCATACAATGCTGACAAGTATGTGTAAAAATTCACAACATGAGCATAAAGCACAGTTGAGCGGTGGTGTAAAGTGTGTATGGTCAGAAATTTGTATGAGTGTGTGTGTGTGTTTGGGGAGGGACGCATGACAGTCAGTGACAGTGGAGTACAAGGCTTTGTTGATGAAGCCCACTGCAATCGGAAAAGAAACTGTTCTTATAGTGGTTTTGGTCCTAATGGACTGCAGCCTTCTGCCAGAGGAGAGTGTCTGAAACAGTTTGTGTCTAGGATGGGTGGGTCAACTGTAATCTTTCATGCTCGCCTCAGAGTCCGAGAGGGGTACAGGTTCTGAAGAGATGAAAGGTGGCAACCAATCACCTTCTCTGCAGAGAGAATGCTACGCTGCAGTCTACCCTTGTCCCTGGTGGTGGCAGCAGCGTACCAGATTGTAATGGAGGAGGTGAGGATGGACTCGATCGCCATCATTGTCTTTGGCAGGCTGAACTTCAGCTGCCGCAGGAAGTACAATCTCTGCTGGGTATTCTTTGTGAGGGAGGTGATGTTAAGCTCCCGCTTGAGGTCCTGGGAGATGATGGTGCCCAGGAAGCGGAAGGAGTCCACAGTGGTGACTTGGGAGTCACACAGGATGGGGAGGGTGGGGCTGGGCTTAATCTACGATCATCTCCACTGTCTTTAGAGCGTTGAGCTCCAGACTGTTCTGGCTGCACCAGGACACCAGATGGTCAATCTCCCACCTGTAGGTAGACTCATCACCCCAGAGATGAGCTCAATCAGGGTGGTGTCGTCTGCAAACTTCAGGAGCTTAACGGACTGGTGACTTGAGGTGCAGCTGTTGGGAATCCCTGAGGGGCCCTCAGCAGCCCTGAGGGGAACTGGTGCTGAGGATCCTGGAGTCAGAAAGATGTTTTCCCTGCTTAACATGCTGCTGACCGTCTGTCAGGAAGTCTGTGATCCACCTGCAGGTGGAGTCAGGCACGCTCAGCTGAGAGAGCTTGTCCTGCAGCTGGGCCAGGATAATGGTGTTGAGATGGAGTTGAAATCCACAAACAGGATCCTGGCGTAGGTTCCTGGGGAGTCCAGGTGCTGGAGGATGACGTGAAGGGCCATGTTTACCGCATCATCTACAGACCTGTTGGCTCTGTAGGCAAACTGAAGGGGGTCTAGGAGTGGGCCAGTGACAGATTTTAGGTGGGACAACACAAGGCACTCAAAGGACTTCAAAACCACAGATGATGGTGGAGGCTTTTAAGCAGGCTGGCACATGGCATGTCTCCAGTGAGGTGTTAAAAATGTCCGTGAGAAACACCGGAGACAGCTGATCAGCACAGTGCTTCAAGGTGGATGGGGAGACACAGTCCAGCCCAGCTGCTTTGCGAGGTTTCTGCCTCCTGAACAGTCTGTTGACATCCCTCTCCAGGATGGTAAGAAAGGAGGAAGAGTTGGGGGATGGGATGGTGGACTGTGGCCGATCAGTGGTGTGGCAGGGAATGGTGTCAGGTCTGTCCCATTGTCTTTCAAAGCAACAGGAAAACTGGTTCAACTCGTTGGCAAGGGGTGAGTCGTTCATGGAGTAGGGGAACTTAGGTTTGTAGCTGGTTATCTGTCTGAAGCCTCTCCAAACAGAAGAAGAGTCATTTCTTGAGAACTGAAGTTGTGGTCTCTCTGCGTACAGCTGTTTAGCATCTCGCACCGCCTTGCTAAACCTGGGCTTTGACTCCTTCAACCTGGCCCGGTCGCCACTCCTAAATGCCTCTTCCTTATCCAACTTCAGCTGTCTGAGCTGTGATTGTTATAATTCACCCTGGTGCATGTTGGTATACAGCTGTCCTCACAGAAGATGATGTAGGATGTCACAGCCTCTGTACACTCACCAACACTGATGATAGCAGTCCTGAAAACATCTCAGTCAGTGCACTCTAAATAAGTCTGGAGGTCCTCTACAGCTTCACTGGTTCACTGCTTTGATGTCCTCACTACAGGTTTACAGAGTATTAGTTTCTGTCTGTATGCAGGAATCAGGGGGACCATGACACGATCAGAGTGACCCAGTCGAGCGCAGTGGATGGCATGATGGACACTTTTTGTCTGTATTTGGGGAGTTCATGGCTGAGGTTTACTTTATTAAACTCACCAAGAACATAACTAACTACTCTAACAACCATAATGACTACCGTTACAATGGCCAGGAACACTAACGAAGTGGTATCCATCACCTTGACAACAACCCCACAGATGTAAATTGGTGGGATTCACTGCCAGTCAAAACTGAAGGTGTCCTAGATGAAAAGCAAAACATCTTTAAGTATCTTCAACCAAGTCCAGTTACCCCTGATTTTAACCCACTTTGGTTAAATATGACATTAATGACTTCAAAGACATGTGGTTTATGTTGTGAAATCATCACAGTATGGTTAGGTTTAGGCACCAAAATCTCTTGGTTAGGTTTAGGAAAACATCATGGTTTGAGTTCAAATGAGCACATTCATCACATAAGTTAAGTTAACTAAGTTATGCTACATAACTTTTGAAGTAATGTTACTTAAATTAAAAGGTTCAACAATGACTATCTGTTTCACAGAGGAAACAAACACCGGTCTCCTGGGTGAAAGTCTAATGTATGTAGTTTAGTTTTGTTACTTAGTTTAGGTTTTTATTGAAACATAGTCCCTAACAAGGTGACAAGAATTTTATTACCAATTATCATTTAACTCGATGTATGTAATTGAGCTCAGCCAGACACCACTGAAACAAGCTAGCAATCTCCTGACTCTGACATGTTAAACAGTAAAAATGATATAACAAATACAACTTGAAATTATGTACCTGGATACAAACAGTCTGCCTACCAAAGTTATTTTAGCACAACAGCTAGCCAGATTGTTCACTGTTTTATGTAACAAATTAAGAACTGTAAAATGCTTAATACCCACTTGTTACTCTTTTTAGCAGCATTTCAACAAGTCACAACGCTGAAATGTTCATACCAGGGACATTTTGATATGAATTCACCACATACGGTATCTCACAAAAATGAGTACATCCATCACATTTTTGTAAATATTTGAATATATATTTTCAGGTGACAACACTGACACTGAAATGACACTTTGCTACAATCTAAAGTAATGACTGTACTGATTGTATAACAGTGTAAATTTGCTGTCCCCTCAAAATAACACATCACACAGCCATCATTTTAAAACTGCTGGCAACAAAAGAGTAAAAATGTCCAGAGTAAAAATGTCCCCAGAGTAAAAATGTCCAAACTAGGCCCAAGGTGTCAATATTTTGTGTGGCCACCATTATTTTTCAGCACTGACTTAACCCTCTTGGGCTCACCAGAGCTCCACAGGTTGCCACTGGAGTCCACTTCCACTCCCCCATGAAGACATCATGGAGCTGGTGGATGTTAGAGACCGTGGTCTCCTCCACCCTCTATTTGACAATGCCCTACAGATGCTCAATGGGGTTTAGATGACATGCTTGGCCAGTCCATCACCTTTACCATCAGCTTCTTTAGCAAGGCAGTGGTCGTCTTGGAGGTGTGTTTGGGGTCGTTATCATGTTGGAATACTGCCCTGCGGCCCAGTCTCCGAAGGGAGGACATCATACTTTGCTTTAGCATGTCACAGTCATGCTTGACTGTAGGCAAGGCACACTTGTCTTTGTACTCTTCACCTGGTTGCTGTCTCACACGCTTCACACCATCTGAACCAAATAATTTTATCTTGGTCTCGTCAGACCGCAGGACATGGTTCCAGTAATCCATGTCCTTAGTCTGCTTGTCTTCAGCAAACTGTTTGTGGGCTTTCTTGTGCATCATCTTTAGAAGAGGCTTCCTTCTGGGACGACAGCCATGCAGACCAATTTGACTCAGTGTGCGGCGTATGGTCTGACCATTGACAGGCTTCAACCTCTGCAGCAATGCAAGCAGCACTCATACATCGATTTCCCAAAGACAGCCTCTGGATATGATGCTACGCATGTGCACTCAGCTTCTTTGGTCGACCATGATGGGACCTGTTCTAAATGGAACCTGTCCTGTTGAATCGCTGTATGGTCTTGGCCACCGTGCTGCAGCTCAGTTTCAGGGTCTTGGCAATCTTCTTATAGCCTAGGCCATCTTTATATAGAGCAACAATTTAGTTTTTCAGATCCTCAGAGACTTCTTTGACGTGCCATGACGTGCCATTTTGAACTTCCAGTGACTAGTATGAGGGAGTGTGAGAGCAATGACACCAAATTTAAAACACCTGCTCCCCATTCACACCTGAGACCTTTTTCACTAATGAGTCACATGACTCGTTAGTGTTAAAAGGGAGAGAAATTGGCTAATTGAGCCCAATTTTGACATTTTCACTTAGGGGTGTACTCACTTTTGTTGCCAGAGGTATGGCAGTGTGATGTGTTATTTTGAGGGGACAGAAAAATTACACTGTTATACAATCTGTAGATTCACTACATTACATTACATTGTAGGAAAGTGTCATACCTAACAGTGATAAAAGAATAGTCCTTGCATTATTCACATGTTCCATATATGTCTTCCTCTAAAGGAGGGTCAGGGTTGTGCCCTGTCCTTTATTCCCTTCCTCACCTCCCTCCAAATTGTCACACATACACACAAATACATGTACAGCAGAGATGCACACACTTGATGACAAATTCATTTGATGACAAATTCCCACATCCCACATGTCCCATGTGGAGAGATGCAGGATTTGACAATAGCACAATCTGTCACCTTCAAATGGAAAAGAACGAGAGAGGAATTGAGAAAGTAAGAGATGCACAAGGGATTATAAAAGATGGATGGAGTGAAGAAATGTAGACGTTGAGAAAGATTAGAATTACTTCACTGGGAAAACATTTTTTTTTTTTGGAGGGGCTTGTATATGTGTTTTTGTTGTGAGTTATACTGTGTGTGTCTCTGCAAATAAACTGTGCGTATGAAACACATTGTTGCATTAACTCTAGTTGGTATTCCACTCAAGTTCTTTCCTCATCGCCTCACCCTCCTCCAACATCTATCTTACCGCTCATATCCTCCATCTTCTTCAGTTTTTTCTCAAGTTCACTTCTCCTTTCCATTTGCTTTTGCTCCTCTTTGTCTTTATTTGTTACCCTCTGCTCTCAACCGTTTCGCTCCTTCACTTCTATTTCTCCCTCTCATTCTCTATTTTTCTTCTTCCACTTTCAACCCCTCCCACTCTACCTCTCTCCCTCTCTTTCTCTCTCTCCCCAGATGAAATATTCATGCCCATCCATACTGTGAGTGTAGCAGCAGCAGCCAGAGCCACAGGAGTCAATGCTTTCAAAGACTTCAGGCCTCTGAGCTTACAGAGAAAGAGAGCGAGAGAGAGCGAGAGAGACCAAGAAAGAGAAGTGTTGGGGGAGGAAGAGAGGGAGTAGGCGGAAAATGGGAGAAGAGGTGAAGGCAGAAAAGAGCAGGTGAGAGAAAGGAATAGAGATAAGCTGTGACAGAGTGAGGAAGGAAGAGAGCGAGTAGGAGGATGAGAGAAAGACCAAGGACCCCCTCCATCACATCAAACACCAGGCAGCACATGATGAAACGCTCCTTTTGCATTGCACACACAAACACACCTAAAAACAGATAACGTAGGTTAAACACAAAGAGAAGGAAAACTACAGAGAGAGATACACCGCCTGCAGCGCGTCAAACATCGGCCGACACATGATTAAACACTTCACTCTCTTTGTATTCCACACTAGCACACACCTAAAACTCTTGCACCCCTGGGTGCTCATAGGACCCTGGCAGTTTTTACACCCAGGCAAACACACACAACTAGTACATGTGGAAACAAATTTTATACACACATGCAAGCATAAGCGGCTGTACTCATGAAAATGCACACAAACACACACGGTCTCTGAGGCTTTCATCGGTCAACCCTAGCATGATCTGATTGGCCCTCTGCTGCTTGTTCTCCGTCTAATGTGCCAGATGTGATCTTGAATTCACTTTGTCTTACTATCCTGAGTTTGCACAACAGAGTCGCCGTCCGCCTTCCTGGTTGATAAAGCCCATGCATGATCCAATTATGTGCCCAATTCTGGGTTGTTTCCAAGCAACCTACATTAAGCTGCTTCTGCTGTGAGGGAAACGTGGCTTCAAAGCTTTGAAGGGTGCTATTGGCTGTTTGAACGTATTTGAGAGTGTGGGTGTGTGTGTGTGTTTCATGCTCTTATATCTCATGGGGACTTTAACCTGAATGCACACCAACATATGGAGAGTTGTGTCACAAGGTCCCCACAGGAAGTGACACTTTTTGAGGGTTCAGGTTACAATTAGGTTAAGTTTGGGGTTAGGGTAAGGGGCTAGTGAATGCACTGTGTCAATGATAGGATAATAATAATAAAAAAATAATAAAACATTTTATATAACATTTTATTTAATTTTGCATTTCAATAAAAACATATAATTAACAGCAATAAGAAAACATAGCATAAATAATAACAATATTGTAGTATAGATGCAATAGATTCTATTAAAGTAAGCTAGTTTAAAAAATATAGGTTTTAAGAAGAGTTTTATTTTCTGAATAATTAACAGAAGTGGCCCCAACACGAAACCTTGTGGTACTCTGTGGTAAACTATGTAACTTTCTGATTAATAATTTCTAAATGTGTACAAAATTGGTAGTAGGAGGGAACCACAGTGACCCTAACTCCAGTTCTAGCCAGACAGTATGGGATACAGTATTACAGTCTGCAATCGGGTCCAGGAGGATGAGGATGGAAAGTAGACCGGAGGAGGTTGTTGGTGATCTTAATAAGGGCAGTTTCTGTTCCACAGGACAGATAGGATTTGATAATTGAGGACAAGAGGCAAGCATGCTTAAACTATGGTTGTGGGGATTGGATCCAGGTGACACGTGGAGCTGTTGGACTTTGTAATAAGTTCAGAAATGTGATTTTCAGTTGGAATACTGAAGTCACATAGGACAGTCGATGTGGACAGTTTCATGGCACTTGCTGATTGTAAGCTGGTCTATGTGATGTTAGCAGAGGCCAGCTGCTCATGCAGTAATTTTGCAGTTGGTGGAGGTTTGTGTTGAACCACACAGCTTTATGAAGAGCGTGGTTTGCTTATCTAAACTAACTTCAAGCTGCTAACTAACTAACTAACTAACTAACTAACTAACTAACTAACTAACTAACTAACTAACTAACTAACTAACTAACTAACTAAGGTCAAGCTGCTGAATTAAGAAATCATACTGTGACTGCCACGTTTCCTTAGACATAAATAGTCTAGTTTGTGATCTGTGATGAAGTCATTGTCTAGGGGGGCTTTGTTGGCAATAGATCGGATGTTGTAGAGGACAAACTTATGGCAGGTCGTGCATATATATACAGATGATTTAGCTAGTGGAGTTGCACACTGTAGCTATCCATGTGCAGTTAGGGCGGGAGGCCCTGTACTTCAGATAATGACATATATCTGACAGATGAGACCAGTGGGGGGACTTAGCAGGTGGAACAGTACTCTGAAGTTTGCCTTTAGGATGCAAGGGAGGGAACTGACGTGTGTGTATGGAAGAAAGTCAGTAAAGATGGGCTATAAAGAAATTGAAAGCACAAACACACATTTTTAATAACTTATTATGTTTGATTTCCTGACAGGTTGACAGAGTGGTGTGGATGTAGGACTGTTACTTCATTGATCAGAGCAGATTTTTCCTTTTGGTGGCTGTTGAAAAACAGCTGACCCTGATGTGACCTCTGAGCTCCCTCTACAGGAAGAAAAACGTAAAGGTTTCACATTACATAATGCTGCTCAGCAGTTAAATACTGAATGTATTGTGCCCTGTGTGACAGCATGTCCTACACTCATACATCAGTTCTCAGTTACGCAGCCAGCTCCTCCATTTATTTCCATTTACTGTTTAAGCACTAAACCTGGTTGAGGCCTTTTCAAAGATCTTTGATGACACTGATCAGTTCAAAAAGTGGCCGTGCTTTTACCGTCAGCATTCACACTTCAAGGGTTATCCTTTGGTTTCTGTCCCCTTTTGATAAGTCTTGTCTTAAAACATGCTTGTATACAGTGTCTTGATAATGTAATTTTTTTATGTAATATTTGTGTTTTTTATTGTCCAAAAACCCTGAAAAGACAAAAACAACAATTTATTGATCTATTACTACTGCCTGTGCCATTGTTGAAAACATATTAAAAACTCATTAATTAATTTAATATTCCAGTTTACAATTTCAAGTTTCTCATCATCAAAATGAATAATTAGGGCAAATTGGTATTGTCTTGCATTTTTAATTTTTTCTTTCTCAAACATGTAAGATTTATCTGAAGTCATCTGTGTGCTTGTTGATATTGTAATCTCATTTGTGACAGTTAACAGTTGTTTACATGTAATGAAACACTCTCAGCAGTTGTAATACCATAGCTTATTGCCGCAGGTTTGAAAAACATCAACCATTTCTACTGGGACCTGCTGCAACCTGCATAATACATTCTATCTCAGGGCAAATTTAACTAATTAACAGAAACATATAGTTGGCTAATTAGCAGAATATGCGAGAGAATGATTTTTCAACCCTCAGAGGACAGAAAATACAGGAGGTGTGATGGATGGTTTATGATAAAAAGTGGGAGAAAAGAACAGGGGACAGGTTCAGTGAAAGACAAAAAGAGAGAGTGTGTTGATGAATATTTGATTTAATCTAGGCTTCCTTAGTATATTAATTTATCACCCTGCATGTTTCACCTGAACTGCACCTAAATGCGCTGCCAGCATCAAACCATTGTGCTTGAAAAAAAATAACCTCCATGTTTACACAAAATGATTACAAACCGCAAGAGTCAGAAACTACAGACAGAAATCATTAGCATAAGGCAGATAAACTCCCAAAATGTCAAACTACTGCTTTAGAGAGAGGAAAATGGAAGAAAAGGTGAAATTTAAAGTTATTTGTTTTCAGCATTTTCTTCCTACCACACCTGTGTTAAGATTACTACTATGAGTCACTGATATTGTGTCAGCCCTATGTACAGGACTGCTGTGTGGCAACTGCATTAGCACCCAACCTGCAGTGATACAGACTAAAAGATCATTTGGCAGTAATATCAGTCCCTTCCTCTTAACTGTGGGTCACGCAGACACAGGTCACTGCAACCGCAGCATGCCAGTCCTCTTACTTCTGTTTGGATTGCAGTGGCCGCATGATAACAAACAAACATACACATGCAATCTTCCTGGGAAAGAACAGGATAAAAAAAGGGTAGAAATGCCACCAATCTTCCTCATTAACAGATGAAGGTGAGGGAAACAGAGAGAGGGAGAATAAAGGTCTTGAAGGGGAAGAGATGTAAGTAATTCCTCCAGCCTGCTGGTCCACATAGGGAATTTACGAGCAGCAAGTTGTTCAATAATTTATTGATTTTCTTAGTTAGCTTTTCTTTCTTTGAAGATTTTATGTAGATGATTATCTGACCGTTTTCAGCTCAACTAGTGTGTGAATGTATGGGGTTGTGTCTCTTTGTCCGGCGTAAATTAATCAGTGGATTGTTTATTCTTCTAAATGTTTGCCTATAGTGTGATTTAGTTGGGATACTGTTCAATATTTTTTAGAAAGAGCCAGATTACTGAGGAATAAAGGATGCATGGATGTACTTCACACTCCAAAATATCCCAAGTGTGACAGGTGCTTAATTTTATCTTGATGATCTTGTAACTGCTGCTGAATTCCTTTAAAAGTGGAATGTTATTGTAGTAGTATGGAAGCTATGTTCACATCACAACATTTACTCCAATGGGTTTTTCTGAATGGAAAAGCGTGTTACAGTATACATCCATGCAGACATTTAAGTGAACTAAATGATTTTGCTGACGTGGCTCTCATACTCAAAATATTTCAGCATTGTCTCCAAACCAGTCAAAGATGATCACACTGAGTATCAAAGTTTACAGTACCATGTCCCACCACACTGATGCATTTTTTTCTGCTTTCCATTTTGTTCATCAAAAAAAAAGTTGTTTTATAACGTGTAGTTTCTAATTAAAATGCTAAATTTAACAGACTGTGTCACAGAAGTTGTGTGTGTTTCTGTTGTGTTTTTAGCCTTTCTAGCAGCACAGCACTAAGGACGGCAATATCAGTCCGTCAGTCGTCCACCACACATTTTCCACAGAGGATGAATCTTCCCTTTTAGATCGGACAAAAACCCACTAAGACCTGTTAACATCTGGCTTTTGTCTTAAGTAGGAAAGGATACAATTGACACCCACCTGGCCACGCAAATCCTCGCCCCTTTTCTGGCACAACTGTTTCACCTTGTTCTGTCTGCATACTGTAATATCTGCACTGCAACATTTTTCAGAACACACAAACACCTTAAACACACTTGTCACCTGTCACTTTCTTGCAACTATGGGCTACACCCAGCAAACACTGTGACATTGTCACTGGTCTCCATGCTACTTTCTGCTGTTTCCTAACCCTGTTATCCAGCATGTTTGTGACATTGAATGCTACACGTCAAAAAAACCCAAAAAAACCCAGAAAAGGGCCACGCTTGCATTAGCTTTTAGCTCAAAGCCCTGTTCAGCCTCACAGAGCTGCCAGCATGACTGTAGACTCTTCTCAAATATTGTGCCTGAAACTGTATCTTACTGGCAGTAAGCTTCTTTGCAAACACTTCTCTACCTCTTTACAATTCAGTTACCTCAAAGTGGTGTCTTTCTTAATTTGTCTACTCCAGTGTGCGTATAAGCAGAATGCACTTATCAGAAAATGTTTTGTGCTGATCAACTTTGAAGGGTTGGCAGTTCTGCATGGTCGGCTTGGATTTTAAATATCTCTCTGTGTTGTTTTATCTCTTTCCTCCAGCATGATAAGACAGAACGCGGGTCGATCCACTCGCTCCATCTATCTGGGTCTGGCGTGTCTGTCCCTCGCTCTCCACCTCCTTCTGGCATTTTTTTGTCTCTCTGTCCTCCAGACAGCCTGTGTCCTTCCCACCTCATCTTCCTCCTCTATTCCAAGAACAGATACTAAGCACCATCAGCCTGTCTCCCACTCCTCCTCTTCCGCTGCTGTCTCTTCACATAAACTGCCAACAATTTCCCAGAATGAAGAGCATCACAAACTGAATACCAACACGTTTCAACCTAAGGAGAAAGACTCATTCAGTGATGCCACTGAGAGGGGAAAGAAACTTATTGGAGCTGGAAAAACGATTCAAAAGGTCAAGGGTCGTTCTAAGCTGGAGGCGCTGTTTGAGCACCTGCTGTACAACCTGCCACGCCCAGAGCTGCAAGAAGATGATTGGCTGCTGAGGTTGAAGACAAATGAACATGCAAAGGAGGCAGGAAGTGAGGAGGAGGAGGAGGAGGAGGAGGAGGAGGAGGAGGAGGAGGAGGAGGAGGAGGAGGAGGAGAGGGAAGACGCCATCAGTAGTGAGTGGTAAGTGAAACATGCAGAGATAATTAATTTAAAGTAAAACAACTCGGGTAAAAACGTTCTGCAGCTTTGCTAAATGTCCACTAGATTATGGATTAACATTGATTTTAGAACAGAGTTCTTCACGAGACTGAGTTCCAGTGGCCCAGCTTTCCACACGAAAATCTTGTATCAAAACATGAACAATAAAGGTTTCAGCTTGCTTTACAGACAAGATCGTAAGCCTCTTTTTAGCCAAGCTGGTGGCAACTTCGGATTGTTAGTTGGTTGGCCCACCACTTTGGTCCAGACTGAAATATCTCAACAACCACTGGATGGATGTCCATAACATTCTGTACATCCACTTCCTCTCCTGAAGGCAGAGTGCTAGTCGGGAGGAACCCTACGACAAAGTCACTTGGACGAGTAACGTGGATACCCACCCTCCATGGCTACGGTTCCACCTGGGCATTTCACGCTGGGAGCTGTATGACAGGAAGGATCCCAACCTGGCCAAGCTGACTCATTATTTGGCGACGCAACGTGTCGTCGGTGCTGGTGAGCAAATGAAAGGGGTGGGGGCAACAGGTGAGGGGACAGAAAGAAGGACAGGGGCAGAGAGAGAGAGACGTTAGAGGAGGGCGCACAGTAAGTAAAAACACATCCTAAAATGTCAGACAGACAGAATTGCTTCTCACTGGCACATTTGTGTAAAATGATTTAGAAAACATACTGCAGACATGGTTCTTTAAATATTATCCATGTTCTGCCAAAACTTTCACAACCCACTCGTTTGAAAGTAGTTAATTTAGTCATTAACATATTAAAGATCTGGATCTGTATTCAGCACTATATTTAGGATGCAGAGATTAAAAGGCTTTTACTGAAACAAAGCAGTCTGTGGAGACATTTATTAGGAACTGTGATATAAGTGGAGTCTAGTTTACTAGATTGTAATCTACATTACAAATAAATTAGATTAACTCTTGCTTTTTTTCCTTTTCAGTGCTATTATCCCCATCTTTGTCCTAGTTTTACACATTATGTTGTCAAGATGGTTCAAAGCGCACAGAGACAGTACTTTACTTCAGACCATTGCTCAGTACACCAAAATTAAATTTAGAAACTTATCTTTACCCTGAAATGTCCTACTAGTGTTAGGGTTTAATTTAAGCATGAGCATTCAGATTCCTCTTGACACAATTACGAAGTCACAACCATGCTGCTTTCTCATTTTAACTCTAATCCCTTTGTACAAACAAGCTTGTCTGCAAGAGAGCCAGAGGCAACACAGAGACTTCACTAAAGTTTTCACTCAGTGAATACAGTAAACTGTGCTAAAGTTCACATTTAGAGCAGCGAAGATGACATTTTTAGAAATACATTCACACAAAGGCTGTAGCGTGTGCTGTTGGTGTGGTGGATTGCAGTACATTGCATTGGACTAAGCCACAACAAAAGGAAGCAGCAATTGCTCCTTGGAGCAAATTAAGTTTTGTATACACACTCAGACCCAAAGAGACACCAGCATCCACAAAAAAAATACAAATGAAATGCAAATGCATAAAGGTTAAATCTGCAGCTCATGTTGTTTTGTTGTAGGGTGATCAATATAATCCTCCCTCAAACTTATATTGTCTAAACACCCACTCACACAAAAACACACTGACACGAGTGCACAAGAAGTCCACATACATAAACAAATAGGCACACAACTTCCCTTGCTTCAACACACACTCTGTTTGTGTTCATCTCAGACACCCTGTCCTGGTCTTTAGCCCACCGCAGAATGAATAATGCATTTGTGTTATATGCTGCAGATTAAGCAGTAATCTCTGCTACAGGCTCATTTTCTGTGACTATGTCATCTATTTATTCACATGTTGAACACTCACCGCAGTGTAAATATATGATTTGACTCATTCACACTGTTGTCTGAAGTGTTGGTGAGGTGCTTTTTTTGGATGAAATATGCTTTATGTGTTAAAGGGTGACATTGTCACCAAAGAGGGCTTCAAGATGACAAAAAATATTCATATGGTTTTACATAAATAATGCAGGGGTATTAAACATTAAGTATTTTATCCAGATCTTATTGCTGTAATGTTCCATTTGGAGGATCCACCATGTGGAGAAACAGGTGTACTGCACAGCGCTGAACATGTACCCTGAGCAGGCACTCATATAACCATCACATGTTTTGTTATGTAGTGCGTGAGATGTGTTTCTTATGATGACTTGCAAATATCATAATGTAAGGGTGTAAGCAATGATCACTTAATGCATATCTTACAGTTCAGAAGACGGGAGGAACCCAGCTCAAGCTGGTCATGTCGTTTCCCAACTATGGACAAGCTCTGCTGAAACCCATGAAGTAAGACACCACTGTAACTGAAAACAGAAATGGCTGACTGTTGACAGTTACGTTAACTAACTGGACTGATCTGGACTGAACATCTGTTGGCCAGAGTTCACATTTTTCATTAAACAACACAGTACAACAGAGCAAAATTCTACTGTTACACTTGACAAGTGTTTTTATCACAGACAATCCAGAGATGCAGAGACGGATGTAAACCTCTTCTACTTCTCAGACTTTGAAAGACACAACGCAGAGATCGCTGCCTTCCACCTTGACAGGTACAGAGTCACACTCTGTCAGCAGGCAGTAGGTGTCCTGCTGGGCAGACAGGCCATTTGGTACCTACCGGGTCACTGATCCAACAATGGAATAATTCATTCATGAAGTTACCGTACAGCTTGTGACATACAGATACAAGTAAAGTGAAAATTGAAAAGAAAACAGGAAGGGTGTAAAAATCTACTTGTTTTCTTTTTCATTCCTTTTTCTACTCTGTCTCTTGCGCATTCACTCTGTCTTTGCCCCCTTTTTTGTGTGTCTTTCTTTTGTTAATGTTTGCATCTGTTCTGTCTCTGTCTTGCTCTGTCTCAGATTGTTGGGCTTTAACAGGGTTCCTCCGGTGGTCGGTCGACTCATTAATGTCACCGCAGAGATCAGAGAGATCACCACTGACCACAGGCTGTCTAGGACCTTCTTCACATCCCCTGGTATGTGTGTGCATGCACGTATGTCAGCATGGATCAATGCCTGCACCCAAAACATTTCCTGTCCATACAAACTGCCCGACCGCCAAACTCAATCCGTCGTATCTCTCACTCCTTCTAGTTGGGAACGTGTGTTTCTACGGCCAGTGTGAATACTACTGTTCAACTGAGCACCCAGTGTGCGGTCAGCCACATGTACTGGAGGTTTCCCTGGCTGCCATGCTACCTGACCTCACCCTCGCTCCCCGCAGGTCCTGGAGGTCTCCATGGAGACGCTCCTACAGTCGCACCAAGCTCGCACAGTGGGTGTCATCACTAATATTCACAGAATAGATATTAATAATGAACAATTTGAACAGGAAAAGCCCTGCACTCATTACCATCTTTGTTTTGTCTACAAGCATCCATACACTATGTGTTGTGCAGAATATTGGGAACGCCTCTGTTTGTTTTAAAGGCCTTTGTTATCTAAGTTTTAACTGAAAGTGTTTAAAATGTTGCTAACTCGTTCCTGGAGTTCATAGCTGAGATGAGTTTATGTAGAATAATGAGTCTTCACTGCCCTCCAGTGGTCTGAATGGAAAACTGAAACATAACATTAATATTGATGAGTCTGTTGGACGTCCAGATGATGTGGACACACTGTTTGTGTAGGAGTTCAGGTTAATGTGACTTTGTGTCATCATCACAACAAACAATAGTGAACTACAAACCTCACTGAGCTAAAATAACATTATTCTAAGCTGCGATAAAGGCTGAAGACTGCCAGCCTACAGTCTGTAGCTTCCTCCTGGTGTCCTGTTCTGCTCAGGTGGATTTTATTTTAGGACATTATGCACTGTGTGTCATATCACTGCCCCAGGCAGGGAAGCAGGAGCTGTCCGAAGTACTCACACTGATGTGTAGGATTTGTTTTAATTGATTTGGCAACACATTATGCTGTTATTGTGTCATTTCTGGGCACTGTTTTTGGCATTTTGATCATCTATCGGTTTCTATCAGGCTGGGACCAACATGAGCTTATTTAAATGTGCACCTTATTGTCAGTTGGCCCGAAAAGGAACTACACATTGTACGTTGCCTCAACATAGACTCATCATAGTCACCCTAATACATTGTGAACTTGAAACTCAGTCAGCCTAAGTGACAACGTCAGGCCACAATATGCAATTTTAATTTATTTCTCAGATTAACTTGAGTTCAGTCTCAGAAAGCATTTACATTTACATTTTACATTTATTCATTTAGCTGACGCTTTTATCCAAAGCGACTTACAATTGCTATACATGTCAGAGGTCGCACGCCTCTGGAGCAACTAGGGGTTAAGTGTCTTGCTCAGGTACACAGTGGGGATTGAACCTGGGTCTCTCACGCCAAAGGCGGGTGTCTTAACCATAACCAGAAAGGATTAATAAATTCCATGAAGTGGAAGCATGGCAGCACTCGCCACCATGGCTGACCAAATACAAAAAAACTGTTGAAACTGAATCTTATCAAGAAAATGTTGGCAGAAAAAAACTGTTTAACAGTGACAAAAGAGATAAAAACATTTACTGAATATTTATCTAAATATTTAAATACTATAATATTTATTTTAAATGAATGTCAGTATCCATTTTCTTCTACTCAGTTTGCATTGTTGTACCCAGGTGGGAGAAGGACCCAACGTACTGTGACACAGTGAAACAGACGCCTCCTTACAACCACGGCACCAGACTGGTGGATCTCATTGACATGGCTGTGCTGGACTTTCTCATGAGTCAGTCTCTACATTTGAAATTTAACATGGTAGTCAGTGTAATTTGAAGGGGGTCACTGACCTTAACATCCTCCTTGAGAGAGGGGGGCACAACATTGATATTGTGTAAATAAATGAGTGAATAAGAGAAGTATTTCCCACATTAACACACTCAGGATGTCATGAATTTTCATCAGTATATATGACGTTATTAACTTTTTGTGTCTTTTAATTTCTACAAAAATGTCTCAGTCACAGTCTGAATACACATGTTTGAATGCTTGAATGTTTTTCATTCCAAGGTAACATGGACAGACATCACTATGAGACGTTTGAGAAATTTGGCAATGAGACTTTTCTGCTGCATCTGGATCACGGACGGGCGTGAGTACCATGAATAATAATCTCATAATGTTGTTGTTAGTGGAGGCAAAAAAAGTGATTTTTATGTTGTAACAACTAACAGATTATTCTATGCAGCAGCCAGTTACAACATTGTTTAATTTCTGACGGGGGTTCAGCCATTGTGGGAACATTTCATTTATACTTTCTTGCGACTGACATGTTTCTGATAATGTTTTCCAGGTTTGGGCGTCACTCTCGAGATGAGCCGTCTATTCTAAGTCCTTTGCAACAGTGTTGCAGGTAAAAAGATACTGCAAGAAGCATGTCATTCAAAAGTGAAGTTGCACAGTGTTGCACAGAAAACGAATAAGGAAATAAGGAAACGTAAACACTCTTTAAAAATTCTGGCTTGTGTGGGTATCAGTGTCTCTTTTGTTCTGCACTTGTAGGATCCGTCGCTCGACCCTCCTCCGCTTACGCCTCTTATCTCTTCCTGGCTTCCGTCTGAGTGATGTCATGCGTGAGTCGCTGGTCCAGGATCCTCTGGCAGGTGTGGCCCCCCTTCTGTCTGAACCACACCTCTCTGCTTTGGACAGACGCCTTGCAGCCATCCTACAGGTGGTGCAGACCTGTCAGCATCACCACAAAGACGTAATTTACAACGACTTGGAGGCATATGATCACGACTACGATCAACAGCCTGACTGAGGGGGAAAAATTATTATTATTGAAATAAGTGTTTATATAATAGATTTAGGGTAAAAGCTGGTGAAAATGGAGCCAAAGGTTGACAACTTTGAATATCTCCCTGCAATATTCAAAACATTGAATTACATGTAATTTTCCAATATCAAGTTGCTCATGAGTGAATAAATTGGTTCGTTCAATATTTTGAATCCATAAAACATCATAACCACAGGCTTCTACCCTGAAAAAGACTGAACAGGTCATAAAAGAATGATGTATAAGGGATAAAAATGGGACCATTTAAACCTTCAGATAACAGTGATTTGTGCTGAATTGGGTTAAACTCCTTACCTACACATCACTCTGAAAGTCAATGCACAGAGTTTCTCTTAAAGGGGAGAGCCTTCACCCTATTTCACCCACCTGGAAATTCAGAAAACATATTTATCTCATAGTCTTTTCCCAGGTAAACCTGTACCCCCCAAAACTCTGCCTGCAAACAGTGGTGCTCTTATTGTGTGGTAATTATGATATTGACAAAGTACCTGACAAGTTCTCTGCTTTTCATCGACAGGCCTTTTTGTCATGGGCCCTAATTTATAACATAATTCTCTCACCGATATTATATCTGAACAATCACGACATTCTGTATAAAAAAATTCCTTTTCTTGCAATATTGGTTCAGGAATAACAGTTTACTGGTAAGTCAGCTTGTAAATGAGGAGGACTTTCTTCTTACTTATCAGGAATTTCTATTTCTACTAAATGGGAGCCCTTTAACACCCAGAGACTTTGCTCTGGTTTTGAATGCCATCCCTTCAGGAATGCAGGCACAACCTGACTTTCAGGTTGCCTTGTTCATTCATGCCTTGTTCCAAGAAGATATAGTGTCTCTATGTCAATTTTTACTGGAACCTCTTTGTCAATGATCTGTGCTGGAGAGATATTTGAATGCTGCCCCATAAATACGTACTTATTAACAAGGTTTAGGAAGTATCCTTTAAGATTATTCATAGATTCTACCCTAATAAGTATCAAATGAAGAGGCTTAAAAATTACATTGATCCCAACTGGATCTTCTGTGAGAATCAGATAGACTCATATAGAAATGATATTACATTTGTTTTATCACTGTACTTTTGTAAAACAATTCTGGCAGGATGTATGTACATCTATAAATGATAATATCTATCCAGATTCAACTTGTTCTGGCAGAATGTCCTTTTGGGGGTTTTCAGTAATGAAAAGCAACACTGCAGCCATTATTTCATACAACATTTTATGTTGTTTCTGGCAAAATTTCATATACACAGTTGCAAATTTACAAACAAAACAATCCCTATTTATAGTCTTTGAAAAGAGAAAAAATTTATTTTGAAACAATCCATTTCTCTTCCAACAAAAAGGCTCTGACGGTACTTAATGTCTGTACTCGCTTGAAGGTCTGTGATATCCATTTCTTTTTCTTTTTTTGTTGTATTGTTGTTAGCTATAGCCTATGTACATTTGTATCTCTTCTGTGTTTATGTATCCTTATAATGTTGCCTATATGTTGCGTTGTCATTACTTTTCCATTAATATTAGAGATTAATAGAAGAGAAAAGACATTTAAGACATTTGCATACAGTTTAACTTGAATTTATATTCGGCCAACCGAAGATGGACTAATAGGTAGGCTATTCAGTATTTCAGGTCATTTCATACTTCTGAACATCAGAGCACTACAAACCCAAGTCAAGAGACCAAAGATGTGACAGATTGAGCCTCTCACTCTGTAGTGATGATGCCCCCTACCGCCACTGACCAGAACTGCGGCATGCCAACCGAAAAATGAACTGGCTACTTTCACTTTCCAAACGTCACTGGAGCGAGGAAGGTAGTGGCAGCGGCATGCCCTGTCGGACAGTCCCGCCCCGAAGGTCCAGCACCACCCATAATACCGTGTCAGTCCTGAAGGGAGATCACCGTTTACCCTGCTCAGTGTGGGCGTAACTAGACGTTCCACCCCGCCTTCCCGCGGGCCGCAGCCTGGACAAGTTGCTGGAAGGAGGAACTGAGAAAGCATTTGTGGGCAGATCTACAGCTTTGATCGTACTGGGAAAGATTTCCGCCTACCCTCAAATCTGCAACTTAACTGTTTTGATTTCAGACACAGTCTAAAACTATTGATGCCCTTTTATTATTTTTTTTATTTAGCACCAGAGTTTGAATGCAACATCTAGTAGGCCTAAATATTTGGGGATTTTTGGCCCAGTGTTTTCTGCAGAGAAGAGGGGTGAAGTGGCTTCATTGACAAACCATGGATCCGCTGGATTTCCTTGAGAGGGACGAACTCCTACGGTTCTTCCGCCGCCATAAAACAGAAATGTCCTGCATGAAGGACCCGGAAATTTTTCTCAACCAGCTCAGGGACCACGACCTGATCGGAGACGACGCATACAAGGTGAGGCACTGAAGTGGAAACGTTGCGCATTTGTTATTACCCTGCTCAGTGAGGAGTCGCACCACCTCCTCAGGCGGGCGCTGGTTCAATAAAATGCGCGCTGTGAGAGCGGGAAGTTTAAGGCTACTACTCAGCGATAACGGTCCTTAGAGATTTAAAATTTACAAAGCCAACATTAGTGCTTCATGAAAAAAAATATTATAACGTATAGCCTACGCAGTAGTGGGAAAGTATTCAGATCCTTTACTTTAAGTAGCCAATCAATAGGCTACCACATACAGGTGTTCTCTCTGTGGGGTCCAGTGGGACAAAATTTTATCAAATTGAAGTCTGTGGTCTACTTTGTGTCAATTTAGTGCTATATGTGAAAGTTTGAGAACCACTACTGCTCAAATACATTCTGTACTCAACTACTCTATTATTATTACTATTCCCCGTTGTGGGCCGTCCACCATTGTGTGAGCAAGACACTTAACCCCTAGTTGCTCCAGAGGCGTGCAACCTCTGACATGTAAAGCAATTGATAAAACTAATAAATAAATTAATAAACGTACATTACATACAACTAGTCTGTCTTGTTCACGGTGGATGGGTCACAGTGGGTGAATGAACCCAGATCTCTCACACAGAAGGCAGACGTCTTGTGCCATTACCACCCCCATTACAAGATGTAATGTAAACGTACGAGTGTCATCAGCAAAATGTAGGCTACTTAGTATAAGTCAAAAGTTACTCATTCTGCGTTGACATGGTCCCTGTCAGTGTTTATATAATAGATGTTTTTGGATTAAGATTGCTGTTCTATGTTTTAGCCTATTTAACTGCTGTTGTTTGTTTACGGTTGAGCTAATTGTAACTACTTTGTATACTGCTGTGTAGTTTAATCTACAGCAATGCCTCATGATCATCAAATGTTTGTAGTGTTGCTGTCTTTTGATGAAGCATGTATCTCCAAAAAGTTAACTTTTCATGAGGTCAGACAAACAGCGCTGTTTGCATCTTTGTGAAGAATCATTTCCCAGCTGATCCAAGTTTTTTCAAATAATTTATTTAGCTTAAGAAGAAGGAGAATTTTCTCATACTGGAAAGTAACACTTAATCCTTGAGTTTATCTAAAAAGTTCTAAATTAAAAATCATTCCTCAATCCCTGAATAGCTCAGTCCGTGGGGACTTGTTTAGCAGTTTGAGTCCAGCATGAACCACTGCTGAAGGTGCTCCTGAGCAAGGCCCTAATTAAACCTCTAACTGCTTCCCTGGCGCTATACCATACTGCCAACTGTTCCTAATTAGGATGGGTTAAATGAGGAAAACTAATGTGGATCAATAAAGTATTTAAAAATAAAACCAGACATTGAACAAATCAGGTAGACCTCAATCTGAAATCTGAGTGTCAAAGTGGTTACATGCTACTAATTAAGACAAACATATCAGAAGTATGCCAGGGTGAGAAAAGAAATATGTTCTGTCAGTATTGTTCCATGTGTCAGTCTATCATGACAATAAATGGCGGAATAGATTTTAGGTCTTATTATCCAGCCCTGATTTTCTCCATACTTTTGTATGTGTGTGTGTGCAGAAGGTGAGTCGCATGAAGAGTCAAAAGAACATTACGAATGGGCTTTACAACATTCTGGACTCATTGGAGAGAAATCGATCACAGTACATCAAAGTTTTCTGGAGCTGTGTCTTCAAGGAGACCATCTTGAACCATTACCCCACCCTGCGTGTGCTGCGCAACAGCCTCTTGGATGGTGAGACTCTTTTTTTTATGATCATCAGAGCATTAAAGATTGTGATTCTGCTTGCTATGTTAATTTTGTCTTTGCATAGATATATAGATAGATAGATGCAGGAATGACTTTCTGTAGCTGTCCTTTTACTGCAGAGCTGAAGGAGTCTCCGACTGAAGAGAATACTGTCTGACCAGAAGAGTTCTCCATAATTTTGAACTGTTTGTGCAACATTATTCTCTCCACATCCAGTGCAGAGGCTGCAGGGCAGTCCACAGCACAGAGCCAGCCCTCTTAATCATCTTGTTCAGGCTCCTAGTGTCACTGGCTCAGATTCTGCTGCTCCAAACAGAGCAAAGAAAATTGTACTCACAACAACTGGCAAAAAATGTGCAAAGTGTTGCTGCACACATTAAAGGACCTAAGCTTCGTCAAGAAGTTTGATGAGCTAAGAAAGACCAGTCCCTCAAGGACCACTGCCCTATGATCTTTGAGGTCAAATTAGAGATGACTTCTTTGGTAACAGAACAAGGCAGTATGTCTTCCATAGCACTGGAGTCTTCTCCTGGCTCAGACTAAGGTTGCATAGCTGCTCGGGGCAGGCCTTCAGGACCCTGGGGCTGATACCATCCGGCCCTGCAGCTTTGCTCTGGTGCCATCTTTGTAGCTGTGGCGGGGAGGTGACATTGATGTCGTCTCCATGGGGCACACTGAGTACTTCCCAGTATGTGGCCTCAAACACATAACTCAGAATCTCATCCACTTGCTGTGTCCACCTCCTTACTGACCTTGTGGACGCATCTTACTCCTTGCAACTTGCATGTGATTAATGTTATTAAACAGTTTAAACAGTTAGCTATTGGGCACATAGCAAAAAACTTAAACTAATAGATAAATTATGATTAAAATAGTTAGCTATAGGTGTTTAAAATGTTTAATTTCATCCCACTCTAAGTAGTATGAAAGCAAACTTGACCAAACCCACCAGAACACTGTCATTGGCAACATTGGCTGAGGAGGAGGAATGCCCCTTGGCACTTGGTTAGAAAGTAAAATACTCATCATTCTTTTACTATCATTTGTTCATGGCTTATAGTTGACATCCTTTTATCCATATAATTGCAGGCTCTTTTCATTTTGAAATACAACTGCCCGAGAAGGGGGAAAGTGAAGAGGCAGATGAAGGGGAAAGGAAGGAGCTTTCAGAAGATGAGGATGGTGAGGAGAAGAAAGCAAACTTAGTAAAAAAGAAGAGAAAACTGAGAAGTAGTTCCGTGTGCGATGAAGAGGAGGAGCAGGCCGGACCATCGTCTCAGTTGACTCCAGGTCAGAGGAAGAAATCCAAGAGAATACACTTCTGTGAGTCACCTCCCACCCTTTACTTTTGTAAACATAACTGTACCTTACTTGAAGGTTTCACTGGGGTTAGGGTGTGAATTATGTTTCTCTGTGAGGGAAAGAAAGTTTCTCATTTGGAACAAAGAAGTCAAAATGAATATTTTTTATTTATTTTCCAGCTTCTCCCCTGAAGAAGGGAGAGAAGGGAGCCATTTGGACCTGGCCCCTGTATAAGCTGCAGCTGCCTGTGACCTGTGGACTCCAGGAGGGAATACTGCACAGAAAGAGACTGGCTGAAGGTCAGGGTTAGGGTTAACAAAAACAAAACACTGAAAACCAGGACCAGGCTTAGAGATATTTAATCCAATCTTATTGAATGGAAGAACCACTGACACTAACATATATTGGCCATCACAGCGGATGATTTGTCTTTAACATTATCACATTCCCAAATCCTCTGATCCTTTCAGGGCAGAAGTGCATTGTGGTCAAGAGACAGTGGTTTACTCCAACGGAATTTGAGAAGTTTGCGGGGAAGGAGAGCTCCAGAAACTGGAAGTTGAGCATTCGGTGTATGAATACCCCACTGGGAAAACTTATAAAGGTTTGTTGAAAATGGATTTTTAATTTGGAATATATATGGAACAAGACTGTGTGACATGGCTTGCTTTTTTTGCCCTACGCTTGGACCACACTGCCTATCTCTACCTGTGTGTCATGGCTACCTCGCTCCACTGCTGCAGCCCATTTTCACACGCTGTTGGCGTCCACACAGACTGTATTTCTGCTGCCAGTCTATCTTTCTACATTGAGTTTGCCTTTGAGAAATTCAATACAATCAAAGCATTGTTAACAAATGAAGGGATTCTATCCGTAGAAACACTAGCTGGCTTTTAATTTGAAATGGATACAGGAGGCGTTGATTTGAAAAAAGTAGACATTTAAATTGTAGTGGAAGGTGTCATATGATGTCTATAAGACTATCAAATCATTTTCACTGAGAACTGCAGTGAAATAGGTGAGATATCGACTCATGTGACACAAACTGTGTGGTGGCTCCAACCAGTTAACATGGCCGAAATTTAAATAAAAGCAAGAGGTTCCGCAACACACACATGCTGCTCAGGTAGGCAGTGTGGCCCGGCCGTTAATGTTCCTCTTTAGATCACCTCACACGCAGTTTGTTGTGAAAATTGTTTTGTATTGTTTTCTCTTGAATATCACTGCAGGAAGGTCACCTGAAATCAGTGACGTACAAGGGAAGGTGTAAAAAGGTAAAAACAAAAAACTGGTGAAAACTGGCTTTGTATTGGATCCTCTTGTTTTTATTGATCCAGATCTGAGATATATGCTTCTTTTCTCCTTCTTGCTAGGCCAAGACATCTCCGGTCCTAGCTGATCGTTCAATCACAGGTTAGTTGTATTAGTCCAAAACACAGATTTTTAGAAAATTAAAGGGGTATATATGGAGTACACTTATGAGAGTGCTACATCCCCATAAGCTATTAAAAGAGCATCCATTACCTCACATAAAATATTAAAAATGCTAGCATTAGAGCCGAGCAGGCAGCCAAAGCAGTTGATGTGTCTGTCCAGCTGCTATCTATAATCAAGTCTTTCATGTAAGTCAGTGTACATGCCATTTAGATTTTTAAATGTATACAACAAAAAACAGTCAGCTGAGCTTCTTATTTGCTAATGTTGGAGAAATGATTGATACCATATATACAAACAACAAAAAAATGTATTGTAAGAAACAAAAAATCACCTCCATTTTTTAGTGCCTGAGGGAGAGGAAGATGAAGATGAGGAGTGTGACCTGGACAAGGAAGACCAGGTTTCGTCAAGCAGCATGGAAACTTCGCTACATTTCACAGGTGCTGGTTCGTACAAAGTGATGGTCAGGGTTCAAATGCATTTATTCTAAAAGTAATACAGATCACTTCAGATGTCTCTCCTGTCTCAGTGTCATAGCCATAGTGACGTTAATCAAACTCTGAACATGTGTCCGTTACAGATGAGGAAGGAGAGACAGAGGCACAGACTGAGGAGCAGCCAGAAGCCAGCCATGACAGATACCAAGAAGGTGTTCAAAGTTACATGTGGAGCTGTAGCTGGGACTTTACACAAAAACCGATTTGCCTCAGGTTAACTATACCTCACTACACACAGGAAGGATAAAAATGTGTGTCTTTACATCATTTTTAATGTCAGTGTGTCACTCTAGTTAACTAAACTTGCTTTCACCACCAGGGACTCGTGGGAAGAGTATTCGTACTGAGGCGAGCTGGATGACTCCAGCGGAGTTCACCAAGGAGGCATCCTGTGAGACAGATGCCACCTGGAGGAAAGACATCAAGTGGGAAGGCAAACCACTTTGTGTCCTCATACAGGTAACCATGTCGAGTGTGGTGGCATGACGTGTGTGTGTGTGTGTGTGTGTGTGTTTTGTCAATACAGTCCATTGACAGCATCTTTAATTATTAACTGTGCATCTTTGTGTGTTGCAATCTGAGTGAGAGACACAAAAAGTTCAGACAAAGTTAGAATCCTTATGTTTTCAGTCCTGGTTGATTCAGCGACAACCATGGTAAGAGCAAGTGCGGTTTTAATACTACACTCACTGATCAGCTACATTGTCATAAATACAACAACAAAGTAGCTGGTGGATCTGTTTATAGTGCAGCCAAACAATGTGTTATTTCAGTCAATAATAACTGCAACTGCAGTCTGATTTATTGCTGTGCACAGTGCGAGTAGTTTTCCACAGAGCAGCTGCGCATGATAAAGTTCTAGAGATTTTAGAGCAAGTTGAGCTCCCCTGTGATTTAAGGTGTGACTCCTCACAGGGTGGGCCTCTGCTCTCCTCACAATAGAAACAAAGGTTTCACTCTGTAAGTGATGGAGCCCCTGATGTCCCATAAGATGATTTTTTCCCCCGCACAAGTTAATGGGAACAAGATAAAAAAATATCATCTTATGGGACTTCAAGGACTCTGTAGTAACACAATGTAAATGTGCTGTTTGTCTCAGCACAGAGCTGTATGTCATACAGAAAAGCAGGACCTTAGAAAACTGAAAAGGCAATAATAGGATAAAATTAATATAAACCTGTTAGGAAATAAATGGAGAGCCACAGGATTTGTCAAGCCTAAAATATCTAAACTCTGAACTATGTCTATTTCAGGCACAAGTCTTGAAGATCCACTCACTGTTTTGTCCTTGCAGTCTTTGCAAACCAGATAGTAAAGACATGGTAAGTTGTTGCTCAGTTTTTAGACAAGCAGCATTTACTAATTCTACATTCATCTTTGTTCTGCATGAACAATGCAATGATCATTGCAGCATTTTACATGTAAAGTAAAATGATCAGTGATGTTAAATAGTACAAAACCTGTCTCTTACAGTAAGCTATAGCTGAAAATCTGGCCAACTTACGCAATGTGTACCATAGTCGCTCTCGCCATCGGTGTTACGTAACGTGTTGGACAATAATATTACTTTTCACAGTAAAGAGTAGTGTAACAGCCTATATTATTACAGTTACTATTCCAAGTAACGCTGCGTTACTGCGCTACTGAACACACCATTGAATGACTTGCTGTAGCTCAGCGGCACCGGACCATATCTTTAAGTCAGCTGTTAGCCAAAAAGCTAAATGAAGAAGTAAAAGTATACATTTCATAAAGTGCAATTTATACTTCTGCGTCGAATCAACAGCGTAGCCTCGGCATAGTCCCGTCACCTATGGCATAGCCTGACGTGCACCTCTTCAAAAATGTGACTACACGTCGTGGCGACGCGGACCGTAAGCACTGTGACTGGTCTGGTCGGCTGGGTAGCCTTGCAGTGCCTCCAAGCCAACAGGAAGTGCCTCATGCTTTGAAGTAAATTTTACTAGCGGCTAAAACAGCAACTGTAACACAGTGGATCAATATATTTGACCGTCATAACCCGATCAGAATGTGATCCATTCAGTCGATGACATTTAAAAAGGCTATACCAGCCACATGTTGACAATTTCATTCAGGTTAGCGGAAGGCTAAACCGTAAGTTAGCCTGCTTGACAGGTGTCGTGCCAATGTAGTTATCCCCGACAGAAAGTGTTTCCCCTGCCGCGGGAGCGCGCGTGCATTCAGCGGTGAGGGCGGACCTTCGACTTCATCAAAGTGAATTAAAAATATACCATGTGGGTTGTTTAATCTATCGTTTTAGTATTGTTTTATTAGCGAGGTTTGTGTACAGCACGGTAGCACTTATAAACGTTTTTATAGGCTTACGTTATCGAACTCGGTATTATTCATTGCACTCACTTGA
The DNA here is from genome assembly GCA_024633595.2 of Lepomis macrochirus. Lineage (NCBI taxonomy): Eukaryota > Metazoa > Chordata > Actinopteri > Centrarchiformes > Centrarchidae > Lepomis > Lepomis macrochirus. Next base: position 26,604,936 of record JALXJV020000007.1, on the reverse strand, counting down.
GGGGCATTTAGTTTCACTTCGTAAAGGAAACATTTATTTAGCGGTTGTCCGATGATGTTATAATTGACGACGTAGTCGATCATGTCATCCATGTTACTGTTTAGACGCTAGATTCACCCAGACTGTCACCCTTTACATCTGCTTGACTTTAAATGTACATTAAACTGAATGCAGCATTGTAGACAACATCTAAAATTATACTCTAAAATTATTTGTATCCCACTATAACTTTTGCTAGGAAAATAGAAACGTCACCATATTTCCCACTGTTATTAGTCATGATGTGAAGTATACACAAAATAAAATACTTGATGGTAGGCTATCATCTGTCCGTTATAGAGGGGATACATTTTATGGCAGGCTGAATATATAGGACTGAAATTATTTTTATCCCAGTATAACTTTTGCTAGGAAAATAGAAACGTCACCATATTCCCCACTGTTATTAGTCATGATGTGAAGTATACACAAAATAAAATACTTGACAGTAGGCTATCATCTGTGCATTATAGAGGGGGGATACATTTTATGGCAGGTTAAAAATACAGTCTGAAATTATTTGTATCCCACTATAACTTTTGCTAAGAAACTAGAAATGTCTCCATATTCCCCACTGTTATTAGTCATGATGTGTAGTATACACAAAATAAAATACTTGACGGTAGGCTATCATCTGTCCGTTATAGAGGGGGGATACATTTTATGGCAGGCTGAATATATAGGACTGATTATTTGTATCCCAGTATAACTTTTGCTAGGAAAATAGAAACGTCTCCATATTCCCCACTGTTAACATGGATGACAGAGTGATCGACTATGTCATGAGTTATAACATCACCAGACGAAACACAGTGGGAAATATGGAGACATTTCTAATTTCTTAGCAAAAGTTATAGTGGGATACAAATAATTTCAGACTGTATTTTTAACCTGCCATAAAATGTATCCCCCCTTTATAATGCACAGATGATAGCCTACTGTCAAGTATTTTATTTTGTGTATACTTCACATCATGACTAATAACAGTGGGGAATAATGAGACATTTCTATTTTCCTAGCAAAAGTTATACTGGGATACAAATAATTTCAGTCCTATATATTCAGCCTGCCATAAAATGTATCCCCCCTCTATAACGGACAGATGATAGCCTACCGTCAAGTATTTTATTTTGTGTATACTTCACATCATGACTAATAACAGTGGGGAATATGGAGACATTTCTATTTTCCTAGCAAAAGTTATACTGGGATACAAATAATTTCAGTCCTATATATTCAGCCTGCCATAAAATGTATCCCCCCTCTATAAAGGACAGATGATAGCCTACCGTCAAGTATTTTATTTTGTGTATACTACACATCATGACTAATAACAGTGGGGAATAATGGAGACATTTCTATTTTCCTAGCAAAAGTTATACTGGGATACAAATAATTTCAGTCCTATATATTCAGCCTGCCATAAAATGTATCCCCCCTCTATAACGGACAGATGATAGCCTACCATCAAGTATTTTATTTTGTGTATACTTCACATCATGACTAATAACAGTGGGGAATATGGAGACATTTCTATTTTCCTAGCAAAAGTTATAGTGGGATACAAATAATTTCAGACTGTATTTTTAACCTGCCATAAAATGTATCCCCCCTCTATAACGGACACATGATAGCCTACCGTCAAGTATTTTATTTTGTGTATACTTCACATCATGACTAATAACAGTGGGGAATAATGAGACATTTCTATTTTCCTAGCAAAAGTTATACTGGGATACAAATAATTTCAGTCCTATATATTCAGCCTGCCATAAAATGTATCCCCCCTCTATAACGGAAAGATGATAGCCTACCGTCAAGTATTTTATTTTGTGTATACTTCACATCATGACTAATAACAGTGGGGAATATGGAGACATTTCTATTTTCCTAGCAAAAGTTATAGTGGGATACAAATAATTTCAGACTGTATTTTTAACCTGCCATAAAATGTATCCCCCCTCTATAAAGGACAGATGATAGCCTACCGTCAAGTATTTTATTCTGTGTATACTTCACATCATGACTAATAACAGTGGGGAATATGGTGACGTTTCTATTTTCCTAGCAAAAGTTATAGTGGGATACAAATAATTTTAGAGTATAATTCTAGATGTTGTCTACAATGCTGCATTCAGTTTAATGTACATTTAAAGTCAAGCAGATGTAAAGGGTGACAGTCTGGGTGAATCTAGTGTCTAAACAGTAACATGGATGACATGATCGACTACGTCGTCAATTATAACATCATCGGACAACCGCGAAATAAATGTTTCCTTTACGAGTGAAACTAAATGCCCCCCTCAAGTGAGTGCAATGAATAATACGAAGTTCAATAACGTAAGCCTATAAAAACGTTTATAAGTGCTACCGTGCTGTACACAAACCTCGCTAATAAAACAATACTAAAACGATAGATTAAACAACCCACATGGTATATTTTTAATTCACTTTGATGAAGTCGAAGGTCCGCCCTCACCGCTGAATGCACGCGCGCTCCCGCGGCAGGGGAAACACTTTCTGTCGGGGATAACTACATTGGCACGACACCTGCAAAAGTTAACACAGTGGATGCTGTAGCGCTACCGCTGTCTGGCGTTTGGGGGTGTAATTGCATAATGACGGAGACACCGATGCACAAGTATAAATGCATGGCTACGTGCGTAGTCGACGGCTACGCACGTAGACCCTACACAGGAGTATAAATGGCTCATAACTCAACAGACAGGCAGACAAGCGCTCTGGGTGGTAACCATGGCAACGACTTCTGTGTACTACTGGGCGCGATCCGTGAAACTGTTGCGGTCGTTCTCGTCTCACGCACACACATCCGCCCGCTATCAGAGTTGAAGTGTCTTGAACTTTTTCCTACAGTTTATCAATAGACACAGACTGACAGCTGTTTGAGCTGAGTTTCGTGAAGAATTTAAAAGTTAGCAGTTTTATTATTTTCTTATAGACTCAATTGTTGTACATTTAGCTGTATTACACACATATTAATATGTATATATATATATATATACCTCAAGCAGTTATTGTTGCGGATGATGTTATTATTCTAATAATAGAGAGGTGGCAGTGGTCCAGTGGATTAGACACTCTTTGATTCCCACTGCAACATAAGTTAATGTCACAGGTCCTGCTTTACCATCCATTTGCTAGAACCGGCTCCAGTTTGATCGTGGTGTGGTGTGGGGTCTCAGTATATTTTCCTACTTTTTTGTCCTTTGCCAATCACAGGCCTGCAGAAGCAACATGTAATTGTAACTGTGTGTAAACAAAGTTTCTTTCATGTCTTGTCGTGGCAGGAGAATCAGAAAAATGATGACGAGTGTTGCATCTGTAAAAATGAAGAAGAAGACGACGAGTTGGTGGTGTGTGATCAGTGCCCTCGCTCCTTCCACCAGAAATGTCACCTACCTCATTTAGAAGACGACATAATAGGGTGAGGTTTGATCAAAATACGAGACAAAGATTTTTTTCTTTTATGTGATAGTCCGTTGTTTGTTTGTCATGTTTTTACCTTTTTATTTTTTGTTAAGACTGAGAGATATTTTTTAAACCTGTCTGCAATATCTGTGTTAGCCACTGTAATGCATGTCACCCAATCTACTTTATTTATAGTGAGGGCAGTGCTACCTCCATGAAGGCAATGCTTTTCAAAACTCACTAAAGCAGCACTAATCAGTATTTTTATATGAACAAAAAATCAAATGACTATGTGTTATGTGAGGCATTAGTGAGAAAGAAAATTATCAGCCAACTCTAAAGTTCTCCTTAGCTGTAATGGACAACATAGCTTCTTTTGGCTAATTGTTTTTCTGAGGCATTTTTAAATTTCTGACTCTGATGGTGGGGAACAGTAGCCTAAAAACTACTCTGACCTCTCACACATACACTAATGCAATAAGTAATGTAATATTGTTTCACATCCATTCACTGAGCCTCCCCTGAAACTGTTTGGAGCCAATGGAAACAAAAAACAGAACTAAAAGAAGCTGATTTTCGCCATATTGCATGTTAAAGTCCAGTCAGTGTTGATGGGAAATGGTCTGTACTTGTGTAGCGAATTGAGAGGTCCTTCTCCTGACGTAATGCTTAGTTATTTTCAGAAATGTGTCGCATCAACCTCAATGTCACAGAGAAAGTATTTTGTTTCAATGTAATTGTAATGTAGTTCCATTACTGTTGGATGAACAAATAAGCAACAATTTACTAATATGTTTACCATATGAACTTTCTAAGGAGATAACATGTAAATGTGATGTTTACAGTTTGTTGCTCCACCTCCAAGTGGCCAAAAACTCTTCATTTACTCATTAAAAATGGAGGTAACAGGAGCAATGGTGGAATCAGGAAGAAGCCTTCCAGTTCACTTTCAAATAAAATTGTTTGCTTTGCTTCACTAACTTTGTTAAATGACAACCTAATCAAACCTGAGATTGTACAAGTATAGTTAGATTTACAAATGCAGATGTTGGGAGTTCAGAAATTACATTTAATCTAACTACTCAAAGAGAAGGGTCCATATTCTGTTCACAGCTGACTGTGTTTGTATATGTATTTAGATTGGTTTGTGTGTGTTCGTGTGTGTGTGTGAGCAGGGACGATACACCATGGGTGTGTACTTTCTGTGTATTCAAAGCCAATCAAGATTGTTATTACTTGGATGAGCTGGAATGGGAAGCAGCCATGTCTCACCAAATATCGCAACACATGCTGGTGAGCACACACTCTGTGACTCTCTGTCTGTCTCTCTGCCTTTAAGTTATCACATCATAATGCCTGCCTCTTTGTCACACTGCCCTCACTCTTCTTTCTTCCGCCGACAGGAATGCCAGTATCTCCTCCTGTGTCTGTGGAGTGCTGATGAGGAACAAACATTTGCCAGAAACCCAAACCTCTATGTCAGTCTTTTTCTTTGCTATTCCCATGCACCTGTTTATTGTCTTCATATTCATTAAATCTATCACCAGTTATTTAATTTATATCAAATGAAGTACACTTAATAGTCTGTCTACTGGAGGAATCACACTATCTAGTCTTTGTAAAGAAAACACAAATGTGTAGTAGATTGTTGAGTATTTCATTAATTTCTGCTCGGCATCCACAGTTGAGAGACTACTCCACTGTGATCAAGACTCCGATGTGGCTGGGCAATGTGGCAGACAAACTCCAGAAGCAGCTCTACGAGACCGTTGGAGAGTTTGTGTCCGACGTCCAGCTCATTTTCACCAACTGCGCTTCATATAACCGGGTAAGAAAAAAACAAAACATAGCGAGCAGGTTACATCGCTGTCTCCGTCTCGCTCCTCTGCTCTGTCTCTGTGTCATGGCTGTATGAAGAGCCGCGGGTCTGTGTCTGTTTGACTGAGGTCTACACGCACACGTATGCAGAGCAGAGGCCACAGCGGACAGGATGAAGCGATGGAGCGTGGCTTTCGCTGCAGAATCCGACAATGTTGCTCCTTCCCGCCGGGCTGCGAGGAGGTTGTGTTTATTTCTCTAATTTACTGCTGCTCCCTCTCTTCATCACTCTTTAGCTCGCTAGACCATCGCTGCTCTTGCTCTCTTTCTCTCTCCCACTTGTTGAGCCGAGGAGCAGGGGCCAACTTTGAAAATCCTACTCATTACGCCTTTAAATATTGTTCTTTAGGAAATATTACAGTGACATGCACTGTTTGTTTTGCAGGATAATGCTGAATTCCTTGCCATGGGCAACAGACTGAAGGAGTTCTTTGATGGAGAATTTAAGAAAGTGTTCTACATCTGTGAAGAGACTTGACTGAAAAGCAGTGTTCAGTTTTCAAACTCAGTAGCCACTGAGGAAGGTTAGTATATTGTTATTGGGAATTACAGCCTAGTGGCTATTTTGTGACATATCCCTTGTGTCTAGTTAAAACATCCCAAAAGAAATAATTGCTAATCAAGAAAAAGCAAGGGACTTTGACTTGAAATGAGTCAGCCATGTATCCAGTTTGACTTCTGTACTGTTAATTTGGGAAATTAAGACGTTTTTAACATATACACACTCAATAAAAACTTGGTTACGGGTCTTGGGGAGAACTACTGCATATGTTCAAGCCTTTTGTTACTCCAGGGGGAGCTGCACGAAATCTGATACATTGCCTCAATATTATTTTACTACAATGAATTAATTAATTCAATTTCCATAGTTTGTTTTGTTTACTCACAAACAGTACTGTACAAACTACTAAAAACAACCCATGGTTTGATATATCAGTGTTTCTCTTCAGTACAAGAGTTTGTACAATGGAGCAAAAACATTTTATATGAATCATAATATTTAATTTTTTCATTAGTAAAACATAAGTTCCTGTATGTTGGTCCCAAAATTTATTTTATTGCCAAATGTTTATCTGATGTTTCACCATGTGTTTCAGGAAGGTTTCAAAATGTGTATATATATAATGATTGTATGTATATAAAAGTCCAAATCTATTTGCCTAAAGCATTTGCATCATGTAAAATTCCATTTCAACACACAGCCTATTTAAAGTGTGATTTATTGTGCGCTCTCTTTCTTTCTCGCTCTCTCTGGTTTGTTTGTAGTCTGTTTTTAAAAATAAAAGATTTTTTACAGTTTGTGTAAATCTTTAATGACACATCCTTGACTTATTTTGATAAACCTCCCTCTTAAAAGTTGAATCTACAGTACTGTGCAACAGTAAGCTGGTGTGGAAAAGTGCATGTTGGACTATATAATTTTATCTACACACATAAATATGCAGCAAGATAATATGCAAGAGGGTTGGGCCTACATGTTCTGACTTAATAATATAAATATGAACCCACAAGTATGGTTTCAGCGGACACGACCAGTTATTATTTGAGCTACATCCATATAGCCTACAGCAGGCGTTTTCAAAGTCTGACACTGCGGGCCTACCCTCAGACGAAGCTTGGGAAACGGTGCCACTGCCCCACACCACATCTTTAGTTTACTTGGTAAGTTTTGTTTAATTCCTGGATACCCATGGGATCATGATTATATGTTATTTGATCCCATGGACACTCAACAAGTGAGCCATAACAGCCTAATATAGCTGTTTGACATAACTTCTGACTACGCCTAATAGTTTTTTTTGGTTTTTCTGACTCTGATGGGGGGGGGGGACTCACACATGTGGGCTATTCTATGTGTTCTTTTGATAAGTAATATAGTAGTTTCACATCCATTCAATGAGCCTCCCCTAAAACTGTTTGGAGGCCGCCTCACACTTTGAAAACCTCTGGCCTGCAGTACTGTGTGGGTGTGGGAAACTGTAAAGAAGTAAGAATATATAGTAGTTTACTTTACAGCCTATTTCAGATTTAAATGAAAAGATTCTTGCTTTCTCTTCCACTCTGACTAAACAGCAACATCATTTCAGTTATGGTGAGAAGCAGAAAGACAAAATAGAACATATAAAAGAACATATTTTACGATTAAAATAGTCAGAAACACATACAGATTAAATCCTGATAATAATAATCTAATTTTGAAGCTCTATTGTTCAGTAAACATGTAGCCTACTGCATGTGCGGTCAGCTGACGTCACTGTCACGGTTGCCAGCAGCAAATCTGTGCTGAGAGCTGCGCAGCCGCCCTGCGCATCCGTCGGCTGAGGTGGACAGCGCAGCCATTTCTCTGCCCCTCACGAAAAACATTCAGAGGGAGGTGGCGTTTGTCCATCACGCACATAACTGACCTGACGCGCGGGAGTCATGACTTTGGCAGCAGGTACCCGCAGCTGAAACGATCGCCACGATCTCCAAACTTTCTCCCAATTCAAGCCTGCGCAGACAAAACAGGCTTGCTCTCTCTCTCTCTCTGTGTGTCTCTCGCTCTCTCTCTCCGTTTTGGATGACACGGAAACACTGTTTGTGTGTCAGCCATGGAGGGAAACCTGCAAGGAGGCAACAGCGACGTCGCAATAATGCACGTGAAAACTGAAGCTGTCGATGAGAATACATCTGCGCTGGTTTTGGGCAGTCAGGAGTCGCCTGCGCCCTGCGGAGATACCGCATGCAGAGGAGGAGGAGGAGTGGATCAGACTGCAGAGGAGCTGGCTGACACACAGCTGCAAGCAGCCACGACAACCACTCCTGTACTGCTGTGTGAGTGCAGAGTTGGGTTTTCTTCATAGTGCAAAATAAAATGAATGTAGCATTCGTGGGTTCATTTCCTCTTTCAAATTACCAATATAAATATATTTCTCCATCATGTAGAAAATGTGGCTTTTGTTTATCTCACCATCAGATCCTGTGAGTACAGACCGATTCTTCACCACATCCGGCGATGCAAAAACTTACCTGAAGATCGCTCCAGGTGAGTGCGTTACTGTGAGGGGATCTTACTTCTATACTATTGTGATTGTTGTGAGCTCTTGTAACAGCTTCAATCATCAGAGTTAAATAAATCAGAGCATAGACTACTCCCTACACCAAGCACACCAGACTGACAGGAAGGCAAACTGAGGTCTTAATTCTCACATGTGATATTTGTTGTGTTAACAACAACTTATTAGTGCAGTGTCTGTGACAGACTTCTAATTTCTATCTCAAGCCCTTAAAGAAGGTTTCTCAAGCTTTGCTGATGTATGAATCTGCTGTTAGATCCCAAAAATGTCATGTATTGCTTTGTTAAAAAACTCCGTTTATTTGGGCTTTGCAATGCAAATGTGTCATCAAAGGTTTTATAAAATGTAACAAGGTAGATATATAAATACATAAAAAGTGACAATTGGCATAAACACCAAAACAGCTTACAAAGACTGAGAACTAAAGTAACACTAACAAAACAATAAAAATAACAAACCCATCAGTAAACCGTGTCCACAATAGGCACTATCAGTCAGCACAGCAGTATATCACCCAGATAGAATATACATAGAAATGGTGATCTTCCACCCTGTTCCAATTTAACGCCCTTAAAATGGCCCTAATTTGATTAATTGCAGCTCTAATTGCTCATAGTGAGAGGCTGGTTGGGAAAATAGCACTTGTTCATGGACTTTGAATCAAAAGCTGCTATCTTAATGTGATGATAGGGGCAACGTTTTGAGCAATGTTGCCGAGCAATATTTCTCAGTCACTTTGCCACAGAGAACGGGCAACGCGTTTCTATCTCCATAGCCTACTTTAGATCGGTCATGGTCAATTTTTGAGACCCTCCAATCAGAATGCTAACATACAGGTTTGGCGATTTCAGAAAAAAAAAATCAAACAAGATGGCGGTATTCCAACGGCAGTCGAGCGAAGAAAAGAAGCGTCAACTTATATTTTTACCCGGTAAGTTGTTTGGAATCACTGATCACTCTCGTTTTATAAGAGCTGCAAAGTCCGGCTATGATTAAAACGGACAGCGGCGGGGCGGCGGAGGCGATGGCGCAGGGCGGGGCTTACGGTAGTTACACCCACACCGTGGGACACTTATCATTTTACCGGTTCGCAGGTATGTTTTTAGGGGTATAGGCGACTAAATTGGTTGCATTGTAGAGCTGTATAGATTTATAAAATTTTGAAAGCTGACACTTGATGGATAAAAAGATGGAATGTATAATTATAGTAATGTAGGCTATGTAATAATTATGGCAAATTAACCAGACTATCAACTCAGTTTAGTGCTTTAGGCTAAGTGATATTTAGGCCCACTTAAGTAGGTTAAAAGAACTGTTGAAGCCAAGATAACAGAAGCCGATAGCCTGATACAGTCCTGCCCTCCTGCAATGCCCAAGTTTCAATGTCCATCTCTTCCATGTCCGTCTCCCTGGCAATAGATTTGAACCCCTGATCGGCTGCTGCCCTAATTTGTCGCCCCGTGTCTCACCTGGTTGCCCGTTGACTGCAACATTGCCCAGCAACATTGCACTAAAAGTTGCCCAATGTATCATCAGCTTTAGAGATCTCCTTCATACCCATCTACATGTGTTACTTTAAATCAAAGTGAGCTTTGTCCTCCCCCCAGCTTCAGCAATGCCACCTGCTCCTTCAGAGAAGACGCTTCCCTCTGGCTCCGATTTCTCTTCCAAAGCTGTGTTGTGTCTGATCGAGGCCGTTGGGCGCCGCTGGGGTCTGTATGAGACTCGGGAACGCTCACAGCTCTTCCAGAGTGTCCAGGAGGAGATGGCCTCCAAGGGGCATGTGCTTCCTGTCGAAAAGATCCGCCGCAAGTGGAACAACCTCATTGTCACATACAAGAGGGTTAAAGACCGCAGCCGGGAGACGGGACACGCTAAAACATCCTGGGAGTTTTTCGATGTAAGTCTAACAGTAGGAAAGTATTTCCTTCCTGCACTCTAAAGGGAAAAAAACATCACTCATCACTTATTTTATATTATTACTATGTACTTCTTTCTGCTCCCATTTCATGTCTCCATTCCCTTTTGTCAAAGTGTAATATAAATAAATAAATATATATATACAGACTGACAGACTGTGTTTACAGCTTCAGAAACATCTGAATGTCTCTGAGCAGCACCAGAAATATTTCACCTGAAAAATCAATGACTATTTGCTACACCCTGCCCTCGGACAGCAAATGCCCAGTCATAGCATACTGAATCAGTGTACGTAATGCTATAGTAAGAGCATTTTTTAATCGTTAAAATATGTGTTACAGTGCTTTTTAAAGGGTTCATGGCATGTGCAATTTGCTTCTGTGGAAAAACAGTATACTCTAGTTTCAAAAGCCCGGTTCTTGGCCAGTTAACAGCAGTAAGCCGCATATGGAGCCAAGTGTATGAATGGACTCTATTATCTGAATGGGTCTGTTCTTAGTGCTGAGAGACCAACTGATGATCTTGTGATGTGGGTGCCACAAATAACCTGGGCTATTTTATTTCTCCATTTTGTGTCTTTTCTCACTCTAGTTGATGGACGCCACACTCTGTGACACTGTTGGCACTCAGATCACCAGCAACAAAAGAAACAAAGGCGGCAACACTGGTTCCACGCTGCCTGGTCCTTTGGCTAAGATTGCTGCAAAACCACAGGTTCCACAGCCCACCACCATCATCTGCCCCAAGGTGGACTTTGCTTCGACTGGTGCGGAGTCAGCGGGTCAGGGGGCCATCAGCAGTCAAATCATCGGTAGCACTGCTGCCATTACTTCAATGACCACAGCGACCGTTAGCCCAACAAATGCTCCAGAGCTCAAACCCCTGATCGTCCTCAACAGTGACATTGTTACAACTGGTATTCATCCAGCCACTATCGTGCCATCGTCATCTTTTATCTCCTCGCCTTGTTTTACAGAAACAGCTTCCACATCCCCTTCCCTTGGCTCGCCTAGTAACACAGACTTCAACACATCACGCTATGTAAGCCGAAAAGCTCCATTATTCTCATCAGGTGTCATACCCTTTCGCCTCAGCAATGCGCCACTTAGCAACAGTCAGAATCTCCTTGGCATCTCCTCCTCTTTCCCCCCTACTTCCTCCTCTCTCGCTTCTTCCATTTCCACCTCATTATCTGCAACAGCCATATCAGGAAATGAAGGACAGACCCAGAAAGGAAATGAGGAGCAAACAAGCACCACTTTGTTCCCGGAGATTCTTAAGCGACAGGAGGAGCAGGCCTACCTGGATCGGGTGGCTCGCCGCAGGGTGGAAGCCAGAGAGAAGAGACGTGAGAGGAGGGAGGTACGGATGGCGGAGTCCCTCAGCAGGATAGCCACAGCCTTGGAGCTGCTGTCCTCCAAACAGGACACAGTCATTGCCCTCCTGCAGAGACTGGCTGATCGGAAGTGATGGAGGGGCTGCATGTAGTGGCCCAGCCAGAGATCCACAATGCTGCTGAAAAGGGTTTTACTTCCCTGAATGTCATGTAAATAAAGATTTCTAAATTCCCATGAACTGCTCATTTTTCTAAATGAAGCTTAAGTGAAATAGGGTGTTATCATTGCATGCCTATCATTTTTGTGCATTACAGTTTACTGCAAACCCCGGTTGCTACAGCCTTTCTGTGTGGAGTGTGCATGTTCTCCCCGTGTCTGCATGGGTCCCACCATACAAAGACATGCAGACTAGGTTAATTGGTGACCCTAAATTGTCCTTATTTGTGAGTATGAGTGGTTGTGTGTCTATGCGTGGCCCTGCGATGGATTGGCGACCTGTCCACGGTGTTCCCCGCCTTTCGCCCGGTGTCAGCTGGGATAGGCTCCAGCCCCTCATGACCCTGTTGCGGATGCTGATGGATGGATGGATGGATGGATGGATGGATGGATGGATGGATGGATGGATGGATGGATGGATGGATGGATGGATGGATGGATGGATGGATGGATGGATGGATGGATGGATGGGACAGTTTACTGCACTAAGTTTCAATAAAATCATTCACCATGAACCTTTAGTTAATAAGATTTTCTCTGGTTTAGAGAAAAACAAATTATATATTTTGTGACATCTCATTGCTGCTGTTTAGGGCAAAAAGTGATTGTTGTTTAACATTACTATGTTCACAAATCATTTCTACAGTAAAAACTATGTCAGCTCTAGCATCTCATAATGAAGACAGCACAAATGATTGATAATGTTTGCAGCACCTTTTCATATAGTGCCTTTCACTGTGTAAATGTGCTTATCTTTTTAAAGGAAAGGTTCAAATTATTTCAGGTGTATCTTTACTGTCAATACCAATATGCCCATAGGTACATTTTAACAGCTTTTGGCTGAAGTAATAATTCCTCCTCTCCTACTGTCCACAAATTAGACCCCTCCTTAATATATAGGGGATGAAGTTAAGCAGAAGCTAGTATGAGGCTTTAGCAATCTTTGTTTGAAAAGTGAGGCGGGTATCATCTTAAGTTACAGTCTTTGTGTAACACCACCTTCTGAAGCCTCGCATTAGCTTCAGCTGAACTCATGCATTTTTGCACAAAACAAGGACTGTAGATTTTTGTCCCCATCACTTAAATGAGAATGTGATCTCTTCAAGGCCAGCATGGGCATGAGGAACAGTTACATCAACTAATGTACATAAAGCCATGTGAGTAAAGTTTTAAGATAGGCTTTTAAATAAAGTGAACCGTGTTGATCATTTAAGGCAAAACCTGTGGTCCTGTTGACTCTTACAGTAGATACTGAACCCACTGGATTTCTCAGTTTGTTGAATGTTCTCTCTATCAGGACTTCTTCAAAATCAATACAATGGGTTGGCCACTAGATGGCGCTTTTAATCTACTAATTTGATTTATGGTCAATTGAAATTTTACAAAGTAGTTCAATCACATTCATCTTAAAGAGGTGGTATTATGCTTTGGCTTTTCCCCTCTCCTTTATTGAGTTATATATCAGTGATCTGAGTGATCTTGAGATCTGGGACAAAACATGTCCACCAGCTAAAACACAGTTTTTTGGTAAAACATTTACATAATATTATTCATACATTTAACCAGAATACTAACAAGACCATTTTAGCACACCCAACTACTTATTTCATGTTGTTTCACTTTTTTTTAAAATTAAAAATGATATAATATGTGACCAGTGCGGAAGCAGGTGTCACTACATTACAATAGCTTAAACAGAATTAAAACTAATGCAAAATTAACCATTATACTCACTATTTGTTAGTAGTTCAGTAAATATTTTAATAGGTATCAAAAGTTACAATTTAAAACATATTTTAATGTACTTTTTAGACGATTTAGACAATTTGTGTCCTGGATTTTTGTCAACACCGTCAGACATTTTTTTTAAATTAAAAAAAATCAGGAATGAAGGCTGCTAAAACTCTGAGGACCCTTTTATCACTTCCTTGTTCTTGCTAATGCTATGACACCATGCTCTAGCTCTGGTAAGTTTTTAGGTTCTATATTTTTTTCATACCTACTGGTTGATACCTTGCATGTCACAACCGCAGTGTGTCAACACCATCATTAATGTAATGCAAGATTTGTATCATGTTTTCTGTAATAAATTCTTAACTTAAATAGATTATAGAGGTCACAAGCAACCAATGATAAACAAGATGGCTCCTGTGATGAGCACATGTGGTTTGACGGGAAATATGGTATTTTGCCAACTCCGTCAGACGTCAACACCATCAGGATTTGTGTCTGACGGTGTTGACTCTCTCTAAGACGGTGTTGACAAATGCCACTGAAGTGCATTATTCCTCATTTTAGTATATATTTACTTCAGTGATATTACTTCCTAAACATTTGATATTACTGTTATTCAGTTTCATGTGTTGAATTTCAAGCAATTGCCACAAAATAGCTTTATGTTTTAAATTGAATCTTACTTTCATAGCCTCTTTGTACTCACTATGTAATAAGGTGTTGCTTATATTTATCCATCATTTGCGTATGCTTATCCATCAAAAAAATGTACATAATTTTTTAGGCCATAATGGCTAGTGAAAAGCTATTAGTGGAGGAATGAAAGAGAAGGAACAGGGAGTATCAAAAAAGAAGGTGAAAAAATTCATAGCCAGCCTGAGCTGAAAGTGGAGTTCCTGAGAATGGAGAGGGAAAGATTGAAGAATAGGGTGGAGGAGGGCAAAATAAAAAACATCAGTAATTTGTAAGAAACAGTTAAGAGATATAAGACAAGGTATTTAGAAACAAGCACAGAAAGAGCCAAGTGACCTCAAGAACAAAGCATCTACAAACCCCATTTTCACAAAAGTTGTGATATTTTCCAATCAAAAATAAATAATAATCTAGGAATAATAATCTGGGATTAATTCACATGACCCTTTATTTAACTGACAAAAGTACAAATAAAAGATTCAATGTAACTGTATTTTGTAAATATAAACAAAGTTAGAATTTCATGCGTGCAACACATGCGCAAAAAAATGTTGGGCCAGAGGCTTGTTCACCATCGTGTTACCTCACCTTTCCTAGGATAACAACTAATCATTTGGGAAGTGAAGATACTAATTGTGCCAGTTTTGTAATTGGAACTTTTGTTATACAAAACTTAAGCTACTCAACAGTTTGTGGTCGCCACTGTCTGATTCTATTGCGCCATACATTATCAATAGGAGACAGATCTGGACTGGCAGCAGGCCTCTGTGTGTACGAACCTACGTTGTTGTAGCCCGTGCAGACTGAGGCCTGGCATTGTCCTGCTGAAATAAGCATGAATGTCCCGGAAAGATACGTCGGAACAGATGTCTTTCTAAAATCCCAATTCATGCCTCTGTGTCAGTAGTACCTTCATACACATACAGCTCACTCATGCACTGATGCAGGCTTTTTGGAAAATATCCCAACTTTTCTGGAGATGGGGTTTGTAGTTTGTGCATAAGCAGCATATATTTGAAGAGGTTGTGGACTTTACAATGGGGTTATGCTCATGGACTAGTCTGTACCCCCTTGAGATGTTAATCCAAAAAAATTGGTTATATAATGTATTTTCTTCATTTCTTATAATGTTACAATATTTGTGAGAGTTCAATTATAATTTTGAATTAAATATTTTTCTGTTTCTTACAAGTTTGTCACCACCGTCAGTTTTGTCAACACCGTCGGTGCCTTGTCAACTCCGTCAGATGGACTTTATGTTGTTTTTTTTTAAAAGATGACATGTTTTTGTACATACAATGTAGTTTACAATGTTAATTAGCACTTCTGCGTACTTGTGACTCATATAAATGTTCGTACACAAAGCGCTGTCCAATAGCTGTCTGTGGACATGGTGCTACAGTGTTTAGTGTGAGTAAATACCGCAAAATGCGTATCAGTAGCTAACCTGGCTAGTTGATACCCCGACAGCCATCTTGGATCACGAAGTCGGGGTAGTGCGGGTTGTCCCGACTTCGGAAATCCGACTTCAGGGGGCGTTCCAGTTGAAAGTTCCAACTGGGAACTCGGAAATTCCAACTTCCCATGTCAACTGGAACGCAGCATCTGTAGCTCAAGAACAGAGTGTACCACACATAGGGTGAAAATAGGAGCTGCAGCAATATGCAGTATGAGAAAAATATGGTGTTTTTTTGAAAATTAAACCATGTAACCTGTTCTGGTATAACCCCCTTAAGATTTTGAACCTGAAAATGAGCATAATAACACCTCTTTAAATAGTTTCCTTTCTTTTTATTGCTCACGTGGCCCTTAGTGTTCTTAAAAGCAGGGTCCAATTTATGTATAATGAACAATGTCACTGCATTTAATGAAGTCATCCACCAAGTTGGTAATCTCAGTACTTATTATTATCATGACACAGTGAAATACAGTATGTGACTTTCATGTTACATCCAATACAAAAGAATGTTTTTTATTGTTACATTTTACCACCTTTAAAACTTTAAACTATTTCACAAGTGTCCTGTCCTACATTTACTCAAACTTTCAGTTTCATTTGCCACGACAGCATCAGGAAATAAGCTCAGGAGAGGACCGATCTGATTGAAGAAGAAACTTCACCAACACTTGTCAGACGTGGCCTTTTGCACAGAAACGTCACCGATATTAAACAGACAAGGTGGTCGCTGGGTCTGTTTCTGCCATGATCCCTGACAGCATGCCTGGTGCCGAGCAAGAGGATCCCGTAGAAGGTAATTATGAAAACCTTTTTTAGTTTGTCTTTCTTTTTTTGCTGCTCATGTTGACAAAAGCTCAAAACTGAGTGGTGATTTGGCAGCCAGCCCCGGGTTTATTTTGTGGTGCTTGTATTTCCTTTTAAAAAAAGAGCGTCTGGTGAACACAATGTAACATTGAATCGGTGTGGCAGAAATGAAACTGAAATGAAATAAATAAATGATTAAGACTACACGAGTATCTAAAAATGTTGAAATGCTAAATTATCAATAAAAATGATAATATTAAAAAACAGCATTGTCTGACAACTGCGTTCGAGACTGGTCGAACGACTTCCGACATCAAAGCGTTCCAGGTGCGTGGTGATGCACAACGTGGAAAGTGAATGAAAACCATGGGTGACCTTGACACAGTGTACAGACACACCCTCAGCAGTGCTTTAGGTGTTAATTAACAGGATGGCAAATGCAAACATATAGCCTACCTTACTAGTTAACTGTGTAGGCTAATCCTCGGTCAATGTTGTAGGCTACACTTCCTGTTTTGGCATAAAAACAATAACTTTTATGGAGAGAAGATGAGAATATGCTACCTAATAACATATTTCTACATGAATTTACCTACATGCAGAGCAGTTTTTACTATATGATCGTATGTATTGTTTTAATTTACATGCAATAGGCCTATGCGTTTTGTTGCCTTTTAGTTTATGGTTTAGGCCTACCATTTACAATGTGTGCTTCCATGGGCGCTGACATTGTTTTGTGACGTGGCGTATTTCAGCTGCTAGTCTGAAGTCGGGGTACATATTTCTTTCTCCGAGTCACGAGTAGTAAATCTGACTTCAAATGGCGTTCCATGGCACTTTTTCTAATTGCAAGTCGGAAACTTCCCAGTTCCGAGTTTCCTGGAACGCAGCATAATATGACATATGAATTCAACATCATTCTGATGTTCCTCGAAGATGTCTGAGTAAAGATATATTCTAACTTGATTCAGGCTGATCTGGAAAAAATATCCTGTTTCCACTATCTCATTTAACTTCGAAGTGAAAGCAGATTACCTCAGATTGACTATTATCAGAGCAATATGGTGTAGGATTTCATAATTAAACCCCTAAATGTCTTATATTTTCACTGAATGCCCTCTGAATTCAGATTCATGTTAAAAAGAAAACCTGTTTCCACACTTTGCAGTGACAGCAGACCACCTTCTCTTATTGCTGCTGTGTTTCTTGTGTCTGGATATGGTTTTTAATTGTTTGATATGTTAATGATGTGCACTTCTTTTCAACCTGGGTCTGCCAAGCCTATAAGGCAGCTCTGAAGGCAAACAATCATAATTGAACATGACCACAGTCACCACGTGTCATCCCTTCTTTTTCCTATATAGATCTAACAAGCACTGTAGTGAGCTGAGAAAACACTGTAATCATTTTTAAAAACTCATTACGGATTCCTCATCAGACTGTTTCCCCTGTGTATGTAGAAGCCATATCAACACAACACATAAATAAAAACGAAATCAAGAGTCTTAAATGGCACATCAACATGTAAAACATAGAAATGTAAAATGATAAACAGTTTGTCATAATTCATAATAGGTTTATTAAAGGTACACTGTAAGCAATTGCTGTAAATTTACAGCCAATTTTCAACACTAAAATACTGTTTTCATGTTAAACAGTTTTGTACTGTAGTTAGCAATGCATTGTGGGCTGCTTAACTTGGAGCAACAGGACAGAGGCCCTAAACAGTATGTTGATGTTTTAATTTACAGGAAACTACAGTATTTTTTAGAAACTAAGTGTTGGGGGATTTCGAGCATGGTCAGAAGTTTGATACAACATCAGTCTTTTAATTGAGGTACTACTTTTGTTTTCTTTAAAAAATACAATAATTTGCCATCAACTCCTGGAGGGACTTCAGGAACCATCATTTGGATATGAGATTTTCCAGAAGAGGATGCACAATTTAGATGACGTGAATGCTACACACCATCGAGTGTTTTTCAACAACAACATCCATCGGGTCTTGCATCTACAAATTAAACGGTAATTAAAATCTTATTCATATTGCCAAGAATGTTTGATGCTCAAGAGCTTGTCTTGCTAGGGATTTGAACATGTCATTTATCAGTGAGTGTTAGATTTGAATGGCCAAAACAAAATTACTTTTGGGTGTTTTTTTGTTTAATTTTGCTAACATTAGCATTGTCTGCATCTGAGAAACAACACTTGTTAACCGGTAAGAGAGGCAACCAGCAGATGAAGGCAGCAGGAAAATATAATTTACATACTGGAATAATTAGCCTACATCTTGCCTGGTGATTAAGGATTTATATCAACCAAACCATAAGATTATTGGAACATCGGCTAACCGAAATGGTTTTGGTGAGTTTTATTTTGTTTGTGTCGACTTAATAATGAAGTGTGTTTTACAAACAGTTAACAAGAAAATTAAGCTAGTTGTAGTTCAGTCAAAGAGAGACATTTAAGTCCTCCCAAGGCTTTGCATGTAAGCTAATAAATTACCTCAATGTTGTCACACAGTTGCTAAATTGCATTATGGATGGAATAAGTATAATGTTTTAAAAAGTATTTCACATGTCTTCTTTTCTCTACTATGACTGCTGGAACATTTGAAAAGCAAATGATCAAGCTTGTGCCTACATTATCCACAATGCAACTTGACCACAGAGTGACATCACTGGAGGCAATTTATCAGCTTATGTGCAGTTTCCACGGAACCACGGAAGGGTTCATTGTACTTTTTAGACATTTGCAGAACTCCCCAAGACCTGTAAAAAATAAAATTGTTACCCTTTAAATTTTGAATCCCAAATCTATTTAGCAGTTTGACTGCAGGTACTTCAGAAGCCTACCATATTCACCTCTAGGTTACTCTCACCTAGTGTTTACCTATTATTGACCTTTTATAATTTTTCTTATAAAAAAATCTTCTTAAAAATCTTATTATGGTATGCATAATGTATTTGTTCCCTAAAGGTGTCTGCCACTGCAGCTGGCGTTGAGACAACTCTCAGTCTTCCTGCAAGTCCTAGCCTGATACTGCCTGGTATACATTTCATTTATATTAATTGATACTGATTGAATTGACACATTATATATCATATCATCTTGAGTTTACAAATGTTTACACAAAGTAACATGCATTCCCATGTTGCTATGTTTTGAAGTTTCAGGTGCAACAGGGCAAGTCACAATTAAAGATTAGATGATCACCCTGAGGGCATCACACCAACATTTGCAACCAGACTTGCTGCTGTTTTTGCAATCTACTACATATTCAATCTTCAATATCAAGATGAGGCAGCCTGCACTATGGAATTCATTCAGAGGTAAAACCCCTTAATTACCTGTCATCATTATATGGATATATATACAATGAAATTAATGTTTGTATTTTTGCATAAAATGGTATTAGTACTGTACATTTCAAGCCACAACACACACACATTTCTTGATGTCACTTCTATGTCATTCAAGTCAAATCGAGTCATTCACTCTATTTGTACAATGAAGAACTACAAAAAACAGTTAATTGCATTAAATTGAATGTACACAAAACAGTATGTTGTTGCAACCCCACTCTGATCTTAAACTATTTTGATTTTAGAGCTTCATTGGTATAAATCCAGAGAGAGGACAAAGGCCAAAATGGGCAAGGTTGTCTCCAAGAAGAAAGGTGTGATCGTCCAGAAGAAGTCTTCTGCTGTCAATACGACGTGGCCATGCTGCTGAAGAATCTCCTCGACTTTGAATGGAACTTCATATAGATCGGTGAGCTCTTTAATCTCACTCTCTTTGTTTTGACTGTTCTGGCATTGCCACATTAAGACACAGGAGATCTGGTATTATTACTTTATAAGCATTATCTTGGAGTGCATACTGTACATTCCTGATTGTATAATTTATTTATTAATATGATTATGATTGTTTGTTGTTGTTTGACAGTGGCAACACTGGAATAATGCTGCTGAGTGGAACAGCGGCTACCAAATTGATGGTCATCTCTCCTGGATCCACAATACTAAGACGTAAAAACACAACCCTACCTCACCAAGACTATTTTAAGAGGTAAAACACAAGCCTACCTCACAGGACAATTTTAAGAGGTAACCTGCTAAGTCTAGGCTCGCAGTGGCACAGGTGCCTTACAATTTCATCCCTAAATGTTTTTATGTATGCTTATGATGCATATTGTTAAAATGTTCTACTGTACTGTAATAGTTTCAAAATGTTCTTAAGTTATTACATTGCACTGCGTAATATCATTCCGCCTGCTGCACCCATAGTACTGCAGCAAAATTCCTTGATTATGACGCTAGAAATGAGAGCTAGAGAGATGGTTCCTAGCAATATTGGCCTAGAAAATCGCAATTTTTTAATTTTTTCGTTGGTCTTAGTACTCAATGTAACTACAGAAGCGTAGAGTTTTAAATAGGAAAAGTCTTGAAACTTTGGTCATTTTGTTGAGAGAGATGCTAACAGTCTAATCAGATTCAATGATCTATGTGAAGATATGCTAAAAGTGCTACCATAAGACTGAATGGATTCTAAAATGGTAAAGCTCAACCGTTTAACTCTAGGGAGTTGGAAAATGACCCTATTTCCAATAAAGTGGAGTGTTCCTTTAATGTTTTTTAATAGTCTTTACGTTTATTGCCATAGTGTAAAGCAGACACTACTAGGCTGTTTCTGTTTGCCACTAGAAATGTCTTCTCAGCGTTGTCAAACAGGGTTTATTGTCCTTTTTTCAATTTTTTAAATTCATGTTGACATTGACATTGCTCTTTGAAATAAAGATATTTGATTTTGAAGTTTGGACTTTGCATAATGTTCACAGTAATGCATATCTTAAGCGACTCAGTTTTAGGAAACTGATAAATTTAGTTACTGTTTTATCTATTGTGTCTGTCTACAGTAAACTGTGAGAAGTTAAAGTAACAACCTAAACAATATTATTGTAATTTCCAAATCACAGAAATATGCTGCATTTATTTTTTTTTCCTGTATTAGACTGTGAAATCATTTTACAGTTTGACTACAGAAATATACTGTATTTCTGGTTTACAGACTACTACTGTAAAATGACAGTATATTGCTGGCGTCTTTGCTGCCAGCTCTTTACTGTAAATTAAGGCAATGCAGAAAAATACTGTTTTTCTGGTTTACAGACTACTACCGTAAAGTCATTTTACGTATGAATACCGTAAAAATAACGGTAAACTGCTGGCGTCTCTGCTGCCAGCTCTTTACTG